>OZ038513.1:21922687-21987687 GCA_964036315.1 Acanthosepion esculentum
AAATAATCTGTTTTATTGTCTATACCAAAGTAAAAGAAATGCTGCAGTAATTCTTGGAAAATGAAATATTTCTCATGTAAATAATAAGTCCCTAATCATTCGGTAAAGATTTTGACAAAATAATATTGAGAAAGCTTTCACACATTACCGTTGAGTAATGTGTTGCATGCTATTATCACAGACTATGGAAACTGAAGTTCATGTTGTTCATTGTTTTGTTCAAGTACTTTTGACCGTCTCATTCATTTTCAAGAACTAATATGGTGTTTGTGTGATAGAAAGAATTCCTTTGACTACATCCTGGCAAATCCGTTTTTTAAAAAGTCTACAGTGACGTCATACGTAACGGTTATTGGCAATATATATATTGCCAAACGGAAAAATGTAAGAATGCTGGAAAAAATAAATAAAAAATGAATTAAATTTTCTTTGTCATATTCAACGAAACATATTTAAAAGAAAGGTTACTAGCCAAATATACATAAATATATATATGTGTGTGTGTGGGTGTGTGTGTGTGGGTGTGTGTGTGGGTGTGTGTGTGTGTGTGTGTGTGTGTGTGTGTGTGTGTGTGTGTGTGTGTGTGTGTGTGTGTGTGTGTGTGTGAATAAAGACAAAAGGAAAACTTATCTTAGCCGACGCGTTTCGTCCTCCGAGGGACTTTATTAACGCGTTAACTAAGATAAGCTTTCCTTTCGTCTTTATTCATATTTTCCTTTCACATATATACTATATCACAAAATTATTACATATATACATACACATACATATACACGCTCACATTCACATATACATTACAACTGCGCGATCATGCCTACATCAATCTGACGGAAGGTAAAAGCGAAGAAGTGAAATAAAAGGGCAGGATGTATGCTATGCTGGACTTAGGGATTTGTTTGTATTCTACCAAGTAAGTAAAAGTAATATAAGAATAACAGCAGAATGGGTTAAATAATGTTCTGAACATATATATATATATGTGTGTGTGTGTGTGTGTGTGTGTGTGTACGTATGTATGTGAGTGTTTGTGTATGTACACACACACACACTCACATATATATAATAGTTTTAATAACTATGTCCTGAAGAAGGTCTACTAGACCGAAACGTCTGACGTCGACATTGAAACAACATTAAAAACAGTAAACTTGCATATTCGAATTTTTTGTTTTTCCATATTTTTCCTCATACAGTCGGATCTATATCCATATATTTGCTTACATATACACCTATAATATATATATATATATATATATATATATATATATATATATATATATATATATATATATATATATATTAATGGGAAATAAAATTGCCAGGATGTTGCTAATTTTGACCTGGATACGCTAAGGACGTTACAGTTTCAGTATTTCAGTAAAACTTTCAGAATTAAGCCATCGTGTGACATCGTAATCCTCATACCTGTGCAACATCTGTATATAAGGCATGGTGATCATGTCGCATTATATTTTAGTGCTGTAAAAGAGTTGGGTGTAAGTAGATATGATTCTAGAGAAATATGCATATGTGTTCGTTTTTTTTTCGATTACAGTCATTCTGGAAGGATTCGCATTATGGGCTTTCAAGAAGATGAATGATAATTTCGGAGGCTTTACATGTCAGTGGTGAAATGTCCATTTCCAAAGCTGGAGTGCAGCTTTTGACGGCCATGTAGTAAAGACACTCGACAAAATCGACGCATCGTAGAATCGCCATTTGTAAACTGCACGAGGTCCAGCATCGCAAATCAGGATAAATATGTCGCCAGGAATATCACCTTGGCCGTTGGTAATCTGTTTTCATGCGTGCCTCTGTCCCTACTTCTACTTATGCCACGGCACCGTCACTCATGTTTCCTATTGTGTCTCCAGGAGATCACTCGGGAAATCGTACGGCGCTTACTAAAGATGAGAGCAGTTTATCTCTAAATGTAAAACGTGGTAATTTACATCTGAGACGGAAACCTGGGAACGATATCTTCCAGAATGTATTCACTCACAGCATAAAGGCCCGACCTCTGACCTCATAGCATGGAGTGCCATAATATAACTCGAGCTCACCTTTGGCCCATGTGGGGAAGCATTGAACAGTTCTGGGTACGTTCAGAACATTTTCTAACTCATTCTGCTGTTATTCCTATATTACTTTTACTTACTTGGTAGAATACAAACAAATCCCTAAGTCCAGCATAGCATACATCCTACCCTTTTATTTCACTTCTTCGCTTTTACCTTCCGTCAAATTGATGTAGGCATGATCACGCAGTTGGAATGAACTTACTAAAAGAAATGTATATATATATATATATATATATATATATATATATATATATATATATATATATATAAACATTGTGTGGGCAGGTAACGGAAAATAAGAGGTCACACCGTTGAAGCAAGCCTTTTATTTGCTTCCAGCGATAAATTGCTCTCTTGGACAAAAGACCTGCCGCTGAAGCCACCTGATCGACAAAAACGAGTTTATTTTTCCGCAGATCGAGACATTTTTCTCCGGTGTTCAATTGAAAGAGCTGTCGGAGCACAAAAGGCATTTAATATCATTATCATGGCGGCGTTTCCTTTGGCAGACAAAGGCCAAGCTTCGACGCGCGAAAGAATGAAGATGCGTGCCACTCAGCCATGCACGCGTCAAAACAAAACAAAAAGGAAGAGTGAATGAAAGCAAAGACGTGCGCCAACGAATGAGACGTTTGAGGTGAAGAATGGCGGCGTAATGTTGGGGCTGTCGATCTGTACGGCTTGAGCGCGAGAAATCAATAGACTTTCGGCGCGAAACGGCTGGATTGTTTATTTGTATGTTGCTATTTGTTGTTTTATTTCATTATTTTGAGTATTTTTTTCTTGTCCATCATCATTATCATAATTGTTATCATTTGTGGTTGCTTCAACTACAGAAGTAGTATTAGGAAGAAGGAGTAGTAGTAATAGTAAGAAAAGGAAGTAGTAGTATTGGTAAGAAGAAGAAGTAATAGTAGTAAGAAGAAATAGTAGTAGTAGTAGGAAGAAGAAGAAATAGTAGTAAGAACGAGAAGTAGTAGTAGTAATAGGAAGTAGTAGCAAGAAGAATTAGTAGTAGTATTAAGAAGAAAAAGTAATAGTAGTAGTAGTAAGAAGGAGAAGTAGTAGCAAGAAGGAGAACAGTAGAAGTAAGAAGAATAATAATAGTAGAAAGAAGTAGTAGTAGTAAGGAGAAGAAGTAGTAGTATTAGTAAGAAAATGAAGAATTAGTAGTAGTAGTAAGAAGAGGAAGTAGTAGTAAGAAAATGAAGAAGTAATTGTAGTAAGAAGTAGTAGTAGTAAGAAGAAGTGGTAGTAAGATGTAGTAGTAGTAGCAGTAGTAAGAATAAGTAGTAGTAGTAAGGAGGAGGAGAAGTAGTAGTAAGAAGTAGTAAGTAGTAGTAGTAGTAGTAAGAAGTAGAGAAGTAGTATTAGTAGTAGTACTAAGAAGAAAAAGAAGATGAAGTAGTAGTAGTAAGAAAAAGATGAATTAGTAGTAAGAAGTAGTAGTAGTACTAATAGTAAGAAGTAGTAGTAAGAAGGAGAAGAAGAAGAAGTAGTAGTAGTAAGAAGAAGAGAAATTTAGATTCTTTTTATGCTATATCTTTCTACAATTATTATTCTCCTTTTTCCTCCATTTTTTAACCTTTTTCTTATCCTTCTTATTAATCTTTTTGCTTTCGTTGTTTTGTTTTGTTTTTTACAATCTGCATTTTTTTATTTCTTTTTCATCTGCTTCCCTTGGATTGCATGCTTTTCTCTCTTTTGTGTTTTTGTCTGACTTTTTTATGTCTTCCCTTCTTTGGGGCTAATTTTCAATTTCTTCTTTTGTACACCTTTTGATTTTTTCATTTTTCGATTAATCTTCCTTCTACATAGAAACATTTATAAGTCGGTAGCCTATTGACGGAAAAATAAAGCATTTATTTTATGCGACAATATTTACTTTGTGTATAAACCGCTTCTTTGTCTATACAGCGAAATTTTCAGATTAAAATTCAGCTAACTCTGTAGCAAACTACGAACTTATTGATCCACGTGTAAGTACAGACACATATACATATATATGGAAATACATATAGAGGGTGGTCCAAAAATAGGTTTATACTTAGTAGATACGCACTTTACATTTGTTTTAAAAGTTTTATTACATTTATATTATTTATTGTTACAATCATGTTTGCTCAAAGCTGTTTATTTACATTTATTTAACACTTTACTTACATTCTTTTAGCACCGTTTAAGTGCTTAAAATGTCCTCTTTCAACATTGCAACATTTCTCGAACCTTTCCAGAACACTATGACACACAGCACGACACAAATCCCGATCTGCATCAATTTCAATAAATCCTTCTGAGATGTACTCTTTTAATTCGTCCATTGTGTGAGGATTTCTGTCATAAACCTTGTTCTTTACTACACCCGCCAAAAAGAAATCCATTGGTGTTAGGTAAGGTTAACGTGGTGGTCATTCGATTCTGCTCCTTCTTCAGAAACAACGCTGTGGAAAAGTTTGGTTAATGTAATCCTTTACTGCCAAAGCTTAATGTGGAGGTGCGTCATCTTGCTAAAAGAACAGTTCGGTGAAGTGAGCACTGGTTCTGAGCTGTGACCTAAAACCTGAAACAAATGTAAGCCTACTTTTGGCCCACCCAGTATATCTAGATATACGTGCACACGCAGGTATATGCACGCACACACACACACACACACACACACACACACACACACACACACATATATATATATATATATATATATATATATATATGAAGGTAACTCTACAAAATCGTTAAAAATTCAGCATAACCTGATGAAAAAATTCTCCAAAATTAATGAAAACAAATTTTTAGCGTCAAAATGTTTATGCTATTATTAAGAGGAAATATCAAAGTACTTTTTGATTATTTTATTAACTTTTTTATCTTTTCTAGCACCTTCGAAATCTTGGTTAAAAATCTTGTTTTTGCGTTAACGGGTCGGCCAAAGATCAGTATTAGGAAATTTAGCGTCTTTTTGGCGTTAAAAACTCATTGTTTTGAAAATTCTTGCAAAAATCAAATAGTTGTCTGATTTTAATGAAACTTTCAAAACTTATTCACAAATGAATGAAATTATTTTACATCTGTTACTCCCTTACTTAATTTTATGAAAACTCGTGAAATACAACGTTGTAACTTTTATTGATTATATTAGTTAAAAGCAGAAGTCTTTGAAGAATAAAAATCATCGACTTTTTTGTAAAATCGAAACACCCCGTTACTGAAAATCAGCTCTGAATTGTAACACTCAAAACCCAAACAAACTAAGACATTATTTAATTAGAAAAACTTTTAATGGCTTTTATGAATAATATATGTTAAGGACAATATTGTTTGAAGCCAAAATAAGTGTTTTTTTTTCAATTATAAATACAAAATGTGATACATTGCAGATATTGGCCCACTCTGTCATTATTATTATTATTATTATTATTATTATTATTATTATTATTAAAGGCGTTAGCTTCGTGTTTTCCTTTGTTTCAAAGAAATCAACCTACGAGCACACGAAGGTAAAACGCGTTGCCATTATAGACGCTTTTCTCCATTATTTCATTTCTCCATTTTGTTCAGTTACATCCTACTAACGAGCACTTATTTTTATATATACATTTATTATAAATGTGTATATGTTAATAAATTCAGCATATTTATCTTTTACCATGAAGAGCGAATCTTTGTCTGTAAAACGTCGAGTCGGAAGACAATTCATTGAATATTTTATTTGTGTGTGTGCGTGTGTATGTGTGTGTGTACATCAATAAGTAATGATGCAAAAAGCAATTATCAATTATTTATTTTGCACAACTATTTCTTTTAACATAATTTCCTTTCTCGTCAATAACCTTAGTGTTTCTCCTATACCATAGATCGAATATGCTACAGTAAAAATGTCAGATCCAAATTTATAATTCAGTTAGGCTGCGGATTTACGAGTAGGTACTGAAAAGTTCTCAGTCTGGTCCACTTCCCAATCAATTGATCCCCCCACCCACATATTGATCCCCACCCACATATTGATCCCCACCCTTATATTGATCCACCATCGAAATTTACACATTTTTCTTTCTCTCCATCTCTGTCTCTCTTTCCTATTTTTAATTCTTCGTTTAATTTTTTTTTTGTTGTTGTTGTTTACTCATTTCTAATTTTCTTGAAGTTATTTTCGTTTCTATAGAATTCCCAATAAAAAAAGAAGTGCGGCCATCTTTGCACCATTTTCGCTGACGTGCTTCGAGGCGGATTTTTGAGGCTTATCGCCTTTTTTATATGCCACAAATTCATTCAGATTTCTTGATCACTGTTAAGCAATGTAAATACTGGCAGGTTTCAGTTTAGTGATATTCAAGATGATACCCTTTTAGTTATTATTTTTTCATTATATTTCTTATTCGATCTTTTGGGATCCTCCACTGACTTGCAAACTGTATTTTGCGTACAAAGCGTAGAAAGGCCACTGTTGTTATTGCAAGAAGCCAAATGACAGATTTCCAACACAAGTCGTCGTATCTTAGCGGATAACTCATCAGAGTAATAAGATAATATTGATTGATCGACCTGTCTTGGAGACTTTTATGAAATGCAATAATTCGATTGACCATGTTTATTTAATGGAACAAGTAAGAACTGGCTTTTTTATGAGAAATCATCGCGTTAATTACATCATCAGGAATTCTAAAAGTAAAGAGAACATAAAGCCCAATTTGCCCATTAATTATTCTGTATTGAGAAATTATAAATTAGCTGTAGAATACCAAGGAAGGAAGTTTAACATCGACATTCTTAGTCAGATAGACAGGGGGGTGAGCAGATTTAGTTATTGATGGAAATTTACACACATATAAAGATACCAATATATATATATATATATATATATATATATATATATATATATATATATATATATATATATATATATATATATATAAAGAGAGAGAGAGAGAGACTGGGATAAATATAAGCAATTTAGGATAGAAAAACATAAAATAAATATAGGCTGCACATACACATACACACACACACATACACACACACACAAACACACACACATACACACACACACACAAATACACACCACTATTTACACTGATGTGCCAAAAGTTATATATATGCTTATTATCCTGTAGGACCTTCTCTAGACCGGTGAAGTTCATCCCGACTTGACATCGATTTCGCAAGTGGTCGAAAGATCTCGAGAGAGAGGTTTAGTCATGCATACTGTCTCGATAGCACTACACAAATCATTTTGTAGATAAAGGATTTTGCGCGTGAATAGATCTCTCCGCCACGTCCCATATCAGATGAACGTGGTGACCATACTGTTTGTCGGAAATCTCCAGAATGTTTCTCAAAGCAATCCAGGTTAAGTTGGGCCGAACAACAAGGTCCACTACACTGTCAGAATCGTTGTTGGGGTCCATGAATGGTTGCAGTCACGAAACAGTGCAACGTCGCAGTTACTGGTCAATCATCTGTTTAGGCATTGCGGCGGACTCGTGCCACGCGAATGCACCCCGTACCATTACATAACTACCACTATCGTGCATGCTGCTTTGTTGACAACTGGCCTCATGGGGTCTGGCTCCCCACCTGAATCCAACGGTCAATCTGAAACAGCTGGGCCCGTCATTCATCAAATCACAAGACACATTTCCAGTCTTCCAGTGTCCAATTAGAGACAACGCAAACCCTGATGAAGCTCTGTGTTTGATATCGTAGTGTTATCAGAAGCACTCTGATATGTCTTCTGTTTCCATATCCCAGGGATGTTAAACACTGTGTTTTCTAGCTCCAACCATGTCGTTTTTACTTATGCTACAAAAAATTCTAGCCATATGCTTCTGGCTATTATCATTAAGCAGATGTGGTCAGATACTGCATTGTCCATAGTTGGTAGTAATACTATCCACTAGGTACTCCTTATACATGCGTTACATTGTAGCTCGAGAGATGTCACATGTACCCACAATTTTAGAAAGTATGTCCCATCCGTCTAGAATCCATGCTTCATTCGTGGCCTTACCAGGAACAACTTAGCTGATGTTCTCATTGACTCAATAGATGAGCCAAACTGATATAGGTTTGGAAGTTTCCATGGCATCAAGGTATGATGGCACCAGCAACCATTACCTTTACATACTGCTATCCCATGACTTTTAACTCACACACATACACATATATGTGTGTATGTGCGCTTGTGTGCGCGTACACGTTGTGTTCCAACATCATATGCAAATTAAAAATATAAAATGATCCTCATGAGTCATCAAAATTCGTACAAACATATATCTCAATGTTGCACGTAAATGTTTGTGTAAAACAAAGGAGAATAATTTAAGGTTAGGGACAAAGAAAAAAGATCTAAACAGGCAAAAACTGGTTGTTGGAGATATCATAGGATCAGTTGATTGTCACAGGTTCGGAAAAAAAAAGAAGTAGGATGTAGCACAGTTTTTTCGTTGGTCCGTTGTTTGACGAATCAACAGCTAGCGCGAAACCGAGATTTTCTGGTAAAAAAGCACGAGTTTCTTCTTCAAAAATTACTTAGTGAGAATTTTTCGCGAAGTTCTCGCAATCACTTTGCTCTCTCCGTTACTAACATGTAATCGACACCATTTTCCTATTAGAAAACAATAAAAGTAACCAATACAGACCACATGCGTTGTGCTATTTATTACTAAAAAATACTTTCTCCTGGCGAAAATAAATGCTGATTTGACTTTCCGTAAGAAACTGTAACAATGCGATTTTGGTGTCTTGGCCGCTGTGAAGACAAACGCAGTGACATAACCAGTGCGATCCACGATGTAACAACAACTGTAGTCGCTCAAACACCAGTTTGGACCACGTTTGATGTGGCTACAATATCTCATAGGCAAAATATCACAAATATCACTGTATCATTAAAATAGAGAATTTCACTTATTCTGGAATATAAAAATATATTATTATTTAAAACGCACCAATTTATATTCAGTCATAATTCAAAAGAATCAATTTGAAATAATAGAAAGAAAAAATGAATGGGTATAACCAAACACAGCCATGATTGACTTTGATAAAATGATATACAGAGTTAAGTATAACAAATTAGATCTTATGATAAAATTATTTACTAATATAATTTTCATTTTTTTTTTCATTATTTACTTACATAATTATCATTGTTTACTGACTTCTACTGTCAATAGAGGAAGCTAATTTTTTTAAAAATTCAGGAGTGATGAATAGCTTATATTGCTTCCCAAAGATGGAATTAATTTACCATTCGCATAAATCTTACTTTTGATGATACTTTATAGTGGGGTGAGGCTTAGGGGTTGAACAGTTGATTTACCCACGTCAAGAACATCAATGAAGGATGATAATGGCAAAGAAACACACGGGTAATTTTAGCAAAACAAGATAAAGCATTTATTTACACGCTTGAAGTAGTCATTAGCTCGTTTCAGGAAAATAAATAGGAATTTTTTAATGTCCGTAGTTTTAATGTATTGTCATGAAGAGGAAATGTTGATTCAACAGATTAAATGACCTGATACAAAATGATATTAAAAATGTTTAAAACAAAAGGTAAGAGAGTTCGTTTTTTCACCGAAGGGATATATGATTTGGATACATTCAAAAGTAGACGAATAGAGATAGTTTGAGATACTTAAATTTCTTGGGTTGTTGAGAGACAATTCTTTGAAGTATTGCGAGCTTGATTAGAGGCCGATAATATAATTGCCGAATAATTTTATACTGGCAAGATCTTGAACACAGTTCGCGAGGAAGTGAAACAAAACTTTTCACATGATTTCAGACACTCTTCGCTGATTAATTTAATTTTTCTACTCATTTTATATCGAAAATAATTTCGCATAGGCACGCTACATTCTTTTCTCTTTCCTTCTCAGCTGACCGGCTAATTTCTGTGAAGGCGAAGTTTTCATTGGTCCAAAGAAAATTTCACATAAGCCCGAGAATTTCTTCCCTTCTTTCTCCTCAGTCCTCCGAATTTGAAGGGGGAGTGAGTGGATGGGGGTATTATTATTTCGCACTCAACACAACTTCAAAGATTTTCGATATGATTCAAATCTGGCCAAACACGCGAGCCACAACAGTTGTTCAACTAATTCAACGGTTGCAATAACACAAGCGGAATCATTGTCGTGCATAAATACCACTTTACATTTAAATACGAGTGTCTTCTTCTTGAACAATATTCTAAAGTTTGCTCTTAAGAAAGTCAGTGTAAACAGAAGTGCCATCATTTTATCCCCAGTTTCCAACCAATTAATCGTCAATAATTCCTACCAAAAGCAATTACTCCACCTTCTGCTAATAACGTCTTATCCAAAGAAATATCATCATTCAAGCAACGGTAGTAAAGTTTTAGGTAAACTAAAAGTACCAACGACTGAAAATAATTCTGTCCTTTTAGTGGATGCAAACACATCTCTCTTTCCAAACGGGATTTTATTCGTCGAGTAAAGACGAGCCTCTAGACGTTTTTCATTTTTAGTGCGTGTCCTGCATGCAGCCATGTTCGAAACAAATTTCTTGATCTTTCCTGCGTTTTTCTTTTCTATTTATTAAATATCTGAACAATTTTTTGCCATTTCGCTGTCCATGTTGCATAAAATTTTGACATTACAAAATATCGATATCCACAAAATAGCTGCTGGATATTCATTAAGGCGCACAATGACCACGTGACACTACACAACGAAGTACGTCTGACTGACGAACAACGAAGAGTTTTTCAAGTTTCATTGTTTTTATGTTGTTGTTTTTTTCGGTTTTTACTGATTCCTTTACACGTGTGTTAAACAAGTGTTTCTCAACATTTTTTGACTTAAAGGCGCACTTGTAGAATAACTTAAACTCACTTTAAATTTTAATAGAAAATTGTATTTCATGTGAAATAAATAATTCATTCTTTTTATGTGCATATCTATCCTCTTCTGTATGGTCTTGAAATTGTATTTTCTAATGTTATAGAATATTTAAAATAATATTATATATATTAGTGATTTGGCAAATTAGTCAAGAAACTAGGGAATAGTTCAGTTTGCATTTATTTAAAAAGCATCATATATTTCAGTCACTGAAGGATTTTGATATTTTTATTACTTAAAAAATATACAGATGTTACACGCAAGTTTCAAAGTTCAGATCTTATAAATGAGATGCATATATATATATATATATATATATATATATATATATATATATATATATATATATATATATATGAATATACATATTATCCCTCACCGGTAGCAGGACTCGGAGTTTCATGGACAACGCAGTCTTCAGACTGACCGTTACTTGAATTGAATTTTAGTAAAAATATCTGGTTACCGCAGTCCATTTATTATACCTAGATTCCATTTTTATTTTAAAAGTATATTTTGCTTTTTAAAATAGACGGGATTTTTATTTTATATATATATGAAATAAATAAACAAAAAATTATTATTTATTTAAAGTTGTGAATTTTATATTAAACATAAATGTAGATTGCTGGGGTTTTGTTTGCTTTTTAAGTCAAAAAAAAAATAAAATTTTAATTTCAAAAACTAAAAAATACTAAAAAAAAGATCATAATTTACATTAGGAATTAATCTGGT
Source organism: Acanthosepion esculentum (assembly GCA_964036315.1). Classification (NCBI taxonomy): domain Eukaryota; kingdom Metazoa; phylum Mollusca; class Cephalopoda; order Sepiida; family Sepiidae; genus Acanthosepion; species Acanthosepion esculentum. Next base: position 21,934,368 of record OZ038513.1, read on the forward strand.
CAACGTATTTCTATGTGCGATATTATATATATATATACATATATATATATATATATATATATATATATATATATATATAATATCGCACATATATATATATATATTGTTGAGTCTTGACTCAATGTTGAATCTCGCCTATTGCATGGAATAATAATGCAACACAAAATGTACTTGGAACAAGAATGTATTATAACAAGAAAGTGTACACAATAAGTACATATAGTATTTCTGTATATTTCTGGGAAGACGTTCCTGGAGAATGTGTTGACTAGTCGCAGTCGATCAGAGTCTCTAGTTGGATCTCGTGATTCTCACGTTCTTCTCTTCCTCGTCTTCCGGTATCAACCATTATTTATATAGTTGGTAGTCACCTATGCAGATTAGGTGGATTCCACCACAACATATATATATATATATATATATATATATATATATATATATATATATATATATATATATATATATATATATATATATATATATATATATATGAATAAAGAGACAAGAGGAAAAATATACTTAGGCTAAATATAGCTTTTACTCTTATTCATTTTGTCTCTTTTACAAAATCACTGTATCCGAAAATATTTAGACACACACACACACACATACATATATATATATATATATATATATATATATATATATTAGATTGATATCAGTGGTAATTGAATTCACTAGTGGAAGCTGTGGTGAGCCTATCTTTGTAATTATTTCAAGACGCTGTCTCTGTTTACTTATTCTTGCGAAGAGTCAAATTCCTGAAGCCCTACGTGTGAATTCTTACTCACTACATTCGCAATTATCAGACGAGATGAGCGTGCAAAGGCATCACTCTATGCCAGATGCCCTACAAACACGCGCCTGCGAACGCACGCACACACACACACACACACACACACACACACGACGCACAAACATACCTTTTCACTTAACTATTGTTGCTAAAATCGAAACTTCACCGATCCAATACATCCAACACGCGTAACAATTTCTCGGAATTATCATTTATCAAGCCACTCTCAAAAATCCTTAACTAAAGCAGCACGTATGCATCACTCTGGGGCGACATCTCTTTGCGCAGGGATCTTTGACTATGTCGATTCTTATCGCAAGACGTGTTAGTGTCTAAAGCTCAAACACAGACGATTCACTGCTATGAGTATTACTATTGAAGACAGACGAAGGTTTAATATATATATATATATATATATATATATATATATATATATATATATATATATATATATATATATTTGTCATCCACAGACAGACTGTTTCGCAGCTCATCAGTGTGGCTAGACGTCCGGTTGCCTCTAGCAAGGATCGAAACTCAACTGAATTTGCGTCAGTCGGAACTTCTCCCACTAAGCCGTCAAGGATGAAGGTGAATTTTAGTGTGTTTATTTTTAGATTTAGATAAACACACAGTGACTGACAGTGACTCAATTCTGCCGAAGAGTCGTGCAATATTAGCTTAAATAGTCACTGTTTACAAATTCACACCTCACACCAGAGAGCTCAACCGAAATTAATTTTTCAGGAGCCAGTATTTTTGTCATCCACAGACAGACTGTTTCGCTGTTTCACAGCTCATCAGTGTGGCTAGACGTCCATATATATATATATATATATATATATATATATATATATATATATATATATATATATATACATATATATATATATATATATATATATATACATATATATATATATATATATATATATATATATATATATATATATATATATATATATATAGTATAAAAGGCTCAAACACTAATATTCCATGGTTATAATTTCTTACATTGGAATCGTAATTACGATTCCAATGTAAGAAATTATAACCATGTAATATTAGCGTTTGAGCTTTGTTTGTATAATATGTTTGTATGTACATCTTTGCATAATGATGTTCACAATTTCCACAGATTTTAATTTTTAATCTTTTTCCATTTTTTCACCTGGTGATCGTTATATTAATTTTGGGAAAGCAAAAGCGACATCATAAATTCACTTATATGAGTTATCACCCTTGACATTGACAGCAGTATTAGAATAATTTATTCGCGTGGTTGAATAACGTGTTTGATTTGAAAGGTTACTGATTGCCGCAGACAGCAGAAGGAAGGAAGATGCAGAAGCCAAAATGCCTCGACTATAACAACCAAGAGTAGAAAATTAGTTTAAACAGATTAATACATAATAATACATAATAATAATAATAATAATAATAATAATAATAATTTATACTACATATAATAATTTATCTTCTCAGAATCTATACATTTAAACTTACAAAATCGCCATGTGCCCAAAATGAATAACTAAGGATTATTTACGGCATCTGATCAAATGCTCCATCCAAAATATTTTATCCATCAAACAGAAATGCTTGGCTCAAGCAGAAAGCACTTGACATTTCGACAATTCATTCAACTTGACACAATTCAAAAATAAACAAAAAGTAAGGTACAAACTACGGTGGAGATTTTGACCTTTAGCTCACAAATATCTTCTCATTCACTGTACACAATCTAATGCAATCAAGCAGGTGTTAGAAGGAAACTAATAGCCAAGCATTGAAAACTGACTTTATTATTGTAACTCTGAGAACAAAACATTACTCTGTATACTTTTAAGGATGAGTTAAATGCAAGGTCAAGGGAAATGTGGATTGTAATGTGAACTCTGATATTTAAAGCATCTTGAAATCTGTGATCAAAAAGATACTTTTTTTTTTAAAGGATCAAGACACTTTCAAAGTCATAAAATTAATAACAGCATCACAGGGATGACTCAAATCATCATCACAAGGTTGAATTAACTTAGAAGAATTAACTAAATTGAGATAACCCTGAGCAATGAAATGAGAACACTATGCATGTAGTTTAGAAAAACGTTTCATTCAAACGTCTATAGACAAGAAAGATCAGTTAATAACATTTCTAGAAGACTTATAAAAACATTGCTATTCCCAAAGACTATACTCAAATTAGCAAAAGACCAAAAGCAATGATATTAATTGTGGTATTAAGTCCCCAAAAGAGATTGCCGAATAACTATCTGAAAAATCGAAGTTGCTGAAAACCTATATTAAGAAAAAGATTTTATAAATTTCACTGGACAGTCGCCCTAACTATTCAGTTAATGAGTGCCAAATGTTTCCTGTATGGAAACTGTTAACTTCACTATTACCATAACGAATTCTTGAATCCAGTGTGTTTAAAAAATGTCCGTATATTTATGTCTGAACGATTTCAACCATTGTTGGCCAGTTTCAAGAATGGAATAATGTATGCAAAGGTCTTGAAATTCATGTACCTGAATGTTCATCGCTAAAAATGGAAATTATTGTGTATCTGTATATATAGGTGTTTATGCAGAATGTGTAAATGGTGTGAGGGTTATCTGCTCGGAATGAGAATTCGGTGAGCCGAGTTCGAATTCCATTCGAGTTCTTTATATTTATATTAGTACAAATACCATCAGGAAAGGTATTAATTCATCTCCCTCGCCACCAGATAGCCGGACAGACTGGGATTTTAAGCCGAGGCGGGGGAAACCAGCCTCAGAGAAGGGAAACTCTGGATTCGAACCAGCCGGAGGAGCTTCTTATAGAAGCCTACGGCCAAAATGTAGCTACGAGGTGGAAAAGGCTTAAAATTGTAGCATCATCTGACATGTGATACACAATACGCCAGTACAGGACAATAGTGGGGTATGATAGAGAGAGAGTATGCATTGCAGGGTAGACATGGGTACACGTAATTGACCACTTTAAACAATTCAGGTTGTTCGGTAAACATTTAGAATTTACTGAACCCTCACCCGTCGTTCTCGATGAGAAAATCCATCTCTCTCTCCTTCTCTCTCTTTCTCTCTCTCTCTCTCTCTCTCTCTATATATATATATATATATATATATATATATATATATATATATTCAAAACCGGTTAAAATCTATGAATTCAAAAGCTAATATTGATAATAATAGATTCTCTCCTGATATTAGATTAGTAATGATAATAGTAATATTAAACCTTTTCTTATAAAGAAACATTTGATATTCGTTCACTGAGCAGACAGTCCTGCTGTCGGATGAAGTTTATAAATCTTTTTCTTCAATTTTTCAAAAAAATTGTTTTCCCCAGTCCAGTAGCTTTTAACGCTCTTTCCAGTATTGATGTTATTTTGGTTTTTTCTTCCTAACCTTTTATTTGAGGAAGTATGGAATATCACGTCTTCATTATTTCATTATTTTCTCTTCGAGTTACATGTGCTCTCTATTTTAGTTGTTGGTGCTGTTTATAATTCCCAAGTGATATGGTTTCTATTATTTGGTGCAGTTCTTTGTTTGTGATTCTGTATCGCCAGTTGACAATGTTCAAAGCAGGATGATATTTACCAAGCCCATCAAGCTTCACTCGCTCAAAGTCATTTTTAAACATTGATCTTAGAAAGTGGGTTGTATACAGCTGACGGATATTGCTGGGCAGATTTGGCGTCGTGCATGACATCCATATGAAAGTCTCAATCTGACGAGCCTATTTAAGAACAAGATTCGAATTTTCAGGTTGACGTTTTGGTTTTGTAGCAATTTACGATGTTGGACGAAACTACATCTGACGCAGCCTATTCCGTGTTTAATTTCCTTTTCACTTCGGCCTAACATAATCTTCTTATTTCTATATTTGGAACTCTAGTCGGCAAAATTAAGCGTTAGCATATAGTAAGATACAAGGCAATTATTTATATATCCAACTTAACAGGGAGAGAAGAAGACACTTGTTATTCTATCAATAATTTATAGAAAGTAAAACTTGCAGTTATTGTTACCATAGAAGCATAAATAATGGAATTGTAAATCCCAATTGTAAAAATAGACCCCGTCAAAATTGATCAAAATTATCGAAATTATTCCCCAAATATATGAAGCGATATGCAGATATTTTTAATCGATTTTTTCACACTCCTTGAAGCGTCAAATAATTAAAAATGTCATCCATTCTCTGAGCTAATCAGTTTAGCACTTTCTCAAGAATTAATTATGTCCATTTGCACCTGTTTTCATGATACCGCAGGTGTTATTCCTTTTTAAATGTACTAATTTGCAAGTTCGAAAATTGTTTTGAGATTATTGATTGATGCTTAAAACTAACTATTCACTGAGAAAAGATTTAAAGAAGAAACCGAATTTATAAACATTCTGTATACATACATACATACATATATATATATATATATATATATATATATTATATATATATATATATATATATATATATATATATATATATATATATATATATATATATATATAAGGAGTGCAAACAAGGATTTTTAAAAAAATTGTTTGTTCTTTTGATCGTATTTGGGGAAGTGGATGGAGCCGAGAAATTTTTAGCACCCAGTTGTATATATATATATATATAAATATATATATATATGTGTGTGTGTGTGTGTGTGTGTGTGTGTGTGTGTGTGTGTGTGTGTGTGTGTGTGTGTGTGTGTGTGTGTACGGGAAATATATAAATATAAAGTCTATCTATATACATATATCTATCTACGTAATCCGTTTGACATGTACACGGTACGATGGATAAATTGTTTCCTACATTATGCAAAAAATGAAAATAACGCTAACACTTCATTTTTAACAGATATATTTAGCAAAGTTGCACAAAAATATCTTCAAAATACTAAAAAGAAAATGTATTTAATAAAATCGACATTTCCTTCAACCGCGGCCTCCAAAGGACTTCGGAATCTCCTGTAACTCTTCTGGACGGTCTCCTTGTTTAAGTTAGCGAATGCTGCCATAATCCTTGCCTGCACTTCATCTTTGGTGTTACAAGGAGTTTTGTTGGTCTCTCGTTCATACATAATAATCAAGGGGTTGCAGTCTGGGGAGTTATGTGGCCAGATGTAAGGGGTTATATTGTCGTAGAAATTGTCTGACAGCCATGACTAGATTCTCCTGCTTGTGTGGCATGGTGCAGAGTTCTGTTGCGAGCACTCCTTCCTCACTTAATGTAGGCCTTCGTGTTGACTCTAAGGCCCTCACCAACAAATTCTGGAGTTATTTTCTTATCAGAACGATCAATGAGTTTTCCGAGATTCCATACCATCGTAATCACCACTGGACTCATCCAACTCTTTCCGAATTCTCTTCACTGACACCTAAACACTCTGAAATGTTCGTACTGGAGCTTCCGGTGCGAATGTCAAACAGTTCAGCATGCCGTTTCCAAATATCTGGCAGAGTGAATTGCGTGATACTGCTGTTTCTCACACAGACGGTGCCCAACAGACCCTACTATACTGTGCAGTCGACAAAATCAAAAACAAACAACGCGCATGCGCGAAATTAAAAATATAAAATGTCATCAATTTACCCATTGAACCCTGTATATCATATTTTCTCAGTATATTTTATACATATATATATAGAGAGAGAGAGAGAGAAAGAGAGAGCGACATATATATATAAATATACACACACACACACACACATATATACACACACACACACACACACACACACACATATATATATATATATATATATATATATATATACACTAGATTTCAAACGTTTGAGGAAACCCCTGGTAATTTTTTCAAAATGGCCCCAAAATTAGTTGTTGTATATTTTAAATAAGAGAATATTTTAAATAAAAGAAATATAAACGGTTAAAAAAAAAGTGAGACATGATATTTTTATTAGAAATTTTATCATGATAAAGAGAAAAAAAGCTTTTTATGATTAAATTTTGCTCTCATCAAAATATCCTCCTTTAGTCTTGATTACTGCAGCACAAATTTTTGACATTCGTTACAAAAGTTTCTCAAAGTATAAGTTTGATAATTGATTCCATTCTTTTTTCATTGATTCTAAAAGTTTTTTTACATTTTTTTTTTTTTTACTCTTCTGTCAAGTTCATCCCATACTATTCTGAGGATGTCTTCAAACATTTGAACTGTAGTATATATAAACAACATATATATATATATATATATATATATATATATATATATATATATATATATATATGTGTGTGTGTGTGTGTGTGTGTGTGTGTGTGTGTGTGTGTGTGTGCGCGCGCCGTATCCTCAAATCACGAAATGATTTTTAAATTATTTACTTTTTTTTACCTGCTTGTACCTCCCATGAGTCACGTAATAATTTAAGACTAGCACTTATATTTTAAATTAAATTTATTCAAATTACATTTTTTCCGTTTTTTTGTTTGTTTTTTTTTTTCCTTTGTATCAAAAGATTCAAGCAAGAATTGTTATTTATAGAATCTTGTGCGTCTGGCTGCCACGTGCGTTGTTTTTCAGCGCTTCCACCTATGTCCAAATTTCGCTAAAGTAATCTTTGGAATTCCATAAAATCTCCTCTGTGATCATAACTACATTTTATTGAATTCTATCCACACTTATGGCCTTGTGTTGTATTATGCTATACTTTGTAGAAATCAGTTTCATAGATTGGCGCCACGTTATAGGAGAAATGGTTAGAAAGTTTGTTTCTATCTACTGTAGCGAGTTCGATCCTCAATAATGAACCCACTAGCAATAGCTTGCGATAACGCATTTTCGATCGCTTTAAGAGAGTCATTGATAATATACGTAATCTAAACACAATGGATAAGGCAACAAAAAACCACTTCAGTATCTTTTGCAAAATTAGTCATGACTATGAACAGTTTACACATATTAAAAAAGAAAGCGTGGAAAGTCATGAACACCGGCTTTCTGAATATGAGAGAGATTAATAAAATATGGGAATTGTTAAAAAAAATAGGATTCAAACTTGAAAGTTTATTGAGGCACAAGTTTACTCCAGACTCCAAGTTGAATATATATATATATATATATATATATATATATATATATATATATATATATATATATATATATATATATATATATATATTATACTACCTATCAAAAGTTTGGGACCACACTGAATTATTTGTCTACGTTCATAAAAATGATTAATTTTGCATATTTGGATAAATAAATTCACCTATTGTGTATATATGCAAACCTCATATAAAATTCAAACACATTTTTCTACATGCATTATAAATTTATTTGCATAAGCTTTGAAACTTTTGTTACAACCTGATACCTTTTCTTAAATGTACAGCAGAAATTTACAAATATTTCAATTCCACTGCTTGGTAAAGGTTCAATTCCATCGATATTGTGTCGAGAGTGTGATTGAAATAAATTTTTCATTTTCATCGTGATCGAGGGTTTGAGCGAGGGTTTGCTGACCCTGTTCAGATTGTTGATCATGCTAGATAACGCGTACTCTCCCAGAAACTGTAATTAAGGTTCACCCAGCATAGTTATTATATAAACCACAGGTGGGCTCCGTTGTTGTTGAGCAAAAATAAATGTGCCTGAGCAGGCGCCTGCAACGGGAATTACCTGGCATACTTGGATACGAGTGGCTACGCTATTTTATATTCGTTTTGATTTAAATAATTACAAAAAATAAATTTATTTATTTAAAGAAATGAAACTTGAAAGTTAGAGGAAATAATCAAAGTCGTCCCAAACTTTATATACAACTTTTGCGAATGTTTTTTATGGAACGATGAAATATTTGCCTTCGAAAAGGTCCAACATGTGACCTCACAAGAGAGACTGATGAGTCCTTGTTGTCTGTCCACGTCATTGGAGAAAAAAGAGACCAAGAGCTTCATATGTCCCGTGATGTAGCAGGAAGACGGACTATGATTGGATGGTTTTGTTACCAATCCGGAACTCCCATACAGTAGAGCTAAACAGAGCCTTAAACCCTACTGCTGCTATGTGTGTGTTTTGACCAGCGTGTGACTGTGTATTAAAATATATGTGTGAGTGTGTGTGTGTGTGTGTGTTAATTCATTGCACATACATATCGCTAAAGATGCTGAAAAATGGTCGGCTCCTTTTACCGCCCCGGAAAATAATTGATTCCTGTATCCTTATAAGAGTCAGGTTAGATAAAAAATGGAGCAGCACTGCAATATCAGGGATGGCGCTGCTCAAGCCTCACTTTCCAGCCCTGACAGAGTTCAAACTCGTTTAAACCGTATGTAGGGGATGTATTTTCCAACCTGCAACCTCTTTCCCACAGACGAAACGTCGCCTGGTTAAGGCAGTGGAAAACTTGGAGAGGTGAATTAACAGGAGATAACTGATAACTGACAACCATTAGACATGGCACGTGAAACTAGAACAGTCTACCCCAGCAAGCAAAATAAGGGTTCAGTTCGACATTCCAACCACCTGAAGAAGGCCGGAGCGTACAACGGCCGAAACGTTGTGAAAAATATGGCAACAAAGATGAGGACAATAGTCCGAATAATATAATATTTTAAATTCAAAAATATTTTTCTCATCATTCTTCATTTCAGATAATTATTGTCATTTGGCTTCGATTAGGTGATCTTCATGATTTTTCGAAAGTATTCTACTTTCCTTATTTTCTATTTCTGTTCATATTATTATCTCATCGAACCCAAGGTGCTTGCACAGTTCTCAGTGAATAATTCAATCATGCTATTTTTATATTCTTTCTGTGTTAATTTTCTACATTCACATAGTAACATTTTCTGGTTTGTCATCACATTGGTTTTAATGCTATTGTTCGAGGTTAATATTATTGGTGAGTTGATTTCTCTGGTCAATTTTTCCTTTTTGTGGTCGTGTCCTGGTCATTTCGATTACAATTTTCTTCTTTTTCTCCTTCATTATTATTATTTCCAGTTTTTTTGTTTGTTGTTGGGATTTTGTTGTTTTTGTTGCTTTTTTTTAATCCTTTACCTCAGGTAAAGGAAGTTTTTCGTACAAAGCTATTGACGAAATTACACTGAAATAGTTATTTTTCGGAACACAATATTTTGTATTTCAGATAGTGATGTGTTTCCTGGGTTCCTGACGAGTATCTCTAGTCTTTTTAATAATTCCTAGTGCTCCCATTATTACTGGAATAGTGGTTGTGTTTAAATGCCAAATTCTTATAGTTTCGGTTTTCAGGCTTTTCTATTTTGAAAATTTGTCAAATTCTTTTGCTGATAATATTTTTATCAGACAGAATGACCATGTCTACGAGACGGCCCTTATTTTTTGTTAAGCCTATTATATCCTGTCTATTATATCGATTATATATTATATATCTGTCCTGTTGTACTATTCGATTGGATAATGCGTTTGGTCGTAAGATGAAGCTCCAGAGTACTGTAACATTTCTAACACCGGTTGTGGTTTGAGATAATTTTTCTGCATCGGGAAATTTATAACGTTGACATATCTTCCAGTGTGCATATTTGTCCATCCGGTTTATATTTCAATTCATTTGGGCCCCCGGATATCAGATATGTGCCTGGTCGAGTCTGTTCCTGGTTTCAACCCAGAGCTCTGCGATTTTTGTCAACAAAACGGCCATATACCCGCATTGTGTATCAATCATGTAATGGTTATCTTTCCAATTCGCTTTTCAAATGTGTTAGGACCTTATCCTTTTTTCTTTTTTATACTTTATTTACATTATTTAATGAGGATTATTGTCCTCGCCTTTGTTGTTGTTATCAGAACGTTTTGGCTATTGTGTTCTCCGGCCTACTCACGATTACTATGTCACCAATTTCACTTACCAATGATTAATCCAGAAGGACAATCCTGAGAACCTGGAGCCTTAAACTGAACCTGCTTGCTGCTTGTCACACTTGACGGCACTCGCCAAGGCTTCTCTTTTCTTTTGCAGCTGCTGTTGTTGAAAAGGAAAGGACAGCAATCTTGAATAATGAATTCCTGGCTTTTTATAGTATTTTCATCCCAGAAATTCAGAATTTTTTTTATACTTTATTATATTTTTGTTGATTTTCGACAAATGTCTTCTTTATATTGTGTAAGTGCAATTAGTGACGTTGTAGGATCATATATAGCATAATAATAATAAGCGCGTATAACGTCTTTATAGCGGTTGAGTATCATTTAACCAAAATATCAAAATTCGAAAACTTCCAAAATCCAAAAGTTCTTCAGGTGCTGGCATGACTTGCTACAAATGAAAAATTTCAGAAAGCACCAGGAAGGTACCAAGGTGATATACAGCTGTTGTAAATAACCCTCATCTGCCCTGGGTGGGAAAGTTAAACTGTTGAAAAACTAGATAGGGGTATAAGTTTGAAGTGTCTGACTGAGGAGTTTAGCGTTGGAACAATTACTATATACGACCCAAGGAAACAAGGAGGAATTGTTAATTTTTTTTATGCTGAAGGGGATGAACAGAAATTAATGAAAAATAGAAAAACCCTGCCCAGAGCAAAAATTGATGACCTCAATCGTGTATTGTTGGAGTGGATTCGTCAGCGTTGGAGTGAACACATGCCGCTTATATAAAATACCTTCAGAGTATATGTATAAGCTGTGCTATAAAATGTAAAGGAATGTCGTATATATGTTTGGGTTCCATTCCCAAGATGTCCCATTTTATAGATGTTATATACAAATTAAATAGCCTGTATTCGAAAATCCGAAAAAAAATCTGAAAACCAAAGCACTTCTGGTCCCAAGAATTTCGGATAAAGTATCCTCAACATGTATTTCTCTCTATTATATTTTATTCTTTTTTTTTCTTTTAGTTAGTATTAGATTGTGAGTAATGATGGACTATTATTCATAGTATTTGGAGGATTAATACCGTATAATATTTTTCGTCCCTGGCTTGTTTCTAAAAAATAAGGTACGCAGATGACACAGGGTTGATGGCAGACATAGATAAAAATTCTGCACGACCCCCTAGACCAGGTAATAAAAGGATGCAAGAATAAAGGACTAATCAAAGACGGGCTGTATGGTTGTCCGCAGGAGAAAAAGCCGAAATGCGAACTAAGATTTGGCGATATCAAAATCAAACAAGCCCAGAATTCTATCTAGGAACTGTTTTAACAGAGGACGGAAAATGTAGCACTTTGGGATAGAAAAAGATGCCTTCCAAAATATAAGTAAAGCATTAAGAAAGAGGATAAATTCATTAGAAACAAGGAAAAGGTGTGGATTACTATGTCATTTCAATCCTCCCATATGGCATTGAATGTTGAATAATTTCCTTACACTAGACGCAACAGAAATGGAAATGATGGACCGAATAAGCAATGGGGATGAGGGGCTTCACAAAGGAATAAACGTTGCTAAAACGACAAGGAATAGGAGGTTGTAGAGTGTCGTAATCGCTAACGGTCTAAAGTGCACATAAAAGAGCATTAATTTACTAATTTTAGCGTCATTTTTTTGTAGCGTATTTTTATTTATCAGCAATGTTCCTTTACAAATCTGTTGTTCTCTTTTTAAATGGAAGATGTAGGTTCTTCTTCTTGTTGTTCTTGTTCTTCCTCTTCTTCTTCTGCTTCCTCTTCTTCTTCTTCTTGTCATGGATTCTCGCGTCCTATGTATTGTGATCAAATATTCGTTTATATTGCAGCGGCTTTTTTTTGTTTTGGTCTTTTAGACTACCAAAAACTACATAGTGATTTAGTACACTTGCAGGAGCTTTTGCGATAGGTCACAAGTTTTTCGTTTGTTACCACTGAAAGAGTTGATTTTCCGTTTATTGAAATTTATTATTACTGAAATACTCCTTACGTGGAACTGCTGAAGAAAATGAAATGATTTGTCAGCGAATCCGATGATTTCAGGTGATTCTCACATAGATAACGATTCAATAAGATAACGTGATGATGATTGTTTTTCAGAAGATGAAGTTTATTCATGCTGTAAAGTGTCAGAGTGACGGGTATAAAATGTTTGCCAGTCAAGAGTGCCTAATATTTACCAAAGCCTCCCAACAAGGCAGGATGTGGCATAAGGCTGATTTTTATGTGGGGCGATTCCGAGCCCGTAGGCACGAGCAAAAATTCCTCGTAGACCCGACATACATGGGGGTCTTGTTTATCTACCTCCTCTATGCCTGTAAGCATAGACTCGTCTGGGTTCCTCTCTGCCCAAAGGCAGAACGTTCGACAAGACTGTTAAGAGCTCCTCTTTTACTCTTCTGTAGTGGCTTGCTTATTTGGTGTCATTTACCCGCTGCTAGAGCCTCGCACGTAGACGGGTTAACCCAATATTGTTGTGAGTGGGTACCGGTGTTGTGTCATAGTACGTCCATCCGTATAATACGTCCGACGTACTATTCTACACATTCAAAATTCCTATACTGTATAATTACCTATTTGGAAATGATCGGAGAGTCTCTTCCGGTTACAAAGTCTGGAAATCTTTCTGTTATTTTACCTGATTCACTCCGGGGCAGTTTTCCATTGAACTTCCTCCTTCTGAGAAGAAAAAAACCCTTAAGGAAAATGTGCGCTATCGGTGATTGATTAAGTTTTTTTGTTGTTTTTTTTTTTGCTATGGGCAAGATAAATCGAGATTAATCCGATCGTGTTAAATTTTCTGTATGATTTTTCGCCGTTAAATTAGTGAAAAACGAAAAAAATATATTTTCAGTATAGGCATATTGCATACGTGAAATAAAAAATTAATTCAAAATTGAAACAATTCTGAAAATCTCCTTAGGGTGTTAATCTGTAGCCCCTCCACAAATGCTAATTACCGCCCGCCTTTCTTTCTGATTCTCCTCATCTGTCAATTCTCTTTAGATTCTTTTCCCTTCGTATTTTTCATCATCTGTGATACATGTCGATGTTATAGAAACGCCACTCTCTTCGCATGAAAACAGTTGCTGTGACGTCCCCGGAAGTGAGGATAAATCGATTCAAGCAGCAAGGAATAAATTAACAATCAAAATAAAGACACTTAAGATAACGACGATTGATGAGCACAGAGTTTGTCAGTTCATTAAGAGATAAATTATTGAAAGGATAAGCAAATTGACCAAGCTTTCCCCAGCAGAATTGAAAGCTTTTCGCTCTTTCGGGTTTCGTAATTATTCATTTAAAGTTCCTAAAATGGATCATCGGTTTTTATAATCATATAAAGAAACACATAACTCAGCTTTACGCAGAATACTTTTTACCTTTCAGAAAAAGTGAAATTTGTACGAATGGCCTTGTGTCATACTAACCTAAACTAAACAAATATCAACACGCATATGTATACATGCATACATACATACTGGTCTCTTTGTCTTAGAAGGAGAGTCAGCAAGCCATTATCATTGTCGATTATTAAGAGTACGTAGACAGATGCTCACTGGACCAACATAAATATTATTTAATCCGTTGGAGATACAATCTCCCAAAGGGCACTTGAATTTGTAAACTATGTTGGTTTTTTGCAAATCGCTAACATAGCCACGTAGTCTCCAACCTTCCTCTGATATGAATTGCAGTTTCCCTTTTCCTAGACAGGTGAAAAACAAGGCTAGAGAGCCCATCCTGTCTTATTAACGTCATGCTAAATCAACTGAAGTTTATAACTAAGTTTGTTTTACAATATTTTGTTGTCAACTTAATATTATTTTTCATGTTTGTAACATCTTCAAGTCAATCGTTATCTATCTTCGATATCTTCATAAATCTTCACTCTTATGTTCCTCTCGCACACCTTATCCGATAATAACTCTGCCTTTAACAGCATTTCAGCTTTGTATTAGGTAAACATTTGTAAAAAAAAAAGTACAGATAAGTTCAAATAATTTGAACAGTGCACATGATGCGCACATATGACTGACCGAGCCTTTTCAAGTAAGCGTGCTACTTCGAAAGAATCGGTGAAAATTAATTGAAATTTTGAGCAACTGGAATATATACATATATATATTTATTTACGTGTTCTTTTTCTACATCCTCATTAGATAGATAGATAGATAGATAGATAGATAGATAGATAGATAGATAGATAGATAGTATGGGCAGAGTGAAACATAGAATAGATAGATAGATAGATAGATAGATAGATAGATAGATAGATAGATAGTATGGGCAGAGTGAAACATAGAATAGATAGATAGATAGATAGATAGATAGATAGATAGATAGATAGTATGGGCAGAGTGAAACATAGAATAGATATATAGATAGATAGATAGATAGATAGATAGATAGATAGATAGATAGTATGAGCAGAGTGAATCATAGATAGATAGATAGATAGATAGATAGATAGATAGATAGATAGATAGATAGATAGATAGATTATTCATGGTAACACTTCCATTGATTTTCCAACGTAAAAAGAAATATAAGTTTTCCTGGCGTTATCAATCTGTTCAGGTGTTGATAGTATATGCAAATAAACTTGACTAGCGTCGCGTTTCAAATGTCTACCTGTAGGATTAAGCTTGATAAGCATCTGTTAAACTTGGTTTCCGACTTATATCCTGGTTTTTCATACATAACTATATGTGTGCGTCTGTTTCTTTCACTATTATGTACATCTAATTTATTCTGCTTTTATTGTCCGCCTACACTTTTTCTTTCGCTAGTATGCACACACAGTGCTCAACCATTTTGTTAGTTCTCCTGGTCTCTTGGTGTATTTTTGCACATTACCGGATGTTGTCATTCTTCAGGAAGTACACATTTTTTATCGGATGACAACATTTGCCCGGATATCTACTTTAGCAATACACGGTTAGGAATAGAAACTTTGTCGTCAGTAAAATGCCAGGTGCAATGACATATTTTACTGTGACGCATCGTTTCTTTACCAAACGAAATTTAAAATATTTATTTCTTCTGACGTTTTGCAAAAAAAAATGTAGAATTTTTCAGTAGTTTCTCCGCAGACAAGATCTCTGCCGACATTCTTTGTAACGGAGCTGGAAACCAATTAACTGAAACCTGGTCCCCCAGGATTCATCTTCTAAGATGTACGTCCTCGTTGCACTAAGAGAGATAGAATCAGAGAAATGCAATTGCTAAGGGTACCAGGTCATTTCTGGATAAATGGATACCGCCCATTGAAAAAACCGTGGGTGTCTCGTCATGGTAAATTGGTTTTGAATTATGACTGACTAGTAAGTTCGAAGCTCACTTAGCTAAGCTTCGTCAATAATCCTATTAAAAGACTATCACATTTGTTCTCCTAAAACGATACATACATAATTAGATTTTTGTTCATATTCTTCCAGCTTTCTCTTTCTTTCTTCCTTTCTTTCTTCTTTCTTTTTCCCGCTTTCGTCTCCTGTTTTTTTAATCTCCATTTTCATCTCCCTTTCTCAATTAAGTTTCTGCTTCCTCTTCCTTCCACTCTAGAGTTTCTAAGACATTTTTTCAATATTTTATTCCTTCACCTTCTGTACCCCATTTGTGACACATGTCGAATTTACAAGAACGTCTACACAACAGAACAAACGCTGCTACTACCGCCACCTATAGTTGTTAGACTTTTCTAGTCGTCATTATAGTTTCCTCTATTCGTCTATGGTGGCCTGGGGCTTAAGGGTTAAAATGAACAGTTGATTTACCCACGCCAAGAAAATTAATGAAGGATGATAATGACGAGGAAATACTTGATTAATTTTAATAGAACAAGATATGTAATTTATTCACAAATGTACAGGCTTGAAGTAGTGTCAGTAGCTCGTTTCAGAAAAATAAATCAAAATGCTTAAAGTCCGTATTTTTAATGTATTGTCACGAAGAGGAAATGTTCATGCAACAGATTAAAATTATCTGACACAAAATAATATTCAAATATGTTTAAGATAAAGGTAAGAGAGTTCGTTGCTCACTGAAGAGATATATGATTTAAATACGTTCAAAAGCAGACGTAGAGAAATAGTTTGAAATACTTAGATTTCTTGGATTTTTGATAGAAAATTCTTTGACGTGTTGTGTGCTTGGCTAAAGGCCTATAATAATTGGCGAGCAATTTTACGCAGACGAATTCTTCAACGCTGGTCGTGAGGAACTGAAACGAAGCCTTTCACATGACTTCAGACACACTTTTAATTTAATTTTTCTCCTCATTTTATATCAAAAAGAATTTCGATACCTTCTTTCCTTCTTCTCTGCTCATCAGTTAATTTCTGTAAAGGCAAGGTTGTTATGGTCCATAAAGATTTTTACATAGCGTCGTGAGTTTCTTTCCTCACTCTTCTTCAGCTTACCTGTTAATTTCTGTGAAATCTCACATAGGCTCACGAATTTGTTTCCTTCTTTTTCCTCGGTCCTCTGAATTTGAAGGGGTTTATTATCATTTCACACTCAATGCACGTTAAATAAGAGCAAAATCATTAACAAAAGGCCACAAATATGTAACTGTCAACCAGACTAGTTCGTCAAACCGACGCCGAGACGCCTAAACTATTGATACTTGCAAAAAGGCTACAACAGCGTATCCACAGTTAAAGAACGCAATATAATATACATTAATTAATGTTTTTTTTAATCCAACATTATTGTTTATTATAAACGCCATATTCAGTAGGTGCACGTGTTTAAGTTGACATCGTTGTTATTTTCTACAGTGTAAATTAAGACCAACTGGCCTAGAAATCAAGATGTCCTGCTAAAAATATGCTTCCCAACACAAACCTGTATTCCCATTTTCCATAAAGGAAACGGTGTTCTAATTAGAAGGGCACAAATTAGATTAAAATAGTTTCCTTAAATAACCAAATTATTTAGAGATAGGGAAATAACCTTAAAAACAAAATAAAACAATGCTTAACTGCGCCAGTATTCTATATGGCAGTGTATAATGAACAATTTTTTCACAGATGAAGAAACTTGAAGCGACAGAAATGTGTTTCTGCCGAGCAATGAGGGAATCAGAAGGAAAACAGAATCTACAAGAAAATATACTTTCAGTAAGAACCATTTGAAATTCTTGTGGGACACATAATGTGAAAAGAGGGCTTAGAGAATGTAACATTCACAGGACATAATGAAGGAAACAGGAGGAAAAATTGAATAATCTACTTAACGAACTTGTGTGACTGGATGGCAACAAGGACAAAGAGAGACAGTAAAGGGTCAAAAGTTTATAAGAGGACACCGTCGAAAACCATGATCACCCACATCCTGTAGGAATACAGCAAATAAAAAGAAAAGATAACCACAGACACAAGTTCTAATTTAAGGGCCTCATCAATACACCATATTAATAAAGCGTATATCTTCTTTGGCCGTTAACAGTTCGCAAATACCATCTTGCAACGCTTTTTGCAACGTTACTTGCACTTTTTGATGCAGTACAAGAGTGGTATGAAGCAAACTGAAAGAATCATATTCCATGTGTTCCACGGGGAAATGCAGCTCTAGTGAAGTTGTTGAACATCATGTTGAGTAGCAGAGATAACATATGGCGAGTATTATCCTGTTGAAACATCACGATTGTTTCTGTTGTAAAGATGGGCCATAGAAATATAGACCTTTTTCTGAAATACATTGCGTTTCTCTGCTAAATTTCTTAATGTGAAACAATTTGCTTTTCGCGTTCACTGATGAATGTATAATTCTGAGTGAAAAGTTCCTTAAATGCATTTTAGCCTACCTTATAACTCCATTACCTTCAAAAACTGGGTCTAAACAAAGCAAAGAGATATATTTCCGATCCTAAATAAGGGTTTTTGATCAAATATAAAAATCGCAGCCGTTTGACTTTAAATGCTGAACAATTTTGTTTTTCATCTAAAAGCGTGCGAACGGAGAAAAATATGTAGCCCCCCTATTTAACGCTATACCCTCAAGTAAAGACTTCGCAACCACGCATCTTACGTCTCGGTCAGGAGATGAGTATGTTAGCATTAAATTAATATTAACCTACAATTACTGAGAAAGCTTTTAGCAAAGGATTCGTTAGTGATATCTCGTATTTAGCTAATTAACAACTCTATTTATTACTAGAAATTATCATTTTCTATTGATCAGGAAGCAAAGAAAATATTCTTGTACAAATGAATCAGAAACTTCTTTCACAAAAAAAACCTTGTGAACGAAGCATAAAAATATTTTAGAAAAATAAAGAATTTTCACACACGATTACTGAAATGTGAAAAACATATTAAAAAATATTTGTGTTAACATGCGAGAATTTGAAGGCAACTTCCAAACTTTGATTCTCGTTCTCTTAGGAGATTCAAAAATAATGATAATTCTTAAAAAATATATTTGACAATATAATTCTATGCTCCCTTTTCATATTCAAATGATGCATTTCAGTGACTAACATAAAGAGATTCGCTGAAGAAATAATACAGGCCTTTAATTAGACAACATTTAACATAAAACATCCACTGAACTGTGGCATCTCTTACCTTATCGTTTAATGTATTCTCCCTTGCATTATCACTTAATACATGCTCCCTACTCAACATTAAGGGGCGTCATTCTCGCCTCTTATGTATCCCATCTATCTATCTATCTATCTATCTATCTATCTATCTATCTATCTATCACACACACACACACAAACAAACAAACAAACAAACACACACACACTCTCTCTCTCTCTCTCTCTCTCTCTCTCTCTCTCTCTCTCTCTCTCTCTCTCTCTCTCTCTCTCTCTCTCTCTCTCTGATGACGAGGACATAAACTGGGGTCAAGCGTTTGAAATCGCTTGGCATGGAATTCCATATCTTTCAAATGTGCTTTGCATACGGTAATAACCAAATTCGACCAACAAGCCATCGGGCAGGCTAATGAGACATATGAACGACATGTGTTCAACAAAGTAAACCAGAAACCAAGTGAGAACATTAATTAATACGAAACAGCCAAATCTTGTAATTTTTGTGAATCTTTACACAAGTCTTTGTTACGTGACCGCATAGTCCTGAGTGTGAGAGACAACCAGACTCGGAAAAGAATGTTCGACGCTAACTTTCAGCCAAGGCATCGACATATACCGTTCACAGCTGAAAGTTATGGGTGACCTCGATCAGTCGAGGCAGATGAACAAATTTTAAAATCAAAGAAAATAAACTGTAATTTATGTGGCAAGACGTACAACAAACTAGGAAAATAATTGTCTCGCTTGGGGAGAAAAATGTTCACTTTGTAACAGCAGGATTCATTTTGGACAGAAATGTCCGAAGAAGTATCCTGCAAAAAAATGGAGGTTCAATCTAAACAGAAGATTAACCGTCATGTGTTATCATATTCTTTTAATGGCACTGAATCTGTTATGTGTGAGTCGGAGAGAGATCAGCCAGATATAAAATAATCTATGCGAACATATTTGGCCATTTTCTTTTGAACATCCAAGTGGACTTTGGCGCTACTCTTAATATAATCTCGCAGAAGTATTTGCAGGATGCCGATCTGGAACCACCCACCAGGAAACTACAAATGTGTAATGAGACTGAATTAGTTCCCGTTGACAAGTGTCGAATCGTGCTGCACAATCCAAAGAACATTAAAAATATTTGGTTGAATTCACTGTAGTCGAGAAGAATCTAACCCCATTGCTAGTAAAACGTGCAAGTGAACAAATGAATTTAATTACTGTGAAATATAATAATATTGCTAATGTTAATTTAGTGTCAGAGTGTAAGCAACTGCTAACGGACTATTCGGACGTTTTCAATGGCGAGCTGGGATCATTAACTGGGTAAGCGCTTCTATAAATTGTTGAAATTGTTACACCGCATGCTGGTACAGCTGGACGCATGTCAGTGTCGATGATTCATCAAGTCAAGAAAGAGTTAACGTGATTAGAGGAACTCTGAGATATCACTCCTGTCGGCGTTAATGTGAATGTCAAATGTTAATTAATACGAAGAACTGGTGATATTCGTATTTGCATTGAGCCAAGACCCCCATGAACAAATCAGAAGCTCAAATAATACCAGTTACCAACTACAAACGAAGTGCTACCAAGGTTAACGAATGCGAAATACTTCACCGGTTCACCAGTTACGAATTCCGTTATCTCACTACCTTTCAAGTTCAATCAGTATCGGTGACGCAGACTCCCTTTCGGAACCTCTGTAAGTTCCCAAATATTTCAATAACGCCTCCACCGACTGTTCAAATGGAATTGCGTGTGTTGCCGACGATATCATCTTATTTGATTCAGGAGATTACGGCATATATCTAAAATTTCTACTACAAGGATGCCGTGAGTCGAGAATCAAGGTAAACAGAGTAAATGTAAAGCAAAAGGAATCAGCTATATGGGGCATCTTGTAATCCGTGACTCTACAAAACATGATGCAGTCCCCAAACTGCAACCACCAACTTCGAAGTAATACAGCAACTCTGTAGAACCATAAATAATCTTTCAAGATACTAATTGTGTTTATCTACTACCAATCTGGCGACTAAAAAGTAAAGATGTTCCATGGATTCGTTTCATACCTTGACACAGCGTTCACCGTAATGAAGCACTCGTTATTTAGTGTGATGCATGCTCAGAAGCGCTCGACTCTGCCCTACTACAGCAAAGAAAGTCTGCGGCGTATGCTAGAAGTTGTTAGAGATAAACACAAATTGAAAAGAAAATGCTTGCAATAGTGTTCTCCTTGAAAAAGTTCCGCCAATATATGTATGATAGAATGATAGGAAAAACTGGAAGCCATAGTGAATAAACCTCTCGAGAAAGCATCAAAGCCACTGTGTACTCAAAAATATGATTTTAATGTCTTATATGTCAAGGAAAAGCACATATTCTGTCACGGTCATATTTGACAGATACTGTCACGGTCATATTTGACAGATGAGAAGAACTGACAAGAAGAATTTGAACGTGTGAATATGGTCAGCTTTCTCCTGATCCATAATGAAAGGTTTCTTCAAATCCACATTGCAACAGATCAAGATGAAGTATATCACCAACTCCAGAAAACAATAATGTGTCTAATAAAGCAAATCTTCTGTCTACACGACACCCATATTTTCAATTACGTGATGAGATGTTGACTCAATATGGCTTCATATTTAAAGGAGACCATGTGTTCATTTCGCTCAGCCTATGGAGTGAATTCAAGCGTGTAAATCACTCATTACATACAGGTATTAATGGATGAGTCCGACAGTATCGAGTTACTTATAACTGTTGATTATTTTTCGAACTTGAGGACAATGCTACCTCAATTTTCATGCGAAAATTGAAGTCACGCTTTGCAAGTTATGGGATTTCTGATGCGGGCCCCAGTTTACGTCCTCGTCATTTAAGCACTTTTCAGAGAAATTATATGTTGAACATCTCATGGAAGACCCCATAGATGAGCAAACGTCAAAGCTGAATCGCAGTTAAAAGCACAAGTTTCATGCGAATAAATAAGGAGGCTCACACAGACCAGTTTCGAGCACGGTTTAACTTTGGAATACCCCTCCCCAAGAACCATAATGCAACCCTTCTCAACGCTTACTCAATCACCGCACTTGTCCACCACTACCCATGAGAAGCAAGTTAATGAAACCAAAGATTACAAGTCTTGAGTTGGGTGACAAGAGGCTAATGGAGCACATGCAGAACGCTCAAGATAAATATTACAACCTTCACGTACGTGATTTGCTTGCATTGAGTGCAGGTGATCGTGTGTAGGAGAAAGGCGTCATAAGTCATCAACTGGATGAGCGTTTGAACAAGTGCAGCACACGCTGAATTATCAGACATCACACACCTCTATGACATCCAAAATTTCCAGAAACCGGTTCTATAAAAGCAGGTAATCTTTAAGAACCTATTCTACTTATTTTCTTTTCAATCTGAGAAACAAATCACTTTATAGTATCAAAAAGAATTAAACCATTTTGATAATGTAACAGAAAAAACATTTATTCATTAAGATATTTCCCAGATTGAAATTCTATTCTCATATTTTCTTTTCAGAAGTATGATGTCATCAGCTGTGTTATGGTTTCTTAGCCACATTTAAAGTGAAATGCTGCAGTCTCAAAGATCTATCAAATTTATGACTAGAAGATTTGCTATATTTTTAACTTCAAGATTTCTTTTGTCAGAATAAATTATGTTCATCACAGAAAACCCTCTTTCAGCCTCCACATAACTTAGAGCAATGGTATTATTTATATTTTTAGCTATATTATATCGGCTATTAATATATAAGATTATTTTCGGATAATCTAACAACTGGTTCACTAAGCTTTCATAATTTTAAGAATAGGTTCGCGCGAACCGTAAGGGTGCTACCACTGCCTCTATGGGTCTCAATGGATGCCACAGATCCTACAAACAACACAAAAGGCTCCACCGCCTAGAACCATATTCTCACCAGCTGCAGTAAGGTTGCTAGCTTAACTGAACCAACGAAATGCGAAACTCCTGTTAAGATTCACGCGCGCGCTGGACGATGAATACGACAGCTAACGTGTCTGAAAGACGATCTGAAACAGTTCAAGGATAGTCTCTATTTACAAAAGTGTGGTGTTACATTATCGTTTAACGCACGCACCCTTGCATTGTTATTTAATACATGCTCCCTACTCAACTTTAAGGAACGCTTTCTTGCCCCTTATGTATCCCAAGTCTCCTCTCTCCCTCTGTTTTCCTCTTTTCTCCTATACCTGAATAAAGCCAGTCGCAGACAAGTTTTCTCTCTTCTTAACCTTGTGTTTTTCTTTTTATTTCGCTGACGTAATGTAAAAGTATTCAGTGGAATTTTTAAATCACTACAATCTATTTCTTTCATCCTCTTGAGAATAAAAAACTGTATCATTAAATGATTAAATTGGAGCTGCGGTTAAACAGCAATAAACGCAGTGGAAAATGATAAAAAATGGCGAATATTTATTTCGTCTAAAGCGCTTAAACGCTGTCGTTACTAAAGTTTAACTGTGTTTATTTTTTTACTTTCTCGTATCACCAAAATTTTCTGTGACTATATATATGTAATAGAATGAAAGCTTTGACGTAATTTTTATAAATTCTACTTATATCACAAGGTATCTAAACAGATACTTATATCTATCTAATATAAATAGAATGTCAATTTTATAGATTTAAGATTCAACGTTCTGTCTAAAAAAGGGGTGATATTTTAATTTTAAAAGCATTTAATAAATACCAACTTTTTTATCGATAAACAATAATATGTCTAAGAATCTCAGTAGAAAAATGTGTAGAGTTACCTTCTCTTTTTCTACCCATAATCCTCTTTCAAAATGGCTGGCCACGCGGAAAAAGCATACAGCTCTCGTAGAATTTCTTTTGAAAGGGGAAAACGTTGTAAACGTCCGCTGGAAGTTAGCGAATGCTTATGGAAGGGGGGCACTTAATGGATGCAAAATAAGGAGATGGATCAGTAGAGTTAATGGCAGTCGTAGGGAGAGAAAATGAGATTAGACTCCGCAGGGGTAGGGTAGATCCTTTTGTGAATAAGGTCAAACAGGTTGACAGAAGAATCACGATTTCAGAACCTCGTGAACTACTTAATATGAAGCACTGTAGTACCTGCACTTTACTGCAGACTCTTAGCTACTCAAATGTCAAGGCTAATTGGATTCCCAAAATGATGACAGACTCCATGAAGGAATAGAGTAAGTTTGCTGCCCAAGAACTTCTGGAGCAACACAATTCTTAAGCAGAATCGTCAAAAGAAATAGTTGCAAAAGAAAATCATTGGAATAAAACCCCAAAAGAAATCATGGCAGTTGTATTTTTTTAACCAAAAGAAAATCATATTGTTAGAGTTTATACTCAATGGCACCACTGTTACTTCTGACTCCTACGTGAGCATATGGTCAAAACACAGTCCAACGATTCTTCGAGTCACATTTGAAGATGAGTGAAGTACTTTTGTAACATGACAATGCAAGGCTTCACAGCAATTTAAACGAACAACCGCAACACATGGCTTGTTCACACTACACTGACCTGACCCCCTTCAGATATTCATCGGATTGCAGCCACCAAAGAGGCAGTCAGAAAGCAGCTGTGACGATCAGATAAAAGAAACATTTGGCACTTGGCCGAGAAATCAAGAAAGAAGCACCTCCGAAATGAATATACATGACCCTATGACCTCATTCAAAGCTGAAAAACCATGATTAAGAAGGAAGTAGATTATATGGAAGACTAGATTTTAAATCTAGAGATTTTTGTTTTTTTCATTTTCGTATTCTTTGTGTTCTTTCGCTGTTAAATCTGTTGTACTTCAAAATATGCATTACCTTTTCACCGATTCACGTATAAAAATCAACGCTATCTTTCTGAAGTTTATATTTTAAATAAGTTTTCCAGCAGAATAAAATGAAATATTAAATCATCATTTTTTTTCAATTATGATTTCATTCGCTACTCACCTGTTAGATACCCTTTGGAAATTTTAGCGTCTGCTTACTTCCTGCAGATGCTTTTAATATATTCTATATAAATGGGAACCATTAGAGTAAACGAAAATGTTATATTAGTTTTATAATTATGAACTAGTATTGAAAAAAAGAATAGATTTCTTGCGAAAACATTTTAACGAGGTATTTATTTTTTTTTAAATGATCCATTAATAAATGGGAGTGCTGAAAAGTTCTTGGCCTGATCATATCTTCTTTATGTGCCGTGTCCCCTCAGGACATAAGCGATCATGGCTCTCCACAACTTCCTGTCCCTTGTAGTTCTTAATAAATTTTGTATTTCTATAATTCCTCCCAAACCCTGTTCTGCCATCCATTTACTCATGCTCACTAAGTATGTTATACGCTGTTTTCCTCACCTCTCTCTTCCCAATGTTAACTATTAACTTCCTTTTTGTTTCTATTTTCTCTAAAATTCCATCGTTGGTCACATGGTATCCTCAATATCCTTCTGTATAACCACATTCCTGTAGCGTCAAATCTCTTCTTCATCTCTGAAAAGATTGTCCTGCACTCACTATCATACAGGAAGACAGATATCACATAACAGTTTAGTACTTTTTTCCTTGTTTCTCGCGAAATTTTCCTATTTCCAAGTACTCTGCCTAGCTTTTGGAAGGCATTTTGAATTGTATTGCCTTTGAATTCCAGCGCCATATTTTCCGTTCTCTGTTAAAACACATCCCAGATAAGTAAACTTCCTCACTTGTTTGATTTTGATGTTTCCGATTTGCAATTCGCATTTTGGGTTCATCTTTTTGGGGAATGAATGACAAGATGAAATTTGTTTTAGTGACGCCTTTCGTTCCGAGAAGGAACTTCTTCAGACAAATAGTGTTTTTATTGATGAAATCAGTCTTATATATACAAATGGGACAATGGTGGGGGCGATAAATACAATATTCGCCTGTTACATTTTACGTTAAAACGTTAAATATAGCCATTAAATTTTCATTATGCCATACTCTGTAAGTTGATATTATGGTCATTACCGTTAACAACTAATGAATTGACTGTATTGTTTGTACAAGATCACTTTTATCTTCATATAATCTTTTTAATTTGAATGGCTCACCAATGTATTTGAACATTTTTGCCACTTTTTATGTAAATTCTTGCTTAGGTTTAGTTATTATTTTCTTTTGTGTTAATTAAATCTGTTATTGTTTTTGAAAAAGTTGCGATAAAT
This sequence comes from Acanthosepion esculentum, assembly GCA_964036315.1. NCBI lineage: Eukaryota > Metazoa > Mollusca > Cephalopoda > Sepiida > Sepiidae > Acanthosepion > Acanthosepion esculentum. Next base: position 21,960,794 of record OZ038513.1, read on the forward strand.
TTTATATTAAGATTAGATAATTATTTTCAGTCATAGGCGTTACTAAGTTGCTAAGTATTATTATGTTTTTTGTTTAAACAAGGTTATTTTATTTTCATTTTTGACCAAGAAAAGATATGTTTATACACCATTAAGATGCGATCCCATCGCTGGTGCAAATTTCTATCTATATAAATTGTTAACGAAAATTAAATTACATTGGTTTATAATATATCGGCAAATCATTATAATATTGTCTATAATTATAAGTTAGTTGAAGTTTAGTTTTTGATTTTGGTATAAGTTTCTTTAGAAGATTTAAGCATTTCTTAACTAGTAAGTTACTGCATAGGATTTAATATCTAAACATCTATGAGTTTATCTTTGAAATCTATGATTTTAACCTGTCCACAAAATCGCCATGTTTTTTGTAATATCTGAAGGGTAAATTGTTCCAGCGGATTAATTTTTATTATATTTTTCGCTAGTCAATGGGAAGGACAGCCAATATCCTTGGTTGCAAAGGAAAATGTCTGGTTTGGTTAGACCATAAAGTCTTAGTATTTTAAAGTGATATTAAATCAATTTTGACGTGTTTTACGGTCATCGTTAATCACGTTTGTAATTGATTTGTTGGGTATTTTTTTATCTTAGAGATTATTTTATGTTCATCAATTTCTTCATAATCATTCGTATAACTGAGTAAAAATCTTTTTTTTCTAATGTGAGTATTTTTTATCCATGATAACAATTCCACCATCTTTGCCTGATTTAGTGATGGAAATGTTATTATTTTTGCGATAAATTATATGTCGTTGTGGTAATGTTGTTTCATTATCTTTTCCTCAAAGAGCAATAATTATTCCTTGTGCAAAATCTTTGAAGAAATCTATAGGGTTTTCTTTGTGGTTCTTAATCATTGCATTGTCTTTTTTCTTAATGCCATTTTCAAATTTTAGTTCAAAAGTGACGGCTTAAAATTTTACAAGAATTTTGAAAGAAACTAGTCTGAAGATAGAGAATATGTCCTATGAAACAGTGAAGAATAACGAAGAAAATCGGTATTTCAGAAATCGTCTTGGTACAGGAATAATTTCTAATCGTATAGTATGAAAACTGATCAGCCACAGAAGACTGCAAGACAATCGATGAGAGTGACTTGTCCACCTTTTTTATGTCAAATATAACACGAAGTGCATCCTTTGAAAACATGAAAAAACAGCATTAAGCAAAATTAAGTTGGTCAAAGAGGTATGGACAATAGGATGCAGAAGTTTAGAATATGATCATCGTCATCGATGAATCTAGGAGTTGTATTCTAATACGCGAAAATTTATAAGGAAACTGAAACGTCATAAATGGCACAGTGAATTTGGTGAGTAAGAATCTGATACTTTGTGGATTCATAAAAAGAGACGGTTCGAGAAATTTGATTAAATTTGATGGTATAAGCTGAATAGCGTCAAATACTTCCAGTTGCTGAAGGATCATTTAATAGCAAACTTGAATGAAGGTGATATTTTTTAGTATAATAGAGCTTAATGCTACAGATCACATACAATACAACAAAGTTTGAAAGATTGACCAGCTCAGAGCCCCGACTTAAATATTATCGAAAAATGTGGTGCTAGAAGAATTCATGCAAGATTTGATGGAGCAACGTCATTTCATATCTGTGAAGAAGATAAAGAATTTGAACACACTCTCTCCCAAGTGCATTGTAGCAATTATTCATGCAAAGTCACACAGATTACCCTCAATGTAAAATTCAGAACCCCTATATACAAAATAAGACAATTATCCATGCAAATAACTCCAACAGTGCCAATGTTTCAGACGTAGAAAATAACAATTAATAGAAATTTACAGTGTAAAATACCCAAAGACTGCTGCATGGTCATATATATATATATATATATATATATATATATATATAGTGCATAAAGTTTCTATTAACCACATATGATCCCGGAGAGGAGTACTTACACAAACGGTTTTTCCTCTTCTGTTTTTCTATTCCTTTTTCTTTCCAGCTCATTTCCTCCTCCTCCTCCTCCTCCTCCTCCTGTGCATATCCAATTATAAATAGATCTTTTGAGACGAAACACTGACTTGCTGTCTAATGAAGCCATATTTGCACAAAGTGTGTTTGTAAGAAGTTCAGTGTTTCGGTTATATATATATATATATATATATATATATATATATATATATATATATATATATATATATATATATATGAGACAAATATCCTCATCGGAAATAAAGTGATGAACAAAAAGAATTTAAAACTTCAAATTCGCAGACTGTCAAATAAAATGAAAAAGATATTGAGAAGAAACAATTCGGAAAATATTTTTGTACATCTTTTCTCAAAATGACTGAAATAAAACTCAAGAAACTTAAATCGTCTCGTCTTTAACCCCCTTGGGCGGGATTGACCATAGAAACATCGTTATTTCCCGCCATACCCAACCTACATTTCTTTTTTCTACCTTCTCTCAAGGAAAAAAGGTGTAAAAAAAAACCTCCTGTATCGTGTCATTCTTTTTATTTTTCTATCTGCTTACTGACTTATGTATATATATATATATGTGTGTGTGTGTGTGTGTGTGTGTGTATGTGTGTGTGTGTATGTATGTATTATAACAAAGACTGTGTTTCACCATCCAATATTTGTATTTCTAGACGATAATGTTTTTTTAAAGCAAGCAGTCTTTGTAATTAAAGTGTTCAATATTAAGAAATTGAGAATTAATAACGAATTAAGTTCGACCTGGAGTTCTGTAAATATGGTATTCTTTCTTCATGACGTTTGATATTATCAACTCTCTGTCGAGTTGATATATATATATATATATATATATATATATATATATATATATATATATATATATATATATATATATATATATATATACATACATATATATATATATATATATATATATATAGATATAGATATATATATAGATATATAGATATATATAGATATAGATATATATATAATTCCTTTACTTTTTCTAACATTCTTAATTCTCTCTTGTTTCTCTGAATCTAAGTTGAAGAAAAGATCGACTCGAAAGTCAATTTTTTCTTCAACTTAGATTCTTATGGCAAAGGAACATAACTGAGATAAGGAAGATTGCATTACACCAAACTTCTTAATCATGAATTCTTCCATACCAATACTGAATATAATGTAAGTTATAAAATATTTCAGACACTTCACAAAAGTCACCAAAATAAGCTACATTATTATCCATACAAAAAAAACTATGACAACTTTAAAAAATGCCACAGTTCCAAAACGAGGCTTGCCCTAAAGTGAAACTAAATATGGAAACTAAAGTAAAATAGTAAAATAAAAAAATAAAAAATTACTCAAAGCCTGTCATACAATCTCTTGCTTTCCCTCTAACGCAAAACAATGAATTCCTTTTGGAGATCATTCAAGCTTATCAAACTTCTCTGTACAAATGATTTCGTTTTTCCAATTCAGGTAAACCCACTTGTGTGAGGTCCACGTCTTCACCTTTCTTGGTGAATCGTTCAGGATTTGTTTGAAATTCCAAGTGCTCATGTTTTCATCTCACTAAGTGATATGTTTGGTTTGCTATTAGTTCAACCAGTGCATGAAATTACCATAGATTTGATTATGTACGATGGAAACGGAAATTCTTTAATTCAAAACACCGAAGTACAACACATTATATGCTAAAAATCCACATTATTAAACTTAGTGTGGCATTTAAAATATTTGAACATCAGCATGACATAAGCTTTCAAACATGCGGTCAAATAATCAGAATCCAATGTTTCTATAACTTACCTGATTTGGTGGCATACGCCATTTTGAGATCTGCCTTGTGACACGTTTTAAAATTGACCCATGGAGTTTTCTGTTTTTATTTTTTTAGATCTTATTGTTATATTATTTGGGGAGTGTCCTAAGAAAATTAACCACTTTTTATTTTTACATTCCACCACTAATACAGAGAAAAACAGCTTACGATATATTAGATTTTACCTGATTCGAACTCCAATCTCTGGCATAGATGACAAATTGTCACTATCGTCACCAGGAAGTAATCTACTTCATCTTTTCTTCATATTATTATTCCTCCTCCTCTTCCCCTCTTTCTCCTCTTCTTCCTTCTCTTCCTCTTCTCTTTCTTGTAATTACTGTCTTTTTATTCATTCTTTCTTTCCCGAACTTTTATCTTCATCTTAAGAAAGATCAAATATATAAATTATTATATATTTGATCTTTCTTTTTTCTTCGTTCCTTCTTTTTTTATTTCTTTCTTGTCTCTCAAAATGTTTCTTTTCCTTCCCTCTTCTAATTTCTTTTTCTTTTTCTTTTCTTTTTCTCCATTCATCTCTTTCTTTCTTTTTCTTTTAGTATTTCTTCCATTCTACATTCCTTTCGTTTTGCTTCTCTATTTCTTATTCTTCTTTTCGTCTACTTTCTTTTTATCTCTTTCTTCCTTTCTTTTCCTTTCAAATATTTATTTTCTCTTCTTCTCGCTGTCATTTTTATCTTCCATTTTATCCCATCTTTTCACTTTATTGCTTTTTTTCTTGCTGTCAACTAAAATGAAAGACAGATAAAATGAAAAAAAAAACGCAGTCAAGAAAATAAAAGCATCAGCCAACAAACAAATTCAATCTTATTGTAGAAGAAATTTCCATTCGCCGCAGGAAATCTTTCTCATTACGTTTTGTTGTTGGAAGACTACACAACACACCAATTTAGTTTTTTTAATAGATTTATAAACAAGGGAATACTTAGTGTCGTTTCTTTTTAAGGGAATATTTTTTGTTTACACCGAAATCGTTTTCTTTTGACTTATTTATTTTTCACACAGTTTTACAAAAATTATCGATGTCTGTGTTTCAACGGAAGTAATGATTTTTTTTCATCCTATCCATTTTTTTCTTTTTTCATGCTTGGCCGTTAAATGATAGTTTCCGTTTCAAATGTAGACTTTATGGATATTCTGTTACAAACACTTTAAACTTTATTCCTAACGGAAGACTGTTCTTCAGAGAAGCGATTCGAGTGCCCGAATAATGCTAGATATCTATAATGACACTTCTAAAAGTTAAAAACAATTCTGAAAACTCTTGAAGGTCACACATTTTCACTTCTTTTTCTTTCTTTAAAACCCTTGACTATACTTCAGTAAAATACGAGAAAGAAACTGCATTGCATTGAGCATAGTCGGAAGTTGACAAAAATCGTTGTATTAAATGTAAATGTGTGCATCTATAACATTCTTATGCCTACACATTGTGTGTATGTTTTGTTATATTAGATTGTGAATGCAGTTACTATACTAGCACATTTGAAAGATATGGAATTCCATGCCAAGAGATTTCCGACGTTGGACCCCAGTTTATGTCCTCGTCATCAGAGAGAGAGAGAGAGTGTGTGTGTGTGTGTGTGTGTGTGTGTGTGTGTGTGTGTGTGTGTGTGTGTGTGTGAAGCTCTCAGTGAAAATCCAATTTAGTAAATTGAAGATACTGGGATGAGGTGAACACCAAGCAGCGACTGGCAGTTTCATGCTTGAACGTAATTTTCAGACGTGCATATTACAATCAAGTATAAAACAGACTATTGTCACTCGATGTTGACCTCGGTGTCCACCTTTATATTTACATACGCTCTATGTCTGATAAGGAGCACTTTTACCCACTAATATAGCATACCTTAAAACTACATTTTTATCATATATATATATATATATATAATATATATATATATATATATATATATATATATATATATATATATATATATATATATATATATATATACTGCTTTAGTTAGAATTCTAAAATTTCGCTGATTCAGTATTCCGTTATAGTAATTTCTAAATTACACTGCACCACAAAAACCATCTGATATTTTGGAAATTTGAAAAAAAAAATGATTTGATTTTACCAGCATAGAATTGATATACGTCAAAATTGGGAATTACAATGTTTTAACATTTCTACCAGCAAAACAAAAAAGCAAATAATGCTATATTATATTGTTGAGATTTGCTTTTATCAGATGGAAAAAATCTTAATTTTGGATAATAATTTTCGGAAAGAATAAATAAAGAAGATGGAAAATAAACATCAATGACAATAAAAAATATGGTTATGCGAATAAAATTCGAAATAAAATATGAAACTGAAAATTTGCAACTTGCTTCGGATTTGCAAATATGTTATAGTTGGTTTAAACTAGGCTCAGAACAGTATTAAATATATGTTTAAGATGTACAAACTGAAAATATTTGGAGTCAAGTTCAACCCAAGCTAAGGTTAGTATTAAAAACATTGTTATTTACTTTTATCGGAAATATGGTGCGTATGTGGTTTGATTTAAAATAACCTCAGATTAACATAAAAATATTACTATCTGCTTACGATTTGCAAATTGAAAGATGTAGTTTCGAGTTTAAGCTAAGTGAAAGCCAGGAATGAAATATTGATGTTTGCTTATGAGTTGGAAATTGGGAATATATGGCATTTGGGGTGTGGGGTCTGACTTAAGATATGCTAAGGTCAGTATTGAAAATATTGCTGCCTGCGTAAGATCTGTAGTAAACCACCACAAAAACAATTGGTAAATGTCATTCAAACTCAAAGGTAAATGTCTCGATTGGGTTGCCATCAGCAAAAGTTTACGGACCTTTCTTCACTGATATAAACATTGCAGGTGAAAACTATATTTGAACATATTAGACCTTTTTGTTTTTCGTTTTTGTTTGTTTTTGTTTTGTTTTTTTTGGTTTTTCTCCTGAAAGGCTTTGCAAATAACAATCTTTCAGCAGGATAATACATCTACACGTTATTTACGTCTCATCAGAGAGCAATGAAACTGAAAATTTCCAAATTGCTTGCGGGAGCTGGGCTACAGATTTATACAGCAAGGTTCACACATATATATGTGTGTGCATGTGTATGTGTGTATGTGAAGAGAAATTTTTTGTTTCATTCTTTTTCTACGGCTTATCAACCCTTTGCATGTTATTTAAAGCCAGAAAATATTTTCGATTGTAAGAATTTGGGGGTAGATAATAATGATTTAGTGATATAAGTCTTACTAATTAACCCATAGCTGAGGAGAGAAGAGGTAAGTTGATACCTTTCCCAAGAGTATTTCTTTGTAAGTGAATATAACGAACCTAACTGGAATTGGAACTCGACTCTCCCATTAACAATTCCAAACCATTATCTTTTGCATCACTCGTACATCCAAGCTTACAGTATCTGGTATTCCCAAGCGGTCACCCATCTAAGTACTGACCAGATTCAACGTTGCTTTACTTCGGTGATCTTACGAGAATATAGCCATAAGCCGTCTCTGTATATAGTATATATACGTGAGTTTGTTATGATTGATAGATAGATAGATAGATAGATAGATAGATAGATAGATAGATAGATAGATAGATATCTCAGTGTGCACTACGAGGTCTATACTGAAAAAATTCAGCAATTTAATATTAACGAATCAATAATGTGTCTAGGACAATGGCGCCTTAATCTGCTTCGAAAAATACCTTCATAACCTCACATATTTATCTCAACAAACTTTCCGATTTTAAAACAATCTATTTGTTCCTGTTTGGGGATCACTTCGTTTCGTTCTTCTTAATATCGTCCACAAAAGTATCATTCCACACCTCTATTTTCAACAGTGATATTTGGTTTGAAAAAAGTCACATGGAACCAAATTTAGTCTGTAGCTGGAACTAAAAGACCCGGTGATGCGATGTTTTGATCCCTGTACGAGATGGCCATTGTGTATGCGACACTCACACAAGTCAACTCAATGGTGCCTCGCAGCCGACTGAATAATCCCACGAGAGAATGTGTTTGTTTATGCATGCGAAGTAAGGTTTCCTCTGATTAGTTGCCAAGTTAGATCAAGAGCACGATTCTCGATTGATAGAAAAATGGCGTGATACTTTCGAGACATGAGTGTACGCCCGCGTGTGCGGGTGTGTGCGTGTAAAGTCACAATTTATATATATTTCACTTTCGTCTTATTGATGCCAGTTTTCTTATCAATTTCTAGATACATCACAAAAGAACATCGCTGAGTGATTCGCTTACACAATGCGAGTCCGTTCCAAAAACACTGATTGTCCAATACAATTGTGTGGCTTTGTCCTCAAACCTCTACGTTTATAACAAGGAGCCAAAACATCTATCGAAAAAAAAAGATATTTAAAAAATGTGGTAAATTCCACATCAGGCCCACACCCAGACAAATATTAAATTGTTAGAATGGTATGACCAAAGCATATGCCAAACAAACTATAATAATAATAATAATAATGTGACATCAAATATAATGATGAGACAAAGAACAGTACGAGTCGTTGATAATTCGCACCATCAAGTGTTTTTAGTCGGTAAATGACGAGGGAAAAGGGAGATCACCGAACTCTGTAGGATGAAATTGAAATATCAAATAGAGAACATCATTGAAAAGTACGAAAACTTAAGGAATCAGCGCATATGCTAAGCCACAAAAATCTCCTAAGCCGGTCAAGCATAGAAATGAATACAATATGAGAACCAGTAATACATAGAGCTACAGAAAAACAACAATAACAAAAATTGTAATATGAACTCGGATAAAAAAATAACATGAGACATTAGGTTTATAAATCCCCCAAATTTATACATTGATGTCCCCGATGACACATGACCCAGTGGATAAAAGCATTGGTTGAAATAATCCAGTGACTTGACCCAAAGAGTTGTGAGTTCAACAGCAGAGGTAAGCAAAAACTTGAGCGGAAATCACGTTAGAACGTACATCTTTCGAAGGAGTTTCAAAAATATAACAAAATATCCATTTACTTTGTTCATGTCAGTTGTTTTTACAAACTGACATGAACAAAGTAAATGGACATTTTGTTAAGTTCAAAGGTTCGGACACTGGAATTCAAGACGTGGGACATTACGCATGGGCAGAGCCTGAATCGGAGGACTACTTAGTTCCGTATTTCTTATCGACATGGGTAACATTGCCGAAATGGGAACAAACGATTGGATAGGCTAGTTCATACCGAATTTCTAAAAGCGGATTCATGATCGACAAAATCGTATGCGGCGAATGGCTGACGAAAAACAACGAGGAAGTATTCGTTCCAAATCCGAGCCCATACTTCGACATTTACAAAGATATCGGTACATACATAGGATACGGTAACTTAATTGGTATAACTAAAGTACCAAATTCTAACTTCAGATTGATACAGTCGATGACAGGTACAGACGCAGAATTGCCAAAATATAAATATAAACACGCTGCACCTGGAAGCATATTGAAAAAGTTGTGTTGCTAAAGGGAAATAACTGAAACTGAGATATCCAGAAAAGGCATGGCACGTGGAACTAGAACAATCTAATCCCCCATGGGCTAAATAAATGGTTCAGTTCGAAATTCCAACGTATATCACCTGAAGAAGGTCGTTGTGAATATGACAATAAAGATGAGGACAACAGTCCGAACAATGTAAATAGTGTAAATAGTTACCATACCTCATTTCAGAAATATAGACAAATGATGAGAAGTTAGCAAAAACGATTATTTTCCGCTGCTACATAAGTACAACAATGTGCCATTGTGCGTCGGGAAATCAGAGTTCAAATGAATCTAAGACATTCGTTTAAAATATAACAAAATAATGAAAATCATTTCGTTTAAAATGTGGCACAAAAGTACGCTGATGAGGTCAAATATATATCACCAGTGAAGCAGTAAGTGGGAAAGAAAATCTTGTTGCATTTGAAGATGGAAAAGAAACAGTTGCTTATTTGGTCTTAATTGATATATAAGCATATTTCCTATCACTGTTGATAACATAATCCCAACTATTTAGGAAATTTCTCGTCCCTCGTGCGTAATATTCTTTAGGTTTCGACGCGAAGTAAATAATCAATATCAATTTTAAAACTTTTCACAATTAATAAATTGTTTTCCTGCTAAAAATGTTGCTATGATCTGAAAAGATGATAGTCAGATAAGGCAAGGTCAGGAAAATATGGTAGATAAAGCGAAGCTTCCATATTTAAAAACATATTATTTTCTTAATTGACTCGAGCAATGTGTGGTCTTGCATTATCGTGTAAGAGCAACACGCCTTTACAATTAAGTGATGATGAGAGCTTTTTTTAAAAGTTGTTAGGTATTGCTTCCAAATAACAACAATACTTTTCTAAATTAACTGTATTACTTTAGTTTAGCTCTACATGATAGACCGCTTGCGAAACATGAACCCTATATAGAAGCGAGGTAAAAATGCTAGAACGCTTCCAGCAACTGAAACTAAGGCAAATCTCTTGGGGGGGGCTACACTACCAACACAGAAGTGCTGAACAGAGCCTCAGTGAGCAGCGTCGAGGCCACCATCATCCATAACCGCCTCCGCTGGGCAGGACACGTCCACAGGATGGATCTTTCCAGGCTCCCCAAGAAAATCCTATATGGTGATCTGGCTATCGGGACTAGACCACGAGGAGCACCGAAAATGCGCTACAAAGACCAACTAAAGCGCACCCTGACACTTACCAACATTAGCTCGTCCTCGTGGGAAGAAACTGCCAGGGACCGAATAATGTGGAGGAGATCAATACGCGATGACATCGCGGACTTCGAGGAAAAGAGGAGGGAGAATGAAGAAGCAAGACGACGAAGGAGAAGAGAGCGATGTGAACGACCCCGTCCACCCCTCCTCTGTGAGCATTCTCCGCGACTATTCCACCACCGACTGGGCCTCGCAAGCCATGTCAAACATAAACATCAACCGCGAAGATAGGACTCATGACAGAACCCGATACTCGGACACGACTGGGAGCCGACGACGACGACGACGACATGATAGACACCAGCCTTCATATACCACCAAACACAGAGCATTTTGCTGCATGTCATCCTCGTTTGGAGATGGATTCTCCTTTCTTCAGTCGGTGCGTTGGATATGATTATACAGTTTTCATCAGTTGTGATGATTCTAAATAAGAATTGGTTAGATAGAAAATCTACTCTTCAATGATGAGCAAAGGGGAACTCTATGATTAAGCTGAGAAGCGATCAGATGATGAGGTTCCCATTGGCCAACTTTAGATACATTTCCGAGTACATGTTGGTGTATTATAATCGAAGTGTGACCTGTATTGAACCGTTTTGCTAATCCTCGTGCAGTTTGCATAGGATTTTCCTCAACTACGTTTTGCAGAAGATCGATATTATTAGAACTTGGTTGTTCAGATCGAGGGAAATCACCAAAAGAAGAATTTTCTTATTAAGACTGGCCAAACCCTGATTCGCATATCTGAACATTTAAAGCTACATTTACAGAGGTGCAATGCGTGCTTCTTACAATTTCCGTTGCAGAAAAACCATTTTTGAATTCATTTTTGAGATTGGTTAGATGTAAAAACATTTTAGAAGAGCAAAATCAATACAAAATTTATCCATCTGATATTAAGTAATTTGCAAAGAAAAAATCATTACAATGGTTATGAGTTATTGAAAAAAGTACTCTCAGTGATCATGTCAAAAATGCGACACGACTTTCTTTCCAACCAAAAATGCGACACGACTTTCTTTCCAACCCAATATATAGATACGCGTAGCCTTTTGGCTAACAATGCTTATCAGAGTTTTTAGTTAGATTCCTTCCTTTACGATCCTAGATTTCCTCAATTCCTCCGTTATTTTGAATTGTCATCTCGTATATTTTTTACGGTTATAATTATTAAAACCTTTTTAAACGAAATTGCCTTACGAATTGCTCTCAATTCAAAAAGAAAGATAAAGAAATCATTATTTCAATTGATTATAAAACTTCAATTTGATTAAATATTCTTCCGCTAAAATTTCTTTCGTTTCATGAGATTTCTCTTTTATTTGAGAATCCGCTTATTCTTTCTACTCATAACGAATAAAACGATTTCAATTTCAATAAAGTTTACATTCAAAGAATCTTCAGAAGTCACATGAATAGTATTTTAGTTTTTTTCATGCTAACTACAATTAAAGTCATTTACTTCAAAGTTAATTTCATGTTTAGAGTTTGAATGCGGCCGAGTGTCGAATCATTTCAACCCTCTTAACGGGACACTGGGCCAGAAAAGTCATTTTGAAATTCATACAGAATATATGCTCTGAGATAGGGGGATGATCTAAAGACATTATAAAAGGGCAAAATCAATACAAAATTTACCCACTCTGATATTAAATAATCTACTGCAAAGAAAGAAAAACATTCGAATTTTTTAAAAAATAATGATTATTTTACCTTAAGTATTGAAAAAAAATCAATTCAAATTGAGAATGTCAAAAATGTAGCAGAACTTTTATTCCAACTTTTGCAAAGTCTTTATAGCTGAAAGAATAGCAGTTTAGAATGAAATCTTGCGTATAGGTTTCATCAGAATACATGTGAGGAAGTCATAAACATTTAAGATCAGATATATAATCCTTTTTTCTCCATCGATCCCCCATAATTGACAATTATTGTTAGCTTTTATTATCCTTTTGTCCGATCCTATCAACTGAGAAAAACTCCCGGATGAATCCTCAATAAAAGGGATAAATTATTAAATTGACCCCTTTTCCAACAAACAGAAACGGCCTTCCTTGTAAATGAGATTGTTGCGTATTTCTCATCAATACCCTGGTTCAAGATCTGAACCTATAAAAAAAAGGTAGGATTATCCCTTGTTTCCTGTTTAGGAGTGGGTTTCCGGTTCCTTCTACATTTTCATTCTCTTTCACTCTCACTTGCATTTTAGTGGCATTATCACCTTGATTGGGGTTAACTGATTTTTTTAATTGATTTAAATTATAGCTGTCCGACTTAGAGAATAGTTGTAAGACAATTTTCCTATCTCATTTCCAACAATTTAGACTTTTTCTATACTCAGGTTTTGAAATATACTTTTGACATCTATCTCCGAACATTTTTTTTAATCGGATCAAGGTTGATTTCGGAGTTAAAAGCTTCGCTATACATTTAGATAGCAGGCTAAGATTGATGTTTATTAGGCTTGACTTACGTTTGACACGCAGACACGAATTTTTTTTACTCGAATATTGTTTTCGATTCTCATACAGATTCCATTTAATGACAGATTACAACTTTTTGCATTGGATTCATACCTGAAGAGGCCCGGGCCTATTTCACTAATTTGATATTTTTTCAACCACCTTTTCTACAAAGTGAGTAATAGTCAACAATATTGAAATTGAAAGAACATTGTATTGCCTGAATGAATATACTCTTTAAACTCAAACATGTTGGTTGTGACCTGCGCAATTTAAAAAAAAACTCATGTCCCAAAACATACGATAATTCTTTGAATTTATGTTGGCATCATCAGAAAATTCAAAAGGATTTATAATTTTATTGCCTACTTGAGCCAGACATGAAAATAATAAAGAAATAAATGATTTACTAAAGCTGACACAACTTTTGAAAAAATTCAATAATTTGTAAGCCGAAAACGAGAAATAATCATTGGAATAACTACCGTGTAAATATTTCAAAAGTATCAAAAAATATTAATTAATATAAAGGCTAGGATCAAGGAAAAATGACAAATAATTATAGCAAAAATTTAAAACTAGAATTTATATTTTTACATGGACGTTTACTGCGTGTAGACGTGTGTGTGTGTGTGTGTGTGTGTGTGTGTGTGTGTGTGTGTGTGTGTGTGTGTGTGTGAGTTAAAAGTTTATGGCTGTATCTTTTCATATAAAACTATCTCACTATTTGATTTTTTTGTAGAAATTGATGCTCCTGATATGGTGAAAGTCATTATTCGCAGCATTTTTACTGCCTAAAAAAGAACTTTTTTCATTTTTTTTTTTTTACAAAAATGAATGGTGATGAAATTGAAAAGGCCATAAAGGCCTTGTTCAACATACCCGACAAAAATAAAGATATAACGAAAAGACTAATAGCCAAAAACCTGAAAATAATATGGCAGAATTTGTGCAACAAGCCAAGTAATGCACCCACCTTGTCAAAGAGGATGATTTACTGGTTCATCAGTCCCGTCTGAGGCCATCGAAAGAATATATCTGTTATCGTATTTAACAGAGAAAAAAAAACAAATAAGTTTGTTAAATTTACGGAGAACTACGTAATTAAATCACAATCGAACTTGGCTGTGAAAGTTCTGGAAGTAGTGAGAGAAACACAATTTTTTGTGTAAAATTATGCTGTCTACGACCGAAGAGTGTTTGACCCTAACCAAAAAGGAATTAGTGAATAAAAAAAGTATCTTGCATAACAGAGCCAACCGAAGACCAGGGTAGGGGCTTTTGAGGTACCTAGCCTCGTACTGGGTACTCCGAGTTTTTTGGAAAATGTGGAGAAATAGTGGTAGATCCCGATCGAATGCGTGAGGAGTTTTAGTTTGATACAATAATTATTCAGAAACGAACTGTTCTACACTGAGGGTCGGAAACTATCAGCCATTGTCTTAGGTATGTTGGTACTGCAAACGGACTGATCAACTCTCAACAGATTGCTCAAAGAAGGAGGTTCTCACCGAAAAACCAACTCTCGATGAACGTGTTTATTTGCCGCCTAATCCTGATATCGTAAAGGAGACTCTAATAACCTCGACCATCACCTCTGGCAGGAGAATTCGGTCATACATCGGGGCACAAATAATTCTCCTCTCCAGCCTTCTCCGTCCCTCAAAAAGGGTGTAGCCCCACCGGAGAAGCCTGAGAGAGAATATCGGGTGTTGGGAAAAGGTGACCAAAAGATCCAAGCTGAAAATTCTCAGTCTCTTTTGGGACCTGTGTTCGTCAACACAGAAAATCCTTGAGGATAAAACCACATGGTTATATGGTTTGACCGTTAAAAAGCTGAGATTATTGTTTCAGTTAGAAAAATGACTGAAAAGCTCCTAGTTCTTAAAAGTCCTGGGTCAATAAAAGCCAATGGAAGTGACTACCTCCGCCGGTATCATGTCTTCCTCGAAAGCGTCCATTATCGCAACCATAATCACCATAATTATTGACTGAACTAAAGGGACTGTTATTGGGTGGAATTGGTATTTTGCTAACGGCTATAATCGTTGACTCACTGACACAAAAGGCAATCAGTCTAGAGTAGAACGAGCTGTTAGATTGGAAGACGTAGACGATGTACCTATGATTTAAGACAGAGCTGGATTCCGTGTTTAATCAAGATTAACCAGGCTTTTGAATTATTTTTTAAATCATTTCTGACAAGGTAACGAATATTGCTCCCAAAGAGAAGAAATGCAGGATTCGACTGATCGACTACTAATGTTACATCACTGGATGGACGATGGTACCACAACACAGGATGGGCGATGGTACCACAACACAGGATGGACGATGGTACCACAACACAGGATGGGGGATGGTACCACAACACAGGATAGACGATGGTACCACAACACAGGATGGGCGATGGTACCACAACACAGGATGGGGGATGGTACCACAACACAGGATGGACGATGGTACCACAACACAGGATGGGGGATGGTACTACAACACAGGATGGACGATGGTACCACAACACAGGATGGGGGATGGTACCACAACACAGGATAGACGATGGTACCACAACACAGGATGGGCGATGGTACCACAACACAGGATGGGGGATGGTACCACAACACAGGATGGACGATGGTACCACAACACAGGATGGGCGATGGTACAACAACACAGGATGGGGGATGGTACCACAACACAGGATGAACGATGGTACCACAACACAGGATGGGCGATGGTACCACAACACAGGATGGTCGATGGTACCACAACACAGGATGGGGGATGGTACCACAACACAGGATAGACAATGGTACCACAACACAGGATGGACGATGGTACCACAACACAGGATGGGGGATGGTACCACAACACAGGATGGACGATGGTACCACAACACAGGATGGGGGATGGTACCACAACACATGATGGGGGATGGTACCACAACACAGGATGGGGGATGGTACCACAACACAGGATGGGCGATGGTACCACAACACAGGATGGACGATGGTACCACAACACAGGATGGACGATGGTACCACAACACAGGATGGGGGATGGTACAACAACACAGGATGGGGGATGGTACCACAACACAGGATAGACAATGGTACCACAACACAGGATGGACGATGGTACCACAACACAGGATGGGGGATGGTACAACAACACAGGATGGGGGATGGTACCACAACACAGGATAGACAATGGTACCACAACACAGGATGGGCGATGGTACCACAACACAGGATGGGGGATGGTACCACAACACAGGATGGACGATGGTACCACAACACAGGATGGACGATGGTACCACAACACAGGATGGACGATGGTACCACAACACAGGATGGACGATGGTACCACAACACAGGATGGGCGATGGTACAACAACACAGGATGGGGGATGGTACCACAACACAGGATAGACGATGGTACCACAACACAGGATGGGCGATGGTATCACAACACAGGATGGACGATGGTACCACAACACAGGATGGGGGATGGTACCACAACACAGGATAGACGATGGAACCACAACACAGGATGGGCGATGGTACCACAACACAGGATGGGGGATGGTACCACAACACAGGATAGACGATGGTACCACAACACAGGATGGGCGATGGTACCACAACACAGGATGGGGGATGGTACCACAACACAGGATGGACGATGGTACAACAACACAGGATGGGCGATGGTACCACAACACAGGATGGGGGATGGTACCACAACACAGGATGGGGGATGGTACCACAACACAGGATGGACGATGGTACAACAACACAGGATGGACGATGGTACCACAACACAGGATGGACGATGGTACCACAACACAGGATGGGCGATGGTACCACAACACAGGATGGACGATGGTACCACAACACAGGATGGGGGATGGTACCACAACACAGGATGGACGATGGTACCACAACACAGGATGGGGGATGGTACCACAACACAGGATAGACGATGGTACCACAACACAGGATGGGCGATGGTACCACAACACAGGATAGACGATGGTACCACAACACAGGATGTGGGATGGTACCACAACACAGGATAGACGATGGTACCACAACACAGGATGGGCGATGGTACCACAACACAGGATGGGAGATGGTACCACAACACAGGATGGACGATGGTACAACAACACAGGATGGGGGATGGTACCACAACTCAGGATGGACGATGGTACCACAACACAGGATGGGGGATGGTACCACAACACAGGATGGGCGATGGTACCACAACACAGGATGGACGATGGTATCACAACACAGGATGGACGATGGTACCACAACACAGGATAGACGATGGTACCACAACACAGGATGGGCGATGGTACCATAACACAGGATGGACGATGGTATCACAACACAGGATGGACGATGGTACCACAACACAGGATGGGGGATGGTACCACAACACAGGATAGACGATGGTACCACAACACAGGATGGGCGATGGTACCACAACACAGGATGGGCGATGGTACCACAACACAGGATAGACGATGGTACCACAACACAGGATGTGGGATGGTACCACAACACAGGATAGACGATGGTACCACAACACAGGATGGGCGATGGTACCACAACACAGGATAGACGATGGTACCACAACACAGGATGGGGGATGGTACCACAACACAGGATGGACGATGGTACCACAACACAGGATAGACGATGGTACAACAACACAGGATGGGGGATGGTACCACAACACAGGATGGACGATGGTACCACAACACAGGATGGGGGATGGTACCACAACACAGGATGGACGATGGTACCACAACACAGGATGGGCGATGGTACAACAACACAGGATGGGGGATGGTACCACAACACAGGATGGACGATGGTACCACAACACAGGATGGGCGATGGTACCACAACACAGGATGGTCGATGGTACCACAACACAGGATGGGGGTTGGTACCACAACACAGGATAGACAATGGTACCACAACACAGAATGGACGATGGTACCACAACACAGGATGGGGGATGGTACCACAACACAGGATGGACGATGGTACCACAACACAGGATGGGCGATGGTACAACAACACAGGATGGGGGATGGTACCACAACACAGGATGGACGATGGTATCACAACACAGGGTGGACGATGGTACCACAACACAGGATGGGGGATGGTACCACAACACAGGATAGACGATGGTACCACAACACAGGATGGGCGATGGTACCACAACACAGGATGGGGGATGGTACCACAACACAGGATAGACGATGGTACCACAACACAGGATGGGCGATGGTACCACAACACAGGATGGACGATGGTACCACAACACAGGATGGGGGATGGTACCACAACACAGGATGGACGATGGTACCACAACACAGGATGGGGGATGGTACCACAACACAGGATAGACGATGGTACCACAACACAGGATGGACGATGGTACCACAACACAAGATGGACGATGGTACCACAACACAGGATGGGTGATGGTACTACAACACAGGATGGACGATGGTACCACAACACAGGATGGACGATGGTACCACAACACAGGATGGACGATGGTACCCCAACACAGGATGGACGATGGTACCACAACACAGGATGACATCTATGAAGCGTTGAAACAGGTCAGGACTGACAAAACATCCTTTACCGACTATCAGTGCTTCCATTCCCATCCACTAAATTATCTTGGCTAGAAAGAGTTCTGTTCAAACTCGTTTGGGGTTCTACAGTTCCCATGTTGTGTCGAGAGATTTGTTGCCTCCATCTGTTCCAGTGCAGTCTGAGAATGCCGAATATCAAAACATTATATGAAGTGCTGAATGTCAAGAAAAATTATATGAATGCCGAATGTCAAGAAAAACATTATATGAAATCTTAATAAAGGAACTGTGCATTATGATTTGATTGAAATGTTCTCAGCGTGACCAGTGGTAGTATGGACTTTGGTTCCCAGGTTGAAATGCCTCAATAATAAGTCATCCCTCACTTTGCAGGCAATTCGAGTTGCGTTTGGTGTCAGTAAACATCTTTCACTGTGGGGCTGGATTTTGTCAGAATTCGTCTGTTGTGTTGATATGTAGTAAAGTAGTCTATCAAGCACGTCTTCTTTAACTGCACAGTCGTACGCCTGTTGTACAGATTTTATAATGGCGACATAGTATTCATGTTTCGCGAACAGGCGACGTGTGCCCATCGTTCGACAAGAAGAAAAACGGTGTATTTCTCTGTTCACTGGCCGTAATACGAATGGCGATTTGAGTGACACGAAAGAAGGGAGTCTATGGCGATTTCTTTTTCCCATCATGATTAAGTTTAGCATCATGGTTAAGGGAGAGATAATGTCTTCGTCGGATTTCTCCCCGTTATTAAACTTAAGATCAGGGGAAAGAAAGAGAGACTCTGTCTTCGTAGGACTTTTGCTAAAGGAATGTAAACGTTGAGCGATTGTGTTACGTGAAAAGTGTTTAAAGTGACCTCTTGAAGGTTAGTAATTTTACGCTTTTTGAGAGAGACTTATCAACCCAACCCTGTTAAAGTAGAACAGTTTTGGTTCTCCTTTAAATTTAGGCTAATTTAGTCAGGGAATGTATGTACATTGGTTCTGTTTATTTATTTTTTTAATTTCCCTCCAATCAGTTAACTTGCCTTTTTTTAACTTGCTTTTTCTGACATATTAACTCGCAAGGAGCAATTACTAAGGCATTTTTCTATAAACATTTTCTGTAAATATTTTTTGTAGAATTCAAATCATCGGGAATTTTTTTATTGTAATATATGAATCATTTTTTTTTAATCTCCTCCCCATATGAAATTCTAAATATGGATGTTATGAATAATCAAGCGTGGTCTCCCCTTGTTTTGTTACTCTCCTCTTTGAGAGAGCTATTTCTGTTTACTGAGACTATAAAAGTATTCTCATTTGAATAAACCTCTGACCGTGTTAGACCTTTATTCTGAGAATCTTTGAACCGCTAACGGCTGTTATTTAGTTAAGTTTTGATTTATTTTTACCGTTTTTTCTTACGTTCTTTTGCGACTGTTTTGTAAAGTTTTGTTTTCTTCCTTTTCAATTTCTTAACCTCCCCATTTTTATTTTTTACTTTATTTTGCTATTATTCTTTTATTTTTTGATTTTCTCTTACAGTTTATTTTCCTTTTTTGAATTTATTTTCTTCTCGTATCCCCTTCGCAGAGTTTATATGTTTATTTTTCTTTCTACGTGTTTCGTTCGACTTTATTTTTATTGTTTCTTATTACGTGTTACTTTGTTTTGTGTTTTTTTCTTTTAAATATCCGCCAAGTTCTGTGTTTTATTTGTTAATATCTTCTGTACATATATTTGTTTCTAAATTTTGTGTGTATTTTGTATACTCTGATTGTTTTTCTTCTTTCTTTGTTTTTCGTTTTGCTATAGGGTTGACAGTTTTTCATCGGCAGCCATATTGTGAATTGTTACATTTATTGTTTCGTATTTTATTTGTACAGTGTAACCCGGATATAAGAGAGTTGTCGGGACCGGATAAGAAGTATCTTATATCCGGGTTTCTCTTATATCCGGGTTTGGTCTATTTTATATACATTAACACGGGCTCTAATTTGGGACCAGAGAATCTCTCTACACTGTATAGCGTTTTCTTATTTTCCTTGTATAACGCTCCGTTTTATTGTTTAATTTGTTGCTTTCTCGTCTGTCGTCTATTTAATCTTTTGTACGTCCATCTGTTTTGTGACTGTTTTAAATTTGCTGTTTCGCCTTTAGTTGAACCTTGTTCATTTGTTCTGTCGTCTATTTAATCTTTTGTACGTCCTTTTGTTTTGCGTTTTCTTTTTGTCTGTTTAAATTTGTTTCGCCTTTAGGCGAACCTTGTTTCTTTGTTTTCGTCCTTCGTCTATTTAATCTTTTGTACCTCCTTCTATTTTGTGTTTGTCGTTTTTTAAGTTTGAAGTCTCGCTTACGGGCAAACCTTGTTTATATTGTTTTAATTTTTCTCGTCTGTCGTCTCATTCTTGTACGTCTTTTGGTTTTGCGTTTGTTCTTTCGACTATTTAAATTTGTTTCGCTGTTAAGCGAACCTTGTTTATTTAATTTTTCTTTTTTTTTAATATTTAATTAAATTTTTCTCGTCTGTTTAATCTTTTGTACGTCCTTCTGTTTTGTGTTTTTTCTTTTTTAAATTTATTGTCTTGTTGAGTAAATTTTGTCTGCTTTTCTATTTTTTTTTCGCCTATAGGCGAAACTTAACTATTTTTCTTTTATCACCCCCTCCTCTTCCCTTTGAAAATGGGTGAAAAAAGTACCCTCCTTTTTAATTATTAAAAAGAAACCAAAAATGGCCGACCTCAGTAAGTCCATAATTTTTCCATAAAAAAGATCCTCCCGTTAAAGACAATCCTGAAGAATACCCAGCATTAGCACCCGTTAATGAGGAGGCCGTTGGTATCCATGACAAGACAAAAAGTATGGAGGTCAATAATGGCCAAGACAAAATCCAAAAAGTATGGTGGCCAATAATGGACAAAAAGAAACATCTAAAAATATGGAGGCCAATATCGCCCAAAAAGATAAGACCGAAAGTAACGCGGAGGCCGGGGATTCGACCTGTCGTTGGAAGTCCCCCCCCCCCGCCACTGAAATGCATTATCGATATCGCGGAGTTCTTGGAGCGTGCCAAGAGTTATACACACCTTGTCGTAAAATGTGGGCTCTTGGAGGACCCCATTGAACTCAGAAAGATCGAAAAAAGAATAGTGTCGGCCTTCGTTGTCGACAAGCGTACGCGCAAAATTTGTCGTTCGGCGAAAGTCCCTGGGGTTTAAACCCTTACGAATTGTTAAGGGTACGGGCTTTTTCATGTGGGACGAATTGCTACCCACACCAGAAGATTGTGTTAAAGCCACAAGCAGGGACCTTATTACAAAAGATCTCATACTGCGAACCTAGTACGAAAGCAGGAGAAGGACCTCGTAGCGATATACAAGGTCCCTCCTCAAATTATCGGAACACCTGGCGGCTTTCTTGTCGCAGTATGGAGAAATACTAGGTGCTTCCTGCGATAGCGTGACCGGGGGATGGAGTTTTGACATAATGTTGGATCGCAAAGCCTTCCTCTCCATCCCCAACTGTCTGGAAGTAGGAGGCCTGAAGCTTCCGGTCATTGTGACTGCCTGCAAACTGGTGTGTTGGAAGTGTGGAGAGACTGTTCACCTCTCCTCTTCCTGCCCAGGAAAAAAGCCTCTGGAAGTCAGGCCCCAGTTGACCAAACTACCCTTCCGACTGCGTCTTTGAATACCGCCACGCCTGTAATGGGCATGCCAGCTTCGGGACCGGAGTGGAGAAACCCCCGATTGGGTCTACTTCTAAGCCTCCATTCCCCGAAGAGCTTTCGCCCACTGCAAGTGCAGTTGTGGAGAAGGGAGAGTGGGAATGACAGGTTTCTGGCAAGGGCAGAGGGAAGCGCCGGACAATGAAGCCCCCCGGGAGGAAAGGCACGGACAGTCCCACTCCCGTTGTCAGCAGTAAGCCTCATTACCAACCCTAAAGGAGCTCCAAAGGAAATATGATCCTGGCTTTGAAAAAACTGAGAAAATTAAATCACTTGAACAAAAATTAGACCACCAACGCAAATCAAACGCCTCTCTCAGTAAAAACTTTCTTCCCCCCATTTCCACTGCCCAACAGTCTGAACAGTCTTCCCAGCCCTCTACATCCAGACAGCCAAAGTATATCTCTACAAAAAAGGCCACTCCCTCCACAACCCCAGACCCATCACTTTCTTCCCAGCACTCAACCCCTCTTTGTAGAGTCCTTAAAGTCCTTACCTGCCACTCCATCGCCATCATTTTCCCATCCCTCAATCCTTCTCAGTAGAGATCACAGCCCTTTTAGGCAAACTCATACACCCCGAAGCACTCCCATTCCATCTCCAATTAAAACCCAAGAAATGCTCCCTCCCCAAAACAAGAGGCTCAGAAGCCCCACACATGACTTATTTGGTCACAGAAAAAAACAAAAACACATATTTAACCCCCAGGAAGATGTCTGTAAAATATCCCCATTACAAACAGAAAAAGCCCGTGATTACGGTAACAGAATTAAGGACCTCAAATATCTCTTATCAATACATCAATTTGCCAACAAGAACATTGAGGAGGCAAAAAACTTCCCCAACGCGGAAAGGGTCCCCACTGTCTTGGGACGGAAGCAAAGCAGGTGTGGGCCATGTTGGACGAAGCAATTGCCTCTTTCATAATGTCCCCGCCCATTGCAATTGTACAAAATGATAAACTGAAAAAATTGAAGCAATTTTGTGCTGGGAGGGTCCCGGTTTTTGTTCACCCCTCCCTCAATAGATCACTAAAATTGACTTTCCCGTGGGATATAGGTGGCATCTCCCAAGACGGCACCATCAAGACTGAGATGGGCCACATGTCGATGGGAGAAGCAGTCGGTATCCTGACCTCGTCCATGTTTAATTCAGGTAAGCAACCCTAATCGGTTTGATAATGTCTTTCTGGTTAGCTAGTTTGAATGTCCGGGGTCTGAGGTCCGAGTCTTGAAGGGCGAGGCGCTATCGTGACTTTCAGCGCCTCGGGGTGGATGTATGTTGTGTACAAGAGACCCGTTTTTCTTCTCGCAATCATTAGGGCATTCTGTCTAGGGGTTTTCCCCTCTATTCATCATGTTTTGATGGACGCTCGAGCGGTATCTCTTGGCTGGTGAGCAAGTCTTTGAAGGCTGCGTGAGCTCTTGTCTTCGCAGATCCGTCGGGCAGACTTTGCGTGCTGGATGTTACCATAAAGAATAAGGCTATACGTCTCATTGGGTTAAAGATTTTGGCTAGGTGGGTGAATCTTGCGCGTTTGTGTTGTGTGAAAGAGGCTGACCAGGAGTGGCACTTTGATGCTGGTTAGGCATCAGGATATTGCTTTTCCTGGGTTGAACACGGGCAACCCATCCCGATATTAGGTTAGCTTAGTTTTTGTTTTTGAACCTTTAGTTTCCTTTTTCAATTAACTTAGGCGGTCAGTGATGTCAGTTCTCTGCTGGATGCGGAGCGACTTTCGTTTCCTATGTGTTTTTGTATTTGTTGTTGTGTCTGAATGGGTGTGTGTCTGTGTGAGTTCCAGGGATGAATGAATGGCTTTATTTTATTCTAGTCCCGCATCGATTTCGTCCAGTTAACTGATGTTTCTGCCACATTTAGTGATTGGGGGGTATTATTAACATGATTTTATTTAGTTTCTTGTAAATAGTTTTATTTCATATTGTAAATACTCATTGGAGCTAATTTTAAAAATTTTTCAAATTGTTGTTTTATTCCCCTTCCCACACAGACTATAAATTGTATATATGAGGACTAGTTATTATTTTCATGGAGATATTGAGCTATTATTGTGGATGTGGTGAGAAAGGTACGTAAGAATGTGTTGTTTGGGTGCAAGGAATATTGTAAGTATGATTGGGTCAGCGTTTGTGGCTAGCTAAGTTTAAAGTTAAGACAGAAGACCGACCTCTTCCCCATTTCGGCCTTGTGCCACATAAACTCGGTTGAATACATTGTAATTACAGAGGTACGCAGGTGTCAACTTTCTTAAAGTCGACACCTGCGCACTTTTGATTCTACAATGGATATTAATTATGATTTCAGTCGATTAAATGTGACGTTTTCGATGATTGTCATATGAAATATTCAAAATAAATGCTATGTTACGGTGAAAGAAATTAGAAAATTTGCTTATTCAGTAGATGCGATTAGTGAAATTAATGATGGTTAGGGAAGACAAACTATTCCCCTTCCCCTAATGTTCAGCCTCTTGTCACATTTTTGCTTATTATAAAATAAATATTCGCCACAGTTGCAGCTCAACTACCGCATATAAATGTCAGGGAGGCTAAGGAGATTTCCCCATGACGAGCAACAAACGAACGAACTTCGGCAGTTCCAACAATATTAAGTCAATTCCACAACCGCTCCTTACATATTGAGAAAAGCAGACACTTACTTCCTTTTTTCCTTTCTTCCTCTTTACATGAATCATTTCGCGTACACATGCCTACGTATTAACCTCAGCTCAAAACACTTGAATAAGGAAAAGACAAGATACTTTTCTCACTGAAGCCTATGCTACGAACACCTGAAACGAACCATTCTTTTCTACAAGAGAGGACAGTTCTCCTCTAACCAACTTTGCGCCTACGGACACTTGTGTTGAATGCATTGTTTGTTACCTTTTGTTTGACGTAAAATGTACTTGTTATGAATCCAGTCTGCCTTCTTTTCATATGCATTTATGTTATTTATTAAGTACGTTAATTCTTTCGAGCAACAATCTGTTTTCAGAAGATAAAAACACAAAGATTCTTGAATTTACTTAAATCAACAACGATTGGTTGAAAATTCTTTTTATACCTCATGATCTGTGTTCTATTACCTCCACAAATTTGTAACGTTATTTTAGATTTTACTTACACACACATATACATACATACATACATACATACATACATACATATATATATATATATATATATATATATACATATATACCTAAGTATAGAATTGGTGTATACGGAATAAGTTCCAGTAACCAAAAATACTATCTTAAAAGAGTGATCAATACAGAGTAGAGCAAATATAATTTATTCGAAAATTATAACATAAAACATGTTATAAAATCACTAAAAAATAGCCATTTTGTTTCAACACTTCTGGTGTCTTATCAAGTGATGATGTCGAATCTAGAATAAAGAGTTTTAAATGGTTCAAATCAACCAAACACCCGTCAATAGCGGAAACGCTGTTACATAAGCTACAATGACCAATCAAAATACAAGTATATGAAGTATATGTCAGACTAAAATAGAAATCATTCTGATTAATATTCAATTTTACTATAAAATTGAAAATTAAAAATTACCAATTTTAAATTTAACCTGTATTAAGTTTAAAATATTATAAAATTATTTAAAGAAGAAACTGTGTAAAAATGCGTATATTTTATTATTTATTTAGTTTTAATTGAAAAGCCAAAATCTCTGAATAAACGTTAATCTAATGGGGACAACTTAGTTACATTTGAAGTGATATTGGCAGGCGAGGACGAAATATTGCAAATGACAATACATACACAATCAGATTATAATATACAAACACGTAGACATATTTAGATATATAAATACGCAAAAACACGGACGAAACAGGAAATAGATGACCACGACTAAAAAAATAATAATATCAGACAACATACACATAGAATGAAAGACATATATAAACAATCATACACACATACATTAATAAAAACATAGACATATATACACCCACAAAGATTCAAGTTTGAAAGTGTTAGTAAACGAATTCAAACAAACTATTAAAATATTACTTACATGGGCAAAGTTATATAGATAAAAAGAAGGTTCAATGGATAAAATTTAAGAGGAGTAGAATAGGAAAACAAATACTCGACAATGAACAACGCAAAGAAAAAAGACAATTGAATACATAGAAATGGACAGAAAAAAAAAATATATATGCATACGCACATACAAAAAACAAAACAAAATAACAAATCACCAAATTCAAATGTCCAGGCAAAATGCAACACTTAAAATAAAAGCAGCTAATATATAGAAAAGATAACACATTAACACACAAATATCTACAAATACCTCATATATACTTATATACGCATGAGTACACAGGAATACATACACTAGTACAAACATATAACAATATATATATAAATAAATACACACATATGAGCACATACATGCATCTATACAAATATATACATATATAAATATATATACATAT
>OZ038513.1:21990187-22130187 GCA_964036315.1 Acanthosepion esculentum
TTCTTACATTTCATCTTACTTAACAAATCTTCTGTTATCCCAATATGAGAGACTTAAAAACAAAAACGATAAAAACAAAAATATATAGAAACTGAATGAGATTTCCGAGACTATTGTCCAGACATGTCGGATAAAAAAAACTTAAAACTAAAACATTTAAAGCTCAAAAACTTTCAAGCTTTAAATTCAGCGTTTCCACATATTAAGCATTTCCCCTTTGTACATAATTATAACCGACGCTCCCAACTCCTATACATATATAACTCAATCAATGGAAGCATTACTTTAATCTGATGAAGTGTTTCTAGAGGACGAAACATGTCACATAGAATTTTCCACTTTGTCATTCAATTACATAACATTGCCTTGATATATAGGAATTTATATATCATATGCTTCCATATATGTGTGTGTGTGTGTGTGTGTGTGTGTGTTCGTCTCCGGGTGTTTCTTCTTTAACACTGGTATCGCTCTCATAAATATACATTGTTTGAATTTAAAGAAGTTTTATTATTTTTATCCCAAAAAATAATACTTTTATTCATGAATATCTTAACATAAGGTTTCAGCCTTATAACTCGATTATGTCTTTTATCATTCACCTCAAATGGGGAAATATTTTGATGAAAGCTGTAGAACTTTGTACAGTGTTGTATAAATTGCTTCAGATGGGCTCCTAATACAATTCGCCTTAAACCGTACATGTTCACTAGACATAAGTTTTAAGTCTTACTGAGGATAATTTTCTTTAGTCAACTGCAATACGCATATTCTTAGAATCATTTTACATGTGCTATCAAGTTTAGAACTCATATTGATGAACAACACAGGTGAAAAGTCTGCATCATTGTGTGTATAGCGGGACCGAGGATTACAATTAGCAACACCGAGAGCTATGATACTTTACGTGCTATAACTGCTGTCTTAATTATTCTGTCTGCTCTCTCTTTTAAACCATTACAATGTGGGTAGTAAGCATTTGTTCTCAATCTAGGAAAAACAATAATTTTGTTACTTTTAAAAACAATACACTTTCTAATTGACTTTTCGTGTATGTGTGTAATAGTTCAGTTGTCAGTCGTCCGGGTGGAAAGAATGTTCCTCAGCGAGGATGAAGTGTTATGTATCAACACAACTTAGAACAAAAGAAAGAGAGGGAAAGATTATGGCCGAGCATTTATAGTCCTTAAACAGTGCCACTTAACAGGCATTTTTGGCAGACCAAGTGGGGGTAATCTCCACAAATGCTTCAATTGCAGGTTATGTAATAATTACAGTTAATCGAGTTGAACGATCTATAAACATATATTTATGTCAGGGTAAAGAGGGGTCTAAATCGTAAAGAAGAGAGTGGTCCGACAATATCTTTATGGACAATTTGAAAATTTAGTGGATATAATTCAAAATTTGTAGAGTTTGTATGTTTATGTTGGCAAAATAAGCACTCTATACAAAAATCTTTTATAGACTTATCGATACTTAGCCAATAGAGTTATGATTCAACTAATTTTATACATTATCCAACACTAAGATGATACAATGAATGAAAGTTATCTAAAATAGAGTTACGCGAAGTTTTCAATAAAAAATGTTTACAAGGGGATACATCACACAATATCTTAGAATTATTAGCTCACACTAAAAACTACTGAACGTTAGTAAAGTGTTTATTTTTCAGTGAGCACATCACGTCCATAGCAGACTGTTTCCCCGACTTGTACATTGTTTTATTACCTGAGAAATCTGATTGCTTTAAATGGCATATTTCATCTGTCTGCTCTACGACACCAGCAAAATTATAATAGAGATCTTCTTTCAATTCCTTGTCTTTTAATGGCCTGGCTTGATTTAATGATGAGAGGCAGTTGTTTCTTTTCTTTCATTCATTACTTATACGACCACGCGATTTACTGTGAAAAATTTAATTAATTTCACTGTTGTTTGATGCTGATTCAATACCCCACTACCGAATTCTCAATGATCAGCAAATACGTCCCTTTTAAAATAAATCTGACGCAGTCCTCCTAAAATACAATGTCTTTTAATATGGACTGTGGATTTTACCTTTTAGTTTGTCTTATTTTCTACCGCAGTATTACAGTAAACAGTTAAACTAAAAATAATTTTCAACAACTCAAAGCGAATATTTCGTTAACTCTCAACAAATCTGAGTAAAACAATAAATGGCTGTCATATTTATAGTCGTACAGACACACCAAATACATATTGATCCAAATAAGAGTAAATTATAATAACTTTTAATTTATTTAAAAAATTTGTTATAGTTATAAAATTTAAAATAATATTTTCTTCGGTTTGTGTAAAGGCCAAAATTAGGTATAGTAACTGATGACAGTTGAACACCGAATAGACATTATTCCGTACTTTACAATAAACAGCCATAGTTTCGTATTTTCAGAGATGATTTGTTTAAGAATTTCCAATCAGAAAATGTTTGTATATTTTACAGCAAGCATCTCTGTATGCTTGTATATATTCTTTTCGAATTTTACATATTCTTTATATTTATATTTTTACCAAACCGAAAAAAACTTCATTTATGTTCAAAACAATGCCGTTTGTTTAAAATATTGCTTTTGTTGTCGTTTTTTTTTTAACATTAACAGAAGCGCTTTGCAAACTTCTTTATCTTCATTTCATCTTCTCCCAAAGTTGTAAGCAAACAAAAGTATATTTTAATGGAAAGATTCATAATTTTTAAATCCATTAAAAAAGTAACAATATTTAATTTTTACTTCACCTAAAAAAAAACAACTCTGTAATATGAAGGGAGCGCAATAATTTCTTTTTTAAATGCATCTCTGCATTAGAAAAACAAAATATGTTCTTTCTAACTAATGCTACAGTAATTACTAATCATTTTTTTCCTCCTGTGTTAGTAATATTCTTATCTGACAGAACAAGTCAAAAACCTCTCTCTACTCCATGTACTTCTTAGCCTAACCACGAAAAAAATGTCTGTATGCCAGTTTTGTTAAAATCTGCAGTACCCAAATTCAAAAATAAAAGTTCATTGATCTGACTTCAAATCGAAATTTTAGTTTAGTTACAAGAGTGCATGATTATAAATTGGCGCATTCAAAACTCAGGACTTATTGCCCTTTGCTCTACCACTGAGCAGTAAAAAGCATTTTGGTATTGCAGGGGAGGTAACGACATAAAGACGTGAGAGGGTTGACTTCCCTTCCAAGTGCACTCTTTGGTGTAACGACCTTAACAAAAAAATAAGGACTGTTTATATATTGTCTCAGCAATGAAGAGAGAAAAACTAAATTTGAGTTAATTGTCCGTTTCTTTAACAAAAAAGATTCAAAGTACTTTTCATTTCCTACAGAAATAATATGCCGTTCGGAATCAAACCAGTATGTTCGTCCTGCAAATCAACTTCGTCCACAATGTGGAGAAAAAGCAACCAAGGCGAAATTCTTTGCAATTCTTGTGGAGTGAAGTTGCAGCAAGCAGGCGCCAAAGAAAAAGCCGACGGATCTGGGACTGGAGGAAACTCATCCAAAAACGGAGGATCGACAAATTCCTCAAATTCTGCTGGACCAGTTCTTCGCAAAAGTTCGAGAATAAGACCGAATAAGAATCGAATCCAGACGACGTCTAAGAGTATTGGAACCAAAGGCAAAAGTAGAAGAAATATTTTCAAGAAAACGGTAAGAAAAAGAAAAGCATTCCTTTTTGCGTTTATGTTGTAACAACATTGTTTTATTCGGACTAAATACCCCGTTGTTATTCTTTTATTATACACTGTTTCAGCCCTTCTACACTCCAGCCTTCTTCAGGTGATCGAAAAATGTACACAAAAAGTCTTTGTTTGTGTATGTCTTTCGTTACAAAGATTAAGGGAATTTATTCTGAAGGTGAATTAAAACAATGATTCATCTAAAAAATTGTATGATTTTTATCGATAATTTAAATTTTGTTTGTTTGTTTTTAAATTAAACCTGTTCTTATTTCGGGATGGTATTCTTACAAAAATAAATCTTTCCAAATAAAACATTTTTTTTTAAACAAAAAAAAAATACACTTGACGGAAAAATCAACATACGAAATAAGTTATTTTTACAATGGATTAAATTTTTGTGGTATAACGAATTCTTTTTTAATTTACTTATCTAGTATTTTACTTGATTTCAACAAACATTGTTAATGTTAATCAATACAAGGCATTTTCTTAAAAAACCTGAAAATAATATTTCTATAAAAAAATTGTGCTGAATTATTATTCATATCCCCAAAGTTGTTTAAACTCCTTCTTTCAGTGGGTCTCTTCTTGTCAATAAAGTCGGTTGCAGAAAGAGTCTTCCTTCTGCAACCAACTTTATTCGGTATTTTTTTTGTTTTCGTTTTTTTTTTTTTTCGGGGGGTGTACAATTTATCGATCGAAAAGTACCAACAAAACGAACAAGTTTGATTCCGAACAACACTTGGAATCAAAATTGTAAATTTCTAAAACATTGGAAATATAAAACAGGATATTTTTAACAATCTTTTTGTTATTTAAATAAATAGCAACGTGATAATAAGAACCATGACTGAAAAAAAGTCCTTTTTTTTCTCTAGCAATTTTTATTTTTGTAATTATTGCTTTTTCTTTTCTTTTCTTTTTAATTTTAATCATAATGTTGCTAACAATTACTTAGGTTGTTTACTTTTTAAATAAAAATTATATGGGCTAAAAAGTACAAATCTTCAATAAATTTGTGTGGGTCACAATCGATTTTATTTTTTAATTTTATTCGTTTTTAATTCATAAAATATTGCTAAAATTAAAATAAAGTGATTCTTTTTTCAACTTTTTATTAAAGTGGGAAAACATTTTCGGATGAATAAAAAATATTTAAATTTATTAATTTAATTTAAATGTTAATAATTCGTGAGGATTATTTAAAACAACAAAGATCAATCGATTTACTACTTATTCTTCTTACGTTCTTCTCATAACAAATTCATATTAAGAAAAAATATTATGTTCCAATGCTACAGACAATTCTATTTTTATTTTCAGCTGCTGAAATTAAACTTTTTTATTTTGTTGAAATTATTTATATAATTTATTTTAAATAAACATTTCATTTTTTTTCTTTCTTTTAGTTACAATTTTTGAAGTCGATTAACAATTTCAAAATACTTTTTTCTTTTTATTTTTGTCAAAATTTTTAAATACATCGTTTTTGTTGTGTGTCAGTAGTAAAATAATGTTTTTATTTTATTGTGTACTACTTCTATACCGCCTTTTTTGTTTCAATCTGTACTCCGTACTAATGCGTTTTTTTTAATAAAATAATTTTAAAAAATTTAAAAAAAAACGCATTTAACTATTCTTTTTTTTTTTTTTTTTTTTTTTCTTGTCAGTATCGCTCCTAATGTATTTTTCAGAAATAAATTGCACATCAATTTTTAACAATATCGGATGCAAAATAACACTTAGAGAAAAAAGCAGATTATCGGAAGATAAGAATATTTTTATTCGTTAAATTATTAAAGTGATTATCTCGATTTGATATGATTTTTTTCGTGGTTACTTCAAAATCCACTTTTTGTTCAGGTTTACTTAGTGAAGAGTTTTCTTTGAATTTAAAGCTGAAAACCGTCGAAGTTTTCAATGTTGTTCTTTACACAATTTATATTAAAGGCGTTCCGGTGAAGAATATTATGCAACCGGTGATACACGAAAATTTCAACTCCATTTTATTTACCGTCGGATTTCTTTGTTTATACAGGGTTCTCCACAAAAGACAGGAAATTTGGCTCAGTTTATTTAATTGTTGGAATTTTTGTTTGAAACTAAACAAAAGATAGAAATTTAGTAGCTTAAAACAGAACAAAAACATAAATGTGATATGGTCTTTAAACTAAAATAAAGTTACTTTTATTCATCATATAGTAAATCTAAAATTTCCTGTTTTTTGTTGGGTATATAATATGCAAATATGCTCTTCACAGGGATAAGAAAATATTTACATTTTATTTTTTACAAATCAACTTTTAAAAATTATTGTTGCATTTGTTGGCTTAAAGTGGTATTCACATCCTGTAAATAT
The DNA here is from genome assembly GCA_964036315.1 of Acanthosepion esculentum. Classification (NCBI taxonomy): domain Eukaryota; kingdom Metazoa; phylum Mollusca; class Cephalopoda; order Sepiida; family Sepiidae; genus Acanthosepion; species Acanthosepion esculentum. Next base: position 21,996,259 of record OZ038513.1, read on the forward strand.
TAGTCCATATACTAGTGTGAGGGTATTATGAATGTGAGAGAAACACCAAAGATTTTATATATGCAGTTCCAATGTGGTTGATTTGCAGCTGGTAAGAGTGTAAAAGAAAAGGCTGTTAAACATGGTTCATTAGAAAAATTGAACAACTGTATTCAAACAAAATACCAGTAAAGTCTTAAAGAAAAATGTATGTTTTTATTTCTATTGCCTATAATTATCTGAACAAATCTGCGCATCATTTGCTTCAACTACTAATATAATTTTAAAACTTTTTCTTTGTTTTGTTTTCTTAGTAAACCGACTCCTGACACCAGGCCACAAGTATGGAATACTTAGTGAAGATCAAACTCACTATTAATGCTCTAAAAGTTCAGCTTGTTAACCATGTTTACACATCCTCTTTATTATTTACTAAGCTTAGTTTAGTGTTGGAACAAAGTCTAGTGTACCCTCCAACTCACTGGTAGTAATGGCCAACTGGACTAGCTTACTAACCCTAACCGCAACACAAGACATTCAGCGTTCTTTGTTTTAATCAATGTTGTTTACTTATTGCATTGTTTTTTCTTCAGTTTTATCATCTGCTCAATCTATTTTTACAGCAGCCACTCAAAGCCCCAACAGCTGTGTCAACTGTTGTCACTGGTGAAAGTGTTTATTACAATGTAAGTAATTTATTACTTATGACAATGTAATATCAATTTCTTTCTTGTAATATTGTGTATTATTCAGAAAAAAATTGGAAGCAAATATCAAATAATAGACATGGGGCACGTCATCTTGACTGCATAGTTTTGACCTTGTGCCACACTATTAAATATTAGTAGAACACCCTTCCATAAAGCAATAGCTAACACTTTTATAGTTCAAGTCTTATTGAGTGCACCAAACTTGTGGCCTTGGGCCATGCAAATTTGAGTTAATATCAATATAAGTACATTACTGTGGCGCAGTAACTGCCATGCTAATCTTATATATCATTTTCAGTGAATTCACTTCACACTGAGTGTCCCAAATATATGGCCTTGTGTCATACCAAGCTAAGAATGAAAAATATCAGTTATAAGTTGGCACTAAGCTTTTCCCTTTGAGATTTATTAGGATGTAATTGATTAGTCTATACTTAATTTTCACTTGATTAATCTACATTTAATTCAAGTCTACAATGCATCAACAGTAATTTTCTATGCAAAAAACACTAAACAGCAATTATCCAAGTCTGAAAAATGATTTCTATGTTAAGATAGAAGAATGTTTTCCTGGATTTCCATTTTTTTGCTCCAACTGAAAAGCCTGTTTAAATTCTAATTGAATAAACTCCAACTGAAGAGCCTGTTCATAATCCTTTGTGAGAATACATAATGAAATGGACAAAGTCCAACAATTATTTAAAGACATTTTTATGTTTAACATTCTTTTTATAGATACAAGTATTTAAGTAAATGCTCTGTTTATAATAAACAGTATTAAATAACATTTACCGGCCTGAATGTCCAAGAAATTTTCATAGAAAATATTCATCCTCAGACAGGATTCGAACCTGTATCCTATACGGAACCGTCATATAGTCAGTCATGCCTTTTTAACCGATCGTTTTGTTGGCAAGGTCAAATTTGGCCGATAAATGTTATTTAATATTGTTTATTATAAACAGTATTTACTTAAATACTTGTATCTATAAAAAGAATGTTAAACATAAAAATGTTTTAAATAATTGTCGGACTTTGTCCATTTCATAATGTGTGACGTCATTTGTTTACATTTGATACGCCATGAGCAGATATGAATGTACGTGAGAGATTCATGGAAGATTGAAGTTTATAAGCAGTAAATTCCACCTTGCCAACTGAACGATCCTCTGTAGCCGAATCGGTTAAGGCACGTCAGGCTATATGACGGTTCCATATAGGATACAGGTTCGAATCCTTTCTGAGGACAAATATTTTCTATGAAAATTTCTCGGACATTCAGGCCGGTAAATGTTATTTAATACTGTTTATTATAAACAGAGAATTTACTTAAATACTTGTATCTATAAAAAGAGTGTTAAACATAAAAATGTCTTTAAAGAATACATAACCAAAAGCAAAAAATTGACAACTTCCTTCAGTTTGTCCTGAAAGACTTCAAAGGAATGTATGTTTACCATCTTTGTTTGGGTAAGATATGTTGAGGTGGAGAATTAAACATAATATATATGCTCATACAAAGCATAGTATGACACAAGGCCATAATTTTGGAGCACCCTATGAGAACTGAACTCATTTCATTAATAATGGTCTATGGTGTTAGCCATTTCTCCATAATGAAATGCTGTGAGTATTTGCTAAGTTAGAATAACCTTGCACAAATCTAAATATAGTAAAAAATCTTGCAAGTAGGGAGTCTGCCTTTCACACTTGAAAATTTGTACTCAAAATTGCAGCTTCTACCACTAATTAAAAACGTGCAATTACCTCAGCCACTAGGCATGTCTGTAAAATAAGAGTTTTCCCAAATATATTAAAAAATTAATACGACATTCAAAATATTCCTTGATTAATTTTTGCTAAGCTTAAGACATAAGGTTTATTAGTGGTGGGAAAAAAACTCGTGCTATGCCGGATTTACAAGACTGCCTAGAAAAACAGTATTCAAACTGCTAGCAGTTAAATGAAGTTTAAACATCAATGTATCAATTGGGTCAGCCAAAAATGGATTCTTTCTTTTTTATAAGAGAGCATTAGGAATATTTATTTTTACCTACATTCAAAAATGTCACATATTATTACAACTGTCATATCATCTTACATTTTTATAAAATGTTTGTCAAAATTGACATATTTTTGGTTCATTGATTCTAACATTGAACATAGAAGAAAATAGGCAACACTTCCAGCATATGCTTATTTATTTCATGAAAGTAAAAAAATAAAACACCCCACCCTCCTCCAAGGATTTGTACACTTTAATAGAGAAAGTATTGTGTATGATGAAACACGCTGCATCACTGGGGTGCTTATTTGTGTCAAATAAGAATGAACACATAATTCAAACCTTTATACATTTTATTTACTACTGGATAACAATAAATGTAAAACATGACCAGTGGATTACTGGTAGATTGATAGTTTGATACGGGACATGTGAAGATGTTTAACTGCCATCTTGAAATCCCTTTACTTCTCTGTTGTCCTAGAGAGTTCTGATCGAGGGGCATAACTTGGTTCCCATTTAGAGAACAAGTTAGCTCCTTTGTTATAATGTCCATCCTAACGCATATAAAAAGTGGTCTGTAAAATTTTGTGCTGGAGTTTTCTTACTAAATGACGCTGCATGGTCAGCTAGACCAGTTGAAGTTGATAACAATCAAATTAAAACGTTACTTCAGAGTAATCAGTGTCCTACAATGCAGAAGATAGCAAAGCTGCTTGACTATGTTGGACACTTTGATGTGTGGCTTCTTCATATGTTGTAAAGTGGATACAACAATATAGAGCACAAGAGATCATTGGACAAGCAAAAATGAACCACCACTAATTGTCTCAATGATTGGTCTTCAATCAAAGAAGGTGATGCTGTATATTGGTAGGGAGTTGGATGGGAGTCCTTTACTATCTGCAAAACCAAACAGTTGATTTCAACAAGGACACCTTTTAATTAAACCAAGTAGAGCAGCAATTAATGAAAAGCTTCAGAATTACAGAAAAGATGTCATATTCCATCTAATACTTGACTGCATATTTCTTTGGTCATCAGGCAAAAACTCTTACAACTGAGAAGTTTTCATTCATCAGCCAAGTGTTCCATCTTCACATGACCATGGCTAACAAGAATTTTGTAATAAATTTACAACTTTTATTACAAGATTCTTTCTGATGAAAACAATATTTTCTGGAAGACAGATAAAGGCATCTAGAGCAGTTCTTTCTTTGCTGAGAAAAATTAAAAGTAGTAGGCCAATTGAATTCTGATGAAGTTACCAGAAAAGATGTCAAAGGATAGAACAAAATAGTAAATATATCTATTTTACTGAACTGTCATTGACTCAATGGGTCACGGGTAGTTTAGTTGTTAAATAAAGTTAATGTCAAAAAAAATTTTTAAATGTATTTTATTAAACAATGAACCTTTTTACATTTCTAATAATTCAACCATGTAACGTTTGTGGAGAGTTATGCCAGAGTATTTTTGATAATTAAAACAAACTGACTCAAGGGTTTAAAATAAATAATATTTATTTATTCGATTTAGATTGAAGTGAGTCCTTTGATAAAAGTTTGTTCACAAGGAAGATCTTGTTAGCAGCCAGGAGAAAGTCCATTTCAGCTCGGTAGTGAGTAGTTTGAAAGACAGAATTTGGTGGTGGTGGTAGTAATAGTAGTAGTAATCTTAAAAATAGGTCAGCATCAATTTACTGTTTTTCTCAGTCCTAAGAAGGGCAGAAAATATTAACATGTGTCCTTTCTCTTGTTCTGGTTTCTCTTGCGGTTCCTTCTCCATGTCTGGCCTAGGATTAGTTTATACCCTTTTGACCAGGCTCCCAGACTACTGGCACGAATCTTGGTTTTGGCTAACATCAAAAGTTTCTTTGTGTTCATTTTTTTGATTGACCAAAATTATTTTATTTTCTGGCATTCCTTTCTTTTTTTTTTTTTTTTATATATATATAGCGGAAGTTATGTGAGGAGCCTCTCTGATTTTTGGTAAATTTTAGTCACAAATGGCTAAACTCTGGTTTAACAAACTTCTGCTGTTTCTTGTGTGGGTTCAGTCTTTTCTTTTTCCTCTTTTTTTATTTGAGGGTTGCCTGCTCATTAGTTCACAGACAGACAGACAGATAGACATATATATATATATATATATATATATATATATATATATATATATATATATGAGAGAAATAAAGAGATAAGAGTTTTAAAAGAAAGTGCACATGCCTTATTTTAAGTTGAATTCTTTCTTTGTTTATTTTTATCATGATCTCTCCAAAAAGAAAGATGCAACCTGCATTTCTGAATATCGCCTAAGACATTACTTTTTCATTTTTATTTTACTTTAAAAAAGGATATTTATTTAGCTCAATTATTGGATTAAATAGGAAGAATATAAAGGTAGGAAGATTGTTATATTAATCTTCCAATTGAGGATGGGCTTTATCTTGAAAAGATCTCTGGCACCACTAAAGAAGAAAATAACTATTACCACTATATGTTTATTAGTTATATATGTAAATACATCAACCTTTTTACAATAGCTGGAGTCAGAAAAAAAATGAAGTATTTTCCAACTTCTATGTAATATGTTCAAAGTCATTTCATTTTTTTTTTTAATTAGGCAAGGTAGTAAAGCCACTAAGACACAAGGGGTTACTGGGTGTGAATGAATTAGCAGAAACATTACTAAGGAGCAAGAGCAATAGAAGAATAAACAGGAAGACAGTAGATAACAATTGACATTGTATTTAAATTTTTGAAAATCAAAGTTAACTGGAAAACATAGAGCCAAAAGAGAGTTCCACAAGCAAAAGACGTGCAAGAAAAGAAACTCTTGGTATAAAATGTATGGTTGCATCTAGTCAATTCAACTGTAAATTGATGAGACCTTGTTGCCAATTTAGTACTGTGCTTAAATTCCTAAAGTCTAGGTATTATACTATCATCCAAACATGAAAGTATTTATAGAAAAGGCACAAGGAAGTTACATTATGGTGGTGGGAAAGTAAATGAAGCTGAAAAGCCAGAACAGGACCAATAATATTGCAGATTTTTCTTTTGATTTTATCAAGAACCTCTAAATATATAGCATGAGCACTGAACTATATGTGGCAGTAATATTCTAAGCATAGAAGAATGGTAGATTTATAGATATGTAAGATAGATTCAGGCGAGAAAAACTGTCTTGCACGACACAGTGAACCGACTTTCTTAGTAGCTTACCTAGCAATGGATTCAATATAATCTTTCCACTTCATGTCGGCTAAGAATGTTAGCCTAGGAAGGTGCAATGAGTCACTTGTGCTGGAGGTCTGCATCTGCTATGCTAATGGAAGGCAAAAACTAGTCTCTCAGATGATTATGTCCTATTTTAATGAGATTCATGTGAGAGATTGTCATATGATTTTGACTCTTTCAAAATCTAACTGCATAGCTTCCAAAGAAATTATCAGAAAAACTAATTTTGAATTTAGTTTACTATTGCAGTTTTGTTGGTCTGCTTACACATATGTACACACTTCTCTCTCCTTCATACATAAACACACTCACAGATTCTCTTGATCCCCAAGTAATTTCAATTAAATAGATTTCTCACTGCATTGCTTTCTTTTTTTTTTTTAAATGTCAATGGATTGTTCATTTTGACATTCCTTTTAACTTTTCTATCTTCAGGGTATTTACTATCAAGTTGGAGATATTGTATCACTGCTTGACAATGATGGTATTTCTGTTTACTATGCTCAAATCCGTGGACTCTTACAAGACCAATACAACGAGAAAAGTGCTGTTATTTCTTGGCTTCTTCCCACACAAGGAAGCTCACAAAACAAATTTGATCCAAGTACCTATATTCTTGGTAAGTTCTCAATTTAATCATCTTATATAGTGCATGTGTGTTGACCAAATTTACCTTAGTCCCTACACAAGGCTACTGTGACCACACCCTGGGTCCACATAGATTCACTGAACAAGCAATCAACCCAACACTGTGATTTGCTTTTTTTTTTTTTTTTTTTTTTTTTTTGGTGGGGGGTGGGGTGGGGTGGGGTGGGGGGTAAGACTGCTTGTCAATTTTGGCCAAAATTGCCATGGTCGAGATATACTTACAAAGGGATGAAGTTGGGGAAAAATTCACTTGGACATCCCAAAGGTAACACTAGTCACTCTTTGATGAAAGAAGCTAATTTATTGGTTTGTCGGCACTTCTGTGGGGTGGCGGTGCATGCAACACTTGGGCTCGTCATGGCAACCGACAGACACTGTGCACAGCTTAACAGCACTCTCTGTACAGCCAGGTGATCCCCTCCCCCTCAAAGCTGAGCTGGGAATTGAGTTCCAGCCACTGCAATGAGAACACAGAATCAATACGAACTAGTCAACCACTTGAGAAGTCCTCTTTTATGTGTGATCTTTTGTTCAATCTGCTGCATGCCAATTCAGAAACTTAAATAGACAATGGCGTTCACTTTGGTTACTAATAATGTCATTTAACCAATCCTAGTTCAATTAAGTATGTGGCCTAATTACTAAGAAATAAATCTAGGCAGTCAGCCAGTGTCACACTACAATCATGAGTTATGTAATGAAGATTAAATTTGCTTGTAAAATATCTTGTTAAGCACTTCCACAGTAAATACATTAACCTAATATGACATAAGGCCACTATAGTAGAGCACATTGTGAAGATAAAACGCACTTGAAATCATTTATGCCAGATTATAAGCTTTAGATTGACATAAGTTTGAACTCCAATTGAGTTTGTTTCATCCACTTTCATACAAATACCCTTGGGAAAGGCTTGAATCCATCACTTCCCCACCAAGCCCTGAGTTCAAGAACAGTGAAACATGTCATCTCTAGCCTTGGTTGGCAACCAGTCTAGAAAGACAATTCTGAATTCAAAACACATTAGTGAGCAGATAGATTGCCAAATAAAGTTGGAGAGATTCTATATCTCGAGATGGTGATTTTTAAAAAAAAAACAGACTTGCCATACATGAGAATGTGTCAACCCATAAAAATATACAATGACTGAAATTCTTAAGACACCTGAGTTGTGCAATTTACCAGTAGTACAGACAGCATCTTCTTTACGTGTGGTTTAAGGCCATTAAAGACTAGCTGCAAGTAGGGACATAGGCAAATAAATTGGTGCATATATACTTATGGAAGTGAATATATCCAAATAGAGAAAAAGAAAATCTAACAGGATGAATTCATGTAAATTTCATGGTGTCTTTTTCAATTTCGGTAGAGAATCAAGTGGTTCATATAATAGAGTGAAGAGAAATTCTTTTCAGGTGCCAAAGGTTGTATGAGGTCCGTTTTAATATGGTGCCCCACACCATATCTTAGATATCTTATATCGTATCTTAGGCACTCTTCTTTTGGGGTAATTATGAGTTTCAGTTTTGCAGTAGGAATCACCAGAGACCTGATACATGTGTCAATTTCATGTCCTGCCCTAAAACAAAAGCATAATTTCAGCACCAAAAGGCCAAAGGTTAAACAGTAGCTTATCTATTTACTAATTTATTTATGGGAAAATATATTAAATACAAAAACAGAATTATTTTGATTGTTATGACATTTTAAAAACATCTGTGTGAAAATATTTCTTACTTTCTGTTTTGCTCTTCTTTTTCTCTGTCCATAATTAATAGTTGAACTGACTGTAAAAATAAATGCCAGTCGCTAAATACTAGTATTATTGTGAGTATATTCCAAACTGGTTGAAATGTTAACACTGAGTATTATCTAATGGTGTAAAGGTTTTCTCCTGCTTTAGAATACAGCTGCAATCAATTAATGGACCTATATGTAGTAAGGTATAAAAATGCAGATTAATATATGAATGAGCTGGTTATGATTCTCAGCCCAAGATGTTTCAAATAAATAAATAAATAATTCTATTTTAGGTCGTGGGTCAGGTCAAGAATTTTTCAACACCCACCTCCTCCTAACCTAGGATATGGGTAGGATGTATACATCAAAACTAATATTATAATAGTAATATTTTACACCTAATTTCAACTTGTATATCAGCAAGATTTTGGTTTTTACTGTTGCTGTCTACTAATTTATACCATTATTCAACTTGCTCTACTTTCTCAATAAGAACATTTCTTATGCTTAAATACCAAATTTTGCAAATTTCTTTTTTTTCTTTTTTAAACCAAGTATTATCAGTAGTCACGATCTAATGCAAATTTTACTAACAGTATAGGACTATATGTATGTGTTTCACAGAATTAAATAAAGTCAGTTGAAAGATCATCAATTCAACCTTCTCAAACTGGACTGAACAGCCATATGCACAAACCCATCGAAAATGGATTTGATCTTCACTGAGGTTTATCAGAGAAAAATGATGGAGAATATCAATACCTTTTGGTAATAATTTTTTTTTTTAAATTATCCAGTTTACTCACTGGCATAGATAATAATAAGCTGAGTTTTAGCACACCCAATAAGGATCAAACTCACTAATTCAATTCAACCAGAATGATGAAATTGTAATGAAAAAAAAAAATTGACTAAAAGTAAAGATAAAATAGTACTTTTGGTAACAGTTTTTACATATGTGTAGTTTTCAATATTGGTTTTGTTATTAAAAAAAAAAATTATTCTTTAAAAATTTGCTTTTTCTACATGTTTAAAAGACATTCATTTGTTCTTTCTTTGCAATCCAGGACCCGAAGAAGATCTTCCAAGAAAATTGGAATACATGGAATTTGTGTGTCATGCACCTTCGGATTATTACAAGTGCTCTCGAGAACCTTATCCTTGTCTGTCCAAAGGCCCTGAACTGAGTTATATTTGGAGTTCCCTCCGACCTTGCATCAGAATAGTTCCCTCAAAAGATGAAATATTTGGTACAAAAACTTCACAAAAAAAGACAGAAAAGTTGAAAGTAGACAAAAAAGATAAACACACGGACAAAGATAAAAGCCACGATTAAGAGGAACAAAAGTGAAAATAAATTGTTTTTAATATAAATTGAAACTTTTTTTTCTTAATTTTTCTTTTTACCCATTTCTCAAAATTCTTTTTTCTAAAACGCTTCTTTTTAAACAGCAAAATGCTATTTTCAGTTTCTTTAGTTAAGCTGTCGCTTTAATGATCTTTTCAATATGACAAACTTCGTCTAATTCAAATCTGGGAGCAACAACATTGTTTAGTATACTCTCTGACTGCATAACTTTTTTGAAAAGTATCTCAAAATTACAAAAAAAATAAGATTCATTTACAAAAAGACTTTAAGAAGCACAAATTTTCTATTTAATAAATCTTGCTTCCTCTCATAAAGGTTTAGAAGTTAGTCTTGTCAACTTTTTAATCCTCTTTAAGGATGTTACTTTTATAGCCTTCCTATGCTAACCTGAGAAAATTCTTTCAATACAAATTCACTGTAAAACAAAACACAACACTTTTTCTCTTTCATTGTCTTCATAATGTTATTTTTTATTAGATTTTTCATTTAAGAGGAAGAAAAATACATTTCTGGGATATTTTTAAATGCAACACTATTCCAGCATGTTGTATTTCAATGTGGATGCTATTATTTTTTTATCTTTTAAGAGTGATATTCAACCAAATTAATCTTGGACTAATTAATCGACAGTGTCATATCTTGTATTGTTGGTAGCATGGTTCTTCACTCAACAACTCTCTCCAAGCAGATGGATTCTTTTCAGAGATTAAAAAACACAACCTTTTACATAGTAGATTGGGGGGAGGGATAAAATTTAAAAAAACTGATACATTTTAGATCATAGTTGCTAAATGGCCCAAAATAGTGACGTGAAAAAATTGGTTGCTGCTCCTATATGATCCCAAACCCAAACAGCTATGTTTTTATTAAAAAAAAATTCTTTTTCAAGTGGTTTTATATATATATATATATATCTCAATGGGAAGGAAATTTAATTGACTTTTACAGATCTAGTGTCTTAAACTGAACATTTTTTAAGCTAGTAAGTGCTTTCTGATAATGTTTATGACCTCCTTATATTACTACTATAAGAAAATGGGGGGAAAAAATTTCCTGTTGGTTTAAATCATGACCTACTAAAACTTACTGATCTTGCCAACATATAGTGAAGTTAGAAACTAAAGGGGCCACTGATTTTCTTGACAAAAACCAAATACAAAAGCCAGAAACATGTGAATAACTGTTTGTACAATTTATTACTCCTACCAGTCCTGGAACTACTCCTTGGCAGATAATTTTGATTTAAAATACAATAACTTGGATGAGTCAAGATGAGCTCTCACCAGAGAGGGATTTATCATTCTGACATGTTTTTCAGTCAACTTAAGTTTGAGGATGGAACTAATTTTTTAATTTGATTTTGCAATTGTTTCATTTTGTTTCTGCAATTTTCCAAAAATAAAGATCAAATAAAAGATATACAGGGTGTAGTAGAAATATCTCCCCCCCCCCCTAATGGTAAGATATTAGTGCAATGAAAACCTCATTGCCGCTGTCTTACTATTATGTTGGCGGTATTTCTGCTGCGTTCTATATCTTACTTTTCCTTGCATTGTTTGCCAGCACATACTAATAAGGGGTCATTCAGTATGTAAATGGCAGATGAGTAGGTTCCTATGAAACAGATATATATTCACTGCTTCCTGATAGATTCAAAATTATAGAAATTCATTACATAGACCTAGTGGGTGGGTCAAAGTGGTATACATACTTACTAAACAAGTCATTGTGACAGAGTTTAAGCGTACTGGCCTTGTTCAGATTGTTGATCATGCCAGATGATGCACCCTCTTCCAAAAACTGTAACTACGGTCTAGTTGGCATAATTGCAATATAAACCACAGGTAGACTGTGTGGGTGTTAAACAAACACAAATGTGACTGAGTAGACGACAGTAACATGGATTAATATACAATATGACCAATTTTGAAATGCTGCGATTTTGTTTTAGTTTTTTAAAAGGAGGGGCCCTACCCATAGCAACCTCCTTTTTAAAGGTTTTTTTTTTCTTTCAAGTCAAATAGACACTTTAAGCTATAATCTAAATTTCTGAGGACCTTTGCTTACATTTTAAAACTTGTCTATGAAGCAGTTACAGTGTAATGTTTTCCTGTTGTTTAGTAATGTTAGCTGTTAATATGACAGTTTTCTTATTTCTATATTATAAAAATACAAGTGTAGTACCTGTTTTGCAGGGAGCAGGATTATTTACATATGAATTGCCACTTCTGCACAAGATCAATATGCCCTGCAAGTATCCATATATAGATAAGACATGTAAAAATCAGTTTTCAACTAATCACTAAAAGAGTATTGGGAAGAGAACTTTTAATATGTAAGATGGAAAAACTAGGTGAATGTTGAAAATGTTGGTTTGAGGAAGATGACTTGAATAAAACAGTTGACTAAATGGAATCCTGTCTTTTCTGTACGTGCTCGTTTCTAATTTAATTTCTTTTTTTTTTTCTTAATCCTCTGCAATGGCTTCATTTTTCTTTTAGTCTTTTGCTAGAAAATTTTACTCATTTGTATTAATAGTATCAACACATTGTTAACTTTGATCATGTTCATATCTTTTTTTTTTTTTTTTTTTTGACAACTGACGGGATAGAAATATTCTCTTTTTGTAAGAGTGGGTATTTGGACTTTAAAGTTAAAACTTAACTAATATATATATATTTTTTTTTCTTTTTGTACCTGTAGGTCTCAGCTCTCCACATGAGTTTTCTGAGTGAAACTACTTTTTGTAATAATTCCTATAGAGACCAACCTTGGTATTATGTTTTTTTTTTTGTTTTGTTTTGTTTTTTTAATAAGAGTAGATAGGTTTTCCTATACGCCCAGAAAATACTCCTCCCCTTTCTCTTGAACAGGGGCAGAAGCTCATCTCTTGTTCCTTGAAGGGGTTCTTGGTTCTTTTCCTTTTCTCTGGCCTTAATAGTGGTGCTGTCATGAATTTCTTGTTATGTGCATGGTTGCTGACAATGTATCTCTTCACACGGAGGGTACTGGGTTAGCAGTTTTCTGGTTGCTGTTTCTGACTAGTAGTTAGGAGCCTGAACTCTTACATAGCGTCTTGAGAGGCTGCTTTGATCAACAGTTGAATAATATTGGGGTTCTTGCAGTGCCATATCACACATGGATCGGTGACAAGCACCTCTGGTAGGCAACCCTGTTGCAGTCAGCACCAGTTCTCTTCTGCCCATGTTACATTAGATGACTGACTGCTAACCCTAGGTTTTTTTTCTTACCAATATAACAACTATAAACAGCCAAAGATATAAACCTAAACAAGCTCAACAAAAAAAAAAAAAAAAAAACTTAAACCACTTAACCTCACTTTCTCCAAGATACATGGTATTCATACCAACTTCTGCAGTGTGGAATCATACCTCTTCGAAAAGTCTCTGGACAGCCTAGCTCTCTGTGAAACTAACCTTCACTAACTCGTCAATCCCTTCCTCTGATTTCTTGATTCCTGGCTACGTTCCTCTAAGTAAGAAGGACTCCAATGTCCACATGCAGGGTCTGGGAGTTTATGTCCACAAACATCTCATATTAGCTAAGGAACTCTCTCTCTTGAATCATATATTCATATATGTATCTTCGTCTGTCTCAATTCAGTCAGCTATCTCTTCTTTCTCTACTGATCACCTTCTTCTCACGACTGTTCCATGCTAGATAGTATTTTCGATAATATTGACAAGGCCATCTCCCTACACACGTTCGTATTTGGTGACTTCAATGCCCACCATACCAGGTGGCTTAAACACTGGCACTGACCTCACTAGCATTCAAACAATCACTCAATCCCTCATGCAAGTTTCCCAGTAACCCTCACAGAAACTTGTCAATCTGTTTTACCTCTACCCCTGATTCTTACCTCTACCCCTGACTCTTGTCATGCTTTGCAGCTCTGCTCTCTTGGAAACTCTGATCATATGGTAATGTCTAAAAATCTCTTTCCACTCTTCCATCAGCCAAGGACCCCCTACCAACAGAATATCTTTGTTATCAATGAACAGATAAGACTCATTCTGAGATTTCCCTCATGATGTCCCTTGGAATATAGCTTTTAATCATCCTATTCAAAAATGCCTGTTTGAGGTCTCCTGGGTAAAAGCTGGCATCGATACTTTCATTCCAGCAAGGAAATACCTAGTTTAACTGTGCTCATCTCCTAGGTTCTTACCTGCTTGCTCAGCCACTATAGCCCACAGGTATCACTTCTTCCATCTGTACCAGAAGGCCATATCTGATTGCAACAGACATCACTTTATCTCAGCTCATAACAAGTGTAAGCGTGTGCTCAATGAAGCAATGTTACTGATAGAATGAAGCATCTCGCAAGTTAGGTTCTAGAGATTTGCAGCTCTGCAATAGTGTGCTGAACAAGAGCAAATCCTCAATTCCTTTTCTATTCAATCAATTCGAAGTCCTAACATCTACAGCAAATAAGGCTGAATGCTTTGCTAAAAAATTCTCATCCAACTCAACTCTCAATTCATCCAGTATGGCCACACCTGACTTCCCCCTAGAACTAAGGCTCAACTGAGTGATATGTGCATAACCTCGTCATACGTCTCAGACATCATTTCTAAATTAGACTCCCATAAGGCAAATGGAGGCGCGATGGGATACCAGCCTTCATCCTAAAGATATGTGTTCCTGGGCTAGCTTCAGTTCTCTCTAAACTATACAACTATTGTCTTACTGCTTCCAGTTTCCTAGTCTATTGGAAGTCCTCCTGTCGTCCATTTTTAAGAACTCTGGAGAACCTTCTGACCCCCTCTAACTACAGAGATAATTTATTCTTTTTAGTGCTGCCCAGTTATTGTTCACCGTTTTGTTTGAATCTGTACTACCCAACCTAGGGATTGAACTTACAATTATTATCCCACCAAATTCACTAAGCAACAAAGATGAGGACATTAGTTTGAATGTAATAACTTTTCAAACCAGAAATTCAAACAGACATGTTGTGGCAAGCCAAAATTATTTATGAAAATGTTTCATATTAGAAATCCAGACAATTTAATATTTCTTCTATATTCTTCAAGTAATGTTAACAATCAAACAACTATATGATAAGTATTGTATTTAGAGAAAATAAAAAAGTGAAAGCAATATGATTAGTTTTGAGGTTCTATTACCAGTGCTCTTTGTGGTCTAATTGGTAAAACAGCTGACCCAAACAAGCCAATGTAAAATGAATGCAAGTTTGAATCTGATCAGACATTCATATTTTATTTCTAATCTTTGCTGCTTACCGAGAATGACTGAAAAAGAGAACTTAAAATTTTCTGCACAAAACAGGATAAATTAAGTAGATTTTGCAATTTATATTTTAAAATAACAAAATGTGTAAATTTAGATAACCCAACCAAAATTATTATGTCTTTTCAAACTATTCTCACATAACACATTTAAGCTAATTTGCTTGGATGTAGGCAATTCTCAAATGAGATTTTTTTTTTCTGAAATAACAGATTATCTGAAATGTAGAAATTTTTCAAAAAATAAAATAAATAAAAAATAACAAAATCTTTTGGAAAGTATGCTTCTGATATAAATTTTGAATAATTTTTCTTTCTTTTTCTCAATGATTTAATTTCTGAATTAAATCAGATAAATTTATGCAAATTTAAAAAAAAAAAAAATTACAGTCCGATTTCCCCAACTGTAAAAGACAAGAGCCTTTACAGAAAATTTCAAACAGAAATTCCAATAATAAACTTGTCATTATCAGCATCAACTCTGCTAATTCATTATCATCTTACATCGTTTTTCTCATTCATCTTTGACGGCGTCATCTCGTCAGCCAATTTGTTGATTTTGCGAAAATATTGCTTGCAGTACTCAAAGGATGTTATCATTATGGCACAAGCTGGAGCTACTTTGGCAACACGAGGAACCATTCCTATAGAACAAGAAAAAATAAAATCATTGGAGTCGGGGTACAAATTACAGTCAAAATTTGCACATAAATATTTTCTATAGTCATTTGGCACAAGACTACAATACTGAAGCTCTTGGAGATGATCAAACTCACTAATGGTAACAATGATTGGTGAAATCATCTTTTTAACCAACACTATGGCAAGGCACAAGGCCATACATTGAATAGCAAACTTAGCAACCCAATGGTCTGTGAGATCATCTTGCTAACAATCAATACAGTAATCAGAGTTATGAGTTTATATTTGAAAACTGCAGAAAGTTTGTCTTTAGATCTAATTTATTTACACCTAATTATACAGAAAAATAAGTGTTTCTATCTTAAAAGAATCAGATTAAATTAGAATGGTGAGATGATTAAAGAAAAATAAATGCTCTGTTATTTCTTTTAAGAAAACCACAGAATGACATCATCACTCCAAATAACTGTCCGAATATTTTTTTCTTACCTGCAAACAAAGATTTGATTCCTTGATTGTGATAAAGATGTTTGATCAATGACCAGGTAGAGAGCTTCGTAAGTACATGAGGACCTGAAATGATTAGAGGGGGAGAAAAAAATCCACATTTATTGCCAAGATGTTTGCTTATAATTCTTTTAGCATTTCATACAAAGTGAACAAATTGGGTGTGACAAGAAGCTCCATTCTAAATGTTGAGAACTATGAATAGAGACAGCTTTCTTCTGGAATCCACAGAATTTTTTTTACCAATGAAAAGTTGAGCATGACATTTAACCCTATTTCCACATAGATATATGATATAGAACAAAATATTTTCATACAAAATTTCATATAACTCAAAAGTATTTATAGCACACCTGTAATTACTACTGGCATCAAAAAATGCTCTGACAATTATTTCCAGAGAGGTACAGTATATGAAATGGATCTACAGTTATTAGAGTCATCTCCTGAAAGAGTGTTTGCATTTGGCATCTGCCATGTAGTCAGTTTTATCAGTTAATCTTTAGAACTGCAGAAATATAACAAGTTCACAGAAGTCATGTAGAATAAGCAAAATAAAAGAATTCCTTTTTGCTTCTTATGAGATGATTTCAAGGAATTGAAGAATTTGAACAGTTTGATTAATCTATTTATCTTTAAATTCCAATTTTTCTTTCTTGGAGGAAGCCATTTTATACTGGAAGTTTCCTCAACATTTGATAGCTCCACATATAAAGAACTGAAATATTAACACTTTCACTGCTGCATTGTCACCTGGCTGTGCTGACCCATTTGGTGAAAAACAGAAAATTGGCATTTACTGGAAATAAATGGCCATAAAAACACTGACGGTAATTTCACATGGGCACTGCCATTCTGGTTTCAATCAGATACTCTGCATTACAGATTAAGCTAAATGACCCCCCGACTCCCACCCCAACACAATAAAAATATGTGGCAAAACATGTTCTGTTGCATGCCTGCACTAGATTGGAAACGACACAAAGTGCCAAGTTGTTTTATAACAAATACAAAGGACTGATATTTTGGTGTGTAGAAAATATATTGACAGCAAGTAATGCAAGTTTTGTAAAGACATAAATATATTCACATCAGCACAAGTATTAATATCAAGTCCTACATTCATAATATTTAAAAATTATAAAGCATCATATTTTGTGAACACAGTTATTAAATAATATCTTTACCTCAGACATAACAGATGACTTATTTAAAATGACAGTAAAACTTACAATTTGGTTCATGAAGCCCAAGACTGATTTGTTTGTGGGTTTTAACAACATCAAATGGAATTGTTAAAATAGCAGCAGTCTGTAAAATAAAAAAATTTTAAAAAATGTTATGCTTTTTAAACTTAATTACCAATGGGATAATTGTTTAAATTGAAGGAGTAATGAATCTGTTATTCAAAACCCTTTGTCATGGATACATTCTTATTTCTGAATTACCATTTATGCTGAACTAAACTCTTGCTGATAGAGAAAGAATTGGTGACTCAAAGTGACAAGAACTACTTAAAGTGGACCTTCATCTCCTGTAGTACCAACGACATTCAGTGGACAACAGAAGCTGCCAACATAGAGACAGAGTAATATAAGTTCTACCAAGCAACCTCTCCTATTGAAGCAAATCACAGCAAAAACAGAAGAGACTGCACTTCAAAAGAGGAGCTCCTCTCCTGGCTGCCAGTCTTTCTAATGCAGCCAATACAAAGAAAGTATGCCTACAACAGAAAAATTCTCTTAAATCTTTGTATGCCAAGCCAAATTCTCAAGCGGACAAACACTGTACAACATTCATGGTTAATATCAAATGCTTTAATATTTCTGCAATTAATGTTATCAAACAATTTTACAATTTATTTTTATCTTAATAAAGTGGTAAATAAAATATGAAAGATAGAAATAAAAAGATTTTATGATCTAACATTGTTGTTATGGTGACTAAAAATAATTTTTTTTAAAAAAATACCATCAAGCAGCAAAGAAATATCTGACTGCTAGAAGCACTGAAACAAGTGACCCAACAGTGTGTTGCATTCAGTTTTGGTACCAAATGCAAATTTTAGTGTTCAAATGACATGCAAAATTTTTATTTTTCGGTATTTTCAGTTTTTCATGACTTTGAATAAGGGATTATATATATCTCTACACAAGGAAGAACAGAAAAAGTAGCAGGTGAGGGGTAGGAAGACTGTTCTTTCAAGTATAAAGGGTTTATTTGCCTTCAAAATTCTTGCTTTTTATCTAGACAAACACTAACTTTGTTTGGGAGGTGCAACTATCTCTGCCACTAGATAGGCTACAACACAGACACTTACTCTGTTTATTCAATCCCAAGGCCAAATGAGGATAGAACATTGATACTGCACAAAAGAACATGGAAAAGAACATGTGTCTGTTGACCAGTTTTTTTTTTTTTGTGGGGCTCACATGTGTTTCATCTTCAAAGGAGACATAACATAAAACATTTCTGGTCCATGTGGATCAATTTTTACCAGGCAACATCCCTCCATTATACTAACATGAGATGAAGTTAAAAGGTTCACCATTATACTTGAAGTGGTGGGAATCTGCTATTTTTGCCAGCATCCAGATACAAGTGAGGGAGATGTGCAATCAAATTGGCTTTGTTTTATAGTTTTCTTTCATTAAGAGACAAACACCCTGCTTGCTTTGAAAATCAGCTTTCAAAAATTCTTTTTAGCTAGATTCAATATAACAACTTCAGCCACTACAACACAAATTCCAATTTTTATTAAGGTAAGTTTATTCCATCATTGGTGGCAATAAGAAGATGGTGTTTATGTCAAGCCTTTTGGTTTTTTAACACTTCCAAAATGAAACTGTTCTCTTTTAATCACCTTAGAGGATTTTTTTTTTTTTGCCTTCTATCAGTATGGCTGATGCTAGCCTCCAGAAGAACTCTTCTCAGGCTAACGATTTCCACTGACATGAAGCGGAAAGATTATATTGAATCAATTGCTAGGTCTGCTGCTAGGAGAGTTTGTTCACTGTATCGTGCTAGACAATTTTTCTCACCAGAATCTATGTTATCCATCTTAGCTTAAATATTATCTCCATATCTGGTCTGATACTCCTACTCTATAGAGATTCTTGATAATATCCAAAGAAGAATCTGCAATCTTATTGGTCCTGGCCTGGCATCTCTGCTTCAGTTACTTTCCCATCACCATAACACAGCTTCCCTGTGCCTTTTCTATGGTAATTGTTCTTTCCTCCATGGTTCCTAGAGTTTATGAATTCAAGCATAGTACTAGATTGGCAGTTAAGTTTCATCATTTTACAGTTGAAATTGCTAGATGTAACTGCAAGGTCTATGCTAATAGTTTCTTTTCTCACACTTCTTGTTTGTGGAACTCTCTCCCAGCCTTTTGCTTTCCAGTAAACTTTGATCTTCAAAAATTCACAGAACTATGAATGGAGAAAAGTCAGCATAGCAACATTAGAATTTAAGTGAAATTATTTTTTTTAAATGAATATTAAATAAAGTTCAGTAAAAAATCCAACCCAATTTCTTTTTTTAAATGTAATCTTAAACTGTTTTCTCAAATTTCTTTTTGGGTTTACAATCATTCATTTTCTGCCTATCTCGCTAACCTCATGGACTATCTTTGTGATGTCCCATCACAATCGAGCAAGCCTTCTCTTTCGGTCGTCTTGGCTAAACCCTTTCTCTGCAGGTAATTGATAACACCATGATGCCAAATTTTGTCAATTTTCAAGAGAAGTCCCAACCAGTTGCTTTTGAAGTATTCTTTGAAAAGTTAGATGTCAGTTTATTTGGAAAGAAACAATGCAGTTATTAATAAGAAAAGTTGAAATTAATGCATGCAATACTTTACAGCATCACTCCTTCATAGTCAGCCTATGAATTTTGCAGCCCACACTCATAATTACCAAATAATGAAAGAAATAAAATATTCGGTGAATAAGATAATACTATAATTAAATGAGAACTCTGAGAGATCCAATTCTCAGCACAACCCATTTCTCAAGAAATCAGTTCTCTCATGTCTGGTTATTGAAATATTGATTTTGGGAAGTGGATCAGGTCAAGAACTTTTCAGCACCCCAATGTATTACACTTGATAGCATTAATCAAATTACAAAATAAAAAAGTTGTTTACAGATTGTATCTTATTTTAATTCAACTAATAAATGGCATAATCATTTAAAACTGAAATATATCTTGTCAGGCAGATAAAAATCATAACATGAAAATTTATATAATATACAATATTTCTTTATGATTTATTGATGTAATAAAAAGAATTAAATTATGATTTTTACATTTTAATATAAGGGGAATAACTGAGGGTGTTGTATAAATAAATCAAACAAAACAATAGAATGCAAAATATGTCTTTATTCAAAACGAAGCTGTGACGTCATGACAGTAGCGTCTGTTATAAATTATATATCCTCTCTCCCACTGTGCAGACTGACACAGCATCTTGTTAAAATTGAAATTTAACAATACAGAATGAGTAAAATGAGGCAAACTCAAACTATTGTTATAAAATATATAAAAATAAAAAACTGATGACTGTCCTTTACTTTAGTATAGCATATCTGAATGTTTGTTAGTTTTCAATTGTCATCTAAATATACTGGTTGATTCAACAGGAGTACACGGCATAAAAATAAATTCTAGGAGTTCAATAAGGGGATGAGATAGTTGACTATCACCGGGGCAGGGGAATAGTGGAGATCTGTGTTGATAACCTACTTCTGGCAATGTTTAACCTTCATGCTTGCATGAAGAAAAAAATTAAAAAAAACAATGTCTCAAAAGGATGGTTATTGCCTTGACACTGCTATTATTGTATATACTTTTGATTCCCTTGGCAATGTTCACTTTGAAAATTATAAAAATATATAAACCAAGTACAATGTGATATTTATTATTTGCCATTTTATAAATAACTATGAAAAAAGTTTTTTATTCAATCTAATAAATAAATAAATGTTTAACATCTTTGTTGTCACTTCTCAAGAATAGAATAAAGAAAATGTATGAATTCATTTTCATATGTTTGGCTTTTATTAAAATCCTAATCATCCCTTTTTAAAAACAAACATTGTCGAGGGAGTTAAAAGTGTATACAGTAACAGCAATGTCAAGGAAATAACCATCCTTTTGCAGGCACAAAGGTTAAACATTCTCCTCCTTCCTCTAGTGTGAATAAAGAAATCCATTTTTCCTTAAATGTTTTTCCCTTCCCTTGTATGATCTCGAGTTGATTAGTTTTTCTGTGACTTCTCTGAACATGTCTTGAAGTCTCTCTCCTGGATGGCTCGTAATGCCTGGATCTTGTGATAAGCAAGAGCTGTAACAATTGGTGTGCTACTCTCTGTAGACATTCTTAACCATTTCTTCTTTATTGATCATTTTAGGCAGAAGGCTCTCTGGTATTTCTGACAGATTCATTCTCAGCTTCTTGCCTATCATGATGTCTCAATAGAGACAACCTACAAGCAAGTAAGCCAAGGTAAGTATTTGCATTTTTCTCTACAATACTCTTCGGCATTTTTTAAGCTCTTTCTACAACATTGGTTTAAGGATGTAAAAACAAGATAAAACTCCATTCTTTCACAAATTCTTGAAATTGCCAGCTAGCAGACTGGAAACTGTTCTTTTTGATAACTATATCTCGAATTCAAGGAGTTGCAAAGATCTTGAACATGGTATATAGGATTGTTCTTGATATGTTTACTCGGAACATTTGCATCTCAAATTCACTGGCTAGTACAGTAAACAATAAAATAATTTTTTGATTTTAGTTCAAACAGTTTGAAGTCAACTTGGGTCCACAGTGAAAGTGCCACAACAAAGCAGCCTTAATCTCCTTGTTGCTTACATAGTCACTATAACCGATTTAGTACATTCTTTAGATGTTTCAACGAAATTCTTGCATTGCAAGTAGTGCATTGCAGAGCTGTTTTTTGGTATATTCCTTTAGGGAGTAGCTAGCCATCCTTAAACTCAGTATTGAGGAATAGAAATATCACTAAGTAGTGTTTTGTTTCCAGGGTAAATGTTATCACCATAATGTAGTTAGAAAACTTCTAAGAGCCATCAGACAAGCAAAGGTTCTTTTACAACAGTACTTCTGTGTTATTGATTTAGTGGTGAGGCATAGGGATTTCCTGAATTATCAACCTTTAGTAAAACAACTCCCTGCCTGTCTTCCCTGAAGCCACAACAAGCCATTTATTGGGATCGTAGTGTGCTAGAATATAAACAGAGATTAACTTGGCCTTGATAGTGTGGAAATTATTTTTTTTGCAGGGATGAGAATTAGAAACTCCATTTCCAGCTGAAAATTAGACAAGGTACATTGTGTCAAGGGAGGAGAGGCTTACCAAAATCTTGTGTGTTGCAATTTCACGTATTATTTGGTTGCAATGATATATGTCCACAAGTCTTCAAATTCCATTCAGTTCTCAAGTATGTTTCATTTAAGGGGCACAAGGAAAGAGAGGGGTATCTGATTAGAAGCCATGAAATAACTTGGGTGGGGTGACAAAATACAGCAAGATATTAAATAAAATATTAGCTACAAAAATATTTTGTTAAACAAACTTATCTAAAAACTTATTAAACATCTTTCAGAAAAATACTATTTTCGTCACCTATCTCAGCTTAGGAAACCTCCACCCCACTACTACATGTATATATATTTCTTTCAGATCATTTTTCTTATGTTTTAATTACACTACCCTAATGAATTTTAGAACTCTCAACCATCAATTTCAAATTCCAACCTAGTCACTTGCTTTCACTTCCACACAAATGCCCTTAAAGTCATGAATCCATCTCTTCTCTCCACCAGCTATAGGTTAAATAGCAAGTTAGACTTGTCGGGGGGGGGGGGGGGGGGCCTTGAGTGACAACCAGTGTAAGAGAATGAAACCCAGAATT
The DNA here is from genome assembly GCA_964036315.1 of Acanthosepion esculentum. Taxonomy (NCBI): domain Eukaryota; kingdom Metazoa; phylum Mollusca; class Cephalopoda; order Sepiida; family Sepiidae; genus Acanthosepion; species Acanthosepion esculentum. Next base: position 22,019,322 of record OZ038513.1, read on the forward strand.
CCAAGCTGTGGAGAAAGCAATGGGAAATCATTCCATCTTTCCCAAGAAGTCATTGCAATTCACAGGTAATGAATAAAAAAAAAAATAAATCTGTTGAGAGTCATAATTACCTACATCCTGGAAAAGTTTTTTTTTTTTTTCTAGCCATCAATGACCTCTTTGCTAATCTGTCTCTTCACTGAGCCCCTGTATATTTTTGCACTGCTTTTACCAAGGGAATGAATTCACAACTTCCAGGAGACCAAACCAGCTTTAACAAACTTTTTGCTTTTTTTTCTTAAAGACGTAATGTTTCATAATTTCATGAATTAATCTATAGAGATGCAGAAACATTTCTTGCATGATAAAAACAGGAAAACTGGATTGAAGGAATTAATGTATGACAACAATAACATTTCTTTGGAGAAATCCTGACAAAAATTGTCCAATTCTTAAACCCAAATGCAATTTAAATTTAATTGGAAATCAAAGTTTTCTACAAGAATTCTATGAAATTACTTATGTATTTAAGAAAACTTACAAAATTTCATATATTATTAGTATATGTTATCTTGGCATTAGAGATTTTTTCCTTTTGAACTTAAAAGTCAGAGGAAATAAATTTGACTTACAGAACCAGCCATAGCACCAGCCATAATAGTTTGATGAACCTGCAAGTCTACAGAATGCTTCTGAAGAATCATGCGAGCTTTTATTCGCTCGTAACCAAACCAGTAAATTCCTGCAGAGATAAGAGAAAATATATTGTCTAGAATAATATAGGGAGGTGGAGAAAAAAACGAAAAAGAATAAAAAATGTATCAATGCCAAGAATTTATGATGGAATTTTTTAAATGAAAAATTATCATTATTACATGCCTTCCATTCAGACTAGAAAACCCATCTTGATTATTATACACAATGTTTCAGCCATTGTACCCTCTTGCCTTCATCAGGTGTCTGTTGTACACAGTAACCTTCTTGAAATGTTGAATCAAACACTTTATTCAATCAATAAAGGGGAGATTATTCTCATTCCATTTTCCATACATAGGGGAGATAACTTATATCAGTTATTACCCACCAGTCTACATAATCTTTTTATCACTTCTTGATCCAAAGACTGAACTCACAACTGCCAGGGAACTAGATATGTTTTAACCAATGCTTTAATCATTGTCCTAGGTTTCTTGGACAATTCAGTGGTGAAATTTTGAAGCCTTAAAACATTGTGGAATTCATTGAGTGGCCTTTCTTTCTTAATCAGGAGCCTCAGATGTTATTCATAATTATGTTAGGTCTACTGAGGAGGTTGTCAGAGGCTATCATGTGCAGTGGATTTTTCAGTCATCTTCAGTTTTGTTGTGTTTAAATTTCTCCTCTTCATTCAACAGGGACTGATAACTACATTTTTCCCTCTATATGTGATCAGCTGTACCCGATTTCAACATCTCTCCCAAAACTACAGCATTTCAATGTTCTTGCACCCTTACTTTTAGTAAAGTGGCTGGTATCACCTGTGTATTCCTTGACGCAGCTTCTTGTAATGGACAGTTCTTAGTCATGTTCTATCCTGGGGAGAATTCGGTTCAGAAGAGATATTTCTGAAGAGTCAAGCTGATGTCTTATGTACCCCCATTACATATGGTAAACAGAGTTTCACAGAATTTTGATTGCTGTCCTCAATCCCTGCTCATTATGTTTGTTAGTTATGATGTTAAATAATAGTCTAGCAGACTTATTTTTTAAAGAACTGTATTTCCTCTGACTTACTCATTTTGACCTTTGAGGTCAGATGGTAGACTAAATATAGTGATGTCGATTTTGATTGGCTGAGCCGAACATGGGAATGTTAAATTTAGAAAATGTTTTCAGAGTTAAGTTTTTACATGTCATACACATTATAATTTGTTTTTTCACATCTCAGGGAACTTACTCCCCAGTAGGGCTGATAGAGCAACCCCACTGGCTAGTTTAAAAATGTACACGCTGCTGTATTTAATAAAATAGATAAGGTTAAAATCCCTTTCGTTGAAGTTCTCATTTACCTCTGAACAAACCAACTAGCGATCACCCGGCCAAAAGAAGAAAGAAAAAGAGAGAGGAAGATAACATCATTGTGATCACCTCAAGACAGTCAACCAAGAGACCTCCAATGTGAAGGGGTATACAACAGTTATTTTGAAGGTACTTTCAAATATAGATCATCTCTGGTTTGTCAGTTACACTTAATTTCTGCTCAACATTGCAAGCAGTAAATGGTCCTTTCCTTCATGCTATATAGATAGCAGGAATCAAAGTTAACATAGCATCCAGTGAAAGTTGGTTTCTGAGATTATTTTTATACACATTGTAGTAGTAGTAGTAAAAAACAAGTCAACTTGAAGTAGCAACAAACGTCTGCAATAGATTTGTCTCTCGACCGCAACACTTGTAGCCAAATCACAGTTCAAACGATAGCCCATCGTAACAATCCACCAAACAACGTAGAAACGACAAAATTGGGGTCACACGTCCAATCTTCACTTCTCACCATCAAAAACACGTGTTCATTCCACGTTTCAGTAGACACTGGTAAATACACAGCTCACTATCGGTAGGTTGAAGCTAGCGTCCAGCTTCCAGACAAAAATAAACTTAATACGAAACTCTATAATAGTGCACGTCACCACGGTCCCGACTGCACTCTCAGCCAATGCCCCAGACCGTTTTTATTGACCGTAAATACAGTCAAAGCACCAATCCTTACCGTTGGCCGCACTCTCAGAGTCCCCAGCTCGCCCAATCAGCATGCAGAGCGCCACTAGACAAATCGTGCCAAGCAGCATAAAATAACAAATGTCAGAGCATGTACTTTTCTTTTACAAAACAGCAGCCTGACAAGCAAAACATCTTGGGTGCTTTGAATCCGGTAAGTGCGAATATTTATCGTTTATATATATATATATATATATATATAGTAGTAATTTACATGTTCTAATGTAACAGTATATAATAAATATTTATTGCTCTACTCTTGTATTGAGCCCTGTTTTAAATTAATATTTTACTCTTCATTCTTTTACATTTGTGTGTGTGTGTGTGTGTGTATATATATGTGTATGTGTGTGTGTTCAAAACTTATTCTGCGGGAATTAGTAAATCCAAGAAGGTCAGTTGATAAAACAATTTTTCATATCTTGGAATAAAATCTTTTCCTTATTTTCTCTAGTAAGCTTTTCTCCAATTACACATCATATGCTAAAAAAATAAATATTTAAAAAAAATAGATAAAAATAATTATACCAATTTGTCATTTTTCCAATTCCATTGCAATACTCAGGCCTGCTAGATTAGCCCATGGCATATCTACAGGTGATTTGAATTCAAAGTTGTCCTTCTCTTAGACAGGTTACCCTACCCAGACTATGGAGCCCAGTGTACTTATTTTAACCATAGCTGGGGGGGAGGGGGAAGAAAACATGGATTCATGCCTTTCCCAAGAGTATAAACATAAAATGACTGCAACAGACTTGACCAGAATTTTAACTCAGCCTGCCAATTCTATCTTCCATGTGGGGTTTCATCCATAGAGTGATTTTGAGCAAACTAAATTCACAGACTATTACTAATGTAACGAGTTCAATCTTTATTGTGTACCCCAAGAATGTAGCCTTGTGCCGGTGTGTTTGAACATATATTACATTACACACACATTATCAACCAATAACTTATGTAACAATTTTTTTCCTGGTAAAAATTGGTCTTAAAAAAAAGGACCAAAAAGATACGAGTGCCTGACAATGTTTGATAAAATGTCGTATCCATAAATAAATTTAAACATATCAATTGATTTGAAATTGCTGGAATCTGGACAAATCATTATTGAGCAAGTGGACTATTTGAATGACTGAGGAAAAACTTTTTTCTAATGAAAGAAAATCAACTGGTGCCTGTGCTGCAAGACAATACTCATCCTCCTATTGTAAATTTTCTGATTATCATTTGTTTCCCTGCATACAGCAATTTTTTTAATCTGGTCAACAGTTACAAGAAGTTGAAAATATCAAAAAACCCTGAAAGAAGCCATCAAAAGTAATCTGAATGTTTTCTTCATGATGAAATTTAGCTGAAAGGTGGTATAAGGTCAGAGAAAACAGGGATGTACTTTGATAACTGAATAAAGATGCTATGAATTTACAAGAATAAAATATTTTAAAATATTGGAAACTAAAAAAAAAAAAAAAAAAAAAAAAGAGTAAAGAGATAACTATAAATTTGTTGTTAGTGTAAAGAAATATATCTACTCACCAGAAAACGGGACATCTCTAAGCAACGTTGGAGCAAGGCCTCTCCACATAGACAAAATTCCTCGATGTCTAACTTCTTCACGGAGAAGATTACCAATCATGAAATAACTGAGTTTTGCAGATTGGATTTTTGTCCGCACTAATTCTAATGGACTGATAACACTGACAGCCAGCACTGAAGAAAAAAGAAAGAAAACATTTCAATAGAATTTGAATCTGATTTCTGTGCATCTGTTACAATTATATAACGAAAACAGCATGCAATCATAAAAGCAAAGCTTTTGCGATTTTATTCCTCAAAACCATTGGTTAAACACACGACACAACAATCTACATAGCCTTTCAGTAAGAAAGAAAGCCACCAATTTTGAGAAGCATTCCCTGAACTTTTCATTATTCCCATCTGATTGTTCTGCCTTTATTTCATTATATACTTCTTATGGTTTATAATTTATATTGTAATATTTAACCTTCCTTCGATTCCAGCTCTTGAGTGAGGGCAAAACCTGTTGGATGGGTTTTTTTTATTATTTTTTTTTTTTTAAATCATGAATGGTAAAGCTTGTCTTGCCATTTTTATTTCCATAAAATTCTGTACCCGTAATAAATGAATTTTATATATATATATATATATATATATATATATATATATATATATATAAAAATCATGTATTTAGACAGCAATCCTTCATTTATGCATGTTTCATCAAAAACAATGGACAAGGTACTACGGTTAAGCTTTACATTTAATTTTTCTTGTGTTCGACCAAGTGCTTTCTTTTTTGGACACAGAGTAGTGTGTAGAAACTGTTCAAATGTTCTATAGTTCTGAGCGCTTTCGGCTAGACTTTTAGCCATTACCAAGGATGATTTTATTTTTTCAGTTTAATTGAATGTGTCCGTTATGTGTATATTTTTAGTGTGTTACAGAGACATTTTATTGTCCGAACACAGTTAGCACATTGTGGTCTTGTTTGTAGTTAATAGTGTTAAGAGTTGGCTTTTTATTTTTTATTATTAGGTCTTCCATTATTTATATCTTGTTTTTTTTTGAGATTATTATGTTTGTTTTCTACTAATATATTTTAAATGGAGTCTGATAAGTTTGTGTGTGTGCTTAAAAATTTGAAAAACTGGGATCATAACAGACATCAAGTGATTAGTAGGTTAATGCATCTTTAAAATTTTGCTAGCGAAGGGATTTCGCCATTTTATATCATTAAGTTTACTAATTTATTGTATGAATGATTCATTGTAACATAAATTAAACTGTACCACATATATAAAGTATAAGTATTACCAGTTTGTTACTCATGGGGATAATTCCAAGGAGTATATTAAGCTATGGAGAGCTCAAACTAATATTAAGAATGTATGTGCTTATATCAAAGCTTATAAAACTCGGTAAATTTCAAAATAAGTTATTCCAAAATTCGCTTAAAAATGAAACAGTAATTTAATTCTATAATTAAATTTGAAGTTTTTAGTTTGTTTTTGAAACATGGCAATTCCTATGTAGTGATGGAACCATATTTTTAAATTACTAAATTTATAATATATATATATATATATATATATGATGTAGATTTAATACCAGTTATGTGCACATACATATTATATACACATTTGCATTTTTGACAGCAATTGTCACATGATTAATTTTACAAGCTACAGCTAGTGAATATGATTCACATTAAGTGTTCCATCCCTATAGCCATTTGCCATATTTAGATAAGACAAATAATACTTACACCTTCCCATCACCCCTGCAACTATTGGTTTCCACCAATCATTATGATTAAATTCACTGTAAACTAAATAACTCTTTAGTTGCTCATAACACGTAAAATAGATCACTGTTGTAGGTACAGCCATCACCCTGCAACAAAAGGGAGAAAGAAGTTAGAAAAAAAGAGAGCACAAGAAAATGAGGAATAATAGAAATTTGAAGCAAGTGACAGAAAAATAGAGATGAAATGAGCTACGAAGAAAAGAGAAATTAAAACCAAAATTAGAAAAAAAAAGTACAGATTTTAAAAAACGGGTATTAAAAAAAATAAACAGATATATTTAGATGAGGAAATATTTTTTTTAAAAAATAAGATTTAAAAAAAAAAAAAAATGATAAAAAAAGATTAAAAAAACGATTAGAAAAAATTTTTTTTTTTTAAATGTAGGACTTATATAACTATAAAAGAGCAATAGCATTGTTACTGAATCAAAACACTATTGAGAGATTTGAGGCAATGAATAACTAAGAGACTAGAGTGAAAAAATGTTAGATCAATTGTACATTTATAAAAGAAAGAATGGTTCAGAAATAATATTTAGAATTCAGAAACAAAATTCAGGAAGAGTGTCAGGAAAAAGTGGATAAACTAAGTAAGATTGAATAGAATTTAGTTTAACTAAATTTTATCCATTTTTCTTTTTTACACCACTACTCTAGGAATGACATGAGTAATTGTTTTTAATAGGATCAGAAGTTGAGAGCAGATGAAATCATATTTACTTTTTAGACTATCTGATAAATTATTTATTACAGGTCACTGCAAAACGGTTTTTAACTGACTTGCCCAAGTATGGCTATATGGTTCTTCTGTGAAAGATTGTAAATTAATTACCAGAATCAGGTGACTTATCAATGACATAATTATGGTGGAATTCTTATACAAGTCAGTATTTTAACTGACAAAAGCTGAGTTCATTTATGAACAGATAGGTAACACTCCATGATAGAGTATAGTATTGATATACAATTGCCTCAAACCTCCAGGTAAACAAAGGGTTAGTATAAAGTAACCTGAACTTCAATACAATGAAAACTGTTGTAAAATATCACCCATTATCAAGGCCTAAATCATGTTCAGTACATTTTTTTTTTTAACAACATTCTTTCCAGTCAGTTCATTTTTAATTTCTGTATACTCTCTGGTATTTGCAATGATATGTGGTAGTTATATAAATTTGTGTGTGTGTGTGTATGTGCTGAAAATACCCACTTATCTTGAAGGATGTAAGCATGTGCCCATTATAGTGAGGCCAATTCTTTCTATCACATATAATGAGAGAATAATGTGAATTTACTGCATTGAAACCAGCAGAGAGTGAAGCACACTTTTGAGAAACGCATTGAAAAAAAGAGGGTCACAGAAGTAGTAAAAGGACAAAGTTAGCAGTGACGGTAAGCGTGTCCCCAACAACTGTTTTCTGTAGAGTTTTGCTTTGGGAGAACCTTTGTGCTTGGTTGTGATCACCCCTTAAAAAAAAAAAAAAAAAAAGTTGAAATTGTGTCATCATGTTTGAGTTTATTTGCTGTAATACTACAGTCAAACTATTGAGTGATTGAGAATCTAGAATTATTTTTCAGTCATCAAAAGGATAAATCTTGATTTAAAAAAGAAAAAAGAAAAAAAGTCATCACTATTTTATTTTGCAAAACTTGTAGATAGACTGTTTTCTTTAACTAGTACAGATAATAATCATGAAAGTTTTAATATAGCAACCATATGTAGCATTTCTTTTATGGAATGATAGATTTCAACTTTTTGTGATGTCAACAAATACTCGTTGCCACTTTTGTGATGTCAACGAATACTCGTCACTTACGTAATGCTCGTTATAGTAGAGACTTTGCAATCGCAGATACAACTATAGTAAGCGGTTAAACAATACTGGTGTCAGGCATCTTCAAATAATACTTGCACTCAAACAGTAATCTGTACAGTGATCCGAGTAGAGAAATAGTATAGAAATGTGATCCATATTGTATAGAAGATAGACTAGAAATATCGATCGTTAGTCATCACGATACTTTCTACTTATGCGTTTCCTCTATGGTCACATGGTCTACTTAATTCAATAATGGGATCGCCTGTGTTTGCTCACTGGCGATCTATGTTCAAACTCAAGTGTCGGCAGTGACACTTTATTCCTATATAACAAAACAAAAATATCTGCACTCTGGAGCAAAATTTGAATGTTTTAGGCTAGTTTTTTTTTCTGCATTTTTTTTTTTTTTAATAAAGATCTCAAGAATGGAGGCCTTATTATTATTTTTTTAATAGAGTCCTCAAGAAGGGTACCAATTGCTTCAGAGGCAGGCATATGAGAAGATGGAATAATGGAGATAACAGATGTTTCTGTGCATTTCATGTATCATCTGTTATTTTTTCTGATATGAAAATATTAAATTTATGCTTTCCCGAGGAGCTCAGGGACAGAGTATTTGAATGTCAAGAGGTCAAGGATTAAATATAAACATTTCAACTGAATATGTTTTAAAAAAAAAAAAAAATGCATCTCTTAAATTTCTATACCTCTTTCAAATACTTACAATGTTGGTGACATACCACTCCATAAAGACTGTATACCTTCATTTCTAGTGATTTTCATAACTGCATCCTGTAACAAAATAAAAAAGCAAATCATTAGGTACATGAAACATTTTACTTCCATTAGAATTAATTAAAAAAAAAAAAAAAAAAAAAAAAAAACACTTTTTGTCCAAATCTAAAAACATTGTTTTTGTTAAGCTTCTGTAAAGTAAATTTCAATTTCTATACCTGAAAGAAATTTACCCATGCAATGACTGCATGTTTTGTTAAGTACCTTTTGAATATGCATGTCTTTAAATATATACAAATGGATGCTGAAAAATTCATAGGCTTGACTTTGAAGAGATTAAAAGAAAAAACAAAAACTGAGATTTAGTGATTTGGTTAGATTTGGTAGATTATGGCCTAAAACTTTTCATCACACCCCTGTACAGCAGGTATACCTCCAGTTGTCATTCTCAATTATACATCGTTTGTCAAAAAAATATGGAAAAATAAAAATCAAGTTTAAGTCATTTTATTCGACTTTACGTCTATCCACCACCCACAAATATTAAAGTCATAATATCACTAGAAAAGCGTTAAAAGCGCATAAAATCATGTTACTGCACAATAAATAAAATTAAAAAGTTTATAAAATCATATTAAAATACAGACATTTACAGTAAATGTTAATATAATCATCATAAATACAAGAGAATGAAATATGAAATCATCTGTGACTGTGTTGTGGTCTTATTTAGTGGTCTTTAAGTACCAATATTGGCGTTTTCAATGGTAGTTCCAATATCTACCATTTGGCATTGTTGTCAGCACCACTCATGATTCCCGCGAAATTTAAATCCAGTTTAGTTTAGGCATACACACGGTATACATCTACTTATCACCTAATCTCTCATTCTCATTCATTTGAGACTTTATATTTTGCCCCAATAGCTCCCAACAAAATTTCTAGTGCAAGTGCTTAGCGTACTGCTATAACGCTGGATGATAAACTTACTATGATAAAACGTGATGAAAACGGTTATATCAATTGCTCGATCTTTTGGAATGTTGGACAACTGTATCGACGATTGTTCACAATAAGGATAAGATTTTGGCACATATATTAAAATCTGATGCCCCAGGGATGAAGAATAGTGTTATCAATAAGAAAAGAGGAATAATCTTTGAAGAGATGGCACAACTTTGGATTGATAGGTTCAATCAGAAGCGTGCTGCTATTAGGTCAAGAAATCATTCAAGTGAAAGTGCTGTGTTTGTTTGAGGACCTGAACTAGAGTTTAAAAGTGAGTCAAGGCTGGTTTATGAGATTTAAAGAATGAAGAAGTTATCACTATTAAGAAGCAAGGTGAAAGTGCATCAACTGACAATTTTCCTAAAGTCTTGGCTAAGATCATCAAAGAAAACAGGTTTCTTCCTGAACAGATTTTTAACGTTGATGAAACTGGATTATATTGGAAAAAATTGCCAGACCGTTCTTTCATTTCCAAACAAGAAAAATCAATTCCAGACTACAAGGTCTCAAAAGAACGTGTGACCATTAAGTTAGGAGGTAATTGTGCTGGAGATTTTAAATTAAAACCATTGCTGTTGTATCATGCACACAACCCCCGAGTCCTGAAGAACATAATCAAAGCATCTCTTCCGGTTATATGGATGGATAATCCAAAAGCATGGGTGACTGTTGTTATTTTTGAAGATTGGTTCTTTAATCATTTTATCACAGCAGCAGAAAACTATTGCAAGAAGAGGATTCCTTTTAAGATATTATTAATAATTGATAATGCTCCTGGCCACCTGCAAAACATTGTAGATTTTTACCCCAACGTTACCGTTGTGTACCTCCCTCCAAACACCACATCTCTTATACAACCAATGAATGGATCAGGGAGTCATTGCAATATTCAAGCGTTACCATATGTAGCGCATGTTGCAGGAAGCAACAGCTGCAACTGATCTTGAGGAGTCATGCACACTTCATGACTTTTGGAAGAAGTACGACATATATAAGGCTGTACAGAACATAGCAGTGGCATGGAATGATGTTCAGAACATGGCTATGAGTGGTATGTGGAAAAAACTATGCCCAAAATTCATGAATGATTTCAAGGGTTTTGATAATGTTGAAATCAACATAATGTTGGTGACTATGAGCAAAGAGCCGGAAATGAACTTGGAGAAGGAGGAGGAGGATTTCATAGATTTATTTGAAAAAGACAAGCAGCCCCTAATAAATGAGGATTTGATAGACGAGCTCAACGAGCAGCAAAAAGAAGTCGAACTTGAACCATGTCATTTTTCCCTAAAGAAAATGCAGGAAAAATTTGCATTTAATGAAAAAGGACTTTAAATCTTTGAGGATATGGACCCAAACAGTCAATGCTATTCAAAAGTTATGCACACTTGTCACAAAGCTTTTACTCCTTATCATGTAATCCTTGAAGAAAAAAAAAAGAACACAGTTCAAGAACTCTCGACCAGTTTCTTATTAAAAAGCATAGAACAACAGCCAAAATCAGCTGTTGATGCTGACGATCCACAGCCATCTATGTCCACGATGTAAATAAACAAATTGAATGTAAATATTGGTAAATTTAACATAAATTAGTTTATTTTCTACTATTGCAAAATAATTTTAATAACTGTATTTGTTATTTAACCTTACAAAATCATTTTATTTTATAATGTCATAGAGCAAACCACATTCACAAATAAAGAGTCCGCAATGTACTGTAAAGATCGCCAAATTGTCAACTTCTACATTTACAAGTATTCGTAAATTTAGATTACTTTTTTCTGTATTATATTAAAAACTAAAATTTGTAAGCTTAAAAGAGATTCTTATTGACCATATATTAAAACGCATTTATAAATAAAATACAGAACTAGGAATGGTTATTTGTGGTTTAGTTTAGTGACAAGTAAATTCGGAGACAAGTAAATTTGACTCGAGTCGTTTTTCGACTTAAGTCGCCTCTCCTGGAACAAATTACCGACATAAGGTGAGGTATAACTGTAAATATATAAATCAACAAGGCAAAAGAGTAAATTGAAGTTATCTCCCTTGCATTAAACATTACCGAGAGAATATACACGAATACATTTAAGTGTATTATAGATTAATCTAGATTAATAGATCGAAAGAGAGAGAGCATATACTATATACGCTCTCTCTAGATGACTGAACTCTTCATCTACATAAATTTCCATTATTCCACAGCTTTGTCAATCAGTATCAGTTTTTTTAAGTGTTTTCATTTCTCCGTTTTTAAAACCATTGTCTTTAATATTTTGGCTTTGCTGTTTTCAGTCAATTGCATTCTTCTTTGGCCTAAACTTTTAAACTCCGTGAATAAAACAAAAAAAGTGTACAAATATTTGTGATTATATGAGTGGTGTTTGGTCCTGTGGTTAGGATATTCGCTTTCCAATCATGAGACCTGGGTTTGAAATCTCACCAGGTCAATTTTCCAGGGAGGTAACTTTTTGATAATATTGGCCTGGAGGTGACTATTTCAGCATGCGACACAATTGGGAAATGTTTTATTTTTATTCTTTTACAATGATGTTCACTCTGTACATGGTCCAAGAGCCACTCGAGGTAGAGCATCATAGAGTAAGATGCACCACTCCAAGCAAAGTGATAATGCCACCAAGACGCAAAGGGGCCACTGCAATATCAATTATCTTCTCTCTCTCTCCTTAAGTCCTGTTCTGTTATTCTCCTCTCTGTTTTCTTACTCTCAGTAACCACTTGCACCTTATTGCCTTATCACCTGCTTGATGTGAAATGATTAAAAAAAATAAATAAAAAGATTGCCATATTTAGCTAGCTAATCTACCAGAGCAATATTAATGAAAGATGAAAAGAACTTGATCTTCTCAGGATACCTCATGGTTAGAAAAATTGTGTAAGACTAAGATAAGACACATTCACTGTTACTTTTGCAATTTGAAACCTTACATAATGTTCTTGTTAAAAGGTTTACATTAGAAATTATTCTAAAAAGAAATATAAAGAATGATGCAACCGTACGTCTTCATCACTGGCTTCTTTGTTTTTTTATTGTCTTTTTATAATGTCATGTGACACAAATGTTCATCAAGAGGCAACATTCAATAAAAAACATGCATCATGTGGGGAAGTAAATATATATATATATATATATATATATATCTCAAGTATTTGAGGAATTTTAAAACAAAAGATTTAAACTCACCAAAGTTCCAGAAAATTTTCCTGGCTTCTGAAACCATTCCTGTGATCTGCCATTCACACACGTGCACACATGGTCCATAAGGCCATTGGAATAAAGAAATTGTTGGCCAATATGCATGGGTTGCCTCTGACTCTGCAGCCGAATCTTCACAACATCCAAAGGAGTCACTGATTGCAAAAAAAAATAAAATAAAATAAACACATACAACAAAATAAAATTAACAATCAAGTCTAAAATCAAAACTAGTTTACATTGAATGAGACAAAATGTCAAAGAAAATTAATCATTACTTTATAAACCAATCCATGATAGCTCACTTTATTTTCAGAGCAGAAAACCATAGTGTATTGATATCCCAAATCTGATTAATTAAAATCTTGGATTATTAATTTTGTCACACCCAGGTTGATTGAATGATTTTTTTTTTATAGCTTATCAACCTTTTACAGTTTATTTAAAGCCAGAATATTTTAAGATATTAAGACTTTTTCTTGGAGATAATAAAAATTTATTGATACAAATCCTACTAATTAAACCATAGATGGGGGGGGAGAAGATGGGGGGGGAGAAGAGGTGGATTCATACGCTTTTCCCCAAGGGTATTTGCACGTAAGTGAATATAACAAACCTAACTGGCTCTCTAATTTCCAATTCAGAGTAATTATCGATTAAACTACCTGCACATCCAAACTTACAGCACCTGGTATTCCCAGTCACCCAGAATATTAAACTACTGCGTAGTAATAATGACAACACAAGGAGCTTCTTTTGTTGTCAGAGTCTAAAGTTTGACATGAATACAAATAGCATGATTGGATTTTCAATCTTCTTTCATTGAAGGCAATCAACAATGATAGAAAGCAATTGAACCTTAACATTTAATTTACAATTTTCAACCTGGAATAAAGCAAGTAATTCAACACCAGAAGAAACCAAAAGACTCAATTGACATTTGTTGCTCATTCAATGAAAAATGTTCGAATGAATGATTACATCCATACATTTATACATACAAAGAATATTTAGATAGCAAACCTTTATTTAAACATGTTTTATTAAATAGAATGTACAAGGAATGTTTTATGCTTTTTGCTTAGTTACTTTTGGTGTTGAATGAAATGTTTGATTTCTGTCTGAATTTCTGAGATGAGGAATTATCATTATGGACAATGGAACAAGAACACTATCCTGTTAGTTCAAAATTCCCTGGAGGTTATGAGGACTGACATCTGAAAAAGTCTAGAGGATAGCATAAATGTTGTGATAAAAACAACAAAAATGAGGACATTACTTTGACTATAAATAACTAGTTTGATGTTGGGTGAAAACTTGTGCCATAATCTTCCAATTATTTTCAATAATTATTGATCATTTTCAAGGAAAGTAGATAGAAGTGAAGAGACAGCCAATGAAGAAAAGTCCAGTGTGAAATGAACATGGATTCATATGCTTCAGTGGTGCAATAAATTTTAATGTCATAACCTATAGATTCACAGGCATTATAATACATGTGCACCAACATTGAAACAAATTTTATTGATGGTGGATTACCATCTTTTGATGTAAAGAGTCTCCAAATGTTTTAATCATTTTCTTTTTTTGCAGCTGAATTGGAAAAGTACTGTTGTATTATTGACCATAACCTGACTAATTAAAAAGGACATTGTGGATTCGTGTTAAACATTTATACATGGAAACTTATGGAAATGTTAACTATGAGAAATTAATCTATTCCTTTAAAAACAAATTCTATCCATTATTAAACCAACACTTAATAACAATGGTGTTCCTAATGATATCGTTAATCAGCAAATAAAATTATTTTTGCATATTTAGTAATATACATAATAAACCCAATTTAAACCACAAGAAAAATATTATAAACTTATTTTAGAGTAACCAGATCAGCTCAAATTACATAAAACAAAATAGCAATAGAAAATATAAACCATAGGGAGAGAACTCCTTCAGAAAATAAAATCTGCCTCCAATTCATTCTACAAAGAATTTAACTTCCAACCTCATGGTTACTGACAACTTTTCTACACAAAATACACTTTACAAAAGACTAAAGTTGCATACCAATTGTCTTGACATATTGGTCATACAAAACTCTTGAGAAGAATGACTTTTCACCTCTCCCATCAAAGTATCATATATAAACACTTAACACAAACCCACACCTCACCCCCTCTTCTAATTATCATCATATTATGGTTAACATTGCAACAGTACTTTTAATCCTTTTAAACA
This sequence comes from Acanthosepion esculentum, assembly GCA_964036315.1. Taxonomy (NCBI): domain Eukaryota; kingdom Metazoa; phylum Mollusca; class Cephalopoda; order Sepiida; family Sepiidae; genus Acanthosepion; species Acanthosepion esculentum. The sequence goes on from OZ038513.1 coordinate 22,034,403, forward strand.
TTTTAGAGGTTCTTCACATCAAAATACAGCAACCCACCATTAGCAAAATTTGTTTTATTCTCAGCACACAAGTGTTAAAATGCTTTTGAATTCCATAAGTCACATGACATTAAAATCTATTCCACTACCATAGCATGTGAAGGGATGTTCATTTCACACTCCAGACTGTCAATCACATAAATACTTCACTGGCTATCTCAAAACTTTTTTCTTTATTTGAAACTGGCTAAAGATGGTCAAAAGTACTCAAAACTACACACAATTTCAGCAAGATCCTTTACAAGTTTCCACCAAACAGGAAGCATTCAACACCAGAAGAAAGTCATGACAGACATTCCATGTCCTTTCTTCTATTTAATAACATAACTAAAAAGCTAGACAAAGGCTTAGCGAATCTGAACAGTGCGTGCAAACTGAATAGAAAATAATAAAAGATTAAAATTCATAATTTTTTTTTTTTTATAAACCTTAGGCTTATAACTCCTTCAGGATTATCCCCCAAGACAACAGCTTAGAGGATTAAAGGAAAGATTTGTGAACTTAGTGACATTTTAATGAGGAAACTATTCCCAGAACTAGGTAGTAATGACTGTGGAAATAGAGCAAGCAGTAACGGAGGAGAAAGATGAGATATCCCAAGTCATGAACAATGGGACAAAAACAATATTTATCCCACCACTCTGTGATGGTTACCCAGATTGGCAGTCATACAAAGGCCAGACAGCTCAAGGCCTAAATACACTGCATTAGAAAATAAGAACGACTATAGTAAATTTTAAATTTATTAGTAATTTCCTACCATTTCCTCAACAACAATCTTAAGTAAGCCAAAGTGCTTAAAATGCAATAACATTGGATTGCTTGGAATAGATTCTTAAATTTTTAAGATTACTGAGTAGTTAAAATTATTAGTATTAAAAAAGCATTCATGTTCTATTCAAGTAATTTTTAGTCATGTAGACTTAAATTTTCAAAATATCAGGTTGTCAATAGATCATAAAAACTACTCCATGTTAAAAGAATATATTTTTTCATGATAATTTAAACTAAAAGTAATATTCTTTCATATTTAGATTAATTAAACTTTATATCAGCTAATTTTTATCAAATAATATTTTAGAAAAGTATATCTTATTTTTGAAAGAATTTTTATAAAGAGAAATTATGTTATGTTCAAAGATTTGTTAATATGGACAATTTTATTGATAATCAGAAAAAATTATTCACATCAATTTAAATTCATTTTGAATTACAGCGGTTTTTTGGGGTTTTTTTTCAAATTTGAATCACCCCAAGCAAGGAGTTTACAAGGTATGGAAGAATTGGAAACACAAATTGGAAACACAAACATTAATGATAAACAGAAAGAGAAGAGAGTAATCAGGTGGACAGTAGATAAGTATTGACATTAAATTAAAGATTGACATTTAAATTTTTGTAGATTAAAGTTGACTGGAAAGCATGGAGCCAGAAGGGACTTCCACAAGCAAGATGTTCGAGAGAAGAAACTGTTAACATAGAATTTACGTCTACATCAAGCCAGTTCAACTGTAAATTGAGATTTCAATGCCAGTCTAATAATATTGCAGTTTCTCCTTTGGTTTGGTTTGTTTTGTGGCATATCAACCTCAATGAGTTATTTAATGCTGACAAGATTTTTACAATAGATTTGTATGGATAGAATATATATTCTTTATAAGGAAACAGCTTGTAGATCTGGTTCTGTTGATATACTTTTGTAAAGAGGGTTACTGTCGAGAGTCTGCTTACATTGTTGTATTCTTTTCAGATACACAGTTTGTAGAGAAATTGATTTTGACATACTCATTTGGTTTATAATTTTCAGTAGATTCCTACTGTTTTTAGAGATTATATTATATCATCAACTTTTACTTTCTCAAACAGCTCATACATATCATTTATATTATAGTATTTTTCTCTTGAGAAAGATCTGAGCATTCAGTTAATAAATGTTTAATAGTATATGCCATTTTACATGCTTGGTATGCTAGATGATCTTCTTTGCTTAGTAAGTGGGTTATTTTCATATGGCCAATACCACCTCTTCCTTATGAGATTTTCTGGGAGCTGACTTCCATTGTCCTAGTTTAGGCTGAATTGCAAAGAGTTTATCGTGTGGGTTATCATCCCAGCACTATTGCCATTCTTTTGAATGTATTTATTAGCTCCCTTAAAATTTGTGTATGGGATTTTGTCCCTTGTATCCACATTCACATCTAAAGCCAACTTGGATGCCAGGTCTGCTTCATTATTAACCTTTAACTCCAACGTGGCTAGGAATCTAACATATTTTGATGTCATTATACTTATTAATTTATTAATAGTGCACATTTTGCACATTTTCATAGGTGGGTTGTTTGATTTTCTTTCTTCAAAGCCATTAGGAGAGATAGTGAGTCTGAAAAAGAAATTTTTTTTTTGTTTCTAATGTTGAAAGTAGCTCAATTGTATAAGACTCTGCAGTGAAAATATGGCTTTCCTTTGGGAGGCACCTTCTTTTGGTAATATTTTGGCTCACAGCTGCATATCCTATCTTGTCCTCACATTTTAACTCATCTTTATAGATAGGTGTATGGTTAGGGAAGCTTGGAAATGTCCCGAAACTTATCCTGGAATGTGTCTTTTTCATTTGGAGAGATTATGTAATTCTAGCAGAACTTTAGGTTGCTTGGTGGTCCATGATGGAATACTGGCTGCAGTCATTTTCTTGTATATTTGAGAGAGTGGTGCCTAGCAATGGATTTCATCCAGAGTCCATCAGGTTGTATAGCATTATTGGAATAGAATGCAGTAATTCAGTTCAAACGTACTGCAGTAAGCTGGGTAAGTAGGGCATGACTTTATTTTTACAAAGTACTGTAGTGCTCGTTTAATGCACCATAAATGTGGAGGTTTTTTATTAGCTTCTGTGTATAAGCTCTCCACTGGGGATGTTCTAAATGCCCTGAGTACTAATCTGAGGCCTTGATGGCAGGTTACATTGAAAATCTTTAGGTATGACTTTCTGGCCACCCAATATATGAAACTAGCATAATCCAGTTTTGAGTGAAGTAGTGATCTGTATAACTTGATTAATGTTGGTTGATCTGCTCCCCATTCAGTATGGGCCACTGCACACAGGAGTTGTAGGGTTTTGCTACATTTTGTTTTCAAATATCTTAGCTGGGGAATGAATGTTAATTTTTTTTTCAAAGATAATGCCTAGAAACTTGTGGTTTTTTTTCACTACTGGGATTTCTGTGCCGTCTAATTTTAAATATGGATCATTATGCAATTTTCTTAATTTGACGAAATGTAGGAATTTGGTTTTTGTTTTGGAAAACAAACCCATTTTCAGTGGTGCGTTTGTGTATTTTATCGAGACATTGTTGGAGTTGTTTCCAATGGTATTCATATGTAGAGATCTATACATAATTAGAAAATTGTCGACATATAGAGAGCTTCTCACTCCTGGGCTTAGTGTTTTAACTATGGAGTTAATTTTTACACAAAATAACGTCGCTGAAAGAATGCTTCCTTGTGGAACCCCTTCTTGATCTTGCAGTTCTGATAACATACTTTCTATACGAACTTGAAACCTCCGGTCTTTCAGAAAATTCCCTATGAATTGAATCAGCCTGCCTTTTAGACCCAGTTTATGCAGATCTTTCAAGATACCAAATTTCCATGTATTGTATGCCTTTTCTAAGTCAAAAAATACTGCTGGGAGATGTTCTTCCTTAACAAAGTCTTCCCTTACAAAGTTTTGGGAGGCATACTAAGTGATCCATGATACTTTTTTTTTTCCTAGGAGTACATTGACAGTCACCATTAGTTTTATATACACAGCTCATTAGTGCTATCAGCCTGTAGTTTTCAGGGTCTGTGCCATCCTTTCCAGGTTTTGGAATAGGAATGATGAATGTCTCCACATATCTGGGAAGTTGCCATTTGTCCATATGTTGTTATACAGATTTAGTAACAGTTGTAATGATTTGTTTGGCAACTGTTTTATGAATTGATAGTGGATATCATCTGGTCCCACAACTGTATTGTTAGTTTTTCTTTAAAGATTCATTTACTTCCTCTATAGTGAATGGTAGGTTATAGCTCTCAGCGTTATTTGGTTTCAAGTTTAATTTTTGTTTGAGCTTCAGAAATTATTGGCTACCATTCTTAACAGAGTTTTAGGAGATTGTTTTGGCTAACTGATCAGCGATATCCTTTTTGCTGGTTATTTTACAGTTATTTATCGAGAGATGTTTTATAGCATTAGTATGTTTACCAGCTATTTTCTTTATCATATCCCATATAGATTATCTTTGTGGCAGAATTAAGTCAGCTGACATAATTTTTACAACATTCTTTTTTGCTTTCTTTAATTATTTTCCGTGCTTTTGCTCAAAGTTGCTTAAATTGTAACAAGTTAGAGTTTGAAGGCTGTTTGTTGAAATCTCTCAAAGATTTTCTTCTAAGCCTGATAGCTTCCTTACACTCATCATTGAACAAAGGTCTATTACATTTTTTTTTTGTACTGAAATTTTTTGGAACGCATTCCTTTGCTATAGATATAAGGATTTCCATAAACTGTTCTAAGTACTTGATACATTTACCCTCAGAGTTTATCAGAACATTTTTAAATTCATCCCAGTTCACTCCGCCTAATTCCCAACAGAGAGGATTTTTATCATTATGCTCTGAATGTTGCAAAACAATTGGCAAGTGATCACTACCACATGTTTCTGCCAGAACCTTCCAAGAGAAATTCATATAGATTGATGAATCGCATATGGATAAACCTATTGCAGAATAGCTGCCAGTAAATGGATTTATTTAGATCGAAGATTTATCATTATAAATGTTGTTTATAATTGTTTCTAAGGTTCTTCCCTGTGATAGTTAATGTCTCCTAGTATAAAGGGTGCAAGGAGTTGCCTTATAATTTCCTGAATTTCAGCTTCATTAGGTGGGATATATACCAAGCAAATGTTTATTGGCTTATGTAGGGTCACTTTAACAGCAGTTACCTCTAAAATAGTTGTCAAATTTATTTTACTTTGGGGTACATCCTTCCTAACTAGGATAGATGCACAAAGCCCAGTGTCATCTCTAGGATTGTATTGCTGGTATTCTTTTATATTCACTTTGTCACCTTGCTTAAGGAAGGTTTCCTGAAGGCAAACAATTGCCGGTGTCAGGTCTGTTATTAACAGAAGCAGTTCATTTATATTTGCCTTTATCCTACAGCAGTTCCATTGATTTATCACATGCACGGCTGTTTAAACGTTTTCAAAAGTCTTTAGCTTATGTGGTTTTAATTTCTTTTTTCCTAGGTTTTCATTTTGGAGGTTTTAGCCATTTGAGGGCTCTGGCTTTCCACCGCCATCTTTTCTAGTTTGTCAAATTGGTTTTGCATAGGAATTCTGGTTTTTTGTTTGGCCGATTCTGTTCTTTTGGAAGATAAGCTTTTCGGTATCTCTTTCCTGAGTTATGGTAGATGGATAGGAGGTCACTGTGACCCTTATTTAGTAGGAAATTTGCTATTTTTAGTAGGAATGGTTTGTGTTTCAGCTGCCATTTTGCTATTTGTTTTTTCTTTATTTATTATTTCAGTTTTTTCATTGTCCGTTTGTGGTTCAGCATGCAGCATTTCCTTGGAATATAAACATTTCAGGTAAGTTTGAAATTTGGCCAAGTGTACAAGATTCTCATTGAGGGCTCTCTATTTGTCAGGCTGACCAGCATTATTTGTGATCTGATTTTCCATTATTTTTGCAGAGGAAGGGCATTTCATATAACCTTCTACTACTTGCCTTGCTTCTGAAAATGAGATGTTTCTTTTATATTTTAATTCAACAATTTCCTTTTTCCAGAAATCGAATGTTCTTGAGTATACAGGATGGCTTTCCTGGCAGTTAGCACATCTTATTTTATTGTGGTACCATCATTCTTCTTCAGAATGGTCTGAATTCCTTTGGCTACAGTTTCAAAATATCAAGCAACTCCTGCAGCTTAGTGAAGCAAGGATATATAGTTCCACTGGCTCAATATTATACCCTACTTTTATGGGGGGGGGGGGGGGGTCTGGTATGCCAAAAGTAAGGATATATGTGTCAGTTATAATTGTGTCCCTTTTTCTTTTAATTGAGATTCCATGGCAATCGCTGACCCCTTCGTTTCCTAAGGTAGACAATTTCCTCAGGTGTGGCCAGAGACAACACTACTTCTAATAACTCCCTTAGAAGTATTCAGTCTTGCATAAGGGAAGGTTTTAATTTCTTTATTTTCTGCAAGTTTCCTATGTTCCACCTCAACCAGAAAACTGCCATCTCTCAACTTTCTAACTGTTTTAGGATTAATCCTACTGGATAGTACCTTTTCAATCAAGAAAGGGGACAGTTTTACCAACAGAGTTTTTTTCTAGGGATGTAAGCATAAAAAATCTTGGAAATTCCATGTTAATTTCTTTTTCAGCATCAAAGTCTAAAAGACATCTTTTGGGTTCTTTATTTTGATTATTCATAATATTTGTGTATTAAGATTCACTGCCTGTGCTCCCCACTCACCTTGGAGACAGACATTGGGATGTGTCAAAGGGGAAACTCAGTCACCTTGACAGGTCAGGGCTACACAAACCAGTATACTTATATTCAAGAGAGAATCTGGGCACCCATTAAACCAATTATTGCATTTCCTAAATAAGTGTATAAATTTGCAAGCTCAAAGTCTAGATATCTGATTGACCATCAGCTATCACCTTCTAACACCTATAAATTGGATAGGTGTTAGAAAGTGATGGCTGATGGTCAATCGGTTCAAAGAGATCTAAACTTGCAAGTTTATACACTTATCCCAGTGTATATCTGGGTTATTGTATTTAGTTATAAAGTACTTCACAAATTGATACAGTTGTAGGTACTATGGCTTCTCATGACTAGCCAACTGATCAGATATGGCCTCTCTGACTGCCCATTTAAGTAAGGGCCAAAGTGGTGTGTTGGGAATCAGAAGTAACTAAGCCTGACTCCTGAAGTCTTCAACCACCGGGATCCCATATTTCCCCAGACATTACAGGTCACCACCCACAGCAAACAGGCAGCCTCATCAGGTAGGTGTCTTACCCCTCTGCAGAGGTGCAATCAGCATATTCTGAAGCCCCAGCCAACAGAGCAGATTCTTCTTTGGATCTTATCAAGGAATTCAAGATAAATAGTAGGGGCATCAGACCATGTGTGGCAGCAATATTCTAAGCATGGACGAATGGTAGGTTTATAGATATGCAAGATTATCTCATCTTACATAGTGAACTGGCTTTCCTAGTAATGGATTCAATATCATTTTTCCACTTCATATCAGCAGAGAACATGAGCTGAAGAAGGTGCAACAAGTCACTTTCCTGGAGGATAGCATCAGCCATACTGATGGAAGGCAGCAAGTGGTCTCAAAGATGATTCATGGAGACAAGTTTAGGTTTGGTGGTATTAAAATTAACAAGACATCTTTTGCCCCAGTTAACTACGAACTTGAGTTTGTTTTGAACATCAGCTGCCATTTTGACCTTGTTAGACTCATAAGCCTTACTATAAAGGCAGGAGTAAATTGTTGTTGTCAGTGTTGAGAGTTGATATCATCGGGAAGGTCATTAATGAAAATTAAAAATAGAGTAAGACCGAAGATTTAGTATGAAAGGATCTCGATGAGTGGCCATTTAAGATAACTCTCATTTTACAATTTGATAGGAAAGATTGGATCAGTTCAAAAAAAGTGACCAGAAATGCTGTAACTTTTCAGTTTGTGAAGATGACCTGAATTCCAGACCCTGTCAATGGCTTTTGAGATGTCCAATGCAACAGCCCACTCTTCAAAGTTTTTATCTAGAGCATAATAAAGTCTTTCCGCAAATATTGTCAGTATATCAGCAGTTGACCTGGAGAAACGAAAGCTATATCACTTGTCTGAGAAAAGGCCCTGCGATGAAAGATGATGGACCAATATAGAATTGATTAGGGCTTCTAGGAGTTTCTCAAAAAGAGAAAGTATCTTACTTATTGAAAATATTAAATTTAATCTATTAACTTGGAATCAAAACTAAGATAAAAAAAAGCTTCAAGAAAGATTTTTCATTTTTTAGGCCTTAGGTATCGCATTTTTTTAAGGTAGCCATTCTTGAAATCAACAGAGGATGAACTCAAACCTAGAAGAATAGATAATTCACATAATTGTAATTATTATCATCAAGTTAAAGAAGACCTGGTAACTTTCAAAGATGACTAAGTAAAATTCATTTTTACTCTGAATATGAAAAGGCAGGTTAGTTTGTTTTTTTTATAATTTTGTATTTCCTATTATTATAACAGGCAACATGTTACCCGATAATCAACTTAATTTTTTAAGAAAGAGGTTTTGCCTACTTCCACTTCAAACCACAGAATCCATGTTGTAACAGAAGTTTTAAGAAATAAAACATCTCTTCTCTCGCTGCTAGGTTAAACAGCAACGAGCCTAAGAAAAAATATCTGAATTTAAATCAGAAGAGAAAGCAACAGGAAACCACTCCATTGTCTTTCCCATGCTCGCCTACTTCCTGAAGGAAGAGACAAGGCATAAAAAAATGAAAGCGTGTTAGACATGAAAGAAATTAATGAAGAATTTTAAAAAATATAGCAAAGAAAACTGAATTGTAATCGTGTGCTGCTAAATAAATGTTGTTGTTTTTTTAAACTTAATAACATTGTTCGTGCTGTACAAACTGAGTCAAAGTTGTTAAAAATCAAGAGCTCTCAAGGTTCTTTTTTGAAAAATAAAGTCTACTCTAGTAGAAGACAAACTTTTGTTTGGAACCTTAGTTTTTTTCCATACATATCTACTTTATTTAATTTTTAGATTCAGTCACAAACATGAAACTAAAAGTATCACATCTGAAAGTTTAAGAGAAAAAAAAAAATCCCGCCAAAGTTTACATGATAATGACAACAGAGATGTTATGTAAGGAAAAACTTTTTTTTTTTTATCTAATAAATAACATAGGTTAGTAATTTTTTTTTTCATTATGTGGAAATAAATTTAACTTTTTTTTTTAAGTGGTAAATAACTGTTTCTTTGCTTTGTTTTTTTTATTAAAAATAAAAAATACGCACTGAGAAAGAAAATGAATAAAAAAAAAAAAAGGACAAAAAAATATTATTACGTAAGTTAGAAAATTCTGCAACTTAAACATTTAAACATTTATTGTACACAAAAAATATTTATTTTTCAACATAATCTTCTGCTTCTTCCTTATTAATGTCCTTTTAGTTAATTTAGCGGTGAAAATTATTACCAGAAACCGAAAAAAAAAAAAAAAAGTAATTACAAAATGAAAATTTCAAGCTACCGACAAGGATTGACCCATCGGCCTTCTTCCTTCACATTTAAATCATTGCATTTTTTCATAATACTCATTTTTAAACTACAATAAAAGTAAAACTTGTTTGAATTTTTCCTTTTTAAATAAAAAAAAAACATATGTCTTTAATTCAGATCAACATTTTAAAATAGGTTTTCTTTAGTTTATAATCGCTATATTTTTTTTTTTCAAATTTGAGTTTTATTAAATTTTTTAGCATACAAATATTTTCATTTCAAAATAGTCATTTTTCTTTTAGTTTTAACTTTTAGTTTTACTCAACAAAAAAATATTAATATTCATACTTTTTTTATTTTACTTAGTCTATGGTAATTTTCATAATGGGATCTTAAAAACGTTTTTTATTTTTTATTTTTTTTAAGCGTGACAAAAAAGTTCTAAGATTATTTTTAAGAACCATGTTTTCAAAATGAATTTGTTCCTCATGTTCACCACGTGTAACTTTAAAAAATCTAAAATTAATTCTTTTAAATCATTTTTTAAACTTTTTTTTTTTTTTTACAATAAAATTACAAAAATAAACAAGTTTTATAAACAGAAACCTATTGCGTTCTTTAATCAAAAAATATTGAAAAAAACTTTTTAAATATTTTAATAATTTTAATTAATTTAAAATAATAATAATAATGTCAATTATTAACTCAACTTTTTTCATTAAAAACAAATTGGTACTAGTTTTTAACAGCACCATTGTTTAATTTTTAAGTTTGTTTCTTCCTATAAAAAAATAAAAGATACAAAAACAAAAATTATTTCTTAAGCCCACAAATGATTTATTTGTTTTTATTTGTACGTTTTCATCACGTAAAAAAAAAAACAAAAAATACATATAAAAAAAACTCATACGCAAAACAACAAACTAAGTCTTCTTCATGTAAGACGATTTCATTTTGTTTTCAACATCCAAGACAGTTTTTAAATTTATTTAAGGTTAGTTTTTTTTTATTTTAAAAGACCACGTAAAACAGTGTTTTAAGGTGCAATATTTAAAATAAAAAAGTAAGAGACGGAGGTCACAACGTTCGAAACCTACGTGACCAGCGACATTATTAAATAAACAAAAAACATTTTGAATTGATATGAGTTTTTACTTACTTGTGAGTGAGGTAAGCATTGCTCCAGAACAAGATGAAAGTATCTGCTGAAAGGGGGTTATTTTCATAATGACAATTTCACTGTCCTGTTTGGACATGGTCAGAAGATGTTTTTCTTTTCTTTAAGAAATGGCCAAGCTTCGACCAGGATGAAAGTGGCCACCCCCTAAAAAAATACACTAATCGCTACTGACTATATAGCATATCCATTTCGCAAACTGTTTGTTAATGAACGGCCTTCACCTTGAAATTGCGATTTAGAGCTTGATTCATTTTGCATTGTTGATGTAACTAACAAGCCTTTTAACACCAGACCCAAATAACCATTTTCTTCTTTTGTTTTAATCTGTGGAAACTTTTTCTTTTTGTCAGTAATTATGATTTATTTCTTGAGATATAATCATTTTAATGAGGTCACAAATGGACTTATTTTGTGATGAATTATTTCGTGTTTGTCCGTTTATACGAAACTATCGTAATAGAAATTCTGCGAAATTTGAACTCACCTTTCGCAAATTAAGTGAAGAAAAACAAAGCTTACTTAAATATAACTGAAAAAAAAGAAAATTGCTGGATCGTTATGTCAATATTTTGAATAAACAATATCGTGAATTAGCAATATTTATTTTTACACGAAGACACACACAAGTAACAACGTTTTTATTTCCTTGCGCTAAAAAACTAAGGTTCTTAGTAAAATAACGCGACTTACGATGGATTTAACTCGGCTGTCAGAATAATTTATTTCCTAAATGTAGTAATGATGAATTTTTTTTTATCATCATGGGGTGCTTGTAGGAAAATTGCTCGTCCAAGTTTTTATATTAAAAACCCAAACTTGCGATTTCCAAATAAAATTATAAAATTAAAAAAAAGAAAACATATATGACCGTCTGCCTAATAAAATTGTATTTTTACAAACATATGTACATGAATTCAAAAATGAGTTAAAAAATAGTTGAGTCTTTGGCTAGTTGCGCCACAAAAAAAATGTTTTCGTTTACTTTACTTTTGGAAGACTTGTTTTAGTATTTGGCCCACATGCTGATTGCTGAGGGAAGGAAATAGCTATATTGCCACATTTTCTCTTGTGTTTGAATGACTTGGAGACAGATTGCACCTGAAAATGTAAATCTGGGTTTTTTATTAGAATTTTTTCCAGAATGTAGGCTCGAAAAAAAAAATAGGCTTTTAGATTTCTCAGATTAGTCAAATAATTCACATGGTGATATTAATTTCTAACCAATAGACACTTTAATTTAAACGGTGTGCGTTGTATTTTGGAATTTTTTTGGCATGTTTGCAAATATTTTATTAGGTAGAAAATGAAGTTTACATGATTACATAATTGTGTTTAGAATAGGGTGTAATTTTCATCACCACCATCTTACAAAATATATAACAAGCATTCATTGGTTAATCACCTTCAATCTAGCTCGCTGATTGGTCAGTTTTAACCAATCAAATCACCTGTGGAATAGCACGTATTTCCACCTACATTTGACGCGCGCGCAAGTCTTCATCCCTTCCTCTCATTTACATCTAGTAATAGCAGTAAACGTTTTTTCTGTAGCCACATCGGCTACAGAAAAACCGGACATCAGCTGCTGCTGATGTTTTTGCCCGCGTTTTTTCTCTGACGTCATGGACAAACTGGCTTTTCGAAGGCAGTCGCTGCCAGGCCACTGGACCAGGTAGTTGACTCATTTATCCCTCGTCTGTCAACCCATATATCAGACAGGGATATCTTACCAGCAAATATTGCTTAGTCCCTCATGGTTCGTCGCATGTAACCTTAGCGCTTACGACACTGTCATCACATTACCTTTTTCGATGACTTATTTCTCGTCCTGATGCGAACATCTTGTTCGAGCCTGCCTACGTCCATGATCAGGGAACTTTGAAACCGTCAACAACACCAGAACGAGAACGTCTCATATTCTTTGAACTCTAACCATTACGAACCAGTACCTTAAAAATATAACATTACACACACATTACAAAAATCTCGCAGTGAGTATTTTCTTGTTGTGTATGCATAATATTCCATATAAATTGACTGTTCTGAACTTTCTTCCTAGAGAAACTTTTTCCCGCCTTAGCCATTTTGAATTTCGTTTTGGCGCGGAACCTGACATACCTTTAGTGACTACTTGTCACAACCTTTTCACTGATTGCAAAAATTCCAGTAACCTTACTGAAGGTCTCCACTGTCGAGACAAATTACTTGTTTAAAGAAAATAAAATTTTATATTTGTTCCTTTACCTTCGTCATTCCTCCTGTCTACTCATTTTTACTTTGTTAGTGGATTCGGTAGTCGTGAGTAGTGTCTGGCACAAGGCCATCTTTTCGTAGGCCAGCTCTGCATCGCTATCGGGTCCGCAACACACCTACACGCGACATCTATTGGCGCCAACTAAGTGTGAGCCTGTCATGAGGTACAACAAAACTATAAAACCAAACACGTGTGATTCTCGCTCTCTTCGACTCTTTACTCACGCTCGTGTCTCAACTGCGCTGCCAAAATGTGACCCTTAAAGAACTCCCGTCTTGACTAATGCAGTCAGACGTAAAAGAATTTTACAACATTTCATGCAAGTATAATTCTGAACTATTACCAACTTGTACAATACACAATTCCAAACATTGAACACATACTCATTCTTCTAAATTACAATTTAATAGTCAATTTATTCTTTATGAGCTTAGGTACAAATATTACCTAGTCTAAGAGACACAACTCTATCTAGCTTTTTGAGTTCACATGCATGTACATCAAATACTTAATAAATTCAATTGTTATGTTTTGAATCATTATTTTTGTCTTTTGTTAATTATTGTGGATGAAAGATTATGAACACGCACAATTTTAAGACTTCTGATCATTCAAACCTTCTGATATCTCTTAACATCTTCACACAACCGCAACAAGGGTTTATTTCCTATATGCTCAGTACTATAACCTACATACCATACTATGCACCTTGCTTTGAAGTTAGGGTAAATACATTTTACTTTGAGCTACAGAAATTAAAAATATAAACATTATAGAAATCATGAAGCTATATATTACTTAAAATGCATAGACCTATGGATTAAAACAAGATAACTTGTTCTTCAAAAAGTATATGCTAAAAATCTCTAACTACACATGGAAAGTATTCATAATTTACTCAATTTCATAACTAGATTTCAAAATGCTATTGCATAAAGCATACATGAGTGTCTGCAGATAGTGTGATGGTTATTGGCATGAAAAGTGGCATGCCAAGTTCAAATTCTAAGTCTGTTTCATTTTCTTTGGTGTATTGCTCTAGAAAAAGGCATGAATCTAACTTCCATCCTCTCTGGGTTAAATAACATGTATGTCTAGAGGTTCATGTTGCTTGTGTAGAACCAGCATAGTTCATTTAAAGATTTATAAGTTCTAATTTGTTTTTCCCATGAACTTATAAATCTTTAAATGAACCTTGCTTCTTATGTTTGCATTAAAAATTAGAAATCATCAAATTTGCTGACAAAAAATCTGTTAAACCAAAGAAGTGAATTGCCAACAGTTTATCTTTTACCGTAAAAAGATAAATTTTCAAAAATTACATATTACCGTTTCTTATAGCCATAATTTATTAGTATGTAATGGTCCATCCTCTATGGGTAATTACCTTATTTTGTTTATTCAGCTTTAATATTGTTATGTATTGCCATCCAGGTAGTATTATTAATATCTTATATAGATGTTCCACATTTTTAAATTTATCTACAGGCCCCTTTAAGAAGCTTCCTGAATCTAAAAAAAATTTTTTTTTTAAATTTCTGTTAACTTTGTGTCTGATTAACCTACCCGTCTCTTCAACGTTCTTTCAAAATATTGATCATATTTGTCTACAATCACAATACATTTGTCACTGACATATTTTCCACAATCATCAATGATGGCCTGTCTATGTTCCAGTTTATCATGACATGAAAAAATAACTCCCCCACCTCCACCCTCTGACCATACTTTTCTATTTAGCATATATCTGACATTTAATTGGTTAATCAAGACATACCCGAAAGTCTATTTTTAATTCTGACATTATGCCCACCCCCTTTAACTTTCAGAAAAGAGGTAACACTTTGTTTTTAAATTTCCTTAAAAATCCTTTAATCACCAGTTACTTAGCATCACCTGAATAAGTACAATCATAGTATGGAAACATGAAAGCATCTATGTAGCGATTTCAACATGTTTTTATTATAATCCCTTATAATAAAAATAATATACATACATTTTACAAATATATTACTCTTTAACTATCAATATTGATAGTAAAATGTTAAAATTAGAAGTATTTGTTTTGATATTTAAACACTTAAGTCATCACCTAACGTTAAACATTAACTGTGAAATTTAAGGAAAAATTTAAATAGATATAAATATAAATATGTGTAAAGATTTGAAAATATATGTGTAAGTATTGATATATGAATATACATAGGTACCTGTGTATATCGATACATGTGTATGTGCCTACGTGTGTAATTGCACATGTAAATGAACGTATGTATATGTGAGATTTACATAAGTGTATGTGTGGTATATATATATGTACAGTGTAACCCGGATATAAGAGAAACCCTGGTATAAGAGAGATTTTATCTGGTCCCAAATTAGAGCCTGTGTTAATGTATATATAATAGACCAAACCCGGATATAAGAGAAACCCGGATGTAAGAGACTTCTTCTCCGGTCCCGACAACTCTCTTATATCCGGGTTACACTGTATATGATAAAACAAAATCTTTAATATTGCCTTCAAATATTACTCCATCTTAATTTAAAACCTAAACTTTAAGTAAAAAAGATTACCCATCTAAAAATAGTCACAAATTACATTCATGAATTAGATTCAAACTGATAGAGATGTTACCTTAACAATCATTTACAATATTAAAAGATTACTATCAGTAAACTGTTATATTTTAAATAAATTCTTTTTTTTTTTAATGTACTTTCTATGAATGTGTTTTTAAATATACTATTTAACTCATATTAAATCCCTAAATTATTTGTAAAAGAGTTAAATATTTAAATTGCTAACAAACATCAATTTAATTTCTTTGGTGATTTTAAAAAATTAAATTACTATCAAACATTAAAATCTTTCTTTCCATAAATTGCTAAAAATTACCACTCCTCCTGTCTTTTAGTAAAGCCTAATGACAACTTCTTTCTCTTTACTTCCCCCTTCTTTCTTTTTATTTTTTCTCTCTTCTCCCCCTTCCCTTTCAATATATCACTCCCGTTAAGTTAACCGATTAAATAGGTCAATGTCTGGTCCCTCCTCCCCTAATACTAAGTATGATAGATAGAAATATTAAGATAAACCCTCTCTAAGCTCGATCATGTCTATCACGCCACTCCTCACTGCCCTATCTGTTAAATTACATAAACTTAATACTACCCGTCAAAAGTGTAAATGTTCATTTCATTTTTCGTTTCACCTTTTGGAAGTGAAGTCTGATGATCCAGCGTCCTTTAAAAGGGCTATGGTGAAATAAATTATTACATGGAGCCTTAAAGTGATCTATTTTTCTTTAAAATATATATATATATATATATATATATATATATATATATATATATATATAAATATTCTCAACCTGACCCACTTTCCAAAATCTGAGCAAATGACCAGACATCAGTATTTGTTTTGAATCCCTTTCTTGGTTTGGCTGAAAACCTTTCAACATTCCCATCAAATTTATTTATATGGTTTAATTTTTTGCTGGTAAGAAGTGGAGTAGAATTTTTTCTACTTTATTATAATCCTGTATGTTGCCACTGATTATATGATTTTGCTGCCAGGTTTAAAAAGTCCAGGATAGACTTGTTCTTGTTCAAAAATGTAAAAGCATGCAAAAATACTTTTGATTCTGATCAAAATCAAAATTTAAAAGAAGTTAACTCACAATTATTTACATTATTTATATTCGGACTATTGTCCTCATCTTTGTTGTTGTTATCATCTTTCAGCCAGATCGCTATATACCTGAGGAAGACAGGAATGCACAACAGCAACAAAGATGAGGACAATAGTCCAAATATAAATAATGTAAATAATGGTAACTTCTCATCCCAGAAATTCAGACAGAAATTAACTCAGTGTTCTGGAAGGAATAAAATATAAATTAAAAAAAAAAAAAAAAGTCTCAGGACAATCCATTAATGCATTCAAAAGAATGTTGATCAGTGGATGTTAATTAACATTTTTTCTAATTATGTTGTATCTTCCATATGTTGTTGACTTAAATCTGCTTCCCACTGATGCTCTTTAGTCTCTGGTGCATCCCCATTGTTCTCTTCCTGGCCTGCACACACATGTTCTCATTTCTACAGTTGGCTTTTAAATGTTAAAGGATTACACTCATCTCACAGATTACTTCTTTTAAGGAGTGAGAATCAAACCTCACTGTTTAACGATAGGAAAGAAACACTATTTCTAACACAATATATATATACAATACATATACGCCATAATAAAACATGCCCAAACTTTATTTTCTACCCAATAACAAATATACCAAAACGATTCCGCAATACACCCTATTTAAATCAAAGTATCTATTGGTTAGAAATTAGCATCACCACATGAAATATTTGACCAGTCAGAGAAAACTAAAACCTTATTTTTCACAACCCTACTTTCAGAAAAGAATTCTTATAAAAATCACAGATTTAGATTTTCAAGCAGAGATGCAGCTGTGTCCAGGTCATTTAGACACAATAGAAAATTTAGCTTCTTTATTTTTTTTCTCAAGCTCCACTTTTCTAAACTGCAGCTCTTTTTGCAAACCAAAGTCTTTAACTCAATAAAAGACTATTTTTAATATTTTTTAACTTTATGAATTCATATACATATGTTTGTAAATTGTGTGTATTTAGGCTTGTAAATACAAATACTGCAGCACAAACCCAAACTTTGTTATAAAAATTGCTTTAAAGAGTCGCTATACAAGTGCAATATTAGTCTGGATAACTGGGAGACTCTCGCTGAAGATCAGGTTTCTTGGAGAGCTAGTATTGCTGATGGCATCAAGATCTTCCATTAGGCATCGCAAAAATATGGAGAACTGAAGAGAGGGGTTTGGAAGGGATCCCTGAATTGCCATGAGGTGCCAAACTGGCCATGTGCAAATGCAATCAGATATATCTGTCCAGGGCGGGAGTGCTCAGTCACCAGAAATCACACCAACACCAAAGGTCTATTGTATAGGATGATTTCATAATAGCATGCTTTGAATGTCCAACCTGCATTAGAGTGTGCAAGTCCAGGTTGAGCATGAAAAGGCATATGAAAGAGCACATTGGAAGTGATGATGATCAAAGTCTCCGTCCACCTCCCAGAGATGATTTGATATGCCACATATATGACAAGAAATGCAGATCGATGGCTGGCTTTATGAGCCACTGTCATTCACACAACCGATGAATGCAGTGTTGTGGGGAAGGGGAGTTTAAGTGAAGGGCTGGACATGTCAGTGATGGTCATACTCGTTTCTCAAGTCAACTGCCACCAAATAGAAATTATTTATTTAACAGACATACCCATGTTTTCATTATTTTTATTTTATTATTGTTTCGAATTTGGACATTTGGATTTTTAGTATAAAATCCTGGATGGGTGAATTTCCTACATAACTATCATGCCTTGTGACTTATTGGGGTCAGCTTAGTAAATTATAAACTTAAACTAGAACAAATATTTATATCTTTATGATAGGAAATCTTACAATTTTTCAACCCTCATCTTCCTTCAATAAGGAGGTGAAATGATTAGATTAGTGACAGCATAAATAAGTTTGTTTATTTTCAGTCAATCAGAAAAGACAATTCTAGATTTAGTAGACATTTATTGTCTAAGCTAAGCACAAGGCTATGGGTAGGTGCACCCTGTAAGGATCAAGCTCATTACAGTAGTAATATCTTGCAAGACTAACTTGTCAACCATATCTTGGCATCAATAAATCATATTTTTCAACTATCTGTATTAATTCATTAATAGCCACTATCCCATTTTTGGGACAGTGTGTGTTTAATGGCTTATAGGTAGAAACCTGTAATTAATACAGTATTTTCTATGAACCTATAATTAATACCATTTTCTTTTTTAATCCTCTAACAAATATTTTTTTTTTATAATTAATGCAAGATATTATGGGGGACACTTCTGGATTGTAATCTGATAATATATATTAACCAGTCTTGATAATAACTAGCAATGGTGAAAAGTACTAAATCCAAAAACAGATCCAGTTTTATGGCGGCACATATGCCAACTAGAAAATTTGATTAAAAATTGAATAGTCCACAAAATTTAATAAAACTTTTTAACTTATAATATATGTGTGTGTGTGTGTGTTTTATATATATGTGTGTGTGTGTAAAGATGCTGCAATCATATATTTTAGTTGCAAGATCATGAAACTTAAGTAATGACTCAAACTGTGCTACATTGACAGATGACATTTTGAAGCATTTTTGTTCTGTCAGGATAACCTAAGCATTGATTACTTTAATTTACTGCTTAGGTAGGTGTTTGCTTTTGGGATTTTTTCTTTCTTTGGGATTGTTTTATTGTCTCAAAGTTTTAGGTCGGCAAGAAAAAATGTATTATAAGTAATATGTATTACATTGTAAGTAATTTTTGTTTAATCCAAGTACAATTTTGTAATTTAAAATAGTTTGTTGTTAACATTAATAAGTGAGCAGTGTACACTTTATAAACACCTCAGGAAAGATATATATATTTTATACTCATTGTGTGTGTGTGTGTGTGTGTGTGTGTGTGTCTATTTTTTTCGAATGTTATATAATTATTCTTATAACTTTATCAAAATAATATTTTGGAATTATATAATTTACCTTTATATACTTATTTTTCCTTGATAAAATGTTCTTTGAAGCTTTAAAATAAAATGTTATTTCACATTTAGACTTTTTCTTAACATCGTTCTGATCTTTATGCTCGCTACTAGGATTGGTGTATATGGAATAAATTCCATTAACCAACAATTACTATTCTTAAAAGAGTGCTCAATAAAGAGTAGAGCAGATATAATTATTTATTTAAAAATCATAACATAAATATGTTATAAAATCACTACAAAAATAGCCATTTTGTTTCAACACCCCCTGTGTCTTATCAAGTGATTGATGTTCCTCACTTGATAAGACACCGGAGGTGTTGAAACAAAATGGCTATTTTTGTAGTGATTTTATAACATATTTATGTTATAATTTTTAAATAAATAATTATATATATATATATATATATATATATATATATATACACATGAATTTCTTATCATTTTTTCATTTAGTTTTTAGTCATTGTGTAGAACAGTTTAAGAGTATTTTTATGTCATTATTATTTTTATTATTGTTCATTTTTATTTTTTCTAACATTATTTTAATTTGTTTATTATGGGGTTAGTAAAATTGTTGTTAATTAATGTTTGTTTAACTGTTTTTGAGATCATGATAGTGCATATGTAAAGGATATTAAATGTGTTCTTATTATTAAATTATTTACAATGTCTATTTTCTATCTGTGGCATTCACTGTTGTAGTTGAGTAGACATGGGATTCAGTTGGTAAGTTGGTAGTTTGTTTTTATAAACAGAGGTTTTAAAGTTATTACTATTCAAATCAATTAGTATACCTAAAAAGTGGATTCTGTTATTGATGTTCATATGTGGAGTTATTTTCAGAAATTTTACTGATTTTTGACTTCATCCATAGTTTTAGCAGGTATGAATTGTCAGTTTGTGGAGTTTTTAAACATTTCATTTTCTAAAGATGAATTTGGATGAAGTCATATGTAAAGTTTATACAGTATTTAGAGAGTAATGATTTGTTTTGGTGATATGATAGATGTAGAAAGTAGTGAGTGTGAAATAATAACAATAACTCCTTCCACTCACTCATTTCAAATTCAGAGGGCTGAGGAAGAAGCGGGAAAGGAATTCATAAGCCAATGTGAATTTTTTTTTGACCAATGAAAACCTTGCCTTCACAGAAATTAAATGGTCAGCCGAGAAGAAAAAGAAAAGAAAATAGAAAGCCTACATGAAATTCTTTTTGATATAAAATTAGGAGAAAAATTAATCAGAGAAGAGTGTCTGAAGTTATGTGAAAGGTTTCATCTTTATACATCATGACAAGTGTTGAAGTTGTTGCCAATGTAAAATTATTCACCAATTATATTATCAGTCTCTAACCACCATGTGGCACTTCAAGGAATTTTCTCTTATCAGTCCAAGAAAGCTATTTCAAACTATCTCTTCATCTACTTTTGAATGCAACCGTATATCCCTTCTGTGAGCAAAAACTCTCTTACTTTTGTTTTAAACATTTTTGAATATTATTTTATGTCAGATCATTTAATCTGTTGCATGAACATTTCCTCTTCACGACAATACATTAAAATTACGGACTTTAAGAATTCTGACTTATCTTCCTAAAATGAGCTACTTCAAGCATGTAAATTCATAAATAAATTCCTTATCTTGTTTTGTTAAAATTACCCGTGTGTTTCCTCATCATTATCATCCTTCCCTTAATCTTCTTGGCATGATTAAACCAACTGTTTATTTTAACTCCTAAGCCTCACACCATGATAGACTATTGGTCTTAGTGGGGCTCCTGATTTTCAGGGTTTTATTTTTCTATATCCTGATTTTTTTACCAATGATTTTCTCAAGTTGCAGGATTTCTATTTCTACATTATTATCAATAATAAGTTTGTTTTTTCATATTAGTATGGTATTTTCATATTAGTATGGTATTTGTAGTTTTGTTTTTAATTGTATCATTTAAGACTCAGTACCAACCAACATGACACATGAAAATTAACACAATGCATACACACCGACACAGCACCATCAACCCAAAAATAAAATTCTTTTCAAATTGCTTATGAAAGCTGAAACCACTCAGAAGACATGTTCAAATTTTTTATGAAAATCATGAAAATGGTCCAAACTGTTGAAAAATTACATGAATATATATATATATATATATATATATATATATATATATATATTATGTCATTCGCAGACAGTACTGTTTCGCTCTATCACAGCTCCTCAGTGCGACTAGACTTCCGAATGCCTCAAGCCAGGATTGAAACACGACTAATTTGGTGTCAGCCAGAGCTATCTTCACTTGGTAGAGTTACACAACTAAATCTAGCGTATTGTTTTTACAAATGTAAACAAATGCCAATCAGCCAAAGTGCTCCATTCATTTTACTGAAGAGCTTTGCATTAGTGCAGGTGGCTGTTGTTTATAGAATTAGCTTATCACTCAACAGTGCTCAATTGAAATGTATTTTCAAGAGCTAAATTTATATATATATATATATATATATATATATATATATATATATATATATATCAAGGCCAGTGCATACTACTGGGGGCTCAAGCAGTGCTTTGCTATATTATCAACATTTGCTTTTTTCTATTTTCATTTATATACATTACAAATTAAACTAAGCACAACTTACTATTAATGGGTGAAAGATTTTTAAGGGTTTTGACATCATTCTGGGGTATTTTGTGTCCAGATACTTGAATTTGTTTTGCTCATGCTAAGTCTCACAAAAACACTGCATAAAATTACTATTTTTATCCATAATGTTAAATGTGTTAAGATACTTCAACATTTTAACAAGAAAAATCCCAAGTTGATGCTAAAAATTCCCACAAAACATTCTTAATTTATTTAAGATGGAATGATCTATCAGGTCATTCCATAAGTTCTGTCCGAATTTTGAATTTTGAAACAAGTGACCAAATGTTACATTTAATTACAGATTCAATCAACAATGTATTTTCCCTGATTATCTATGACTTCCTTCCATCTATTAACAAGCTTACTAATTCCATTACGGTAAAATTCTTTTGGCTTTGATTCGAAGAACTCACAAATGTCAGTTTTAACCTCTTCCTATGTTACAAAAGCTGTTTCTTCCAAATGATTCTGTAAGCTACGAAACAAATGGTAGTCTGAATGAGCAAGGTCGGGAGAATAAGGTGGATGAGGAATTTTCTCCCAACCAAGTTCTTCGATCTTTTGTGACGTGATTCTTGCTGTGTGTGGTTGTGCATTGTCCTGATGAAACATCACCAATTTTGATTCACTAGAGCAGGTCTTTTTTTCCTCAAAGCTTGGTTCAAACGCTCTAATTGCTGGCAGTATATTTGAGCATTAATTGTTGCATTAGGTGGTAAGAATTCAAAGTGGATTATTCCTTGGCAATCCCACCAGATTGAAAGAAGAACCTTTTGCCCATGAAGTTTCCTTCTCGGCTGTGGCTGGGGTCCTTCCCCTTTACCAAGCCACTGTCTAACGACACTTAACATTTCGATAAAAGATCCATTTTCCATCACCAGTCATAAGTCTATCCAAAAAAGGTGAAACAAGTTGGCAAGAATGGAGAGAAGAGCAGATGTCAACTTGGGATTTGAGGTTGTTTTCAGACAATTCATGAGGCACCCATTTTCCAAGTTTAGGAACTTTTCCAAATTGTTGAAGATGACGATGAACAGTTGTATGGTTTGAACTGAGAACCACTGCCAATTCCTCAACTGATAAAGCAGGATTTTCTTCAAGGGCTGCTTCAAGAAGCTTTTCATCAAACTCAACTGGACGTCCGGTTCGATCTTCATCTTCAAGGGTGAAATCTCCACCTCTGAATTTTGCAAACCATCTTCTGCAAGTTCTTTCATTCACACATTCCTCTCCATAAACTGAGTGAATGTTTCTAGCTGCTTTGGCTGCTGAGTTTCCTTTCTTGAACTCATAAAGCATTATGTGCCTGAAATGATTCTTGGGTACTTCCATGTTAGCAGGGTTTTAATCAAACAAAATTTAATTTTATTGTTCTCTGAAATAAAATTTGATCAGTTTAAATGCATCTAAACATAAAAATAATGTTCAGCTCCATTAGACATTATAAAATACTCTTTAAATTTTATTCATTTTAACAAAAAGTTAAAATTCGGACAGAACTTATGGGATGACCTAATATTATGACATGTCTCTAATTTGTATTTAGACATATTGTATTTATTTTCAGTTTTTCAAGTTGAATTTTCACTTATATTGCATATGACCCCTTATTATATATAATTAGGTTACAATAAAATTTGTATTTTACCTTAGGAAAAGGAAAATTATTTTACCTTAGGAAAATTGAGATTCCCACTAGCAGCTTGAATAAATTTGAATTATATCTTTGTAGTTAAATAAAAATCTAA
Organism: Acanthosepion esculentum; assembly: GCA_964036315.1. Classification (NCBI taxonomy): domain Eukaryota; kingdom Metazoa; phylum Mollusca; class Cephalopoda; order Sepiida; family Sepiidae; genus Acanthosepion; species Acanthosepion esculentum. Next base: position 22,058,215 of record OZ038513.1, read on the forward strand.
CTGCCGAGTTATTCATTTAAAAAGTTTTGGGGGTATCTATATTTTTTAGAATGGTCAATTTTTCTAAAAGGCAAAGATTCCATCTTTCTTCCTTACCATTGTAAGATTTAGTTCTTGCCACTACCTCCCTCAAAATATTTAGTTGGGCTCCTTTACCATCTTTTATTTGAGAGCTGTATTGTTTTTGTATTTTTTGTTGGTCAGACTCAATATATGGTTGTAAAATCTTCATTTCCACTCTGTTTTTATCAAGCCAATGTAGTATTTCTGCTGGCTACCACATTTTATAATAGTTCTATAACTAATATTACAAATTAAACATTGGCTTAAGTGATATTTATTATTTCTGTAGTTGCTTTTTATATTTTTTCTTCTCTTGTTTCATTGTTGTTGCTATTTTTGCAATTGTTGTAATTATTCAATATTTTATTGTGAGGGTGGGATATTGATTTTTTATTGATTTGTCCATATTTATTACACAATTGTAGCTTCCTTAATGTTGGAGAACTTGAAATGCTTATCAATTAGTTTTAGAAAGATCATACCCACATTAGTTTTTACATGGCTATAAGAGAATTGTGACAAATGTGTTTACATCAGAAGGTTACCAGTGTGGATAGATGGTGGGATAATTATTTTATCAGAAAGTTTGGGAATAAAACAAACTGACTCAAGTGCTTAAAATAAGTAATATATCTTTATTGGTTTTCTTTAGAGTGATGAGTGAATCTTTTGGTATTTGGCATAGCAAAAATGTTGATATAAGATGGATATTGATTGCAGTCTGGAGAAATGTTCATTTTGGTAGTTCGAAGTAAGACCATGATAGGGGTAGTAGTAATGTGAGAAATAGGTCAGTGTCAATCTACTGTGTTTTTCTTGTCCCTAAGCAGGACAGAAATATCATTAGCAGTTGACCTCTTAACTGCTTTTTCACACACAGCTGGTTTCTATGCGGTAGTGTCAATTTTTTGATTAGCCAAATTATTTTATTTTTAGGCATTCCTTTCTTTTTCTGTTTTTTATAATGGAAGTTATGCAAAGAGCCTTCCTGATTTTTGTTATTTTTCAGTTACAAATAAGTAGTCTCTGATCCTGTAAACTTTCAGTGATTTGGGCCAGATTCAGTTATTTCTTCTTCCTCTTTTTATTTGGGGCTTGGCTTCTTATTAGTTGAGAGAATTATAGAAAGAGAAGTTCAGTGAGGGAGAGAAAGAAAGAGATAAGGGTTTTTTGAAGGGAAAGCACAAATGTCTTATTTTAATTTTAATTCTTTTTATTTTTGTTTGTATATTTTATTTTTATATTTTATTTTTATCGAAACTCACTACACTACAGAGTTACTCTATAATGTGTTGCAGCGTCTTTTTTTTATTTTTATTTTTTATGCTTTACTTCCATGTTGTATTCTATATTTACTTTCTTCCAGGATTTTTACATATTTGATTCAATGCATTCATATTTAGCTGCTCTATCGAGGCGGATTATGAATAATGATCTAGCACAATACAGAGAACCAACTTTCCTAGCATCAGACCTAGCAATTGATTCAATATAATCTTTCCACTTCATGTCAATGGAAAACATTAGCCCAAGAAGGTGTAATGAGTCACTCTCTTGGAGGTTAACATTAGCCATATGCTAATGGAAGGCAAAAAAGGTTCTCTCAGACAATTAAAAATGTTGAGTAGTCTGTACTGAGGGTTGTTCTAGAAGTTGGTTTTGTGGTCCTTAATAGTAATAAAATCATGATACTCATACACTCTGCTGATTCTGTCACCAATCATTAAATGAGCAGCTATTTTTCTGGTTGCTCTATTAATGCTTCATGTGCTTTTTTGCAAAAGTTGGTCACTTCATTATTAAGCACACTATAATTACACATCCACGTTAGTTTTATAATAGTTACCCATCTTATCAACTTTAATTATTAGTTTATTAGGGTTTTTTTATACATAAAGCATCTTTCTTCATTTTTTTGTTGCAGACTATTAGATAAATTGTTGAATTTGATTTTATTTACTATCAAGTATAAGTTCTTCTCAAAGCCCATCAACTGATCATCTGACAATGGAAGCTTAGTTCATCTGAATCTATAATGTTCAAATTCTCTTAGATACTCACTTTGTTTTTGGTGTTTAATGAAAAATAGCTTCCATCTCATCTATTTGATAATGTCCTCAATCTTTTGTGTTAAGAGGTAAGATCTTTTGTCAGAAACCATGATCTTCTTCCTCTTGTCACAAAGCCAAATCTAAAAGGAAAAGTGATAAGTTAAGCCACTCTAACTTCTCTGTTTATTGAGCTTAGCTTAGTGGAGCACAATGTGGAAAAAATAACAGTTACTGTTTCATAACAATTGCATATGTTAAACTCAGAGGTATACAAGCAGGTTGACTTGTACTTCTTTTCGATGTGTTGAATGCCAAAGTTGTGGACAAGAAGAAAGATTTAAGTGATTTTGATAAAAATAAAATTATTATCATCAGAAAACTAGGACAGAGCATTTCTTAAACAGCTTGATTTGAGCAATGCTTGTATTTATTTGTGATAAGTACCTCTCAGCAGTGTTGTGAGGAGGAAAAATCACCAACTGATGATAAAGCATTCGGTGGCCAATATTTATCTATGTGAGAAATGAACATAGGCTTTTCTGCTAAGTACAAGCCAACAGAAGGGCTACTATGACACAAATAGCGAATAGCTTTAATAAAGGTGAAAGAAGAAATATATCACAGTACATTTATCCTTGTTGCATATAGAATTAAATAGCTGAAAACCAGAGAACACATGATAATTAATGAGATGCTAACGAATGCCCATTGCTGAACACATTTTCAATGGGCACACAAGCACTAGAATTGGGCATTGTATAAATGGAAAAAGGTCACCTGGTATGATGAGTCTCCTGAATAACATTGTTGGCAGGGTATGTATGTGTCATTATCCTGGAGTAGTGATGGCACCAGAATGCACTGTGGTTAATCAACAAAATGGTGGAAAACATTGTGATGGATTCAGAAATATTCTGCTGGTAAACACCGGGCCCTATCATTCATATGGAAGGTACTTTGTTATGAACCACTGAACCTAATATCAGTGAACATCAGATCTACTCCTTTATGGCAACACCCTTCTATGATGGCAGGGTAATCAGTCTTGCTATACTGCATGAGTTCTACAGAAATATTTTTCATAATATCAGCAATACTATGTTACCATGACCCCTAAACACCTTATATGAGCCCTTATGGAATGTGTTGAACCTGTAGTGAGTCCCAATAAAAATAAAATAAAATATATAAACAAAAGTAAAAAGAATTGAAATTAAAATAAGGCATTTGCACTTTCTTTTAAAATGCTTATCTCTTTCTTTTTCTCTCTAAACTTTTCTTTCTGTACTCCTTGCAACCTACGAGAAGGCAAAGAGAAAGAAGAAGAAAAAACTGAACCCGGCCCAAAACACTGAACATTTGCAGAAGCAAAGCCTACTTATTAGTGATTGAAAAATACCAAAAATCAGGGAGGCTCCATGCATAACTTCCATTATAAAAAAATTGAAAAAGAAAGAAATGCCAGAAAATAAAATAATTTGGCCAATCCCAAAAAATTGATGTTTATGCCAAATTCTTGAGCCTATTCAGAAGGCTAAAAACCTGACAGGGGCAGAGGGGACCAGAAGGACAGCAGAAGAGAACAAAACAAAAGAACTGCATAGAAACCAGCCATGCATGACATGTGAAGAAGCAGTTAAGAGGTCATCGGCTACTGATATTTCTGTCCTGTTTCTGGGCTGAAAAGAATAGAATATTGACATTGACCTAATTTCTAATATTACTGCTACTTTTATCATGGTCTGACTGTAAACTACCACAAATGGACATTTCTCCAGACTGCTATCAACATTCGCCTTATTAATCAACTTTTTGCTACACCAAATACCAAAGAACTCGCTCATCACTCAAAAGAAAATAAATAATAATATATTATTTATTTTAAACCCTTGAGTCAGTTCATTTTATTCCCAAAGTTTCCAATAAAATAATTATCCTACCACTTATCCACACTGGCAACATTCTGAAATGAACCAAAATGCCACAAACCAACAACTTCACTCATGATGACAAAAGTTAAATGATCTGCTGTTAACATTCTGATACTAGATTCATTTTAAAAAGTTAATTTTAATTGTATGTAACATCTGTTATAGCAGCATGCATTTCTTTTTTTTAATTATCAAGGTTGGTTTATTTTTGTTGATTGATTCTAACATTAAAGATATTAGAAATAAGCAACATTTTCAACATATACATTTTTTATTTTCAGAAGGTTAAAAATGCAACTCCAAATGCTCAAATATGTCAAAAGTTGTTTGTTAAGTTTTGTGCTGAAGAATAATAATCAATATTATACAATTCAGAAGATAGTCTAAATATCTAAATGAAAAATCAAGTTGGCTATGTTAGTCATTTTGATGTGTGACTTCTACACCAGAGAAAAAATAAAAATCTATTGGGATGTATTTTCATGGGCAAATCTAATAAAAATATCATTATGGAAATGAAATGTGATAAAGAGTGGATAGTTTACAATAATAACAAATGAAAATGTGAACAAATAAAAGATACATTCATTCTAACTAGGTATCTTCATAAACTTTTGAAAGAATGACCCCTGGGACCAAATATCAATTTAAATTGAATAGAAATAATTTAATTTTAACTTTATTTAAAAGATCACTTTTGTTGATTCATTCAGGCATAGAACACTGAAGCAACATTTTCATCAAATTGTGAATTTATTTTTAGAAAGCTAAAAATGCAACTCAGAGTGATCTTTTTGAATGAAGTTAGTTAAAACTAAATATTTCTAATGTCATCAAAACCGAACAATCTTTTTGACCAACCAAAATATAAACTTGATATATAATATATTGATGCGCTAGAACATTATAACCACCTGTCTAATAAGTTGTTGGTCCAGCATGTGTCTGTAAAACAGCACTTAACAAATCATATTGTACTTATTTATATGGTATGCCAGATGAAGAGATCCTCATTGCCTAGTATATTCTCTGATTCTTTCAGATGTTCAATTCCCCATTGTTCCTTTCTGACTGGTACTTTTACTTCACTCTACAGAGACTAGTGATTACCCTTTTTTCTTCCATTCATGTTCAGCCATGCCTGATTTAATTGTCTTACACCTAATTATGGCTTTTTGGTGTTCCATTTGCAGATTAATGAAGGTGGATGGTAGCCCTGTTGAAGTATCGGCTAATGAAGGCAGATGATACTCCTATTGGGATACAAATTAATGAAGAAGAGAATATTCTTACTGGGTTGCAATTTAAGGAAGTAGTTGATACTTCAGATTAATGAAGGTGGGTGATACTCTTTTGGGGTGCAGATTAATGAAGGGAATAATACTCCTGTTGGGGTGCAGATTAATGATGGTGGATGATACTCTTTTGGGAGTACAGGTTAATGGAAGAGGATGCCATGAAATGATTTACTTGAGTTGTGTGTTATTGAAAACTGGATGAGAAGAATTACAATAGTCACTTAACAAAGAGATATGTGTTTGCATCTCATGAAAAAATTGGCAATTGTTGGTTTGTGAAAGTTTTATATAATGGTAGAGTTGATCCCAGACGAGGCCAGATGAAGCAAGAATTGTTTTGCAAAAAGCCATATTTTTTTCTGTGCTGATTGGCCACACAAGTGTTTTGCTTGGATCCATTTAATAAACATTTTGTTAGAGTTGGCTCATCTTAACTTTACAGATGGAGAATTCTCAGCAGTTTCTTCTCATTTTTGTAATAGCTGAGTTTTGAAAATCTACCAATTGTCTTGGTGTTATCTTATATTTGAATTGCATAACAGCATATTTACTGGGATTGCCAAGTCTGGCTTGCTATAATATTTCATCCAGTTTGCAGAATATACAAAATATGCTATTATTTTTAAACAATAAATATTTATATAATTTTATTTAATTTTATTATGTGTCAAATTTTAAAAAAATATCATTTATGTATCACTGAGGACCTTACATCAAATCTACAATTACAAGTAATTAACTTGCAGTTGAATAACATGCTGAGAAATGAATCTAAAAAGTGGAATTTAATCAACATCTTTTTCATGACAATTAATCTCTTCACTTGGCACAGGATATTTATAAGAAGAAATCTTCAAAGATAATACATTCTAAATTTGCATATAGATTGATCTTAAATGATCAACATTTACAGTCAATATTGATTTTTAGGAAGCGGGAATTTTTGAATGGCAGATGATTTAATTTTATCAAAGAAAAACAAGAATTTAGTTATTCACACTGATGTTTCACCTTTAATACTCCGAACTAAAGGAAATTTCATTCGTGTTAATAAAGAGTTGCTTCCCTTGTTATTAATTTTTGGTTAATTTATCTTCTATGTTTCTTGTTGCTTTTCTTTATGTCTCTCCTAGAATAAGTATACTTCATGGCCATAGTATAAACGTTAAGAAACTACTTAAACATGACAATAAAAAGCAACAAAATAAAATGAAAGAAACATTTATGAAATATTTATAATTTGTCAATAAAATTTATGCAACTTAAGTTGTTTCCCTTGTTTTAAAAATTATTTCTCTCAAACATTTAAGATAAAAACAAATTATTTAAATGTAAATAAATTTAGATTATTTTAAAATTTTAAAATCTTATGAACTCATTTATGTTTAATTGCTTTGATAAACTTATAAGAATACAAAATACGAAATAGTTTTTACGAATTAAGAATAAATCTATTATTTATAGGTTTGTTGTGACCCATAAGATTGGTCACCATATAAAAAAAATATAAAAATACAATTAAAAATATTGACACCAAAAACTGAGTTACAACAAAAACAGAATTCTTAATTAAAAGGCCAAAATTTTATTATTGGCAACAACCAACAACACTTTACAATATATACAATTGCTGAAAGGAGTCCCCACCTGGTAAGTTGGTGAAATATTAAAACACAAAAAAAATATTCCAAAGTGTGAGTGTGTGGATATGCAAATATGGTTAATTTAATAGTCCTAAAATGAACAACGTAGCCACATGCAAGTGGTAAGTCTTTGGAAATGTTCCTGTTTGATATAGTCCTTGATGAAAGGAAAAGTTTGTGGTTGAAACTCATCGACGTTGAAATTAATAATGCATCAGTGAATGACAAGTCTCAGTTCATAAGCTCAAATGAAATCTGTTATGTTTTCTATATCTCTCTGCATAGTAGTAGTCGTAGTACAGTCTTGTCCTTGTAGTAAGTGTCTTGTATAGGATGCATCCAATCTGTTTTAACCATGCACATAAGTTCTCATTGCAAAAATCAGGTGCATTGTCGGTGACTATTAATTCTTAGTACTTGCTTTGTTGTGGTGGCTTTTCTATCTTTTACTCTGACAACCTCTGGCCACCCTGAATATGAGTCCACTAATACTAAGAACAATCCCCTATCTTTGATATGTGTGTGATCCATGTGGATCTTACCCCATGGTTCTGCTTCCTTGGACCATGAGTGAATTTTTGCTTGCTTGAAGTTTTTTTTATTTCTGCACATTTTGGGCATCTCTTAACATATTCCTCTACATCTTCTGAATATCCTGGCCACCAGGCTTGCAACTTTAGTCTTCTTTGTGTTGCTGTTATGCCACAATGCACGTCATCATGCACTCCTTTCAATATGTCCCTTCTCAGTATCTGTGGAGCTAAAATTATATCCCCATTGCATATTATGACATTTTCTATGGTTAGTTTGTGCTTTGTTTCTTTAAAGAGTTGCTTTGCCATCGAACAATTGATCCATACATTATTTTTATTCTTTGTATTATTCTGCTTAATATTGGGTCTTGCTTTGTTTCTATTTTGAGTCTATTTAGAAGAAGAATGTCCATTTCTACCCAGTGTATTATTTTATCTTCAGTATTTTCCTGTTTTTCTTCTGTTTTATTCTTGAACTGTAATCTTGATAAAGCCTCTACATGAGGGATAGTGTTCCCTTTTAGGTATACTATGTCAAAATCGAATGCTATGGTTTTTATTGCCCATCTTAAATTCTTGAGGATGTGACTTTTTGCAATTCTTTTCTTAGATTAAGTATGAATTCTAATGGTTTCCTATCAAAATGTTTTGTGCTTTTTCCATGCTCTATACAATTGCCAGTGCTTCTTTTTCAATATTCAAGTAGTTAGTTTCTGCTGGCATTAACCTTCTTGATATGTATATGATTGGGAGTTCTTTTTGTGATAGAGTAGCAGCAATTGCCTTTTCACTCGCATCTGTGGTTAGTGTTACTTCTTTTTGTGGATCAAAAACTTTTATTATTGCTTTGTTCCTCAGTATTTTTAGTGTTTCAAAAGTGATAGTTTGCTTTTGTGCCCAGTTAAATTCATTGTTTTTTTTTGCATAAGTTTGCTTTTTTATATTTTAATTCTTCTTTAGTTCTTGCCCCTACACATATATTGTCCTGGTATATTATTATATTTTTTATTTTTCCTAATAAGACTCTTTCAATTTCTTTTTTAAAAATATGGCTTGAAGTCTTTACCACAAACAGTAGACAAGGCCATCATAGTAAGCCTATAGGGGTCTTCATGGTGGTGATTTCCTTGAATTTCTCATTAATTTCTATTTGGTTGTATGCTGCCTTGAGACCAATTTTTGCAAAGTGTTCCATTTTTGAAAACATCTTAGTAAGCCTATAGGGGTCTTCATGGTGGTGATTTCCTTGAATTTCTCATTAATTTCTATTTGGTTGTACGCTGCCTTGAGACCAATTTTTGCAAAGTGTTCCATTTTTGCTAACTTGTGGATCACAGTTTTCATATTTGTCAAATGAAAAGAGTCTGAACATATATAATGATTTACCTCTATCTTGTAATCACCACATATCCTTAACTCTCCATCAGGTTTCTTCATCACTACAATCGGTGATGCTCAATTGCTACCACCATGAGTTACTCTTTCTAGTATGACTTGTTGTATCATTTTGTTTAATTTGGCTACTACCAAAGGTAGGAAATGAACTGGATCTTTTCTTGACTCTTTATATTTTGGGTGATAATTTTCTCTTAGTTGAATACTTTCTTTATAGCCTTTCAATAATCCTATTTCATTTTTTTCTGCTTCCTTAGAATTGATTAGTCTTGCTGTATCTACTTTTAATACATCAATTCCTAGTAATCCGTGATTTTTTTCGCATTCTACAACTATAATTGGAATTATTTCAAAACGCTTGTTTGTTTCAAAATTGCCTTGAAATGTACCCATTATTTTTATAATCATTCCATCAAATTGGTGCTTTTTTTAGTTTAGGTTGTCCTAATTTTATCCAGAAATTTTTTGGTATCAACATGACTTCACTGCCTGTATCAACTTGCATGTTAAATATTTGGCCATTTATCCTTATTTTTTCTCTACTTCTTTCTATGTATTCATTGTAAATATTTCAATCTTCTTCATAGGGATTTGGTACCATTTGTACTCTTTCTATTTTCTTTTTGTATTTGCATACGTTCTGAAAATGATCTCTTTTTTTGCAATTTGAGCATATTTTTCCTAGAGCTGGAAATTTGTACTTGCCTCTCTCATGATTTTTTCCACAATATCGACATTTAATTATAGATTTGGTTGTGCTTGTCCTGTACATCTCAAATTCTTCTTTTGGTTGATTAAATTCTCTAATTAATGCTAATTGTTGTAAAACTCAACACTAGCTTCTAAACTCGTGCTACTACTCTGTAGACATTCTAATATTTTTCGTTTGTGGATTTGGTCTTGCAAGTCTTCAATTATTCTGAGAAGGATTAATTCATCTATAGTCCCAATTTTTCAAATTCACAATACTTGGCTTGTTCTTTCAATCTATGTATAATGGACTCGAACCCTTTATTTCATCCACTGGGGTAGATTATTCTACCATGTGCCATGCCTTTTCCGGATGTCTCAGTTATTTCTCTTTAACTCTCCAAGTTTTTGGTCCACCACTGCTGTAGCCTGGTATTGAACTCAAATCTCTTTGGGTCTATTAACTGGATCTAATCAATGCCTTTATCCACTGTGTATGAATCTTTGGGAATTATAAACCTAATGTCTCAGCAACCATTTTTACCAGTGCTCATATTGCATTTTTTTGTTATTATTTCATTATTTACCAGAACTTATATTGCAATTTTTGTTGTTGTTATTCATTGCTTTTCTCTGGCACTCCTTATTACTGGTTGCCATATTGTATTCATTTCTATGCTTGGTTGGTTCAGGAGATTTTTGTGACCTAGCATATGTGCTGATTCTTTAAGTTTTTGTATTTTCCAGTGATGTTCCCTATTATTTCAACCTCATCCCACAGGGGTTAGTGATCCCCCCACCCTATATGTGGCCAGCTACACCTGAGAAACGTTGTAAATATGGCAATGAAGATGAGGATAACAGTCTGAATAATGTAAGTAATCATAATACTTTGCAGAATCCTAATTCTGCATCTTTACGAATTGCTAAAAATAGCTTGTTTAATTTCTGTGCAAAAAGTGGATCACAGCGATATTTTCAAGAAATTTAACTTTGCACATATTTTTGGAATATTCAAGATCTAATTGGTCAACAAACATACAAATGGGAATTTCTATCCACCCATACATAAGTTTTTTTCATCATGTGATCAAGTTAATATTTTTAGCACCAATTTTCTGGAGCCTACCCAAGTAAATAAATACAGAACCCTAATTCACTTTGACAGTGAGCATCATGACTTCAAACTACTCATTTCATCTGAAAGTTACTTGTGAACATCAAACAAACTTCCAGAACTTTCATCCACTTATCAATTCATTCACCAAGCAGCTCATGATCATTCCTGCTAATGAATAAACATTGCAATTTCATTCAAACAAAGCAAAGAACTTTTCAACAACAAAATCATCTTCCGAACTTTCATGAACATTCCAACTTCAAGTCTCATCAAGAGCAGTCAAAGGAAGACAACTTTATTGAAACTAAATTTACACAAATTTAATGTGAAGTTATTATTTGACACAAACTGTTTAATTTTCTTATCAACAGTTTATTACTACATTCTACTTTGTGAAACTTTCATCACAAATTTTGCAACATTTAAACTCTCAGTTCAACTCTCAAGCAGCATTTCACACACACACAAATATACAGAGTTTTACATTAATCAAACTAACAAACAATACAAGATTTCAATCAAGAATCTATGCTTATTATAATACATATCGTTGTAATCTTCATACCATATAAATAAAAATTGATTGTTATTTAATATAAATGTCTTTGTCTTTTCTCAGTATTGTTTCTGTTTATTTCTGTTGAAGTATATGTGTTGAAGAGATACATGTCTTTGAACATGCAGCCCAAAGTTATTCTTTTAACTATAAGTCACAACATAACAAGTCCTCCACAATCTCATCTCAGAGATATAGACAGATAAAAAGTGGAATTTAATCAACTTTAACTAATGTCTTCTAAGTGAAGGATATTCTAATTTAAAATCTTTTTCATGACAATTAATTTCTTCACTTGGCACAGGATATTTATATCAGAAGAAATTTTTACAGATAATACATTCTAAATTTGCATATAGATTGATCTTAAATGATCAACATTTACAGTCAATATTGATTTTTAGGAAGCAGGAATTTTTGAATGGCTGATTGATTTAATTTTATCAAAGAAAAAAAAGAATTTAATTATTCACACTGATGTTTCACTTTCAATACTCCTATCTAAAGGAATTTTTAATAGAGTTTATTTATATTTCTAATAGATTTAATATGATTTAAAATATGAAAAGATTTTATCGCTTTTTCCAACGAAGGTGTCTTCTCGTCAACGTTACCAGAGAAAGAAAGAAAACAGAAAAGGAAAACAACAAACAAAGGAGATGAAAGAAGAAAGGCCTATATAGACAATTCAACTTTATTAGAGAGAAACAAGAAGTATAAAAAAAAAGATGAGAAAAAAAAGGGAAGTTCACTACTGCACTGCTAAAAAAGTTCTCTTAGCTCATAAGAATTCAATCTTATGTTGGTAACAAAGAAAGAGTTAGAGAGAAAATAGAGAAAGAAAGAAGAGTCAAGATTCCACTTACGATATTGTGTCACAAAGTTGTTTTAAAACTCTTTCTCGACCTGTTTCTTTTTTGTTGAGTAAAGGGGAAAAGAAAGGGAAAGGGTTAACTCCCTTACATTCGAATATTGTAGATAACAGTCCTTTCGCTAGGGACAAAAATGGTCTATTTCCCTTCTTTTGGTAGTTCGAGTAGCTCCTCACAAAACACTTCAAAATGGCTGCCGCCTTCCCACGTGTAGCAATATTCTGAGGTTAGATGAACCTAATGTCCTTTTTCTTTAGCCGCAGATAAATTCTACCTTGTTGGTTTATTCTACCGCGCCAAGGTATCTACCAATCCTTTCAATTATTGAGAGTGTCCTCAAAATTCCATTTATCCAGTACTTAGGATAAAATAAACAGTCCTGGGAGAATCCTGCGCTACTTCTCTGTCTTCATACGGAGACTATAACTAAACACGCCTAGCTTTTTAGGCGAATTTTTCTGCTCCCCGCAACTTGAATCCTTGCGACTAATTCTGTCTTTGTCTTAGTCGACTTGCTGGACAACTTTAACGTCTTATTTCAACGGAGGAGAAGATAGCTCGTCCTTTCACTGTCGTTGCGAATCTCCCACTAACTTTCCACTTTGAATTTCTTCTGGCAAGGCGGGAACTGTCATCAGGACCAATCAAGAGACAAGATCCGATCATGTGACATATTCATCAAAAGGGAGTGGAACAACATATAGAGAGAAGGAGAGAGAGAGAGAAAGAAAGGGAGAAGAAAGAGACAGGAATATAACGAAGTGTGCCAAAATAAAATTTCAACAAATAAAGGATTAAAAATAGAGTATTTTCTTACTTTTATATAACATATTTACATTAAATTTACATTAAGTTTCTTTTGGCCAATATGTTCTATCAAAAATTAATAACAAGGGAAAATTAAAATCGTTTCTTTTTAATCAATTTAACAATTATTTTCAGAGAACACAATCAACTGCCAATCATTCGTGTTAATAAAGAGTTGCTTCCCTTGTTATTAATTTTGGTTAGTTTATCTTTCATGTTTTTTGTTGGTTTTCCAGCTCCAGCCAAAACTGAACTCATATGCCAGCCTTCAGGTCAATATCTGTGACGTTTCATATGGAATATTCAATTACTGTTAAATAATAACTTTTATATTATTTTTCTTTAATATTATTAAGTTTAAAAATTTTTAAATGTGTTTTATTTACTTATCATTGAGTATCTCCCATTTAAATCTATAATGAGAAGTGATCAACCTACAGTCCAAGGACATATTGAAAAACAAATACATTTACAGTTGTCTCCAGTTGAAAATGTTCTGGTTTAAAATTAACAACTTTAAAAATTAATTTCAGCATTTGGTACATCATATTTTTTGATATGTTATTTTCAAAAATGAAGTTTGCTAAATCTGCTTCTAGGTTAGTTTTAATTGCTGTACATTTACAGCCAATCTTGATATGAAGCACAAATTTGACATACTTTTATCTCAGAAATATGAATTTCATCATTCTCATTGATCTGAACATTTAATATTATCACTAAATGAATTATTATAGAGCCTATTCATTTATTCATAATGAAAAATATTTAACTAGCTGAACCCATAGAAATCCTATGTCAGACAAGTTGACACTTATATACTATCTTTATATTTTAAGGGGGATAAACTGTAAGCATTCATTAAATAGTCATACAGTCAAAAACTGTATATTGCATTATAATCATTTTTCAAATAGGTTTTTATGAAGCCTATTTCCTTTAATCATGTAGAGCAGAACCTGTGGAAATGACATGGCTTTTGCTAATTTTATTTACTGAACCTAATCATTTTGTGCTGGCATATTTCATATTTCTATACAATTTCACTGAAGCCGATATTAAATGCATGAAGGCATTATTGATTCCTCTATCTTACTTTTCTTTCTTTTAAGAAATACATATGTACAGTTTCAATACACCTGTCGCAGTTAGCTCCTCCTCATTTCCTTAACCCGTCAACAGGGGTCTCTCTCTCGCGGGAGTATAAATACTGGCTGACCTTTCGCCTCTTTCGCTCTTTTCTCTGCTTACGCGCACGTGCGAGCGACTATCTCGACTTCGGCCGCAGGCTGCAACCTCGCACGTGAGGCGAGGTATACAAAACTTTCTCTTAAAATTTCCAATATGTGAAACTCTTATGCACAACCAGCATTTCCCATATTCTGGGAACACGCTAAAACAAAATTCACCAGTACGGACATTCAACTCAACACACACAACTTTCCATACAGACACTGTAACATTTTATTCATGTCTTAAACGTATTTGTAATTTGTGTATTAATCTATTTGTTGTTAATATATATTTGTTCACATACATGTATACCGGTCTCGTTTGTTTCTTTGCCTTCTTTGGACTCCATTTAAAGTCCAACATTCTTATGTAGCTGGACCGGCCAGCGGAAGCCTTAACCTAGAGATAACTCATCTTCTCTTCTCACATCAACACACCACATGGTCCACTACACACCCCAAAAGCTTGGTGAAAGTTAGCAAAGGACCGTGTGTTTGCATGTTGTTGAATTGGAAACATGTGTGTAACTCCTTGTAAAATATTCTAACACTTTCGCCCCAGCCCCTCAACCTCCGACGTCTTACTCTCTGGGTTGATGTGTCTACTCGGTCTTAACCGAGTTTAAGGGAGTAACCGCAGGTCCCCTGAGCATCCGTAGATCATTCAACCGGTCCACTGGTTTAAACCTGCTTCCTGCACACATTGTGTTTGGTTTGATCCAGAAAGCAGAAGTGATATTCAAACATTCACGGTCGACTGAAGATGTAGACACGGCTGGAGAGTCTGTGCTAAGAAATTTAGAATGCACCAAAAAAATATAGATATCTGTGGAAAGCTGGACAAACAAATATTCAATGGTTGAATTGTTAATGTCTTTTATATAGCAGAAAAGAATAGTATAGAAAAGAAACGGGTTACAGAAAAGAAAAGTAATTGACGTAAAAAAACAACTCATACACTGGATTCTAGACAGAGAGAGAGTGGGTTGTGATTAGCTAGTTGTGAAATCATCTCAGAACGATATATGACTCTTGCGATGGAGAGATAAAGATTTCTGTGTGCAGCTTAAAGTTTATAGTTGCATTCCTCCTCGGCAGTAGTAACAGTAGTAGTAATCTTCGTGGTAGCCGAAGCAGCGGTACTTATATCAACAGTACATGTTAGCGGGGGTTTTGTTCCAATCTCTGATGTCACTTTTGTACTTCTTCGAGCCTTCAATTCAACTCTGCCCACTTTCAATCTCCGACATCTCTCCACCCAGCTCGACTGCACTCGACAACATACGAGCCAAAAGTAACCTTTTGCCCCTCCCGTATGCCTCTTCTATCTGCCTCTTCTTCAGCATGACTACGTATTTACATAGATAAATCTGGTTGGTCATAATCGACCCTTGGCCCACACACGATTATTATGGGTGCTCCTTTCAACCCAAAATCATGTGAATTTCAAAGTCCCTCATAGCTTAGTAAGCTCTGTTTCAAATTTTAACCAATAAAAATTATTTCAACCATTTTCCATTGTCTTTCTAATGACCCAATTCCACATGGGCTAGATCAGATTTCCCATCAGTAAACAAAATTGCTCTGATCTAATTTCGCTATTCAGATTCACTCCAATTTCAATAAAAAAATATACTTGTGTGTGTGTTTGTTTCCTAAACTCTCTCTGTCACATTTCCCTACCCTACCCATCTGTCATTTACTAGTAAATGACACACGAGCTTTCCTATCAACAAAATATGAGAAAATCCAGCCCAACATGCTTCTTACTAGGGTGCTACTTAAACATACATCTCTTCCAGCATGCAAAGGTAGAGTCCTCAGTTCCACTTAGGGCTCATTATGCCCACTTACATTTTCATTGTCCTTACGATACATATGTACATGCAACATCCGGTTAAAGTTCACTGTTGTGGTGATCTCGTGCAGTAGAACCTTTTCACACAGTTCACTAGATCGAGTGTTCTTTCTTTTTTTTTTGAGAGTTTGCAACACTTCTTACCAATTATTTCAGTCTCATTACAAAATTTTTTTTTAAAATTTGATTTATTTCGTAAATCTGTCCCTCCGATTTTGTCTCACCTTCACAACAGGCCTTGTCGAATCTTTTGTTCGTTCAGGTCCTTCCACGACAATCATGGACTCTTCTTCAATATCAGTTAGGGTTCCCAATGTACTCAGGTTGGACCTACCTTGGTGAAGTGCACTAACTGGAATCCCTCCTTCATTCATGCACTCCTGTGCCAGTTTATTCTGCCTGGTCGACAACACCACATGCCTCTTCAACCACCACCAAACTAGCAAGGCCACGACTATCATTAGTATAATTCCCACAACGGTCGGCCAGGTTATTATAGCAACCGAATTCTCTCTCCAGCCTGAATTCGGCGTACCTATCCTATCTAACTCCAACTTCAACCGTTCAATCTTATCGATTGGCCTTAACAACGCCGGCATCTTTTCTAGCGACATCTTAGGAATCTCCCTTACAATGGGTTCCCACAATCCTGTCCATCAACTGGCATTCGTTCCTACCAGCTCTAACAAAACCTCATTCTCTTCAAACTTCTCTTAATCGTTCCGGAGTTATTATACTCGGAGACAGGTGTCACAGCAACAGCATGTCTAATTGTGCTCTCACATGCTCTAACAACACCGTTAAAGAGTGACTTGTTTGACGTACCTTACTCATTATAGCCAATAATTGAAAATATCTTTGCAAAACCCCCTCTAATTTCTGTAATTCGGTTGTTACAGACGTGGTTACATTTATCACTTCTTTTCTAAAAACCTGTAGGTGAGAAATCAACCAAATTGATACTCCCTCTATTCTCAGCCAATTCCAGCCTAGTAACATTGATTATGGATACACTCTCTCTAACCGACTGAGCCATTGCTTGTTGTCTCTGTTCTACCACCTTGATCGATCCACTATCTTTCTCCACATCCTCTCCTTTACCACTCCTATCTGCTCTTCCTCCAAACCTTCTGTAACCCATTGCGTGCTAGTGGCTTCCAGCCTTGCTTGGGGTGATAAGCTTAAAAAAAAACAAAAAAAAACAACCTTTAATTTCCTCTTAATTACTCTCACTCGCCTTCAGAGACTGTACCAAAGAACACGCTCAATGCCTTTCCCATTATAGGTAATATTGTCCTGTTTTGCCTAGTCCGTAACAACTTTATTCCTTTCAAATAGTAACTCATATCCGTCCATTGTCTCTCAAGTGTTAGGGATTCTTGAGCTAAGGGGTATAATATACGGTGGTATTCCGGAGTCTGTAAATAGTCTCCGGCGACTTAGGTCCTGGCTGTATCTAGTTTGTCCACTTCAGTCTTCAACTGACCCAGTAACTTCTCATACGGCTGCAGGTCTATCACCAAAGTTATCAACCACTTTGATCTAGTTATAATCACTTCGCTAGTCTTCTTAAATACAGTATTCTCACTGTGTTCTCAGGTATTAGCTACCACAACTAGCATCATCAGTACCACGAGCCTCCTCTCGTCCATGTCTGCAGAGATGGAGAGAATAATTTGTCTTACTCAATCATTCTCTTATTGTTTTTATCGGGTGGTTACATCTTAGAGCGATACCTCAAGCACCAACCCACACCACCACCAGCGCCGTGCATGGGGCCCGTCCACACAGTTCACAATTACTGATTATAAATGCACAGTTAGTCCCAGACCATCACTCATTCACCACAGCCACTGTACTGGTTTCACTTAATCCTTGGGCACGGGCTGCACCGCTCCCCTCAATCGCTGTTTTAGTGGCAATTCCTCATCAACACTAGGTGCTTTTTCAGCCCGCAATTTACTCTGCAATTGAGCTAATGGAATTTCATCCTCTTCTTCCCATTCACTCAGTTCTTCTTCTTCCCTAAGCTCAATCCCTGCTTCCTCAGAATGTCACGATGGGGTCCGATTTACCTCCCTCAGACTTCGAAGAGTAGTTGGGTTAATTTCAATCTCCTCACTCCCTTCACTTTAACTCTCAGTCTCTAACCATCCAGGTTCTACCAACGTAGTTTTTCTCAGCCTTTTCTGTTGAGTTTTTGTTTCGGTTCCTTTCCATTTTCCTATTTCAGCTAGCTTTATATCATTCGCATGGACTCTCTTTACCTGTCTGATCAATTGGTTCCAGATCACAAAAGAAACCTTCCCGTCTGCTCCACAATCCTATAGTATGGACTCCATCTCTGGTCCAATAATACCTTCTCTCGTGTGTATTTTCTAATACACTGGATCACCTATCTGGAAGGAAACTTCTCTATTTTTATTTACTCTATCGTTTCGCCTTTTCTGGGCTCTTTGAATCCTCCTCCTCACTTGTGTAAAAAATTTATGTGGTCTGTTTTAATGGTAAACACAGCCCCACTCAAATAATAATCTAATTTCTGCACAGCATACATAATGGCGAATGCCTCTTTTTCTATTACTGGCCACCTTTGCTGAGTCTCGGAGAGCCGATGAGACAGAAAATAGATTGGCACTTCCTCAGGCACACCCAGTACTGGTCCATCCTTATCGGGACATGGTTGTGTAAGAACCGCCCTGATACACTTATCGCTAGCACCGGTGTACAGCACCATGGACTTACTCAGGTCTGGGTAGGAAAACAGGGGTACAGGTATCAGCTGGCCCTGTAGGGCCTTGAATGCACGCTGACAATCCTCAGTCCACTTAACCCTAGCATGCTTCTAGGTTAGAGCTATTAGAGTGCCTGATAGCCGACTAAATGCTGGTATGAACCTCTGGTAATATCCGATGGCTCCAATAAATCCCCTAATCTCTCTTACGGTCTTCGGTGCGAGCATGGTTCTTATAACCTCAACTTTCTCTAAATCTGTTTTTATTCCTTCTTTGTTTATGATAAACCCTAATACTTTGTCTCTTCTTTCATAAACTGACATTTCGATAATTTTAACTTCAATCCATGTTCCCATAACCTATCGAACACCTTCTGCAGATGTTTAAAATGCTCCTCCGGTGATTTTGAAAACACCATGATGTCATCTAGATACGCCATGGCAAATGCCTCAGTGCCATTCAATACGATGGACATTAACTGACTAAATACACCCGGGGCGTTTGCTAAACCAAACGGCATAACTCTAGAATTGAAAAGAATCATGTGGCAGGTAAAAGCAGTCTTTTCCTGATCCTTTTTGCTAAGTGCTACCTGCCAATATCCCGACCTCAAATCCAAGGTGGAAAAACATTTAGACTTTCCTAAAAGAGCTAGAATATCATCAATCAAGGGGAGGGGTACTGCCAGCGGTTTCGTAATGGCATTTAATTGACGAAAATCCACACAAAACCTATGCCCTCCATCCTTCTTTTCAACAATCACTATTGGAAAACTCCAAAGAGATTTGGATCTTTCAGTTATCCCTGATTCCATCATTTCATTCACTGCGTCCTCTACTAATTTTCTTTTGTGGATTGGGGTCCTATACGGTCTTAACTTAATAGGTGGGTGATTACCCATGTCTATCTTCATTTCAACTGTCTCCGTCTGTCCCAGTTCCTTATCAGTAATGGCTATTACCTCCTGATGATCGTTCAGCAACCCCTCAATTTCCTCCTATAACGCTCAGGGGCTGTTATATCTTCATCCCTTATTTCATCGCTACCTGTCTTATTCCCAGGCCTATTCTCATTCCATACTCTCACCTGTTCGACTTCTTTCACTGGGCACACCTGTGACAGCTCTTCTCCCTGCTTTATTTTAATAGTTTTATTGGCAATATTGGTTAACAGTAAGGGAATGGTCCCCGACCTCTTCACCAACGAATCACACAACGGTTATTTCCCCATCTCTGTTATCATACCTATCAGTAGGGACCATTTGGTACAGGTCACTGTTCAGCACTCCTTCTGTTATAATCTTGCCCTTCCCAGATACAGTAGTCCTAGAGGGAAGCTTTATATCTGTCTGGGCCACCACTGGCAATTGTTCATAATTATTCTCTTCCGACAGTATCTCTACCCCGTCCAATGTTAGGGTGGCGGGGTCGAGACAAATCTTTGCCTTATTCTGCCTAAGCCAGTCACTCCCCAAAATTAGCTCACCACACAAGTCAGGTGCCACATAAACCTTAAGTTCACATCTGGTTCTTGCCAACTGGAAAGGTAGCCACATCATACCCTCTATCCTCATCCTGCTACTATCAGTCTGACTTATTAGTAGATTGACAGGACTAAGCTTCGTTTTCAGTCCCAAACTGTCTAAAAACCTTGGAGCTAACCAGTAACACTAAATCTCCAGTATCAACAAGGGCCTTCACCTTCTTGTCTCCCAGCAACACATTACAGGTGAAGTCTGGCCCTTCCTTCAGCAAACGGTATACCAGTGCCTTTCTCTTTCCCGTATGTTCTCTTCCTTCCTCTCGCTTTCTCGACAACCGAGACGTGGGAGTCGGTGACAAGAGTTCAACTTTTTCTAGGAGCTCCAATTTCTGTCTAGGGGCTCTCCTGGGTTGGATAGAGCTCGAATGACTCTCTTTTCTTGGACTAGCAACCCATTCTCTGCTCTATTCGTGTTAGGGTTGTTCCGTTCGGTGTGGTCCATCTTTCTCCTGCGAGGACAGGTTCGTCTCAGGTGACCTGCTCCTCCACAGCGCCAACACCTTTGCTCCTTACAACTGGCCGAAAAGTGCCCGACCACACCACATGTCCAGCATCTCAGAGGTCTTACTTGCTCTGGGGCCACCCTGCCTCTTACTTTTTCACGGGTGACCCATCGGCGTTTCCTGGACCCTTTTCCATCTCGATAGGGGGCACCAGCGTATTAACTCACTTTATCCCCAGTTTACGGTCTCCCTCTGTCATACACCACCGAGTCTTGTACCTGAATTTGCCACAAGTCGTGCAGTTCGGACCCAAAGACCTTGGGTCGCCTCCATAGTTTGTCGGACAGTCATGCGCTCCATGCCCACCATACTTGCAAGTCCAGCACACCAGTTATGCTGGCTTATTTTGTCATTAATATAGATTTTCATAATTATAGAAGTAGAAAGGTAGAAGTAGAAAAAATTAACTCTTAAAATGCATTGTTTAGCCACAAGGTTAGGGTTCACATTTTGTATACCTTGTTTAGAGTATCTAAACATATCGGATTAAATTCATTGAATTCAATTATGATAATAACTTTACATAACACTGTTTTTAAATGATTTTTCTTTAATTTTGTACTATAAAATTTCATGTTTCATTTCTCCTCTTTTGTTTTTTAATGGTGAACTAAACTAAAACTCAACATACTTTTTTAAAATACCTTTGAGAAAGAAAAACACAAATGACTCACAAAAAATTACATCAATATATTTGTTGTTATGAATAACAATATCATAAAGAAAAATATTAAATTAACTTTATGTAAGAAATAATAGCATTTTTAAATAAATTTTGCAGTGTAAAAAAGAATTGAAAAAAGTCTTTTGAAGAAAAGTCTGTTAAAAATTAAATATTACAAAACATAATTAAAATTAACTTTCTTAAAAGAGACTTTGTAACATTTGCAATGAGAAAGTCTAGAAAAAATCAGATTAATAAATTATTTCTTTAAATCAAGTAAAATTAAAAATGTTACATTTCAGTATAAGAAGTGTGAAAAAATCCAACATACTTTTTTCATTTGTTGGAAACATAAATACAGATTGCACAAAAATCAAGTTTATCATTAGTGTATTTGTGTTTATGAATAAAAAAATTCATAGAGAAGAATATTAAATTATTTGAAAAATATTAAATTAACTTCTAAGTAACAAGACCAACTAAATTACATGTTTTAGTGAATTAAGCAAAAAAAAAAAGTTGGGGCAAATTTAAAATTTCATGCCTGCAAAAAAACCCCGATGTGCCAAAAGGGCAGTTTTTTCCTTCACATCATTATAAATTTATTTATACATTTTCTTCATTCTTGAAAATTTACAACAAAAATATTCAACACTATTTATTGGATTGTTTATTTACAGGATTAATTTTATATTTACAACATTATAAAAAAAAGCAAACCAACTACAATACAATGTTTATCATTTATCAATTTATAAAGAAATAAATATGAAAACAATTTTTTTATTCATAAATTTATAAAAATTTGTTAAATTTTAAAAATATACAAACCAAAATTTATTCATCTGTCAGTATTTGCCTGACAATAAATAATTGATCAGAAGATTTTCTAGACATATTTAATAAAATCAGCAATGATCCAAAAAATTTTCAAAATTATTTTTTTCAAAAAAGTGTAGGTAGTGGGTAACCTATTGTTGTGATGTGGGGTCTGGCAAGATACAACACTTAATAGACTCAATAGAATCAGTTATGATAGTAGTGTTCAATATTCAGTTAAGTCACTGCAATTCCTTTGACAATTACCCAGGACTACTTATCATGAATGGATCAATCCATTTATGATAGTCATTTGCAGTAAAAGAATTAAAATGATTTAGTCATGTTCATTTTTTAACACCTTTTTCCATTGTCATTTGCTGTAAAAGCATTAAAATGATTTCTTCACATCCATCACGCCCAGAAAAAAAACAACTTTTCCATTGTTATTTGCAGTAAAAGAATCAAAATTTCTTACAACTTTTGAGCAATTTAGACTCACATCTGCAGGTGAAAGGTTGGACTGCTTGTATTCATGCAGGCTTAAGGCTTTGTGATTAACTTGTTGTTGCTAATAATCATTATGCATTTCCACCTATGGCAGAGATTATGAATATGGATTTTTATTAACTAACATAAATCAACACTTCTGTCCAAGGTCAGACAGTCTGCTTTAGATCATTCCCTGTCTCTATGTTTAACACTTGTATTTATGCTTTCTGCTTGACTTTGTTTTTGAATGTTAATTTTATGTTGCTGTTATTTAAGCAGCAGAAGACCCGGCATATTGAACATGTTACCTGCTTGTTTTTCTCCAGTTCAAACCAGGACAGGATTATTTTATATGCCTGTTTGTTTTAGTGTGACAGATATTATGGATAGAGAAACAAAAAATCATAAATAAAATGTCACTTTTATTATTATACATAATTGGTAATTTAACCAATGTATATATTGTATGAAAAAAATAATGTATATATTTATGATATTGTAGTGTTTATAAATAAAAACTTTAAAAAATCTAAATGAATTAAGATAAACCAATTAAAGAGATTCAATTTTTATTAGAATATATTCTACTAATTAATCAATTTCAGACAAAATAAAATGTTCTTTTTATTAAAAATGATTAATAAATTACAATATCCCTACTGAGTGGATACTGATTTAATATGAAATTGAATTAAATTTTAATTTACAGAAAAAGTAAAATTTACATAGTATTTAAAATATATACCAAACAATTAATCTGCAATATTGTGAGAAATTTTTCCTGGTTGTGTGTGTTTCTATGCTTGGCAGTGAAAGTGAAATGAACAAAACCCAAAGCTTGTAAACATTGTTCAACAGCTTTTATTTCTGATTGAAGAATGCAAAATAGTAGTATTTTGTGGAGAAAATGGGGTTTCCCAGCTAACAAAGTTCATGCAAAGTTGTTTTTGTTGAGAGAGATTTCTCCACTAGTTCCCACAGGGGGAACAAGAAATCTGAGTGTGAAACTGCTAGGACAGGCATTGTCTTCTGTAGCAAGAGTTTTGCGTAGTATTCATTTGGTAGGTATCTCGAAGTGAGATTTCTCCACTGGTTCCCATGGGAGGAATGAGAAATCAGAGTCAAGCTGCCAGGACAGGCCTCGTCTTCTGTAGGAAGGGTTGTGTGTTGCCCTTTGAGCTAGGCTTGAAGGTAGAGGCCACTGAAAATGAAAAGTGGGAAAGAGACCAAATAGGGATCGGTCAAGGCTTTTATGACCTCTGGGACTTCCAGTTGTACCCTGCTGATTATTTCCATTGATACTGTTGCTGAATTGAACAAAGTAAGGAAGCCCCCACATGCCACAATAGACAACAAGTGAGATAGTTTCTATAATGCTTTAGGCATTTGTAATTATTAAGTGATTAAAAATTATATACTCTTCAATTAACACACTTTCAAATATAGCTTAACATATTTCTCTTAAACATTAGTACAAATCCTTGTGTTTAATACTTAGTTTGTGCTTTTAGTATAAATAGGAGAAAATGTATCAAGTAGTGAGTTACAAATCATCTTTCATTGTCTTGTCCATGTCCAGTTGCATGAAAACTTTGCCTGCAAAAGAAGAAACTTCTTTGTAAAACCACATCAACAATTCTGTAATATAACATTTTTTATTGCACTTCATTTGCTTTCTTTCTTTTACTTTGTGTACATATTAAATATTTTGACACGGTCAAATATTTGCCCCCTCAACCTCCCCCAGGAATGGATTTGTTAAATAAATAAATGACAATATTCGTTTGCTTGAATGTTTACATTAAATTCTCCATTCTCCCATATATAAGATATAAACCATACTTTTATTTTAAATATGCCAAAATTGTTAAATTTATTTATCATAAATCATCTGAAATTATTCAGTCAATAATATCAAAATTAAGTTGCATTAAACAGAAAGCAGATTTTTAAAACACATCCCCTTTTCTAGATAATAAAGAAAATAATATTAAAATAGATCATAGTTAATTAATTTTAATTAAATTTTACACTTTGCTTAACACCTAAATTATATATTGTAATTATTTTTGCTTAAATATTTAATGTAATTATTTTTGCTTAAATATTTATTAAGGATTACACTATTATGTTCGGCTATATATTGGTCAAGGTTTCTAGTGCAACTGTAACTAACCTTATTCAATTTTCCTTTTTTTCTTTTTTTTTTCTATTACTGACTCATACCTACATCTCATTTTCTGCACTTAAACCACGGTATTGCTTTAGTACTATTTTTGTGCTATTTTAATTTTCAACTATGAATCAGTGTCCAACCATGAACATCTGTTTACTTTTTTCAAAAAATAAACAATAAGCTATATCTTGTGCCTGATGACTTGGGTAACCAAAGAAACTCAAGTCGCACATCAAATGTAGATATATGTGTATTTATTATCATATATATATATATATATATATATATATATATATATATATATATATATGATGATGAGCACATCTGTTCATTTTGATGGATGGGAGTTCAACTCTTCAGTTTAGAACTGAAGTATCAGGTTACCCACACAGATAATTTGATTATAGTAGTGAAGGATTGCGTAGAGCCGCACACTCCTTTCAGAAGAACTAACTGAGAAATTGTGTACAATGTCCCAAAAAGTCTGTAAACAGCCTTTTGGTTTGAATTCAAAGTTTTCCTTCTAGCCTGGTTGTCACCCAAAGCCAGAGACCCCCTTGCTATTTAACCCATAGAGAGTAATTAAGATAGTGTTTATGCCCTTGCAGTTCAAGTGTAATGTTTTCTTTTCAGACAAGCTCAACTTTTGAACAACAGTTGTGTATGGGTGTGGAAATTGCCTAGTCAAAACAAAAAACCTTTGATTGAACAGGATGTCTGTATCAAACATGGCAAATTTTAATTATAATGTATGCAGCAATTTGAAACACAGGTCATTCAGAGCTTCTGTTGTGCATGATAAATATTAATTGATATTAAGTATATAATAATAATAATAATTTTTTGTCTCCAAAATTGCAACAATAGAAAAAATTAATATTTTTCCAATTTATACAAAATTAGAAAATAACACTCTCAAAATATAGAATTTGATTATTTGTTTTCTTATTAAAAACTTTTACTAGAAAAATGAGAGAAAAGTATAAATATGTGAAGTAATGGAGACATTCAAGTTTCATGTTTTATTCATCCTTCATTTATTGCCAAAATAATTTAATTCACCTTTGGGTGAATCATTTATCAGTTTAAGAAGTATTGCTCTTTAAGTGTCCTTTGATAAACATCACTTTACAAATTCTATTAGAGTTCAACAACAAAGGATATCACAGTGAAATATCCAGTATGACTTAAACTCATTGAGATTGCTAATAATTGTTCTGTAGTAGGTGCATATAGGAACAACAGTATATGTCCAGAAAACCAGAAGTCAAAATGTCTAAAATTGAAAGAAAAGAAGAAAAAAAGAGAGAAAAGTTACAAAAAGACAATAAGAAGTGAGAAAAAATACTGAAAAGGATAAATAACCATGATAATCTACATATATGCACATACATTCAAATGGGAACATGGGTCCAAGCCCATGCATGCACTATAAAAAAACTTGCATCAATAAAAAGTGCATATAAAAAAGAAAAATCAAGAAGTATAAGCAGTCAATTGCTAATAACCTCTGACGAGTGGATAGAGCAATTTCCAAAAGGTACATCTAAGAAATTCTGGAGTCAGGATGCTGAAGGTAGCATCAATCAGTTAAGTGACAAATCTTTTACTTCTATTAATTAATATATATATATATATATTCATAGTTGAAAATTAAAATTTGAAATTAAATTTAGACAAAAAGTGGGTTATACAGGATTACAATATTTTAAGAGAAACAATTTCCTGTGCCTACAACTAGACATAAGTTCATTCTGTTTATTTAGTAGATTTGGATTATTAATATTTTTTAGGATGAAAAATTTTTCATGTAAACATAGATTGCACCTGTCCCCCCCACCTGCCTGGAAAGGGATTGATTTTAGCAACCAATTCTCAATTCACTGTGGATGTGTAGCTATCTGTTTTGATACCCCAATAAAACTTAGAGAGTGCTGTGGCATTTGCATATTTTTTGTTGTTAAGGGTCATTTTATAATGATAAAAATGTTTTTCCCAATTATTAGCAGTTGACCTGAAATAAAATTTAATTTGGTCATTATGCTTGATGCTGGCCTTATAAATAACTCCTTTATGCATACATTTGCCATTCAAAGGACAGATGTTCACTTTTCAGCAATTGCATTCTTGATCAAATAAATGTGTTGACAAATTATACTGATTTGTTCAGGGTTTGATAGATCAACACAGTGTCTCTTGAATAGAAGGAGTTGCAGAATGATTATTGTTTGTGGAAATTTTTCAGGAACTGGTATAGTCTTGTAGAATTATAGTTGAAGGGAGTGAGTTGACATAATTTTATTGTAGGACACCTGGTCCAATTATGTGTTTGTTTCTGATAAGTATGTTCTGTTTTTAAGTTTTGTTGAGGTGTCTGGGAGTTCTTTGTGGGTCACGGGTATCTTAGAATCCAAAGTCCTCATCTCTTAAGATTCTGTTGAAAGTTAATTGCTCTTCTGAGCTTATCCCTCATTGAAAGCCGAACAGTTACGATAGGAGGCAAATGCTATACCAACTGTATTGATTATTGATTAGTCATGTGCAAATAGAACCTAACAATGATTGCACCTCTCCATATATTTGTTTTTGCTGGCTCAATTAACTACTTTACAAAATTGTCTCAGGTTTTACATTCCATCCTTCTGATTGATGGGAATTAATTTTCTCACGTCATTTTTCCAGGTACATTGGTTTTTTTGTTATCCTGAAACAGATGAACTGTCCCCAAAATCACACATACAAACAAGGTTTATCAAAAAGTCCCATATGAAAACCTAAGTGATTGGAAATGTTTTCATTCTAGGTAGTGGGAAAGGAATGAAGATTGTATCAAATAAAATTCTATAACTTGAACTGGCACGCTCATCTTTATTGTTACATTCATGACATTTCAGTCACTTTACACCCTAGCCATTTTCAGGGGAATGTTTTCAGACTTGTTAACCTACTTGGAATTTTGAACCAAAACCTTTCTTCAATTCATTCCACTTTCCATACATAGGGGATAGTTCATATCAGTTAATTGACTGATATGTTTTGAGTCTTATTCACCATTGTGCTGCTTGTCCACTTCTTCCTGTCAATTAAAGTATATGACTTAGCGCTGCTATTCACAGAGATTGAACTAACAACTGCCAGCATAACAACCAAGATGAGCAAACTGGTTTCATTCTGCTTTCCCTGCTTAAGGAATATTTCATATCAGTCTTATTCACCTTTGTGTTGCTTGTTCATTTCTTCCATTAAACCAGTTCATGTCACTTTTCAGATCTACCAGACTCAGTGACTGAATTCACAACAGTCAAAAACCAAATACATTTTAATAACTGCGTTAATCCATAAGGTCTTCAATTTTTTTGTTGCATGAGATGAACTCATATTAAATGATTAAAAGAATCAAGTCAAATAATGACAATAAAATCTTATGAATATGTATTTTTAACTGAATTCAACCCAAGAAAGGCAGCAAAGCCACTAAGACACAAGGGGTTATTGGGAGTGAAAGAATTAGAAAACAGAAATATTATGAAGGAGTGAGAACAATAGAAGAGTAATCAGGAGGACAGTAGGTAACAATTGACATTGCATTTAAATTTATGAAGATCAAAGTTAACCAGAAAGTATTGAGGTGGAAGACAGTTCCACAAGCAAGAAGTGTAAGAAAAAAACAGTTAGAATAGAAATTACGGTTACATCTAACCAATTCAACTGTAGATTGATGAAACCTTGCTGCCAATCTAGTACTGTGCTTAAATTCATAATGTCTAGGTACCATAGTGACAAGCTCATTCAAACAATTACCATGAAAGTATTTATAGAAAAGGCACAGGAAAGCAACTGTACAGTAGTGGGAAAGTGACTGAAGCTAAGACACCAGGTCAGGACCAATAATATTGCTGTTTCTTTGGATTTTACCAAGAATACATTGCAGGAGCACCAGACCATATGTGGCAGCAATATTCTAAGGGTCTTACATATAATATGGAGATACTTCTGTGTCAGGAGAAGGCATGTTTAGGAATCCAGATTCAAATGGGCTGGATTTATCTATGTCCCAGGTGAAGACATATTCCACAAATGGGGACACAACGAGTCTTAGGATTTCCCAAATTGAAGACTGTGAGCTGGAGTTTCTCTCTATATCTGAGAATGATGTATTCCCAAAGGGGAATGGCACCATGGACTTGTAAGCTGCTGGGGAGTCAGATTTAGCCTCTGCCCAAGTCGGAGAGTGGGTTGAGCTAAAGAAATTAACCTTACCGTTTGGTTGCTGTAAATGAACTGAAATTGACTGACATTTTCGTCACTGTACAAAGTGATGTAATTAGCCAGCTGTCACATGATCCATGTGACTTATCTCCACCTAAGGGAAATAGGCACTTTCTGTATCCTTACAGATAGATTCTGGAGAGAAAAATTGTCTAGCATGACACAGAGAAACAACTTTCTTAGAAGCTGACTAGCAATGGATTCAATCTAGTCTTTCCCTTTCATGTCAGCTTGAGAAGGTACAGTCACTCTCCTGGAGGTTAGTATCAGCGATGCTGATGGAAGGCAGAAAGGCGTCTCTCTGATGGCTAATGTTAATAGAGAACTGTTTTGTTTTAGAGGCATTAAAATTAACAAGCCATTCCTTGCCCCCGTTAACAATCAGATTCTAGGTCGCTTTTGAAATCAGCCACCAATTTGATTTTATTGGATTTAGATTAGCTGCCAATTTGACCTGATTGGACTTAGTATCAAGACAGGTGTAAATGGTTGTGTGATCGATATAGATACCAATTTGTGAGCTGATGTATTTTTTAATCAACTTTAACTGTATAGAATGCCAAAACTGCTAAGAATTTTTTTGATAAATTATTGTTATATATATATATATATATATATATATATATATATATATATATATATAATTTATCAAAAAAATTCTTAGCAGAATATATATATATATAATACAAATTTATTATATTATGACATACAAAAAATATATTACATAACAATATTATGTTTTGGCTCAATAAAATAAGAAACTGCATATAACAGTATACAGTGCATAACACACACCTACACAAACATATATATACACAGATATTGATGGAGGGACAATCAATGAATGAGGATCAGTTACCTGACCAGACCAAGCTCCAATAAAATCAATTAACTTCCTTCTGCTTCATGTTTGAATTCAGAGTTTGTCTTCTCTTAGTTTAGCTACCATCCAAAGCAAGAGTGCCCAGTTTGCTCTGTCATTTAACCCATAACTGAGAGAGAGATGGTTCATGCCTTTTCCAAGAGTATAAGTGTTCAGAGAATGTAAGAGACCTGCTTAGAATTTGAACTCACTTTCCACACCATTAACTTTCACACACACACACACACACACAACACTTCAGCTGCATAACAAAAATTATCAAAATCGGAGTAGTCAAATTTGTTTTTTTATTCTAAAAGATATTTTATTTAGGATATTTTATTTATGATGAAATTATGAAATAAATGAAATACGTAAATATTACATAACATATTTTACTTTAATAATATGTATACAGTGTAACCCGGATATAAGAGACCCTGATATAAGAGAAACCCGGATATAAGGGAGATTTTATCTGGTCCCAAATTAGAGCCTGTGTTAATGTATATATAATAGACCAAACCCGGATATAAGAGATTTATTCTCCGGTCCCGACAACTCTCTTATATCCGGGTTACACTGTAACAGTACAAGAATTCATTCATAAAATGCATCTAATTATTCTAATTCATTTTTATTTTAGATTATAATTACAAAATAATGTATGTGTGTGTAAAAATAAATTTAATTTTAATATTTCATTCGATTTTTTGCTATGTATGTGTGTGCGTGTATTTGTGATGTACTGTGAGTGAACTGTAGTGTAAGTGTTACTTTTACACACATGTTCTTGCACAATTTCTTATTCTATTGAGCCAGCGCACAATATTGTCATGTAACAACATATCCGTTGTACGTCGTAAATGAATTGAAATGTGATTATGATTATATAAAATGAAAGTAAAATCTCTGTAAAATAAATTATTCACCGATATATGAAAAGAAATAAAAACTAAGATTTAAAACAACTAGATTATACGAAACTAAAAATTACGAAGCTAAAATTGCTTGACAACAACTTGATCGCGGTGAATGCTTAATCAGTCATCGTCGTCTAATTCCGCCAGACGTGAAAGAGCCCACCTGTTTGTTATTTTCATCTCCTTTCATTCATCTTTTTTTGCCATGGTCTGTGGAGGATTTGCCTGTTCTAAAAATGCCTTGGCAGCCCTTAACGTATTATACATCGTAAGTTAATCATCTTACTTTTTCTTTTCAATATATTTTTGTTAACTTAATTCATAATTGTGTTGAAAACGTCTCATGGATGTGGATAGAGTGCTGTCGACTGCTAAAGAGTTTTTGATTGAATGAATAAAAAAAAGTAAAAAATATCAGGACTTAAAAAAACAATGTTTTTATCCTTTAATGCTACAAATGTTACTAAAAATAGATTGTTTCTTGTGGTAAAATTTAACAAAAAATAAAATTTAATAAATATAGTTAAATTTTTTTTATTTATTTTATAAGAAGAAAAAGAAAAATTCACTATTTTTGTTTACTTTTTTATTTGAACAATTTTGCATTAAAGCTTACATTTTTAATTTACTACTTTTATAATTGCAATAATTTGCATATTTATTTATTCATTTATTTCTTGCCTTTTTATTTTATATTTATTTCTCAAATTTACCTTCATTATTAAGTTGTTATTAACGCCATAAAAGCCACGAGAGCAAGTGATTATACTCAGACTGTTTCTCTTTAAAAACGAATTTAAAAAAGAATCAAGACAAAGAAAAAACGTTTTGGTTTCAGTTTTGATCATTTTATTTTAATTAAACTTTATTATTTTTAAAAATTAATTCTATTTTAATCTGCACCTGTGACGAGTCATAGTGACTAGTGACTAGCAAGAAAGAATTCAGTTTTAGTTACGACTAACGGATCTTTTGTCATAAAACAACAACCTTACGAATGTGGTTATAAAATATTACGATATAATTACATTTACCACTCGTCCTCTCTCTCGTCTTTGTATTAAGCATTATCTTTTTTATTTTACTCAGAAATACTGAGTACTGAAAAATTCCCGGCCCAACCAATAAACCCATAAAAAAGCATTTATGTTGGTCAGATTTTGGGAAGTGGATCTGGCCGGGATCTGTTCAGCACCCCTCAACGAAAAGATTCTATTTATCTTCTGATCAGTTATTTCCTAAAATCTAAGTTTATAAAATAATAATTAAAATTTAATTATTATTTTTCAAATTAAATTAATTTTTTAAAAATTACTTTTATTTTTTACATTTCTGATGAGAATTTTCTTTCCTCTTGAAAAAAAAACGTCTGCATTTATAAACTTAAGAAGAATCTCCGTGTTTATAAATTCCTTTGCATTCTTTGCAGTTTCTTACAAAGAGGCAACAAAAGAACAATTTGGTTTTACTTTTACTACTGACAAATGTTTATCTTAGCACTCGTTTATTATTGTTGTACACTGGTTGAATCCATATTTCTTTTTAAAATGTATTATTTCTTCACCCATTCATTTCTGGTAGTGGCGAATATGATTTTTAATTTTATTTTTAAATCAAATAAAAATATTGTAATTAAAAAACTTCTTTTCTTTTTGACAAACATGTGTCAGTGTGGTGGTTAAAAAGTGCTATTAAAAAAGCTATAAAAAAGGGTACAATATTAATTTAAAAATTATTTTTATTTAAACTGATATAAGAAGAGATAGGAAAAGTAAAGGATGAGATGACATTGTCATTTACTTTAAAAAATGAATTTTTAAATGTTGCATCTGTTTTTTTAGGCTTCCTTACTATTTTATGAAAAATATCAAACCAAATTTTGTTTAATTTTAAAAATATCGAAATTTATTTTGTTTCTTATCAATTTGATTTTTTTTTTTAATTTTAAAATCACATTTTTTTTTTTTTTTTTGGTATTGGATCCAAATTTTTAAAAAATACAATTTTGTATGGTAAAAGAAAAAAATGTTATGTAAATTTTTAATCATCAATTTTTCACGAGTGAATGATAACTGAATTATTATTTAAAAAAAAACATATTTTTAAGTAAAGTTTTTCAATTCATGAGTGAGAAAAATTTTAGAATCAATCAATGGAAGTTGAATTGAAACTTTTTTTTTGTTTTTGTTTTTGTTTATGGTTCTCTTAGTTTTTTATGCGTAGGAATTTGCTTTCTATATTTCTACCAAGATTTTTAAATTATTTTTTAGATTCATTTTATTTTCATCTTCTAGCTGATTCCTCTTCTTCGGTCTTTATTTTTACTTTTTACTTCTTTAATTTATTTTAATTTTTCATTTATTACGAAACCTGTCAGGCGTTCTTCTATTTTATTTTTAATTTTTAACTGACTGTTTTTTGCTTTTTTTTATTTAATAAATATATTTTTTTATTTTGTACAAAAAATGGCAACAACTGAACTGGTTTTGTAAAGAAAAAAAAAGAAAAAACAGTAATCAATCTGATCGTTGATTTTACTTCATGACTATTGAATTAAAAAAATATAATTTACTAATTAAAGGTTAAGAAAGATTAAGAAAATCCTAAATTAGTTAATTTTGTTTTGCTTTCATTTTTGAGGCTTTTATTTTTAAATTAATAATTTAATAATGACTGCCAATTTTGGGGAGTCAAATTTTTAGCCAATTTTATGGCGATCGTTGTAAGAACCATAAATTACGATAGTCAATAAATTTGAATGATTGATTCCACCCCAAAAACCTATTCGTTTTTTTATTTTTAAGTAAAAACCCACACATTTTTATTGATCCTTAAATTTCAATCATCTTCCTCAACTTGTAGTTGGTGTAAACTGTAAATATTTTTATCCCAACTCATATTGCACTCAGACTTAAAAAAATATTTCGCAGTAATTTATCGTCGACAAACAACAAAAAATATAACTTTACTACTCGTTGGGAATCAAAGTGAAGTTTAACAATGTTTTTTTGCTTTTATTATTATTCGCATTTTTTTTTATGACCCAGGCCCTATATTTGTCTCACGGACTATTTTAAAATAATCTTTGGAATTATGTGGTGGGTACTAGTGGACTACTTCTAGTAAGTACAAAATGTTTGTTAAAATAAATAAATAAATAAATAAATAAAAAACCATATTTGTAAAATGAGGCATGGTAAAAAAAATTCGGCTCTATCATTTGCTTTAAAAATAATTCGTTATTTATGACTCAATCAGGTGATCGATTATTCTGAACATTGGAGGAACCACTTGGAATTAAATTTGCTTGAACCTAGAATAGTCTTTCAAAGAACAATGTGTGTGTGACTGTATTGTAACGTTTTTATTCGAAAAGAAAGCAATAAACAATTTTCTTCTTATGATTTCCTTTTTGTTGTTGTTTTTTGTTTTATGTTGGGGTGCAAGGATTCTTGGATTTAGTTCAAGGACTTCGTTTTATTTAAATTAATGCTGGTTCCCCATCCCTAATTCCTAGTTGAATATTTAAAAAGCCCCACCTAAAGAAATCGTCGGATCAGTTCGCTTCCGAAACTGAATTCACCCAACAAGTGCTCCTTATGTTGCATCATAAAAATGTCTTTTTTTCTTAAGGAAACAAAACATCGAGTGGTTCATTTTATTTTTATAATAATTATTTGTTTAATTTTTTAGAAAGTGATGGAGTTTTTGGTATTTTTCCTATTGAATCTCATAATTTCTCTTAGTTTTCCGTTAACGGTTAAAAAAAAATAAACTGATGAAGGGAAAAACAATTGTTCGGATTCGTTGCCTGATTTTTCTTAAAATGGATGAGGATCATAAATGCGGATATATACCAAACCAAATTCATTTCAATTGATTCACTTTTGTTTGAATAGTCATCTTCTGCTACAAAAAAGTAAACAAAATATTTCCCGACGATACATTTGAAAAGCGCAAGACAAGAAGCATTTTAGTGTTAGGCATTTCTTTTTATAGAGTTTTAAAATTTGTTCTTCTCCAATTCGACCCGAGATTTCTGTGTGTTTTATGGGGGTGGGGAGCAAAGTTACTGACACTCTGTAACACAATCATACACTATCTATCATACTCTATCTTATCTACAATCTCTACAAAAGACAAAACAACTAAATACTCTGTTAAAGTGGAGTGCTAGTATTTTTATGGCTTTAAAAGTGAACTCATCAATGTTGTCGATTTTTAAATGAAAGCAAATATTTTTAACATTGAACCAGAAATAAACAATTTTAAACAATAATAATTTAAAAACCCATCGTAAATAATAAATTGAATAATAATAATAATCAGTAACGGAATTTTTCCTCTCGAAACATTTTTTTTCACTCCTTCATTTCGATCCCTTCATTTTTTTGTTGTTTGCAATAGTGAAAAAAACAAAAACAAAACTGACTCAATCTTTGTTTGATACAATATTGTAGCAGTCCAATAAAAAAGGTACTCAATGTTCACTAGACAGACAATACAACCTATGGATCTTTCCTTTCTTTATATGATGATGTAAATAATAAATAATCAATAATGTATACGTATCATTCGTTGAGTCACACATGTTTCTTTCTATTCAACTGAGTACTGAAAGAGAGAGAATGGGGTGATTTTTCTTTGTGTTCTATATCAAAGCGATGGGGGCATGGAAAGATGTAGGTATTTTTAGATTCAATAATTCAGCATCGGAAATGGAAAAAGGTACAATGGTACATTATATTATTTTGTTGCTATATTTTTGATCAATAGAAAATATCATCAGCCAAATAAATCGTTAGTGATTAATACGCACGCACGAGAGTCTTGTTAGGTCATTCTCTCTACCTACACAAATAAACGACTTGGATTTAAATCTCTTCTCTTCTCAGCAAATGCCAGATATTTTTTTCTTCTGTATTATTTTTAACGATGTTTATGACCAATGTTTACAGCGAATACTTTTTAAAATGTACAACGACTTGTCTTTTAAAGACATTCCAACCAGCCATTTTTAAAGAAAGACCTAATAATTTCTCAGGCAACTCAACCCATGTGTTGCTTTCTTAATCTGCTTATTACAAATTCAAATACAACACGGTTTGTGCATTTAAAAATGAAAAAAGAAATTTCTTTTCGTGTTCTTTATTTTTGACTTTTATTTTTAATTAAATTTCGAGATAAAGTAAATCCACGCACCTGAAGCGAGAAACACCAAACAATTTTTGAAAATTTACCTAAGAGAAAACTACAAGATATTTTTTTTGTTTATACTACTTTACGTAGGTAGGCAAAAATACTCATAAAAGTCATAACATCGGTTTGTAGGAAGGAAAGTCATACTAGAAAAAAAAAGTAATATTTCATTGACGATACAATAATAAACTTCCCCACCTTACCCACAAGCCAAAGTTATGACTTTAAAAAACAAACAAAGTTTACCTCATGACTTCGTTTTCATGACTATTTTTACGATCACCGGACAAATATTATTAGAAAACTTAATGCCGTGTTCCAGATTTTTATTTTATTTTTTGAGTTTACGTTGTTGAAAGCTCCTCGGCCTGACCAAGATGGGAATAGGTCCTAGAGCCATGAAACACTTGGCATGACACAGGAACTTCGGAACTATAGCAAGTTTGGATGCATTGGAATCCGAAATTCTTCAAAAAAACATCTATCGTCTCTTTTAATCTGTACAGTAGGTTAAAGTAATATTTATTCTGCATTGTTTGCTCCTTTTGAAGATAGTCATCAAAATACTCCCTTCAAAAATATGGTTATGACCTTTTTTGATTACCTTTTCATTAGCTGTAGAAAATCCAATTGCTGCCACTGCACAGATTATTGGTTGATCTCTGGGTTATATAATGTTTCATCAACAATGAATCAACAGTTTTTACAAAAATACTACAAAAATCAACTTGTTGGTAGATGTCCACTTGCTATCATTTCTGGTTAGCATTGATAGCTTCTGCCAAACCCTGATCAATTTTTAATCAACATTTCTTTGGTTATCTTTTGGACAAGATTTGTTGATTTTTAGATCAGGAACATAATCAACAATTTCAAGAATTGATGCTATGAAGGCCTCTCATACTGTACTCTACTGTGGGTCTCAAAATCTCCATGCTGGAAATTGGCACACTGCTTCTTGACAGTTGAATAGGATAGCCACTTGTTACCCTATGTTTTCATCATACACGTATGGATTTCCTTTGGGATTTCTTCTGCAGGAATTTCATGATTTGAAAAATTCACATTTAATTGATAAACAAATTCAAAAATAAGTTCAAGGATGCCAAAGATTGTTAGTTTATAAAATATAAAAGACCTCTTTTCCCAGCTGCAATGATAAAATAATGCTCGGATTTTGGGAAGTGATCATTTTTACTCTCCTTCTCATGTTAAGTAATAATGGACAAAAGCTAAAATAATGGACAAGCTAAAACTGTTAAAAATGGATGTTTAAAGCAAACTTGTCATATGAATAAAAAAATATTACCTTCATTCTGTTTTCCAGTGAAACAACTTTGATGGAAATCCAACAACTACATTTTTTTCTACTTGTATGGAGAGGAAAATAGACTTATTGGACGAGTATCCATTAAATCCATTAGTGTTAATGCTGAATCTTTTGGCTCCCTCCTTAGTTTTCATATTTCTGCCAACTGCAGACAATATGACATTTTTCATAGATTTTTGTTAGTTGGTATATTATCGTAAATTGTTCGGTTTTATGAGGGATCCTCTGAAAGTAGTGCTTCCTATTTATTTCCAACCTCATCAAATACATAGAGCACATTAACACTGTCAAATACTAATAGAGGAAGTTTCTTTTCCCACATAGTCATGGCTATTGGCTATATCTTTTTGTTGTTACCATTAAAAATTGCATTACACACTATCTGTGTTCACATCCACTGTTTGGTCTCCTTAAATGTTCAATAAGCATCAGTGAATATCAATGGTTGCAATTTTTTTCTGCATAAAGAAATTTAATGACACCTCTCTTTATGCACATGTCAGATGTCATTTTGCCAGATTGCTGCTTGTCTGTTGTCTGTAACAAAAACAAAAAATATGAATTATTAGCAGAAATGCTTCAATCCTTATTGTCATAGCACCAACATACTCCTTTAACATTGTAAGTTAATAAAATAATCAAATCAAAATTATTACTTTCAGTTTTATTCTTGCATGATTAAAAAATAAAAGGAAGCTGTTGATTTCAAGTTTATTATCAAACTGTACACTCTTTAGATTAGATTTGATCTTCTGTACAGATGTTGTGTTCTTATCATTTAGTAGGTTAAAGCAGCTGGTGTGTTCAGTCAGGCTTCTCTTGAGGAGAAAAGGATGCAAGTTCAAATTTCACTGGGAGCTTATCCTTTATTTCTAATGTATACACTCGGTCATTTTTTTTTATACACATTTAAAACATTCAAAATTAAATTTCTTTAAATGTGACCCCCCCCCCCCCCACTGGTATTTTTTTTAAATAAATATTTTATCTTGGATTTTTTTCTTCTGGTTTCAAATGTTTTTAAATTCATGTTAAAAATATCTCTACACAACATTATAGCAAGTTAAAATTGTTTAATTTCCTTCTTCAATGATATAATTGTACTGAGCTCTCTGCTCAGTTGTTTTTTGTTTTCTTTGTACTTTGATCTTTTTTATGATGATGAGTCAGTGCAACAGAGCATTGAGTAGAGAATCATAGATTTGTATTATTTTTACAGTCATCTTATTTGTCACACCTCTTTGTACACTGCATCATTCAAAAGGAATTTTGGGGATTTAATCCCCTCTTCACTCTTTTTTTTCTTTTTTTTTCTCTTTTTTTAACTAATCATCGTCCAATTCTTAATTGAAACTAAAATGACTTCTTTCTTGTTCCATGTGATTCTTAGGTCTGATGCTTTGCTGCTAGCCTTAATATGTGTGCATTTTAGTCTTCTTTCTTCTCCTGCATATATTAATTCTACTTTGCTTTGTCAATATTTTATTGACTACAGCCACATTCAACAGGACTTCAGCCATTTTAGACCATTAAATGTTTAGATAGAGAAAATTCAATCATTGAACCTCTCTCAAATTTGTAGCAGAATTTTATGAGGTGGGGATAAAATTCAATCTAGTAATCGCACATCTCAAGAAATCATCCTTCATGCATCATAGCTACTTGTAGAACAGAGGTACCAGCCACTCACCGCACCTGCTTATATCTAGGTCAAGAAATCAGTGATTGATTGAGGTGCATGACATTCTCAAATATAAATAAGAGGTCACATGAGCTCTTTCTTTCTCTTCCAACGTAGGAAGTCACTTGGTTTGACGAGGTAAGTTGCCATTTTCTTTGTTACAATCTCATGATCTCCTGGTCACAAATCAGACAGCTTGCAGTGGATCTCTTTACCCTGGTGCGTTGTTGTAATGGGACCATCTCCTCTCTGTGTATTGATGATTTGTTTCCTGAGGAGTCATCAGGCATATCTAAAGTTTCCAGAACCACCATATCTGTGGAAGCATTGGATTCATAGAATTCAATTATGTGATCACTTCCAGATGATAAATCCTCATTGGAGTTGCACATCAACATACCAGAGTTCATTAAAGGGCAAAGATCTTTTACATTCCGAGGCATCATGTCAACCATTTATTATTTGGAATCTGGAGTTATTTTTAATAGTGTTGAGCCCAAGCAACAGATGAAAAACCCAATAGCTCTCCATCCACTGCCAAAACCTTGACATCGAGGGGAGCTGTATTGTCCACAACAAGCTTGATATTCTCAGCTAATATGATAAGTATGTTCACCTCCTTCTCCTGCCAGGATTAACAAGCTGACTTATTTGTGAGTGACTCTGAACAGCCAGTGTCTACCAATGCGCCACCCTCTTGATTTCATTCATGTCGATGTTTAAGACAGCACCTCATTCACAACTCACTTTGGGAAGAAACCAGTTCTGATATCTTGTCCCCTTCCTCTTTTCCCAGGCACACTGAAGCAATGTGGCCTAACCCACGGCACCGGAAGCAACGCATTGTTGCGCATGTCCACTTTGGCTGATGGATTTGTCTCCTCTTGTCAAACCAGGTAGTTCTTGGCGAGGCGATTCTACCCAGAGCATTGATAGCATCACATATTCTCCCAATGTTTAACATTATAGCCTGGGCTTGGTCAGACAGTTTTCTTGCAGTCATGTCTTAGATCCTGGAAGATGTGCATAGTAGTTGCTTGACATGTGCTGATGGTCCTGCTATGAATACACATGCCAGTCCTTGCTCAGATATCTTACCAAAGAGTCTTGCCAGCTTCTTCAAATTGGTTAAAAAATCAATGACAGATTCATCCAGGCACAGCCGTCACTGCATGAACTGCTCATAGGCTAGGAAATGGTCATACACAAATGAATTCTGTAGGGCTTGTTTTATCTGTTGAATATCTGCTTTTTGTTCTGTACTAGCTGCTGGTAGATACCTAGTGCCCCGCTCGTTAATCACAAGGGAAGAACACATTCAACCTTCTTGATTCCACACAGATCGCAAACAAGTTCTGCTTTTACTGTCCATTTAGTAACTTCCTTTCCAGTTACTGAGCCATCAAATTTGGGCATTAATTTGACATCAAATACCCTATATGGTCATGATACCAAAATAGCTTGTAGCAGAATTTTATGAGGTGGGGATAAAATTCAATCGAGTAGTCGCATGTCTCAAGAAATTGTTCTTCATGCAGTGTAGCTACTCGTATAACAGAGGCACTGGCTACTTGCTATACCTGCTTATGTTGAGTTCAAGAAGTCAGTGTGACCAAAAATATGCATGATGTTCTCATATAAAAACAAGCTCTTTCATTCTCTTCTGACATAGGATAAATATGGCATATTGTCATTTGGTTTGACAAGGTAAGTCAACATATTCTTTACTGCAATTGGCATTCAGTGATCAACTATGGATATTTTCACTAATTCTGTATCAAATAAAAAGAACAGTAAATCTGAAAATCAGCTGTTCACTTCTTTCAATGATAAATATTGTGTAATTTTTCATCTGAAAGATGTCCAATCATTTTTGTTAAATCTTCTGTAAACAGGATAAAGAAAATCCTTTTTCTTACACACACACACATACAGTAACATTTTTCAGAAAACATTACAGTTCAGTAATATGCATAATTTGCCTTGTTTCAACCAAATATTTTTCTCTTACTAGGAAGTAATTTCATTTGGATGTAGGGGTGGATGTTTTACAACTGAAAATTTCAAATCACTTCTTGGTCTCCATCAAAACAAATGTCTCCACACATTTTAAATCTTTTTTTTTCTTTTATTATTTAAGATGAGACAGTTTATAATACTAACAACTAGTACTAAACAACTAATGACTATTTTGAGAACCTATTGTTTCATTGGCTTAGGCTAGAATTTTTCTTTAAAACATTCAATGAGGGACTCACCTGGCAACAGAAATGGTTCTGCTAAACTAGTTCACTAACCATTACTCTATAGTGAATTATCCCAACTCTAGTGTCACATTTTGTGCATGTGGTATGTACAAAATGTCACAAGTAAATAGTAGAAAGTTTGATGAGAATAGAATGAAAAATAAAACAGAATTTTCTTTATTTTTAAAAGATTTTTAAGATTTAATCTCTTTTAAAACTTAAGCTGTCATTATCAGTCATTTAGTGATCCACATATAGAATAAAATATGTCTCCATTCCTTTGTGCATGGGACTCTTTTATGTAATCAGAATATTTTGCTATATAGAGATGGGCATCTTTATGTAGTAGGCTCTTCTGGCATTGTAGAAGAAATGCCACATGTTTACATAATAAATTTTGTATTTAAAGGAACTTTCTAGAAAAATAACTTTTTCACGTAATATATATATATATATATATATATATATATATATATATATATATATATATTTCCATTTAGACAATTACGTTGGACAAACAGAGTATCTGTCAATTGTCATTTTAATGAGCAATGTAAAATTTTTAATATATAAATACAATGTTATCACAAAATTACTTAAACATGCCATCATTATTTGACCACAGGAATAAACTGATATTGAAATAAAAAGAATCTTTTCACTTTCTCTGTAAACTTCTACTGTCTCTAATCAATTAATTTTCTCTTTCTCAATGCCCTTTTCCTTTTGAAATAGCCTTTTTTATCATAAAAGCTATAAAAGACCTGTCTTGTTTTCTTATATCTTTATCAAGACACAGCAAGAATAGTACTTGTTTTTAAATATTAAATGATTTTGTCAGTCAGATTTAGAGAAATAGTTATAATCTAACATGTAGAAATTTTTGACAAATA
This sequence comes from Acanthosepion esculentum, assembly GCA_964036315.1. Taxonomy (NCBI): domain Eukaryota; kingdom Metazoa; phylum Mollusca; class Cephalopoda; order Sepiida; family Sepiidae; genus Acanthosepion; species Acanthosepion esculentum. The sequence goes on from OZ038513.1 coordinate 22,100,598, forward strand.
AACATACTTTTTAAAGAGTTAAAAAATAAGGACAGTTGCCCATGTAGCACTTTCCTTTACTTGAATAACATTGGCAATTCTATTTAGCATAGTCTACAAGGTGCTGGAGTCAATACCAGACCCATATTTTTGGGGCCCTGAAGCTTGAACAGATATGGGGGCCCTTAACAACCAGCAATAACAGATATCAAATTGCTAAAATGTAGGCTATGAATAGATTCTGATGAGTTCAATGAGCCCATACATCTGGTGGTTCAGGTGCTGCAAGCCCCCAAGAAAATTTTGAAATTTGGCCTATTATAGGAGAACATTGAGACCCTATGTAATGAGTATTAGAGCATATTCTAAGGCCAACATTAGCTACTTCAACCCATTGGCTTATGATTTTATCACTAAAATGACCTTATTTTAATAACACTTGAAAAAAAATATTGATTTTGTTAAAAAAGAAATGTTGCTTCAGGGGTTCGTCTGGGATTAGCACTCCTGAAGCTTAAGCTTCATTAGTTTCATAGTCGGTCTGCCACTGGCTGGAGTTGTGTGAGTAGATATATATTCAGGCACATTTCAGAACTGTTCATAAATGGGCTGCTTGTTTTAGTCTGGTCTGCAACATGTCCCATATATGCTCATCAGTTTAAATTTGACGAGTATGGCAACCAATGGAGTACCTGGAAGCTAGCCAAATGTTGCTGAAACCAGTTTTGTCACCCACAAACACTGAATATTATTGCTGGAATAAACCATCCCTACTGAGTAAGACAATGAGCCTAAAGGATTGCCTATGGTCTGCAACAAGATTTGTTTTGTATTACATCTGTCAAAACAGACTTCAATTTCACTAGTGGTCCTTGCAAATATCAACAAAACACCATTACAGAGCCACAAACTGCTAACAGGTTGGATTCATAGCATCATAAAATTTGAATGATCAAAAGAGGTGGGAACATAACTTGTTTGATTAGACAACATGGTGCTTGTCTATCATTATTTAATAGCAATGCTCTCTGGTAGGCTGGCAATTGAGAGGTAGAAACATAAAATTTCTAGTGATAACAGGAAAAAAAATTAATGATTAAATATGAAATTGTATAATTTGTTTTTGTAAATTTGGCATTCAGTCTGTAGGTTTTGCATTGAAAATTAGGAAGAAAGTAGTTGTTAGTAGTCAGGAATTAAGGTTAGTGTTACTGACAAAATAAGACTATTTTATGTATTAAGGCAACTGTAACAGAATGTAGCTATTATATGTATAATGTAAATGTATTACTAATGATTTTTCTATACAAATTAATTGCAAATTGAGAAAGAAGGGATTGTCAGTGGTCAGGAATTAAGCAGTTTCCACTGATAGAATGGAGCTATTATATGTATAATGTAAATGCATTTTTAATAATTTTACTCTAGGTATATATTGAAAATGAAGAAGGAATTGTCAGTGGCCAGGAATTAATTCAAGCCTGAGTAGGTTTATTCTATTTATAATCTAAATAATTTTCTATTTTATTCTTAAATTGTCAGATTTTATCATGCAAGTCATTGTTTCAACAAATCTTGTATTAATTAAACCAATGTTGGTAAAATTTTCATGATATACTTATGATAAATGTACCACTTGAATTTCATATTAGAATGGTGTCCTTAAAAAACATATTTTGAAGCATCAGATATTATGCAAAGTATAATATAAATGTTTACTCCTAAATAACTGCAAAAAGTAGAGGATATAGAAACATGTATTTGGTTAACACAATATCTGATATACCTAAATAAATTATTTTATAATTTTACATTATCCATTGATATTCTATAAACCTTCATCAGTCTTTCAACCATGTTATTAATTTTTTCTATATTTTCAACTTTAACTGGGAGCTGTTCTATTAACTTGATATCTTTGAAAATGTCAAGGTGAACACTACCTTCCATGAATATCTACTCCTTGCTTTAATAACTTTTTGGTTGTAAACTGTATCACTCCACCAAGACTCTTTTCTAAGAAATTACAATAACTCTTTACACTTAGCTTGATCATTCATTTTGAAAGGACCTGTTATTTTACTGCCTTTTAATAATAACTCAAAATATTACTCCATTGCCTTCAAAACTGTTTTGTTGACTATTTTTGTGAAGGGTCCAACCTTTAGAGCTGTCACTAGGTCCATCCAATGTAGTTCCACATTATTTTACTAAAAATTACAGTTGAGAAATCAGTTTTGTATCTACTTTTTGGTGCAATTTTCTCTGCTATGTTTACTTAAGGCTGATAAGTTTTGGTAGCGCTTTCAATAGCCAATAATGCCCTTGGTATTCGGCATCTTTTCTCTCTATTTACATTTGTGACAACAGGTTTTTTAAATATTTTCTCACTGGTCAATCCCCTTTTCTTTCTTATTATTACCATCTCATTTTTCTCAGCACTCTTCGTGATATTCTTAAAAATATTTCTTTTTCTTTTTTTGTTCAATTTTTCACAATTTCCAAAGTTGTGTTCTTATCAATCACTGACTTGATAGTATCTTGGTTATCTTGAGGTTATATTTTTTCTTACAACTCGTGGCAATGTTTATATATCTGAAATTTAAATAGTAAATATCATTCTATACAGTTATTTATATGATGAACAAGTCTTCATTTGAATAATAAAATCTCACAGCATCAAATAAGTTATTATAAATATTTCTCAAAATAGATATGAACTGAAATTCACTTGGTGTAGTTATATAAACATATCCTGAAAATTTTATAAATAAATTGGTAAAACATTAACTTGGCATAATAAAATCTGACATAATTTAAGATCAGTATGATGGCATTTCTAAAACCAGTGTACTAATAGTATTTTTCTGTTGAATATTTCCTTTAAGATTTGTAGTTGGTTTTAGTTTTAAAATCATCCCTTCTGATTATAGTTCAAAGCATTTACCTTCTTTTTCTTTCATAAAATGTATTTCTCCTTTTGCCTCGTTAAAAAAAGAAAGCAAATATGGTGAATTCCTCATGGCTACAAAATTGCATCAGTCTTTTGTTGTAACTGTTTAATGGAGGTCAGTCTTGTGGAAAATTTTCTTAAAGGCCAAGGGAGTAAGAAATATTTTTTAATGATTTTTCTGAATAGGCTGTTGCTAGTTGTTAAGAGTTAGCTAAAAAAAGTTAATCTATTATAAGACAAGTAACAATAGAGATTTAAAGCATTTTATCCTACCTGACCTCAGTAACTAATTTTCATTGAATCCAATATTTTTATAATAGCTACTTCAGTTTTAGAAGATTTTAATTCTAGTTAGAATGGTTTCTGTTGGTAGACATAAAATATTGGCACAGTCACACCTAATTTTGGTTTTGAGACAAAAATTACTATTTAAAAGTCTAAAATCTGCTTTGTGTACACAAGTCATTTTTATTTTTTATTACTATAGCAATTAAATCTCAAAGAAAATTAGAATATATCTGAACGTTTTAATAAATAAAGTCTGTGATCATTGCTACAATTTGTAAATTTTATGTACCTGTCTAGTTGAAATAAACAATAAGTACTATGCTAAAAGTTTCTTTTCTTGCATTTCTTAACTCCCTTCCAGCTCCATATTTTCCAGCCATCTCTTTACTATTTAAATTTCAGATATATAAACATTGCCATGGGTTGTAAGAAAAAATATAACCTCAAGATAACCAAGATAATATGTCAATTGCTATCTACTGTCCTCCTAATTACTCTTTCCTCTTACTGCTCATTATTAATGTTCCTGTTCATAATTCGTCCACACCCTGTAACCCTTTGTGTCTTAGTGGCTTTACTGCCTAAATCAATGATACCAATTTAAAAAAACAAAAACATTTTTAGTTTTAGATATGAACAAAAAAGTAGCACAGCATGTTTTGTGCATTACAAAGCAATGGATACTGGCTTATAAGGATGTGTTGAAAGGATCTTGTTTTTGTCATTTGGTCAGATTTTGGTGGGCTTGGGTTGGGCTAAGAACTTTTGAACACATTTTTGTGTGTGTGTAATAGATATATAGACGGCATCATGTGTGGGTGATGATTGCTTAAAGCATGAAACTGACAGTCACTATGCAATGGTGATTTCTATGTCCACACTGTTTATATCTACAAACACTTTGTTCCCAATCATGCACACTCTTCCTCCATAAATATAGTAAATTTTAAAGAATAATATATATATATATATATATATATATATATATATATATATATATATATATACACACACACACACACACACAGGAATTCCTCGATTAGTGTGCATTTGATTAATGCATGAAAATTTTTATATAACAAAATTCGATTAGTTCATACATAATACTCAATTAGTGCAGTAAAACATTCTTCAGTTTAATCATAGTCATTGAAAATTGATTTTTTTATAGTTACTAATGTACACATTAGCCGCACTAATTGAGGGATTCGTGTGTGTGTGTGTGTGTGTGTGAAGGATCACTAAAGGCAATGGAATAACAAATTAGAGTAGCAAATAACTTAAGGCATATAAATTCATCTTAGGAAGCTCGCTAAACTTTCTCATTGGTGATGAGATTGAAGGGCCATTTGAACTCTATATGCATATGAAATATCTTATTACTGCCCACTAACTTTATCATTACTCCACAATTCTCCTTCTTAGCTTAAGTCATTTTCTACACTAAGAGTAAAAAGTCTTGGTCGTAGTATAGGCAGTGTAGGAGTTTCAATGATGAAACACAAGACTGTAATTTTTATGTTAAATTTGTTTGAGTTTCAATATTTAGTAGGTTATGTTTTGATTATCAAGAGAAATGGAATTGTCAGTGGTTGGGAATTAAGACAAGCTTTACTGATATGATAGGGTTGTTGTATGCATAAGGTAAATACATTACTTTATGGTTTTATTATAGAAATAAATGCATTGAAAATATATATACATACGTACAGAGTGACAATAAAGTCACTATACAGTTACTTATAATAAAAAAGCGAAGCATTGAAGCAGGTGGCTTGCAATTTGAACAGTATCAGTAATTAATTTACTGTTGTTTACCATAGTATTTTATTGTTATTAACCAGAATGAATCGGAACCATTTTAATAATAAATTTCTGAACTGTTGATTAACTACTTTGTTTTCATTGTTATTGTAAGCAACTACATAGTGACTTTCTTGCCACCTTGTATATAATTTCTATCAATTATTTATTCAAGTGAATATGAATATTATTCTAATATAACAGGTTACATAACCGTCAAAGCTGAAATATATGGGCCTAACAGAAGTATTACCTAAGTACTGACTTGCCTTTCCCCCTAAAGATTTAGCTTTAAAAACTCTACCTGTACATAAGTATTTACATGATATATTAAGAATGCTTTGATATAATGATTGTATATGAATGCAATTGTGCACCTATTGATTTGTGTGTGGAAAGACATCATGCAGAGACCCACTGGCTTATTCAAAACAGGTATAATTGTTGCATCTTTGATTGGCTATTTTTCTCTCCTCTCAGTTTTTTCTTTTTTCTTTTTTTTATATATATATATATATATATATATAATATATATATATATATATATAGGAATGGAATTCTGTAATTGATGTCCAGTGAAATTCTACTTAACTTACTGCAACTGTCACATAGGCCTTTAGAGTACACATTGACATGACTTGTCAATAGTTAAGTGAAATGACTGACATTTTATTCACTCAGTTGGTTATTGCACAGAAGCTTCTCTACTATTTCAGTGAAGCTTGTTAGGAAGGAAAGATTAATTCAGTCAACATAAACCACCCCACGCCTCCATGTAATGTTTGATTTCCTCTGCAATCCGTGTAAGTTTAGCAGCAGTAAATTTTTAAAATTTTGAGAAAAATTTGTATTCTTTTACTTCTTTTATTATTGACCTCTATCAAGGGAGAGGGTAGTAATAAAACTTTTTTGCTGATATTGTCTGGATAGTCATGAAAGAGCAGTTTGCATGTGTACTTGTTCAACTATCTTCTTCTCTGTCAGCAGTTGTGTGATACCAGTGATAAGAAGACCTTATTTGGCAATGGGATGGCTTGCAGGGAAAAGTGGATTGATTCTTTTCCTTAAGGTGCAACGTGAACATAGTGGTTTTAACCAAAATTTGTACTCTGTTTACTAAAATTCTGTTTTCTATGCTGATAAATATTATACCACTCCATATCACCATATACTAGTTGACATAAGTGCTTTGCTAAGTCAATATTAAAAACATTCAGATTATTATTTCAATTTCTTACATGAATTATCAATTACCAATGATTGTGGAATATCAGTCTGGGAGTTGTGATAAAAAGCAACTGAAAATAAGATGAAAGAAATTGTAGTAAAAAATTAATAACATAACAACATGTCTATATTTTTGAAAAATATTATCCTTACATGAATTGTTTTGACTAATGAGCTCACTTTTTCTGTTACTATAATACAGGCATCTTCAAGTGTACAATACATCAGGAAAGAGAGATTCCTATTTTCTACAGAAATAGATGTCAAAAAAAAAGAAAGAAAGAAATGGTAACTAATATATATCAAGTGGCTAGTTTATTACTAATAATGTAAGCTACAGATGATCTATCACTATCACCAAACTATAAAATACAAGGATACTCTCGATTCCTTCTCTGAACAAAGAAAACCACACTGTGTTTGAATCTACAATGGACCACCTTAAACATTTATTCAACAAACTGATCTTAGCTACTACCTTCAATTTCTGTCATTCTCCTGTTACATCCCTTATCTGGACCTTGTCACATAGAAGATAATGTTCACTTTTCTATCACAAGCTATGGTCTGCCAATGAGAAATCACTTTAAATTCCACCAGGGTACAACTGGTTTCATTCATATTCGTACTCTACATTTGCATAGAGGGATATAAAAAAAAAAATAAATGCAATTTTTTTTTCTTTTTGTCAAACTCCTATGATGTATCAATTTAAGGAGGTTGTGTTTAGGCAATTATACTTTACAATATTTATTAAGACTTATTTTAGTATAGCACAAAACTAAATGAAAATATACAAATTATGTTACACCACTTTTTCCAGTGAAGGGTGCTTTTCTAGAAAGTTAACATTCAATATCTTGGCTTTTATCTGGGTTCAAACACACCTCGAGCAGTGATATGAAATTTGTAACTATCTCTACCACAGACTTATACAAAATTCAGCTTTGTATAGCACACGGTTATAGAAGTTACATCAACATTACAAATAAGGAGAGTCTATTTGCTTAAAAACATCAACGTTTGAAATACTGGATTTAACCTTGATTCAAACATTGACTTCTAGCATGAATTGGAAATCCCAAACTATCTCAACCATAAAGCAGTCTATGACCAATTGAATCTCTATCGGGATACAAGATTAAGCAATACAATTTGTGTTGAATACAAACATCAAGGAATCCATTTCAATATCATCAGCTACTAACTGCAAATAGATATCTGTATATTCAGAGAATCACCAAGTGATTGTTAAGCAGTTGTAAATTTGAAACATTTCAATAAACCAATTTTATTTAATTAGATGAGTTTTATTTTCCAGTTCTTTCTTTAGGGACCTCCATTAATTGATAGCTGATACTGTCAGTAAGTTACATTAATATGAATTCTTTACAATTTTCATGATAGTTTCCTTACATTCATCTCTTCTAATGTAGGTGTTTGAGTTGTTATCTGGAGATCATCTCTGCTTAGCGGCTTGAAGTAACATTAATTACTTATCCCATCTCCTTTTTAGATAGGCCTATGTGTCACTTTGCTTAACCTCACCTGTTGCTCAGGTATTATCATCACAAAACATCAGAGGATTATTGATTCTCTTTGTCATACTGTCTACCTTTTACAATTCTCTTAGATTAGCAGTTAGAAAGAATATGATAATATAAAATTTTAAGAACTTTTCTTGCTTATTCAGGCACAAGAAAAAATATATAAAAGCACATTTTAGGTAATTTTTTAAAATCTTTTTTAATTCTGTAATGTATTTTTAACTCTGGAATTAAGTAAAAGGCTCTTTTAGATATCAAAACTATTTGAATTTAATGTATGCGTTTACAAAAGGTTTCATTGAATTACTTGTTGAAATTGGTCAAGTGATAAATCAATCGAACATTTATTAATTTAACTAATTTATTAACATATCTATCTATCTATCTATCTATCTATCTATCTATATATATATATATATATATATATATATATATATATATATATATAATGATTATTGAAGTTCATAAAATGCAATTTCAGAAAAGAAAATACAGTGTTGCACTAAACTGAGATTTTCTCAGAATAATAGGAAAATGCTAGTAAAAATACAAAATTAACTCTGACCCATTATTCATCTTTTTATATCAATAATTAATTTCTGCTGATCTATTCACTGTCCTTCCTTGAATGTCTGGCTCTTAAGTAAGCTATATTTATTTTGTTACAAGGCCATAATATTGATGCATATGCCTCTGATAAAATGTGTCCCTGGAATTTTTCTATGTGTTGTGTTCCTTCAGTTTGTGGGCAGTCAAGGCTCTCCACAACTTCCTGTTCTTTGTAGCTGTTAGTAAGGTTTGTGCTTTCATTATCTCTCCCAATCCCTTTTCTGCCACAAGCTTGTTAGGTAGGTTATTCTCTGCTTTCCTCTCTCCCTCTTACCCTCAATATGTCCTATCAGATTCATTGGGACCTTTTTCCTCATTATGTGACCAAAAAATTTCAACTCTTTCTAACTCTAAGTATAAACAACTTTTTTTTTTGTTTCCATTTTCCTTAAAACTTTGTCATTATTCACATGTACGTAATTCATGGGATTCTCAGCATGCTTCTTCAAAACCACATTTCTGTTACTTCAAGTCTCTTTTTCATCTGTGAGAAGATTATTTAACATTAAGAGGAGGACTGATATTACATAACAGTTTAGTACTCTATTCTTTGTTTGTAATTAAATTGTCCTGTTTCTTAATATTTTGCTTAGCTTTTGGAAGGCATCTTTCACTGTTCCAATGCACCTTCAGATTTCAGTATTGCATTTCCTTTCCAGATATTTAAATTTTTTACTTGCTTGAATTTGGTATCTCCAATTTATAGTTCATATCGTGGGCTGTTCCTCTTGCTGACAACCATACATTCTGTCTTCTTACAGTTGATGGTTAGTCCTTTCTTCTCACTTTCTTTAACTACATTTTGTAGGTATTCCTGTAGTCGTCTTTCTGTGTCTGTTATCAGCACTGCATCATCTACATGTCTTATGTTGATTGTGTCCAACAATGATAAATCCTGGTAGGACTTCCAGTTCTCTCAGGATTGCCTCACTGGGATAAGTTTGTTAATTATTAAACAATGAAAGATATCCTTTCCTCACTTGTATATTGCATAGCTTTCTTGTTTTTGTTTTCCTTCTCAACAAGTATATTCTGTTTTAACAGATTGTTGAGGTTTCTTATATCAGTTTGTGTCAATTTCCTCATGAGAATAATTATGCTTTCTTAGGATCAAGATATTTGCCATTGTGTCTACAAATTCAGGAATATTTTGACTTGAAAATTTTATTCAATCTCTGGAGAAAGGTCATTCTATTTATTTCTCAGAATATCTTATCATAGTTCAGTTATTGCTCATCCTGTTTCCACTGAATATAAATATATATATACTACCTGACCCAAGGATTGAACTCACAGTTATTATGTCACCAAATTCATTAACCAACACTTTAATCTTCTAGTCCATGGGATAATGACCTAGACCATTAACGTATACATTCTTGAGAGAAGAAAAAAGATACTAGGATACTTCTAAAGACTGGTAAGCTGCAATTTACAGTCCAAGCATTGTGATAAAAAATGCATATACTAACAGTTCTTGAAAAACAGTCTTAACTATACTATGCCACTTTCTCTAGATTGTATGAAAAATCTACTAGAAACTTTCACTTTTCTAATATATCTCAATTAGAATAACAGAAAATATGAAATTACTCCAAAACAGCAATGAAAACCAGAGACAGGGTCAATATTTTCTAACCCTTCTCTCCTCCGAGTGGGGCATTTGTTTTACTTTCTTCTAGCAGAGCTGTTTTTCAGGCACTCTTATAATAACATTTTGGTTTTGAATGATAATAAGAGTAAATTTTCTTTTCTCAGTAATACTTGGATTTCTTCCTAAATACTGACAATTCTGAACTTTTAAAAAAAAAAGATTCCCTTCCCCGGATATATACATAGAGCTAACACTTGCAAAAAGTAATCATAGATAACAAATTGCTAAATTTGGTGTTTAATCAACAATTTTCTTTTTTATCACTAAAAAGTTTGTAAATGCAGCCAAATGTTAGTCAGAAAGTAGCAAAAGTTATTGTGTAATAATCAGAAAAGCTGAAACTTTGTCTACATATATATTGGGTTCAAAATGCAGATGACATTAAAATGCTGAGCTGTGTAATTCTCATTTCATCTTCTATCCCCAGAATTTGCTGTGTTGCAAAATCATTAGAAACAATGTTTTGACATATTTGCTTACTAAATCCTACCTTTGTAATATCACAGTTTATATAAACATCTCATGAGGGTATAAAATAAAAATCATGGGAAAAGTAAAGTTTTTATGCTTATCCTCATCAAAACAAATTAAGATGGAAGAAGTGTATAAACAGTTTCCAGGAAAGTTTTAGTCTCAAACAAATTAGAATTAATTTTATCAAAGAAAATGAAGATCAACTTAAATATTTTTAATACTTGCATAGGTGAATCAATAAATCCATAGCCTGATGATGAAAAAAGTTATTTTTCACAAATATTTATTTTGCAAAATGATCTCCTCCTTTGTCAGTGACCTTAAGCCAACATTTCTCTATCAATAGATTGAACATTATACAGTAAATATTTCAGATTTTCAGCCAACAACTGACAATTTTATTGATTCATCCTTGTAAAGTTTGTCAAAGTTTATATGCTACTGTAGATGTTATTTCCAGTTTTCTTCTGTATTTTGACTAGGCTTAAAATATCTATTTTTGTGACTTCTTCACATATTTTTAAAAAATTCATATATATGTATTTATAAATGTATATATTTCAAATTCATCACTGCCTAAAAAATTAAGCTTTCACTGCAAGAGCCACATAAGATTTAATGTTGCTAAGAAGCAATTTATTTACATATACCTGATTGCATCATTTATATTCTGGAGATAGAAAGCAATTTATACATGAACTTTCACAACATGTTTCCTGATTTTTCAAGATGTTGCTTTGTAATCTTCAGTGATTCACTGAAACTGTTTTTATTGAAGAGAGTGTTTTCTCTTTTGCAAGCTTTCTAATTACTGCCATCATCATTATTTTGATGTGATCTTCCAGTCTATGTTTAATGCATAAAACTATGTCCCTTGAGTAAATCAGGTTTTGGTACTTTGTAATTACTGGATAAAATACATTCAAGCCACTTGTGATAGCAGAGATAAATAGGTAATGTGACAAAAACAAAGCCATCAACAATTAGATCAGAATAACACAAATAAGAACAAGTTAAACCTTTTGATCATTTGATTAAGCTTTCTTGTAAAACATCAATATAGAATTATTTTCTGACAATACCCACAAGACTACATCTTTCTCTATGTTTACAAAGTAATCAATTATGGATTTCAAGTTCATAGACAATCCAGTGGAACATAAAGCTCAATTTTAATAGAATAATATTATCCAACTACTTAGTGTGTTTCTATCTGAATTTCTGGAATGAGGAGTTATCATTATTTACATTCAGATTAATGTCATTATCTTTATTATCATAACAGTATTTCAGCTATTGTTTTCCCTAGCCTTATTCAGATGTCTGTTGATCAGTACTACTTAACATTAGATATGACAATATTGATCAGAATGTAAATAATTTTTGTGAGATATATATATATATATATATATATATATATATATATAAATAATGATTGTCACTTCTTTACAGAAGACCAGCTCTTGGGAGCTTTTTTTCTGTGTTTTCCATTCATAATTTTATTATTTCCATCATTTTTAAATGATAAGTCCATAAGTGATTATTAAGGCCAGTTTAACTTTTACAACCTCTCTTACACACATGACAAACAAAGTTTGTGTTAGCTATGTTGGAAATCTGCCTGTCTCTGTGTACAATTATATGATGTTTGAGTCTCACAACCCTTACAAACCTTGTCAAAAACTTGCACAAGTAATCTGTAGGTCTTTCTGGTAGGGTTGTATTCACAGGAGTTTGCACCTGACCTCTTTGGTGAGATCTTGTGTGACTGGTTAAACCAGCCACTGAAAGGGTGACATTTCCATAAATACAGTGAGTCCCCCATATTCGTGGGGGTTAGGGACCAGAACCAGCTGCGAATAATTAGAATCCACGAATAATTGTAACCCCCCCCCCTAAAAGTGCTTATAAGTACCTATTTTGATTGTTAAAACACCATATGCCTTAAACTTTCATCCTAAACACTTTAGAAACATTTCAGACCATTTTTAAAACATTTTTTGAAAAATAGTATTGGTAACCGTACACTTAGCATAAATTTTCTTTCATACATACAGTAACCGTTTTTTTAATTACGCATAGATCAATACAACCATTGAAAATATTGTATAAAAATATATGTAACAAGACATAAAATGTAAATAAAGTTTAAAGCATTTTCTAAAAACAGAATTGTGATGATGCCCCCAGACTTAGCATAAACCACTTTTAAGATTGCAGCCTCTAACAAAGAACAAAACCCAAGCATGACACATGTTTTTGCATTTGTTTTTTACAATGAAGATGGACAATTCTGCCAATTTTTACCATAAAAATGGACTGTTATGTTTTAAGTCACTTAAATAACAAGAAAATAATACAAGAATATTTTAAATTTATTCTATCAAAAAAGTACACAAATTGAGGTAGTTCTCAGCGAATAATTTGTACATATGTTATTCAGAAAAACTTGCAAATATTCAGTTTCCCCAAATAACAAGTACATATTTTCTAAAGAAAAATCCATGAATGTGTGAAGCTATGAATGCTGAAATGCAAATAGGTGGGGGCTCACTGTACTGCAAGTGTGTTGGTGTCCTAATAACTCTGGAACAGATACTATTTCTCCCTTCCTAATGGCGTGCTTTTTGTTGGAATGCTCAATTCTCTTCTGTTCACAAATTGTTGCAGTTTTCCCAAATCAACCTTCTCCAGTCAGATCCATCTCCAGCAATAGTTTCCCAGTCTTCAACATTAATGCCAAGAGTCTTTAGGTTACATTTAACTACATCCTTAAAATGTTTTTTTGGATGATGAGTGGGTTGATTACCTTGTACCAACTCACCATAAAAAATACATACATATATATATGTAAGTTTGGTTAAAGACCATCGTCAAAACTTTTATTAAGGAATTTCGTTTACTTTTTTCTATAATTTGGGATTATTTTCCATGGTTTATAAAAGTTTATAAATTGTCCAATATTTGAATATATATTATTATCCAATAATATAATAAAAAAAATACATGGTGTATGATGACCTGATATTTGAAAAACAATGAAACTAACAAAACACAAAAAACAAAAACTGTTTGATAATCACTTATGAAAGCCAAAAGTCCTTAAATATTAAACAATTTAGCCATCATAAAAATTCAGGATGTGGATTTAGTAAATATTAAATCCTTCAAATGCTTCAGTGTATAGATCAGTTATACTAAATTTAGTAGAGAAAATTGAATATAGAATAAACTGCAGTAGGAGTAGTTTTGCTTAACACTGCAAGTTGCTACAAAACCAAAACAAACTGAAAATTGAGTTGCCTTCCTAAATAATCTCATCAGATTGAAACTTTTATATGAATGACATGCATAGCACCAAACTTTATTCAGAAATGTCAAAACTCTCAGCTGTATACAATCACTTTCTCAGATCAATGGTTAAAGATGGCTTCAAGTGAATGAAACCTCGTAAGAACCATATTTCTTCAAATCTCATGGACTGGTGCAACAGAATCACAAAAATAAGAAATAATAGAAGCCATATCACTTGATGACTTTTGACAACAGCAACAACTAAAATGGATATCATATGTAATTTAAAGTGAAAGTAATGACATAATCAAGTTTCTGACTTTCTACTTCAAACAAATGGTTAAGCCCCCTCTCACTACTGGAAAGAGCAATAACAGCTACTAGACCTGAGAAATCTATTTTCCAAAATAAACGTTTTAAAAAGATTTTATCAATTTCAACCAAAAATGGCACAGGCTGAGAATGCTTAATGTTTCCTTATAAGGAAACTGCGAATATTACCATTATATTTAATCTTTCATTAGAAACCATGGAAAAACAAAATTCTTCTATTGGTTTTTAACTAAACTTGTATAAATTAAAAATTGCTGGCCAAAAATACTGTGTGTGTGTATTGAACTTTCTCATTGATTCTGACATGGTGGTTCAGTTTTCCTTTTTTTATTAACTGAACCACCAGACTCCTCACACAGGATTTTGATTGTAGTGGTGAAGGGTTGTGTAGAACCAGTTCCACATTTTGGAAGAACTGATAACAGAGAAATGGTGGAGTGTGCCACAAATGTGTCTCTAAACTACCCTCATCAGGTTGAATCTAGACTTTTCCTTTTCCTAGACTGGTTGCTAACCAAGGCTAAATAGTCTGCCCTGCTATCCAATCCATAATTGAAGTTAGAGGGATGTATAGAGATACCTTTCCCAAAAGCATTTGTGCAAAAGGGAACGTAATGAATTCAACTAGGATTTGAACTCAGCTTACTCCCTTTTCTTTCCAAACTGGAGACTGCATACATGTGCGTGTGTGTTTGATAATTTGAAATTTAATACTTATGTTCAATGTCTTGCATATGTACTTTTAGTAAAATTTTTCTAAAAACTTTATAAATGTTTGTATCCTATTGGAAAAAAAAATTGTGCTTCATTAAAAGAAAATGTCTGATAATGATTAAAATTAAAGTATTTTTAATTATAAGAACGTGGAGATTTCTGTATATGATATCATAAAATGAAATTTTCGATATAATTTCTTTTATATACTAAAAAATGGACAAACTTTTCTTGCATTTTGCACAACATCCATTCAGTTCACTTGAATCATTATGGATTGATATTTTCATCCATATTGATATTTGCATACTGACTTCAGGATTAAATTCAAGTGAAATGAACAAGAATATCCCATAGGATTGACAAAAGTAGCGTCTAGTATTTTTGAAAGAGATTTCAGATGATTAGTTATTGAGATATAAGAAAGGTTCAATTTACATATCCATCAACCATTAAGCTTAAGAGAGGACTCTCTCACTAAATCCTGTCCTTAAAGACTGGCTTTATTTTGAAAAAGCTGATTCCTATCAGATAATATTCTGTTGTTTTGGACTGCTTTATGGCTTCTAGATTTGGTTACTTTTTCTTGCTTGACTGAACATGAAAGCTAAAAATATAATCAGTTTATGCAAACCTCTTGCAGACTGATCATTTCTGGTTCAAATAAATTCCACTTTTCCAATGAATCCTGTTTGGGGATTCACAATTCTTAAGAATTTTGATCATTTATTTTGATTCAGGGGAAAAATATTCTTAATGGTGTTCTCTTTTTCTTCAATAATATATCAGAAACTTTAATTTTTGCAGATTTGGAAGCTGTTCAGTAATGACCTCAAACACAGAAAAAAAATGCTGTATTTTTTGGGGGGGGGGGTAAGTAAAATTTTAAAACATTTTAAAGAGAAAACTTGTAAGAATGGCTGCATTAATATATATATATTAACATGGGGAAGAATTGGTTCTTTTCAGTTGACCACTGTTGAATGTAAATGTTGCAGCACTTGGTGCATTTTGTCAATTTCCTGACAATGCTTTTCTTCTTTGATAGTTTCCCCAGGATCAAAGAAGTTGTAGTGGATGATTCCATTTGCCAACCACCAAACAGTGACCATAATCATTTTTTGATGTAGTTTTAATCTTTCACCTCAGTTCAGCTACTTTGTTGAACACCATTGATTTGTTGTATTGAATCCATTTTTGGCCATGTGTCACAGGGCAATCACAAAATAGATGATTGGTGTGTGTATCTGTATGGTGGGGGTGAAGAGCTATAAAACAGACTTTGTAAGGATGTATCATTTTTATTTTCATTCAGCATGTATGGTACTAATTCTGCAGTTTCTTCTGCTTTATGTCCCATTTGAACTTGTACAATAAAATTGTCCAAAATGTCTACTATTTTTATTTTGACAGCCTAAAATAAGAAAGAATAAACATTAAAAAACAAAGCTATTAGCATAAATCAATATTGTGAAATTTGTACATTACATAGTTGAATAATGATTTATTCCCAAATAAGCAGCAAAGATTAAAATAACAAAAACTGTAATTACTTTTACATCAACTTATGAAAGGGTGCAGAAAAGTTCTCAGCCTAACTTGTTTCCTGAAATAGCATTTCAGTGAATAAACATCAAAATACTGATTTTTTTTTTTTCTTGATTTTTTTTTTTTTTTTTTTTTTTTTTGGAAGTGAATTAGTATTTTCAGTAGTGTGTATTTGTAATTAGTGAGATACTGTGTAAAACAATGTGATTACACAAAATTGACTAAAATGGGGACAAATTAATAACTCGTGTATAATAGTACTATCTTTGTAAACATGTTATTTGTACATTTCCATAGTATTCTTAGCCCATATCCAAAGTTTCTCTTATGCTGATAATGTGATAGAGAAAGATTGAAAGATGCTGTAACTTGTAATATAGAACAATACAAGGCAGAAACATTTAACATAGTTCTGTATATAACATGACTAAGAGAAGCAAGAATATAATCCATCTTGAGGCAACTTTTTACTATTAAAAAAAAGAAAAGCTGATAAGAATTCTGGTAAGCAGCTTGTTATTTAATGTCTGGTTCATATATGAGGGATGAGGGTGTGTTGACGTACTCAGCCCAACCTACTTCCTAAAATCTGATCAAACATCAAAAATTATTTTTGCAAAACCTTCTTGGTCAAATTAAGAACTATACATGGTTTATCAACTAGCCTATTAAAATTCAAATCAAGGCAAAGATGACAACATTTAAAAGGTGTTTTTTTACCTCTTCTTTTTTGAAGCTCTGTTAATGAGAAAGATAATTCTTTACTGATTAGAAATATAATTCCTCAGGCTTTTGACTTGAGACCAAAGTTCCATCCAATTCATTGGCAACCTCCTCATGAAAAGCAATTCTAATGAAGATAATGAATGGCTGATTAGATGCGAGTGAGCCTGATAGAAAGAAGTTCAGCTTAGCTGATTAATGACACACACACACACACACTATTCTGGGTAATAGGAATTTGGGATGAGTTTTTACTTGCTTTTGGCATTATTTAGATTTTATGTCAGAAGGGGAGAGCATTTAAAATCAGCTTTGTTGGTTGTTGATAACAAGGATTGAAGATATAAGGGGATATTGAAAAGTTCTTATCACAATGAAGAAGAGATTCTAAAATAAATTCTAATGTTTATTTATTTGGTCAAATTTTATGAAGTGGATTTAACTGAGAACTTTTCAGCCACACTTTGTATATTTATAACCATTACTCAAGAAGATATAAATAGGTCATTGGAATAGTAACATGAAATCATTAACTATTCTATAAAAAATATTTTTTGATTAAATTTATATTTCATGTCTGACACAAAGTTCATTGAATTAAACTTTGCACCGATTACAATCCACTAATGTAAACTTTGGTATCTAACTGGCCTCTCCCTGATGTAATTTCCAGTCAAATTATACTCATTCACACTATTCAACAGACTTGGGAAGACATAAGTCAGATCTCTGACATCTGTACCAAAAGAAAAAAAGGGGGAGGATTCATTGGAAGCTATTAAGCTATCTAGTTTGTTACCAGAGCAAATGCTTACCTGTAGATAGGAATAGCATATTGATTGTAAGCAATAGAAAGATGGCCAACTGTAATATACTTAATTGCTTATATACTAGCGGAAATAGAGAGTATGGAGAGGAGATCATGTTGCTAGTTTTAAAATGCTTCAATAATGAACAACCGCTACTACTTTTGAAGCCTTAAAAGTGCTTTTCTTGACTCAGTATTGGTTTTAATCTTTTTGAATGTAAGGATTTTCAAATATAAATTTCAAAAATGTTCCTTAACCTGTTAAAATATTGAGCTATTGTTTAATATAAGGGGATTATCTATGAATAAATGTAGTAGTTCAGAATTACATGACTGCTTCACCTGCATATTCTATTTCTTTTCTTTTAAGGATAGAGAAATAGAAAATGCATATTAACATTTTTTTATTTTTATTTAGTGGCAAAACTTTAATTATTTGTTTCTAAAGGACAAGAGTAACTAAAAAATGACATGCTTAATTTATCTAACCTGTAATATCACAGGTAGGATTTGTTAAAAAGTATGTAAAGTTTCATTTGCCTTAATGATTGCATTTATAAATGACACGACCAGTTCTGGTTATAGAGGTGAAATGAGGGAGATAGAACAATACTTGTGCTTGTATTATAATGCTGCTACATGTTAATGCAGTATACAGAGGTTATACAGGGTGCAACAGAAATACCCTCCCACGTAATTGTAATACATTAGTGGCAGTGGTGTCTCACCATTATATGGGAGATATTTCTGCCAATAAACAGAACTGAAATGTAACCTGGTTACACTAACCATACTACCCTAAATGTAACAGGTTAAACTAGGTACCTCCAATAATTTGCTATACGTAAGGTTTAAAATGAATTTAAAAAAATGAAAAATCTTTCTTGAAGCTTTCATTTTAGCTTTAATTGAAAGCTAAAGGATTTAAAATTTACTATTTCCAGTAAGCCAAATACTCTGGTGTATTTTAAACAAGTTGTATTGATTGGAATTGATTTTTTTTTTCAGTAAAATCTATAACAATCGGCCATTTTTGACATACTTATAGACAAAAATTAATTCTCAATTTTAAAAATCTTGCAAAAATAAAATGTATATTTATGAAACATTGAGGAAAATTAGCAAATTTAAAGTTAATTTAATTTGATTTGAAACACATACTGCTTACTTATAGCATAAAATGTTGTATACAGACATTTCTTATCTATGAGGTCTTGTTTTTCTGATGTGCTAATCAATTTATTGACAGCTGAATGTGAACAATTATTTGATTTTTGCAAGAATTTCCAAATTAATATGTCTGTCACCACAAAAAAGAGGCTAAAATCTGCTATGCTAAAAGTTAGTATAACCACTGATGCAAGAAAAACAAGCTTTTTAATTGAAATTTAGAATGTTCTAAAAAGGAGTAAAAAATTTAATTAAATAATCAAAAAAAAAATACTTTGATCCTTCCTCTTCTAATAAAATAATGATTTTGATGATAAAACTATGTTTTCTTTACGGTATGCTGATTTTTTAAATTTTATTTTAGCGTTAGGTACTTCGGTTAAACTAACCTTACCACACTTCAGTTTTCATTATTTCCTCTATTAACAAACTAAATATTTCTGATAGTAGAAAAAAAAAGTTGAAGCTTCAAATTTTGTACATTTTTTTTAACCTAAAATTTAATGCATATTTCAATATTGCATAGTCCAGTGGCTATAAATTAATATAAATCCTCACTGCCAAAATAGGATAATCATGAGGCGGTTTTGAAAGAGTTTGGCTCAGCTTGCTTCCTAAAATCTGACTGAATAATCTAACAAAATTTTTTTTTTGAACTGAAAACTTTTCAACACACCATCATAAATAAATATAATAATGTAAATATGTTGTTAACAATTTTACTGTAGAAAAGCTTTGTAAATAATTTTATAATAAAGTTTTCCTTGCTAATATTTCTCGGGTTATTATTCCCATTACCAAAATGTTTACATAAATCATTCTGAAAAATATACTTGTAGGTGATTTGATAAACAACAAAGAAAGCAGTTTACTTTTTTTATGATTATTGATTCACCTCGGTAATCGAATATTGTGTAGTTAAGCTTTAAATATGTGCTGCTATGATATACGGCAACAATAATATTATTACTTTTTTCTCATGTTCATTGAATGCTCTATTTACAACTTCTCCTTAATCCTCTTGTATGCAGATGTTCATACAAAATGTATATTAGGCATCAATATTTATAATCCATGCTTAGAAGTTAGGCAGATAAGTTATTAATAGACATAAAGTTGCTTTTAGATTTACACAAAATAATTAACACTGATCTATATTGTCTTATTATAAACTATGCACAGTAACCCTCAACTTAAACAATAAAGAAGGTGCCTATTGAAGTAGGCCTTTTTTTTTTTTACTTCTTTTTTTAATGTAAAAAAAAGAGCATATTATTCAATATAAAATACTGTAAAATACAAAATTATAAAATCTATAATAAAAAAAATAAGTAATAATTATTCATCTATTTGACTATGCAGTTCAGTGGTTCCTAAATTTATATGGTCTAAAATCTTATCTAAAATCTATCAGGGAGATCCATATTCTTAAAAATTGTTTATTTTAGGCATTTTTTTTTTAAATTGGAAAGAAAAATTAGAGGTAATTTATAATTTCATTCATCTTATTTGTAATAAGGTTTGTTAAATTCTAAATCCATACATAATGGTAAAAATTTTTTTTATATCTGTTACCCCCTCCCACACACACACACTCACAGTTAATTTTATGAAAATTTGAAAACTTGAATATGAGCTTCTCTGTAATTTTTTAATTAAATGCAGATTTTGAAGAATATAAATCATTGATTTTTTTTTCTTTTTTTGTAAAATACAAAATCCAATAAAACTAAGATATTATTTAATCTTTTATTATTAATCTTTTAATGGCTTTTATGAATAATATATATTAAAGACATTTTTGTCTGTAGCCAAATATTTTATTGATGAAAAATGAATTTTTACAAGAATTGTTTTCTATTTTTTCAGTTGTAAATACAAAATGTGATAAACTTGTTAAATATTTTAAAATTAAGTTTGAATATGAACATCTCTGGAAATGCTCTTATTAAATGATCTATTTTTACAGATCATAAATTTGAAAGCTTATTACAATCTGTGATAATAAAAAATAATTGTGAAAATTCACAATAATTTTTTTAATATGCAAAACTACACAGAAATGATGTCCTGTGTTTTAAGAGTTGTTTCTCTTGACAGTAATGATCCGGTCTCATAAATTGCGCTGATTTTTGTATCAAATTCTCTGACTGACCACCGACCATCAATGTCGCATTTTCAAAATTTTAATTTTTTTTTTTTTAATACAATCAATTTTTTTTTTTTCAGTGAGAGACATACTACAATTATTAAATTTTTTCTTTTTTAAATTCAATTTTAGGGACGGAAATAGAGAAGGGTTTGGACATCTCTTTGTTAAAAACTTACCTAAAAAAAATCAATAAAATATTAAACTTTCAAAAGTATTTAATTTTTAAGAATTACTTTATAGTTAAATAAGTTGGTTCACTTAAAATTCGAAAATACTGTTACTTCTGCCCTTCTGTCTGATAAATTGCCTTGACGTTAATTGTCAATACATTGACGTAAACATCAATTCACACCTCCAAAAGCAATCACCATGGTTAGACATACTTATTTTGAACTAAATTTTTCCTGCTAAAAAAGTAAGTAATGTTTGTTTCAAATTACATAAGTATACTTTAAATTTTCTAAGTATAATTGAATGTTACAAGATTTTTAAATGGAGAATTTCACTTTTGTTTACAAAAATGGCCAACATGCTAGAAAGGATTAAAAAATTTTTTTTTAAATATTCAAAAAATACTTTCATCTTTCCTCTTAATAATAACATAAACATTTAGATGATAAAAAAATTGTTTAATCATGTTTGGGCCCTTTTTACATCAGGGTATGCTCTTTTTTAGCGAAGTATTGAACATACCTAAAAGACTACTATATGTTAGTAGGCCTTTGACCAAATAGAAACAGGAGAAAGATTTTAAAAATCAGAATTTTTGGACACGCCTGGGTCCTTTCTCAACGAGACAAGAAATAAAAAAAATGAAGTTGGACTTTTCTTACCCACCCCCTGCATGTGTTATATTAGAAGAGATCTAGTAGTTTTGAGGTAGCTGTTTGCCACGGTTAAGGTTTTAGAGGGTTTTCAGTTTTAAAACTTTAAAATTTAAAATAAGTTTTACTTTTTTAATTTTTATTTCATAAAATATTTTTATTTTAGTCTAGGTCATAAATTTAGTTACCTCTATCATGGTATTTCATTTCAGTTACATTATACTATTTTAACTTTTATTATTTTTTCATAAAGCATCTTCAAACATAACTAAAAATCAATAAAATATAAGATAATTGCTGAAAATATGTTAATTCTGTAAAAATTACTATGTAGTTAAAAACAAAAAAAAATGCGTTCACTTAGATTTTGTAAATTAATGTCAATTCTGGTCATCCATACTAGTTTTCAACACCTTGGAGCTTATTAATAACGTCAATAAAGACATGAGAAAAAAAGAACCTGTCGTTAAAAAATGCTTGCATACTATTTTTTTATGCTAAAGTAAATATTATTTGTTTCAACTCAGATTAACTTTAAGTTTGCTAATTATACTCAAATAACTTGTCACAAATACCTTTTTTATTTTTGGAAGATTTTTAAAATCTTTAATTAAATTTTATTTTAAAACTTACTAAAAGTTAAGAAATAGCCACCAGTAAACAGAATTTTTGAAATCAAGCAAATATTTAACAGTCCAATCTATATAATTTCTATTTTTACCAGCTGGAAATAGTCAATTTAATTCTTTAGCTTTCAATTAAAACCAAAAAGAAATCTTCAAGAATGCATTTTTATTTTTAAAAATTCATTTTAAACCTAAGGTATAGAAAATTTATACTGAATTAGTGGACATTAGACATAAATGTTGCAAGACTGAAATGTACTTTGTTGAAATTCCTTTCATCTACTTCTTTTCTTTGAAAATATATTTGCATAGGACTCGAGTCAAATTTTTTTCTAGGAAAAAAATCCCCACAACCACCAACCACCTTAAGAAAAACATTAGATTTTTTGTTCTTTATTTTTTTTCATGTTGCAAAAAGAAAAGTTCTTTTTGAAATAAATAAAAAATAAAAAAAACTCTCTCAGCATGCAACAAAAACTATTCCTGCTCGAAAAATAGACATCCCAACAGTGATAAAATGAGTTAATTTTATTATTTTCTTTCTCTTTCTCTTATTTGTTTAAATAAAAAAAAAAAAATTTTTTTTTTTTTTTTCTTAGTTGAAGGCAAAATTTGCCATGGATGTGGCTTTTTTTAAGGGCACCTCGACATAAACTCATCCATATATATATATATATATATATATATATATATATATATATATATATATATATATAATAACTCTCCCATTGTTTTTCAATGTATGAGGCACCAGTAGCCCAGTTCTTACATGCACATATAATTTGATTATAGTAGTGGAGGCTTGTGCAGGACCAACCTCACTTTTTGAAAGAGCCAAATACAAAGAACCAGTGCAGCGCATGGTACAAGGTTTCCAAACAACCCACCTCTGGTTTTTTAATTCAGAGTTGTTCTTTTCTTAGACCAGTTGCCACCCAAGGCTATAGGGCCCAGCCTGTCCTGTTATTTACCCACAGCTTCCAGAGAGAAGAGATTGATTCATACTCTTCCTTTGCATGTAAGTGAATGTAATAAACTCGGATGAAATTCAGATTTAGCACTCTCATTCCTCAGTATGAGATGCTATCCATTATTCCACTGTGCTTGTTTATTATATATATATATATATATATATATACATACACATTATATTTTAAGTCTTATTTTTAGGTTTTTGCATGTGATGTTTCAAATATAACTTTTCCATATATCATCATTGTACTTTTTTTTTCTTATTTCTTGCCTTCTCATTTTAAACACCTTTGATCAGTTTGTTATTGTGATAAAGACACTGCTACCTGGTGTTGCTAGTGCAAGGGATATAAATCTAGTACATTAGAGAAAAAATATAAAAGTATGTGTGATGTAAGTGCTGCAAAAGAATCAGTTTTTATGAACTGGTCACATGTTGAGAAAGGAAGTTTAGCAGCTTCCAAAAGACACTCTATCCACAGAACCAGTCTTTGTCAGACAAAAAAAGCAGGGTTCCATTGAAGAGATAAAAGGTGGAAAGGAATTTCATCTCTTGTGAGTGTGAAAACAGAGGCAGTCAACAGTATGACATGGAAGCACAGACTTTATCAGGCAGCCATCTGCATATATAGATAGCAATATGTATATTCTGAAAGCAGATATGTATTTATAATGTGCGCACACACACACACACACACACACACACACGTGTGTGTGTGTGTGTAGATTTAGATATTGTTGCACTTGGTTCTATGAATAATACGAGAACCTATTAATGGGAAAAAAATGTACAAATTAACTATCAGCATGTCTTATATATATATATATATATCTGTAAATCTTTATGCATTGACAAAATAATCTTTAGTAATGTAAATCCAAGCTCAGAATTTATTGATAATAAATTCTGGAAAACTAATAAAAACAATTTCCTTTTAAAATGCTAATAAAATATTGGCCATTATAGAAAAAAATCTATAGGCTAAAAATATTTATTTTCCACAATTGTTAGTGCACATTATTCAAATGAATATTAATCATAGATCCAAATTCTGCTCATAATTATTGGTCCTGATCTGGCAGCTCAATCACCTTTCCACCCACTGTAAGTTTGTCTCTCTCTCTCTCTCTGGCTTTTCTATAAATACTTTCATGATAATTGTTTGGATGAGCTCTTCACTATGGTACCAATGGTTTTTGAAATTAAGCGCAGCACTAGACTGGCGTTGAGACCTCATCAATTTACAATTCAGCTGGCTAGATGTAACTGTAAATTCTGTGCTAACAGTTTCTTCTCTCACACTTCTCAATTATGAAACTCTCTTATGGCTCCATGCTTTCCACCCAACTTTAATCTGCAAAAATTTAAATACAATGTCAATCGCTATCTACTGTCCTGATTACTCTCTTCACTTTCAAGTGTTCATCATTATTGTTTCTGTTCCTAATTCTTCCATACCCTGTAACCCCTTGTGTTTTAGTGGCATGACTGCCTTGCTTGGGGTAGTACCAATTTAAAGTGTGTGTGTGTGTGTGTATGTATGTATGTATGTATGTATGCATGCATGTATAAGATTGTAAATTATGATTACATCTTTTTAATCTGTTATTTTAGGGTTTATTAAACTTGTCAAAGCATTAATTTTTTTAAGGAGGGTGGAAAGGCCATATTTTGATCTCTCTTCACAGAATTATCAAAAGTCTTAATGCAAAAAAGTGAAAATTGGTCACATGTCTATGAATCATTGAAATCCATCATAGTAACTTTAGTTCCTAAAAGTGAATTTTGATAATTTTATAACCAAAATTTTGCAATTTTTGTCTAAAATTTAGTATGGCAAGTTTCTGCATCCAATTTGTATATTGTTGATGAGAATCTGATTAGTAAGGAATTAATGCAATTATTATAACAAACAGAATAGTTATAATAATTTTATATACTTACTACTGTAGTGTCTCCAAAAACTTTTGCTGCAGGTGATGACCCCAGGGGTCAGGCATGGTTTTATGACTGAAACCTTATTACCATTAAGCTAGGACATGCAGGCTGTCACTAGCCTTTTCATGATTTGCAAGTTTCTTATATATTTCCTCTTTCCTGTCAAGAATTTAGGTTCAGTCAAGTTTGTTAATGTTGAACTGCTGATGAAATCCAGACATCTTACTTAGATAGGAAATATATTAGTTGTCCAACAATGTCTTCACATATTCTTCTTTCAGATCTTTGTATGTTTCAAGCTTTCAGATTTTTATATTTTAAGTTTTATTCTTAAATTGCAAAGATGTATAATCAAATTTTCATCTTTTACACTTTACTAATTATAATTTTTCAAATTGATTTCTTGTTGTTTCTTTGAAGAAACTAATTGTAAACAGTAACCTGAATATGTTGTGCACTTGTTCATGATAATGAAAGAAAAAAAAGATTGATTTTTGTTTAATTTGACTGAGAAAAATAAATAGAAGCCATTTCCTTGATGAAATGGCTTGCAATTGATTGATTGATTTAAGTCCACAACTGAACCTGGCCATGAATTCTCTTTTGCTCATTCTCTCTTTAATTCTTGGCTAAAAAGAAATATTTGACTTGACCTTATCCATAATGAGACGTAATTAGAATAATTATTCTGTAAATAGCTCTAATAATGCTCCCTTAATTAGTTGGAAACTGCTGCTCAAAATAATGGATATAATTTCTGATATGTGGTTTAGAAAAATCTCTAATTGTGTTAGCCATTGGTAAAATAGACAGTTTGTTCACTCAATAAAAGTTTGTTTGATAGAGAATATTTTAAACTGTTTAATGGATTTTAATTAATGATTTCTGATCCAGTGATAAACTAGATGGAATTTAGGGAGAGCATAGCATAGCATATCATGTTGGCACTCCCACATTTTTTAAAAACAACTGAAAGAAAATACTTAACCAGAATTGTTATAAGACTGATTCAGAATATAAAGAGGCCCCAAAAGTAACAAATAAAAAAAACAAAAAACCAAAAAAACAGGCATTCTGCAGTTGAGATGACAAGGATCAAAGTGTAGTATCTGTTTCAGCAGCAGTTCCAGTCAGCCATTACCTTGCTATCATCTGCAGCTCCAGCCATTTCCAGTAGGCCTCCAGCTCCTAACACTCCAGCCATCTTCAGCAGAAATGTTATGCATTAAATTGTCCTTTTCAGGACAACCCTCTTCTCGTGCTCTACATGAGCCTGCAGAGTTATTTTTTGCCTTAACACTGTAACATTATTTTTGTTTATGTATTTCCTTTAACAAAAACAAACTCTGGGCAAAAGCTCCGCCATCAAGCACGGTTGACGAGATAGTGGACATAATTGAAAATGTCTCTGAATCTGAGCCATAGGCCCATTTGAAAAATACAATTATCAAAAGAACTGAATGCTCTGATGAACAGTTACTCCATGAACTTTTCACCCATGCCAATGAAGGTGATAGGACCCTGTCCCAGCTACTGTGCTTTATGAGAAGTCACTTAGGTTAATGCACCATGGCAGAATCCATCCTCTGTGGTCTGTGAATGGACAGACTACCAACAACTGTGGTACGGATAATGATAATATCCTGCATCTATTATTTATTTTTTTACTCATATTAGCATCCTTTTTCTAATTCTGAGAGTGTGCAATGTTTATGCAATAAAACTGTTAGTTAATAACACTTAGAAGAATACGTTCTATTTATTACATACAATAATAAAAGAAATAGCTTGGTTGCTCTACATTCAAATAAGACAATAGAAATTCTGAAATAAAATTAATGCTAAAATTACCTGGTGTCAGTAAAATGCAAAAGTCTGCTTTTAGAGATAAATGATGCTGTTTTTTTATTGAAAACATACACATACACACACACACACACACACTCTTTTTCAGTGTTTCTTTTTTCTTCTTTCTCTTGGTTTTCTCTCTTCTTCTTTCCTTTGCCTCATTGTTTTTCTGTCTTGATTTTTGCCTTGCATCTCTTCCTGCCTCATTCTCCCCATTGCATCCATGTCTACTTGCCTTGTTTTTACCCTCCTATCATGTTCATGCCTGCCCACTTCGTTCCCCTCCCCCAACTATAACATCCAGGCTTTCCAGCCTTGTCCCCCCCACACACACACCTCATCCATGCCTATTCACAAAATATTTTACCTGTTTGCTAAAGATATGAAGTGCTTGAACAGTTCATACTAAAGAAATAATTTAGAAGAGAATTTGGTGCTTTTTGTAGAACAAGACCTCCAAAATTTCTGTTTATCTTAAACAAGAACAATTATTTAAATTGCTATATATTTTATGTTAGAATCTTTGACATGAGGAATTATCATTACTATGTGCTTCATTAATTGGACCAACATGCTCATCTTGGTTGCTATACTCACAATTTTTTGAACATTTTCAGGTATCCAACACTTTTATCCACTAGATCAAGAGATGCATAAGACAGTGATTTAACATGTTGGTTAAAACATATCTGATTTATTATCAGTTTTGAGCTCAATCCTTGGATCTGGTAGTATTGAAATATTACATATGCTGGATTAGTGGAAGAAATGGACAAGTGACACAAAAGTGAATAAAACTGGTGACTATTAACTGACACTAGATATCCACAAAGCACATCATGTTTTGGGTTTTTTTTTTGTCTTCCATCATTCTTCAGAGGAATGACTCCTTGCATCTTCTCAAGCAAAGGCTCTCTACTGACATGAAGGAGAACAATTATATTGAATCAATTGCTAGGTCTTCTGCTAGAAAAGTTGGTTCACTGTGTTGTGCTAGACCCAGGCATGTCAAACTCAGGGCATATGAAGTGCCACACCTGCTTACAGTCTTACATTAATCACAACTGGTGGTAACTAAACTTTAAATACAAAATACTTACAATATAAGGTAGTACAATTTAATCATTTTTATGTTGTCCTGATGATTGACATTGCTTTAGACAAACTATTCTTGATATGTCAGGTTGGAATGTCTGTGTAGATCCCACTTTGATCAAAGATGACAATTGTTCATCAGTTAATCTGGTTCTGTGAAACATTTTTGTGGCCTTCATAAATGAAAATAAGTGCTCACAGAAATATGTGGAACCAAACACTGTCATAATCTTTGTGACAAACTTTCTAAAGTTCTTAAATGTCTGAGGAAGGAATGAAAAAAAATCTGAGTACCCCTCCTTCTAGGTACTTTCCCTTGAATGTTGAGTCAGTCTGCATTTCCAGTAGTTCCATCTGTAGATTTTCCTCTGCCTGAGCAAAAGTGAATGGTGCTGAGAATAATGCAAACTGATCTTCACAAGATGAAAAAAATCACTTTTCTTGAAACACAC
This sequence comes from Acanthosepion esculentum, assembly GCA_964036315.1. NCBI lineage: Eukaryota > Metazoa > Mollusca > Cephalopoda > Sepiida > Sepiidae > Acanthosepion > Acanthosepion esculentum. Next base: position 22,129,630 of record OZ038513.1, read on the forward strand.
GTCCTTCTTCAGATAATTTTTTCTTTTTACAAGATGGAGTAGAATTCAACATTTTTAAGGCAAAATATTATAAAATTATGAACGTTATCACTTTACATTTGTTCTTATTTGGTTGTCAAGGATGATCACATGATTAACCAGAAGTTAAAAATAGTTGCTGACATTTGAAAACAAAAACCATTGAGATAGAATAAACAATCATACCAATTGAAAAAAATCTCACTGTTTTTAATAATTTGCATTACCAGCATAGACAAAATTCTTGATATACCACAGCTATAGAAACCTTTGTGAGGGCCACCAAAATGCATGGAAAATGCTGCCCGCAGGCCACTAGTTTAACACATATGTACTAGACAATTTCTTCATGCCAGAATCTATCTTATATATTTATAAGTTGGTCCATGAATTCAATATTGTTACCACATCTAATAGATTGCTTCTATGTATTTAGAGATTCTAGACAAAATCCAAAGAATTTGCAATGTTATTGTTCCTGACTTGGCATCTTGGTTTCAGTCATCTTCCCACCACTATAAAATAGCTTCCCTGTGTCTT
>OZ038513.1:22135187-22215187 GCA_964036315.1 Acanthosepion esculentum
ATAAAAGAAAGCATTATGATAAATCTCCTGTATTGCTCATCCGCTTCATTTTTTGTGGGCAATATAACAAAAGAAAGGAACAAAGTACATTTATTTACCTTGTGTTTGCTATAAAGAAGCAGGTAGTCAGCTGCATTGAGAATACACTTACACACAAATACCACTGGGAAAAGTATGAATCCATCTCTTCTCACCCTAGCTATGGGTTAATTAGTAAGACTTGTATCCCTAAAACCATTACCTCAAAAAAAGTGGAAACTAAGTTCTATGCTTAGTTTCTTCTATCACACTTCTCACTTGTGGAACTCTTTTTCTGGTTTTTTACTTTCCAGTCAACTTTGATCTTCAAAAATTTAAATGCCATGTCAATCATTATCTTATGTTCTTAATTCTTGTCCTTTTATTGTTCTCTCTCTTTAATAGTTTATTTTTCTCTCAAATTCTCTAACACCCAATAACCTCTTGCATCTTAGTGGATTTATTACCTTGCTATGTGGTGAAATGATTAAAAAGAAATTAGTCATTTTTTAATTAATTTTTAATTCCGTACCATTTGCACATAATCACTTTGAATGCCTGTATACATTTAAATTTTCTTGTGATATTTATCTTTTGTGAAATATTTGTACTGATCACTTTTCATCTCTAATTCAAGTTCAGTTTAACAACAAACTTTGAAATTCATACATCAGTGAGTTACAGTAGAAATATGTTTCTGTTAAATGTCAAATCATCAAGTGTTTTGATCATGCAATTTATTTACATGACTGAAAATAAAGAAATGCTATTTTTTGTTTTCTACTATGTCTATAAATTAGCTATAAATAGAAACTGAAGAGGAGTTTTCAACTTTCATGGGGGCAAGTCCTTTGGGTATTGAGTAATTCTAATACTTTTACTTTTTTGCAACACACGAAACTTTAGTTTGCTTGCTACATTCACCCATATACGTTAGACACGCATAAAAACCATTCTTTCAAGGATCAACATTGTTTGCTAATTGTATTGATTAATGCTGTATTCACAACAATTTCTATAACGGCTTTTTCAGTTTTTGAATTTTTATAATCTTTGCATTTTTTTTTTTTTTTCGCAAAAGAAAACATGAAAGTTGAATTCTTGGTTAGAAACATTGAGTTTTACATATTACATATATCTTTTGCATGAAAATTTATTGCTTGCCTTTTTAATTTTGTTTTATGAATGCTTTCATTGTTGTCTTTTTTTAGTTAATAAATAATTGCTTATTGATTTGACTCTAATATATTCATTGATTATTCTGTTATTTTGATTACTATTTCCTGTCAGCAGACAAAAGGAAAACATAAAATTCCATATCCACAATCAAGAGAGAAATACTTGGACTTCTTATCTTTTATAATACAAATTTTGTTTGACTTATTTACACATTAAAATGTAGTGGATAACACCTAATAAAGTTTTCTTTCTATAAAGTAAATGTTTTAGCAAAATATGCTGTCCCATATGAATTACTTTTTATAACTCTTAATAATGTTTAATGTGCACTAAAACTATTTTCCTCACTAGTCTACTGTTAAGCCACTATTATGCTCTCCAGAGAGATCAGTAAAATTACTTTCTCTTATTATTCTATTCCATTAAATGTTTTCTTATTATTGCTTTAATATTCTTCCATCCATTTTCCCAATTTATAACATGCACATATTTAGACATTCACAAGAAAATCCCAATTCAGAGCTTCCACAAGTTTAGATATAATTACCCAAAACAAACATAATATTTAATAATAATTATTTTCCACTATTTTTTTTCAAGACTTATCTATATTTATTATAACAAATTAAACCTAGATATGAAGCATATATGTGTGTATATTTTATGTATGAAACATTTTTTTGTCTTTGTATGAACATAATGCATACAAGCAAGCTGTTACTCTTGTGGACAGATGTATAGACCTATGAGCAAGAATCTACCACATTGTTGTTGACAATACCATGAAGTTTTCCTGTAGAAAAATCACTTTGTCCTGCTTAAATAATACCCGTTCACAATCTTTCAGCTAGAAGCATTATAGCTAAAACCTTTTTTTTTCCTGGAAAACTTAAGAATCGTTTTCCAAAAATACCTTTCCGATTTCTAATGCAGAAATTTGTAAAGCTTTGCCAGCTTACATTTTTATTTGCATTCATAATTACATTTCAGTGGGAAAACATTTATAAAAAGCAAACAAGAAAACATAAATTGTGCACAACTATACTACATTGGATTCTTTCAAAATACAAACATATTTAACATAATGTGTAAAATTATAAGGGAAAATAAAAAATGAAATATAACTGTTCATAAAACATACAATTTCACACACACACACACACACACACACACTGTATGTGTATAACACTTCTTCCAATATGTACATATATTACACTCTGATTCTAAGCAAAAGTGGTGAGCCATAAATAAATTGTCATTTTTTTATGGATGCTATATCAGTAATGACATAAACATATTTTCAAGACGTAATGAAATATATATTTCTATGTATAGAATATATAATATTCATAATTACATTGTCAAATAACATCTACATGAAGCAAGGAAAATGCAAGTAAGAATGTAAGTATAGTACATTGTATTTTTCAAAACATAAGCATATCTGACAATATCTAAATTGTAAATGAAATAAAATGTTCATAAAAATATTTGGCATAATGGTAAAATATAAATATTTAACACAACAGAATAATAAACAAAATGTACACACATATTTATATTTAAATAAGGCTAGAGAGCACATTACCCTGAATTCTTTTTTGCTATATCTTTATCATAACAATGGAAGAGGGATTGAAAAGCAAAGTTTGTGACTTTTGCCAAAATTCAAAATACAACTAACTAATGGTAGTGACTAAAACCTCAGTTCGAAATTTGTGGTCTCAGTCTTGTTTTACATTATTTACATTGTTCGGACTGTTGTCATTCATCTTTGTTATATTTATAACATTTTGGCCATTGTACACTCTGACCTTCAGGTGATTGGAATTTTGAACCGAACCCTTTATTTTGTTCACTGGGGTAGATTACTTTAATTCTATGTGCCTTGCCTCTTCTGGATATCTCGTTTTCAGTTATTTCCCTTTAGCTCAACTCTCCAAATTTGTGGCCAGGTATTGAACTCACAACTCTTTGCGTTTTTGGGTCAAGTCATTGGATTACTTCAGCCAACATTTTTATACACTGGGCATTGTGTCCGAACAATGTAAATAGTTACAATACCTCATTTTAGAAATATAGACAGATACTGTTTGCATTTACTGTATTATAATGTTATTCTAGGTACTGGTAGTCCCTGACCTCTAAATAGATACTTCAACTTCACCTAAGATTGAGGAGATATTTGAGCTATTTTTGGTTTAAAAAATATGGCGGCATCTTACATGCCATAAAATATAGTAATCTATTTTGCTTTTCTTATATAAAAAAAATGTTATTTTAAAATATACATCTGTGTACAATTGTTTCTCCATTATTATATAAGAGAATGCTGAAAAGTTCCCAGCCCAACCCACTTCCCAAAAATCTGAACAATATTTTAGTCACTAGCTGGAAAATGTTATTTGTTATGTTGTTTTTTTATGTTTAAAGTGATGATTTACAGGATCTTTGCATTTATTTTTTAATTTGTTTAATCATTGTGATCTGAAACAATGTCAACAGAAAGTGTAATTGCTGAACTTCAGTCCATCATGAAGTTCAATTGCTGTAGAAAAAAATCTCAAAGAAAATCGATATGAGTCTGATGCCAACATTAGGTAACATGTGAAGATGTGGTGTGCCAATTTCCATCATGGAGATTTTGAGACTCAAGCTGCAGTACAGTATGGGAGGCCCTCAACTGTGTCTACTCATAAAAATCATATTTATGACTTTTGACCAAGCAATAAATAACTCATGACCCGTTGGATATGCAGAAACTGCCATCCTTGTGAACTGTTTGAATTCCAACCAGAAATTACATCATGTGGATATATCCAACTTGATCTTACAGCATTTTCACTGATCTTGTAATTATTTGGAAATATCAGTGTTGATAAAACATGGTTTCACCACATGATCCAAAAACCAACCAACAATGCATGTAGTGGCAGTAGTACTTTAGCTTCTCCACAGCCAAAGAAATTTAAAACCCAAAATTCAGCAGGATAGGTCAGTGTTTTTTAAGATATGGAAAGTATTTTAATGACGAACTATCTTCAGAAGAACTAAATAATACAGAATACTATTCTAACCTGCTGTACCAATTTAAGGAGGTATTGAAAGAAAATGCGGAGATTCAGAAAGGTGTTCTCTGCTTGTAGTGCTGGTAAGACAATTTTGAAGAATTTGTGATTTGAGTTCATAGCCTCAGCTACTCACCAGATTTTGTTCTATTTCCAATTTCTAAACCTTCAGAGGACTGAACAGAAGAAATGTTATCAAATGATTTGAATTTCAAAGTGATAGCAGCAACACAGTTTTTCTTAAATAATGAGATATTTTTTTCAGATTTATTTGTTTTTGGGTGAGGAGGGAAGTGTTAAAGAAACTTGAGATACAATGTGCCAAGTATGTTGAATTGTAAGGGTAATGTGTAGAATAGCATTTACATTTCATGCCTCTGAGAATTTTTTAATACCACCTCATAGAAAGTGATAAAACATGCAATACCATTAGTTTTCTTGTCTGCAACAGAAATGTAATAAGAAAAGACTTCAGTATCATGCATTCTATAGAATTTAAAATAAACAATGTAAATTAACTTTGAATCATTTAGAAAATTATTTATTTTACTGCAGTTATTTATCATGTTCAATTTTTTTCTTTTTCTTTTTTTTTTTCAATTTTTGGTATTAATAAATTAATCTGTCAAGTTAAAAAAATATATATAGAGAGAAAATATAAGTTGATAATTCTTTTTTCCATATTGACAGATTCTGTTTAGCAACCAATATTTTTGTTGTTTGTGAATTTATAGGTTTTTATTTATCTTTGCATGGTAGAGGAAGCATGTGGAGTTTTTTTTCATTTAGTAGTTTTATCCTTTTTATAATCATCACTGTTACTTGTTTTCTAAAATCTGTGAAAACTGGATTGATTTTCTCAGAAGTTGTTTCATTATTCCATCTATTGTATAGGCTCTTGTTTTAACTTTTAACATTTTGACATAAGGTTCCAAAATATTAAGTCATTCTTTCCTGATCAAAGACTCTACTTATATGGTGATCAATTATATGCTAGGCCTGCTCAGGAGATTATCACAGCCTAGCATGTGTGCTGATTCTCTAATCTTACTCCCTATCATTCTAACTTAATACCATATTGTAACAATAAGAAATTTAAACATAATCAACCATATGATTTAATAGCCTCCACAGATTGTGGCTTTTTAATCTTCTTCCAGGTTTACTCTTAGTTGCAAAACTGGATTTTCTCTAAGAGGAAGATAAATTTGAATAAATAAATAAGCATTCAAATTCTTTTTATGTTTTCTCAATAACATTGGTATTAACCAACCAGTGTTGTTAAAACCATGAGGATATATATATATATATATATATATATATATATATATATATATATATCATGAGGGTTTCAGCTTATGATATTTATTCTTATTAAAAATATTGATACCTTGTTTTGGGAATGTACAGTTTTACTATGCAAATAAATTAAGTGCAATATAAATTTTTATTTGTAACTCTAAAAGATATAGGCCATAGAAATATGTTTAACACAATACCCTATATATCTGAATAAAATATTTTATTATGGGGATTCCTTGATATATAACCTTGTATAACCTTCATCAATTAGTCTCAAAATTCATTGATTTTTGTGGCTTACCATCTTGAGAGACATGACAAGTGAAGCAGGTACCGAAGAGCAGAACAAAGCAAAAATGTTTTACTTTATCTGATTCTAAGAAACACTTATGCACAAAATTCCATCAATTGGATATGTCAAATAAAAAAAAATTCTGCAGCTTTTTTCCACCCATAATTATTCCATCTCACTCTGCTTCTTACTCTCACTTTCATATATATATATATATATATATATATATATATATATATATATACATATATACACGTTCTCAAATCATATCACAATTTTGTTAACTTTCTTTTGTTTTGTCTTTGACATTGCTTACAGAATTTAAATTGCTTCTCAGAGATTTTGGCTTTCGATTGTTATATACATCTCTTTTATTGATAAACCACAGGTCTTCTATTGAATTAATACCTGCAGAGGCCCATGGCTATTATACTATTTAATGTCTTTGAGACATTTTTGACAAAATTAGTCAGCTTTACTAATGTGAAAGAATTGTTTGGTATGAATATACTCTATCTTAAAGATTCTGGGTTCTCCAAGAATTTATAATTCCTTGTATTTACCATCTTCAATTTATAGACACTATAATTTTACTGTTTTCAAAACTAGCCAAAAATATTACTCCCACTGTTGTCTTCTAAGCTATGTTCATGAAAGATCCAACCTTTATCCCAGCCATTAGGTCCATGTATCTCTACATTTATCACTAAAAGATACTGTTGAGAAATCAGTTTCCATTTACTTCTTTGTCTGTGTTTCTGATAATTTGTTTGCTTTTATGTCTTTAGCCAAATTTCTTAATACACTGCATCTTTTTATTTACATTTACAACAGTGATTTCTTTAAATATTTTCTTGCTCATCAACCCAATTTTCTTGCTTATTGTAATTTTAATTTCTTTCCAATCTTTTTGTGGCATTTTTAAAACTCATTTTTCTTGTTTTTAATTTACCAATATTTTCAAGCAACTTTTCATTTGATTTATGATCTCTATGCAAAGCTTTCATGATTTCCAACATTGTATTCCCATCATTTAGTAACTTTACTATATTTTATTTCTCTTTTGAAGTTATGTTTCTTATAACCCATGACAATCTTTTACATATCTGAAATTTAAAAAATAAACACCAATAACTATACGTTTATTTATTTATATATATATATATATATATATATATATATACATACACACACACACACAATATAATTAACACCGTTTGAATTGAATAATAAAATCTTACACCACCAAATAAAGTTTTGTAAATATTGCTAATAAAAAATATTACAAAATGGAAAAAAATGTAGAAAAGATGATTTTGGACTATTTTAGTAGGATTATTTGCAAATGACTAAATTTCTTCATTTTCTAAAAACTGAGATTCTGTTAAATACTTAGTAGACTAGGGGATGAATCTTTAATTCTCTGAACAGCAATAATGACATTACTTCATAGGTATTTACTAAACTTAGTTACAAGTGATGTGTACTCAATGAAGATTATTACTTGAGTAGTAAAGATCTTGTAGACTAGTTTGCTGTTACTTCATCGTGAGGCACCTATGCCTTCATTGATCATAAAAATAGCATGTTTCAGTAAAAACCCTATAAAATTGAGACCATATAAATATAACAGTAATCTGCTAGTTATATTGATTATTTAATGAATTGATTTTTATTGTGTGACCGTATTGAATTTATAATCTTCACAATCATTTCTTAAATTGAAATAAAAAAAATTTGGTTGCTTAAAAATGGCAAAATGTCATTATAGACAAGGTTTTAGGTTATAAATATTGGCTTCTCTTTTGAACATATGCATACACTTGACTTGTATTGAGTACAAGTGGCATTCACATACAGACAAAGGGAATGATGGGAAAATTTCATGTCTTTCTTTCAAGATTTGTTTGGATTATTGAAATCATTAATTGGTTTTGTTCTTACAACAATATTTTGGCCGATCCAGTTTTCTTTAAGTATACAATCTAATCAGGGAAAGTATTTTAGAATATCTCTGCATATGCAATCAATAATCTTACATGGTTCACTGGAAAGGAGACAGGTCTGGATATTTGCTATTATTTCTTTTTCTGTTCACCATTTACTGAAGGAAAGAAACCATTCTTTCTTTCTTTATGGTTTTCTTTCATAACTGAAGATGGCTGGAAAATGGATCAGTAGAAACATTGTGATAACAAAGGCAAAACAAAAACAACTCTTGGAATGACAATGACTCCAAATTATAAACAAGAGCTTCCTATCTTTCTGTGGTTCTTAATAGCTATTTGTCTGCAACAATTATTTTCTTCTTTCTGTAAACTGTTGTATTTTGGCAAGCTACAAAAACTGACATTATTTGTTAACTTTAGTTTATTTTTCCATTAATCATTTCATGTTACTCACAACTTAGGATCTCCTACTCTCTACCACTATCAAATTGTCAATAATAATCACGATATACCTATTTTGTAGTGTTTACTAAAAGAATAAAAAATAAAAAGAATTGCCTATTTTAGGTATATAACTGAACAATCCCTAGACTAATACCTAGGCAACATAACAGCTTGTGCAGTTGAAAATAGAGATCACTGGATGCACCTAGTTGCTTATTACACAAAATAATTTAGATGTTTTTTTTTCCTTTACTGCAGTCCTGTGTTACTTTAAGTTTATAGAATCTAGACTATTATTCCAGTTTTTTTGTTTCTTTTTTTGCATTCAACTAAGTATCTCTAGTTTGTTAACTGTTAACAGTTGAAAATGACTCCCTTAAATATGCATTTTAATTTTTTTATATACATGTTTGTGATTGTGTCACAGCTGTGTTATATTAAATATATTTCCTATGCTAAATGATATAGATAACTGGGCTGAGCAAAGCTGATTGTTTACAGAACAAACCACTAAGCCACCATGCCACATAATTATAAACTTGATGCAAAATCCAAGCACCATTCATCGTGTGGAAATCATAAAAGTTGTATCATTCCTGTGTCTAAACTAATAGAATTATTTCCTGTGGCTAATGAAATCTGCATAAAACCAAATTATTAGCAGAGGCTGGAATTGATTTAGAGAAATTTTCAGCTGTGAAAAAAAAAAATCATTCCTGCTTGAAGGTGTTGAAAATCATGAAAGCTTAATACCAAACACTGTATGTTTTCCCCAGTTGACAAGGGAATAAGGCTACCTGTGAATAAAAGATCTTGTGCTTCTCTGCTCAAAAAGGAATATTTTCTGAGTTGTCAAATAAATATATGGTTGAATTAATCAGACTGAAGCTCTCATCAATAGCATTGTTTTGTTTTGAAACATTCTGGAGTTGAGAACCAGAAAGTAATTCTAGTTTAATTTTCTTTTTAAATTTCTATTTTTATTAAATCTAGGCCATTCTATTCATTTTTTGGCAATTGTTAATAACCACCAACTTTCGTATAATTTTAAGCAAAAGATTTTAAAATTTGACTCTGTATAGTTATGTGAATATTTTAAAATATTTCTTTCAAGCAGTGAAATAAATACTTAATAATTATCATAATAAATTTGTAATTAAACAATATTATAAAGACTTGAAAGTTAATTATTCCCTTTTTAAATTCATTCAATTGCTTCAATTTTACATATCTGTCTATGAATAAAACTTAGCTATTATTAAAAATCTTTAAACATTTTTTTACTCTTTGAAATTGCAAACTAATTGGTTATTTATGAAAACATGACTTATATTATTCATTATTATTAATTGCTTCGTATGCAATTTGTGATGTCATTGATAAGCTTTATTAAGCAGATGCAGAGAAACCTTTCTTTTTGTTTTTACTTTAGTGATTACATAAAAGTTAGATACCAGATTTTAGTGATAGTTATAAAAATGAAATAATTACCATTTATATTTTAATACTAACTTTATTTGAACCCAGTATACACAAGTTCGTTCTCATTGCTGCATTTTACTACTTATCTATTATTTTGTTTTAGTCAATTTCTGCAAATGCTAAAACTTGTTTCATCAAGTTTTCTCATTTAGTTTGTAGGTTTTACAGAGAAAATTATGAAGAACGAGATTGTCAGTTGCCAGGAATTAATACAAGCATTACTCGGAGACTGGTGCAATTCTTTAAATATGATAGAAAGGGACAATTATTTACTAAGCTTGGTAGGTTATTCGGATATAATAGTGGGTCCCCCAGTGAAAATCAAACTTGCTACTCTATTGGGTTTATCTGAAGAACATGCTTGCTAACCTTTGTGCGATGGTATGAACACTTCCTTGTCAGTGCAATTAACCAATGTTTTTGCATTCATCAAATAGATCAAGCTTTATACAGGGAAAAATTCAGATAAATGTTCAGCTAATAGCTGTCAGTTTGCTGACTTATTGATACAGCTTCATGTGGGTATATATATATATATATATATATATATATATATATATATGATAGATGGTGTGTGTGCATTATATTTGTTTTATTTTTTTATTTTAATACATTTCAAGGGAAGAATTTTGTATCAATCAATTGTATAATTGTCTCTTCACAAGGAAACCAGCAAACCCTGTTCAAATAAACCCTTGAGATTGGCAATGGTTAAAAGGCAAAAAACAATTCACTGAGGAGGGGACAGCTTAATGGATATTCCTTAATATATAAGATCACTATTGGGAATTTTCAACTCGGCCCCAAGTTCCAATCTGCCTTAGCCTGCTCAGAATTTTTAAGAATGTCTTTGGTGCTGCAAGCAATGTATGACAGATGAGGTAATTACTGTGTTATCAATAAATCAATTTCCATTGCATTTAATCATGGCTTTAAGAGATTTTTATTTTATATTTGTTAATTCTAAAACTTAAAAACTGGTGCTTCTATTTTATTATTAACATTTTGTTCATTTTACTTGCTGTTAGGGAAGATTTTTTGTTTTTGTTCAATTTAAATATTTCGTATTGAAGATGGATGACCTATCAAGAATTAACAAAAAGATTTTATAGATTAATATGCATAAATTCTTAACCAGAGTTAATGAGATTAAACTTTGACTGTGGTTTAAAATATTTATTTAAAATTTTAAAATAACACTATTTAATATAATGAATAATAATTTTATCATATTTAAGGTAGCTTTGTATCTGTTACTAGTTTATTCAAGTAAATTTTTTCTGGGTCAATATTTAAATTTCTCCAGAAAGCAATATCTGATCTGTATTACTTTTTTGTTCATTACTATTGATTATATAAAAAGATGAAGTTTTACAGCATTTAATCAATAACTCTATATTTTATTTTTTATTCTTTAAAATATTAAAAAAAAAAATTGGACAATTTAAGAATTCAGTTAATCAGCTGAAATCTTAAATTGTCCAATTTTTTTTCAATATTTTAAGATTTTGGGTTTTAGTGAATTTTGGAGCAAAAGACTCTTGATTTTATTTTATTTGTTTATTTATTTGTTTTATCTACTGTTTAATATAGGAGGCTTCACAAAATTTTGGAACATAATTAATTTTGTTAAATTAAGAGCATCTGATAAGATATTTCAAGAGAAATTTCTTTGTTCTGGATCTTTTTCTTCTGGCAGTGAATCAGATAGTGATTCAAGACCTTCTTGTGAAACCTCAAGGAAAGAGAATACTGGACCCTGAAGACCGGTCTCATGCTATCGGCATAAGCGGCGAGGACATATGGCCCGAAACTGTCCAGGAAACGGGCAGGGGGACAAGGCTTCAGCGCCAGCCTTATCCCCAGAACCTCTTTAAATAGAGCACTATCTACAATGACTGTATAGATATGGAATGAGGCACATGGCTCTTGTGGACACTCATATACAAAGCATGCTGCCAGGCGTGGGCGAGAAAGGAGGTATACGTCCTGACTGTAGGCGGGAATACTGTGGAGTCAGCGTGGTCTGGCTTGGCATAAGCAACAGACTCTATTGACATAGAAGCTCCAGTCGGGGATGAGGAATTACTCGGATTTGACTTGTTGCTTGGGCTGGACACAATCAAACAGCTGGGTGGGATGTCCATGAGTAGCACTGGTGAGGTAAAATTTCCCCAATGTCACAAGCCACTCTGCACTACCATCACCGTCAACGAGCCCGATTTACAAGCAGAGTTTGATGCTAACGGATGGATATGAATAGCATTGTGGAAGTGGTCCGGTGCCCAGCCACCAATTACGTTAAAAAACAGGCTGTCAGAATATCCTACTCCTAAGCACCTTTGGGCTGAGTATAACCGAGAGCTGTAAACTTGGATACAAAACGTCTGGCTGCTTCCATACCCTGAAGACGAGCTCAGGCCTCCAAAGGGTCTGATTCCTCTAATAGCTGTCCTACAGGAAAACAAACAAAAGGTTTGGCCTGTCATGGACTACCGTGAGCTCAATGAGTATGCCAGCGCAGATGTATGTGCACACAAATTAAGAGAGTGGCGGTAGCAAGGTTCAGACTTGTGCCGGGCCTATTTGAAAGTTCACGTTGAAGTCCTTGTGGCCATTCCAGACAGTAGAAATCAAGGGCTAAAGATACTGCCTCACTCGCTTGCTGTTTGGCACCCCTGATAATGCGGTCCATCATTAACACAGTGGTTGCACAAGATGAGAACATCAACGAAGCTACATCTTCATACATTGACGATGTATTCATCAATGAGAACCTATGTCCTGTATCCCACGTAAAAGAGCACCTTGAGAAGTTTGGGCTTATGTGCAAAGCCTCAGAGCAGTTATGGAGCGGCACATGCAAGTTAGGATTGCATGTCTATGAGGAGCGCAAAAAGCTTCAGTGGAGTTGTGGAAATAAGCTGCCAACATTGCCTGATGTACTAATACATCAAAATGTTTTCTCTGTGTTGGGAAATTGATGGGACATTTTCCGATGTGCAGCAGGCTATGTGTTACGACCGCGTTCATAAAGCGTAGAGCAAATGCAGTGACAACTGGATGGGAAGATAAAGTACAACATCCTAAGCCGGATGTTGGTTGACGCTTTTGCCAGAGTGGTGCAAACAGATCCAGCGCATGGGAACTGGTGTGTTGATGGACAGGATATCACTGTATGTGTGGATGCGAGCTCATTAGCCACTGGTGTCATCATTGAGAGCGGTGGAGCCATGGCTGAAGATGCTAGTTGGCAGCGACCGATGAGTGTGGATAAGCACTTGGCAGAACTCGACGCAGTGCTGCAGGGCATCAACCTTGCACTGCAGTGAAAAGCAAAGGTGATTCACTTGAAGACAGACTTGGCATGTGGGCATCACTGTGTCTCAGACATGTTGTCTGGAAAGTCGAGGGTATGAACCAAGGATGCCACCAAGATGCTGGTCAGGTGCTGGCTCAGCACACTTCGACATCTGGCCTCAGAATAGGAGCTGCAGATTGACCTGGCATTGGTTATGTCTCATGATAACCAGGCCGATCAGCTCACCAGGGTGCCACAGCAATGGCTGGACAATATTCAAAAAGAGACGGAACCTGTAGAACAAGCGTGCACTGTGGCTGCAGAAGGCGGAGAGGAGTCTGCTCATATACAAGCCATTCATCAGTCTAGTGGACACCCCGGTGTGAAGTGCACACTGTACTTTGCAAAATTGGTCATCCCCGGAGTTTCCAGAGTGGCTGTTCGGCAGTAGTCAGGGATTGTAGGGAATGTCAATCCATAAATCCTGCCCTGGTGCATTGAAAGTCAGGCAGGTTTTCTGTGTATGACAATTGGAGCAGAGTAGGAATGGATGTGGCCTATTTTGGAGGCCAGCACTACCTAACGCTGACAGACTGTGGTCCTAGTCGGTTTGCCATTTGGAGGCCATTGCAGCGCGAAGATTCCACCAATATCATTCGGCAATTGGAAACAATCTTTTTCAAAAGAGGACTGCTGATTGAACTGCTTGCCAACAATGCTGCAGTGTTTTGTGGGAAAAGATTCACAAGACTTGCGAAGGAATGAGGCATCCGGATAAGATACCAATGCGCCCATGTACCATCGGGGAATGGGGTAGTAGAAAGATCCCACCATGCGATAAAGCACATCGCAGTGAGAATACAATGCTCTCTTATGGAGGCAGTATACTGGCATAATGTGACACTACAGGACAACACCACTGCTTCAACAGTGCCAGCCAACTTAATTTATACTTACCGCACTCGCGTGAAGAGCATTGATACCACACCACCGACTGATGTCGCAGGTTCTGGAACATACACTACAGGAGATGTTGTTTGGGCGAGGAGACCACATGGGCTGTGTACAACAAAGTTCGAGAAGGGGAAGTGACAAAAGTCTATGACCCTCATTCAGTCCTTGTAGACAGAGTACCATGTCATGTAAAAGATGTTCGCCTGGTACGTGGGGTGGAGACTACCAGCAGCCTCGAACGAGATCGACTCAGTGATACGGCAGAGGAAAGTACAACTGAGGAAATAGCCGAGCCCATTCCACTGAGACAAACTAGCAGAATAAAACGAGCTGCACTGTGCTGCCATTTGTGTGATCCTCAGATCAGAGAGGAGTGTGATTGTCGTGAGCAAGATATGTGACATCATGTCCGAAAACGTATGGTGTCACAAGTTGGAGAAAGGGAGAATTGGCGGAGTGCACCTATGAATATGTAAAATTCTCCCTCTCAACCAATTGGCTGCTTTGTCATGGTCTATAAAATGAGTGTGTCTGAAGGCTTTGGCAGCTGGGGCCGATGAGGACGTTGAGAGACGACTGCTCTGTATGAGAGATGACTAGACTACCCTGTTCCAGCAGGTCCTTTTTGGCGTGACAGCTACAACTTCAGCATCAGGATGGTATTCAAAAGCAATTCAACCCTTCAGAGATATGCTAAGACCCTTCATGGCTGGTCATGTATTGAAGAGAAATGTATCATCATCGATGCCTGTGGAATGAAGTCAAGGTAATAAACAGAACAGCACTGGTTGATAAAATACCAAAAGAATCAGTTGTGCATGTTAGGCACTGATAACCTCTTCAGTAGGCCCAGCATAGAAATGAATATCACCAGGAAACCTCTGATCAATATAGGGCACTAAAAATGTCCACTACCTGAGTGCATATATTACTTTTAAGGCTTCAAAACTTCAGCAGTATGCAGCCCCACTCCTCCTCATTTAAGGATTTTACTTGTTTAACAACAAACATCTGAACTTATAACCAACAACTATAAAATTGTAAAACATAAAAAATAAAATTGGATGAAAACTTTGATTGTTTTCTCTTTCTTCAAAATGAAATGAAATAAAGTGAAAAATAATTAAAACATTTACTTGTGCTGTATTTGTAAATATGCAACTGAAGTAATATGCAGAATATAGAGCTGATTTTCAAATTTGTTTCTTAAATTTACTGTGCAGTACACTACTTTCTAAACATTTACAAATAAATTAGAAATGTTACAAATGGTGCAAAAGTAACATTAAAGTTATCAGGAGCTGGTTGCCAGAAACGAATCATATAGATAATATGCCTGAAATAGCGATCAAATACACCTTAAGAACCAATATGTTGGAATGGAATCCAGTTGTTAAGTGATGAGTGACTCTATTGTGCAAGAAGCACATTGCCTGCTGAAGTAAAATATTGGTTAAGATATAATTCCCTGGCTGTTTTGAGTTCGATCTCTGGGTGTGGTAATACTGAAAAGTAATATACTTTGGTTCACTGGAAGAAATGGACAAGCAAAGGTGAAATGGTTAGCTGATATGAAATATTTCCTAATCATAGAAAGTGGGACAAGAACAATATAACTCAGTTGATTGAATAAAATCTTTGGTTCAAAATTCCAAGGTTATCTGGAAAAGGCTGGAGGTAGTACACCAGCCAAAACATTGTAAGTATAACACTCAAAATGAATATAGAAATCATGAAAATAGGAAAGTATATAATAGTTTGAATCAATTGTGCAATGATTATTCATCTTGAAATTTTAGATTTTATTATTTTGACTATAGCTAAAACAATTTTATGAGGTAGAGCTGAAAAATTCTCAGGCTGTTCCACTTTCCCAAATCTGACCTGTTATCAGAATTTGGGTTTTTGAATCCCTTTGGGTCGGGCCAAGAACTTTTTCAGCACCCCTTACAATAATTGAAAATCAGAATAACAATAATTTTCATCATCTTAGTATATAATACACCAAGTATATTTTTAGGTTTGTAACTTTGAATGTTACCAGTTGGAGAAATATTCGTTATTTCCCTTGTATTAATGATGCCAATTTTTGGACACCTGTGAACTAATTTGAATAATGTAAAGAATGGATCATTTTTCTGAGATCTTGACAAGACCAAAAATGAAACTAATATTTAGAGGATATTAGTGTACAAATGTGTAGACTATAATAATTGGAAAAATGTTTTTAATGGTTTATATGTGAATACAGTAAGGACTTAACAGAATGTGCCATCCTTTTTAGAAACATGGGTAACCTAATAATAATAATAGAGAACCAACAACCTAGACATGAATTCTTCATGCCTCAGTAAGTGGCATACATTTTTAACAGTCATAATTATCTAGATTGTTTTTGTAAATATACAAGACTTTGAAAGTGTCTTTTAATATATAATGGGAGGGTACTTAAAAATTCTCTGCCTAATCAAGAAGTGGTTTCCTATAAAATTTCTAATATTTAGTCAGATTTTGGGATGGAAGCCAGGTCAAGAACTTTTTATCACCCTCTCATACATTGTATTAAGTTTTTTATTTTTAATTAACTATTTAAAAAAAAAAATCAAATATTATTTTACTGGTTTCCATTTTCTACTATAAATTCAGTTAATTGAAGTACTGTTTTTACTTTGGTTGAGATGAAGAGTGGTGTCATAGTTACCAGCTGGGACTGCTTATGTTCACTCTGCACTAAGAATCTTTGGAAAGGCATAAGACCACATCAGTATACTATCATTTGCCAGATATCTTGATAAAGTTTTGTCACTGCCACATGCCATATTGATTAACACAGAAAAGTGAACTAGTTGTAATCTCCTAACTCTTACCTGCCCTAACAGGATAGCAAAATCTGTTAGCCTCATAGTCTACCTTGACAGGACAAATGAGATTTTTCTGCATCTTAATGATTTTTATATATGAAAACAACTATGGATAGCTAGTATTTGAACTCAAACTGTTTAGTAAGTCTTATCCAGTTAATCCTTGCCATATGAATGGCCTTTGACATCTCCAACTATACAGGCTAGAATTTTTCTCTTCATTAATATTTGGGTTACCATATGAAGATGGATATGCATTTCTTTAAAAAGTCTCAATTTTGAATTGAGATTTTATTAATCTTCTACCTATGTGCTCTCAAACAAAATAAAGTAACCAGTTTACCTCTTCAACTGCCATGTTTTTCAAAGTATTTTCCAAGAATTGTTCATACTGTTTAATTCATTTTTAATGCATTTATTGTTTCTACAATGTTTTGGCTCATCTGTTATGCAGCATTCTTCAGCTTTCAACACAATCTGTAAAGGAAAATGTTTTTCTTTTTACTGAATTAGAAAATGATAGTACATATGCTGACAGGCTTAGCTCATTCCCATGTTAGCATTAACCATACAACCTTTATAATGACAGGTGATTGTAATTTATAGACACACAGTATAATAGACATCAATACATTTCCTATTGAACAAAGAATCTATACTGGCCTGACATGCATCTGTCCAACAAATTGATGTATGCTGCTTTCTTTCTTTCTTTTTTTTTCTATTCGCCATCTTCTGAGTAAATCCTGAAATTTTAAAACAGATGATATTGAACACTTTTCTATCCTCTCCAAACTAGAATCACTATTGTCAGTATCATTTTGTGATTGAATTTTAGTAAATTCTAATTACTAATTTTTTATATTATCTGAGATGACTATTAGTATTAGTCTACATTTCTGATCAATATTCTTTACTAATGGCTGCAGAACAATGGTCTAAGTTGGTGATTTTCAGTTGCCATGGCACACTAGTATGCCACAGCATACATATATATGTATATGTGTTGAAGTAGTAATTGTACAACATTAGTATTTTACTAAATAAGCTGCACAAATAGTTGAATAGAGACACTGAAATAAAATAAGTTCATAATTGTGTGTGTAGTTTTTTTAATAACATTTAGATCTATACCCTTTATTCCTGGAACTTCAAATACTATTGAACCTTATAAACATGTTTATTTTTCGGACATACATAGCAACAATACAATTTCACGGATAAATTAGGCACAATAAGAGATTAACAACTAATAATAAAATAGAATATTTGTTCTTACTATAAATATTAGCAACTTCAGCATACTATATTTTTTCTTTTAATAATAAGTGGATATCTATTACTTTTCACTTAAAGGAAGCACTTTACAGCTTGTCTTACATGTCATTAAATATATACATATTGCTTAAAATGTGCTATATTTATAGGAGAAGAGTGCTGGAGATAGTTTTTGTAGCAAGAGACAGTGAAATGTGACTGTCAGTTTCATATCAAGTGATCATCAGACCATGTATCGCAACTCTTTGCTCCGGCTCCATATGTAGTCCACAAATCAATAAAATAAAAATAAATAGATAATTAAGCAGTTTAAAATATTATCCCTAAACAAATAAAAAAAAAAAATTACAGATTGTCGGCCTCTCCGCACCCCTCAACACCACCACCCCACACACTTTCTTCCAGAAATTTATTTCTTCTGTTAATTGGTTTTCACATTGCTATTGAATTCCATCAAAAATCATAGATGTCTTTTTGGTAACATGGAAATGATTAAACATTTTTTGTCCCCAAGAACACATGACCAAGTAGATGAAATCATTGGTTGAGTAATCTAAAAAGTGACTTGACCCAAAGAGTTGTGAGTTCAATACCTGGCCACAACAGAGGGAACAAAAATTTGGAGAGTTGAGTTACTAAAGGGAATTAACTGATATTGAGATATCCCAAAAAGGCATGGCACATGGAATTAGAACAATCTACTCCTTGGACTAAATAAAGGGTTTGATTTGGAATTCCAACATATATCACCTGAAGAAGGTTGGACTATACTACGGCCAAAACGTCATGAATACAATAATAAAGATGAGGACAACAGTCCAGATGGAATAGTTTATTTTTATAGTTTAAAGGTATATCATATTTTAGATTTTATTTAAATGAATAATTAGAGAAATATTAATATTCAAAGCTGTAGTACTGGTTAGTTGTTTAATGGTACTTTGTTTATTTGATAGTAAATAAAGACACCCAAACCTCTCTATTTGCATTTAATATTATAGGAGATACACTACCACATGTTACGTAGTCTATGGTGTCTGAGTATACATTGATCTATCAGATTAAACTACCAGGCATATCAGACATACTCTCAGGTCTTGAATAAAGTGTGGAGGGTTGGAATCAGCTGGGGCAATGAAACTTTTTTTAACTCTAGTAGAGCAGGTGATGATGTGGAAAGGCTGAGGATAGGATTAAGTTTATTTGAATGAAGGTATGGTATGTTAACATAACAGCAAATTATTTAATGAGAGTTAAAACAATTTCTTTCTATACCAAATTTTTGTTACCACAAATAAATATAAACCTAACAAAGTGAGTTTCCAGTGTCCTTTATTTGCTATTCTTTTCTTGTGTGTTGTATATAAGTCATGAACTGATTGCAAAAAGGCATGAACAATATTGGAGTTTCACCTTTGTTGTTTTAAAACAATCAGCAAAGATGTACATTACACAACTAAAATATTTTTATTTGTTATGATTCAAATGAATCTTTAGAATTGAATGAATTATAATTTGAATAAAGTTTTAGGATCTATATCAAATCAATTTCTCAGTTCTAAGTGATCATTTTCTTGGAATTTTTTCCTCTCTGGAGTTCCCATATTATTTAACTAATTGTCTAATATTAACTAGTATTATCTTTAATGTTCAAGGGCTTCACTGATGGCAGAATATTTCTTTTGAAATTGATAATTCTTTATTATGGCGATGTATTCTTAAAGTAAAATTGACATTGCTATTAAGTGAAAAATAACCAGTATTAATTGGCTAGAAAAGTATTTTTGAATATTTGTTTTTCACTAATAATTTTGATAAAAATTTACATGTAAAAACATATCTAATGTATATGGGCTAAATAAAAATATTTTATTTTTCATTACTTTTCTTAATGCAATTATCAAATTTTATTATAAAGCATGCACTTTATATATATATATATATATATATATATATATATATATATATATACACACACACACACTGAATTATGAAAATCAAATTTCCCAAGTTCCTGTTAAACTTGGTTTACAGACTTCAAATGTTCTCTATCTGAATTTTTTAGATGAATTATTATACATTAATCTTTTCAGACTAGTATCTTCATCTTGGTTGTTACAGATCCAATGTTTTCAGCTTTCTTCAGGTCTCTATCTTGGTAACTTTCTGAGCATTTTAAACTAAATCACAGTTTAAAACTACATGTATAGTGTTCTCATTTCACTGCCCGTGCTCTTAATTCAGTTAATTCTTCTAATTGAACCTTGTGATAATGATTTGGGTCATCCCTGTGATGCTGTTATTAATTTTATGACTTTGAAAGTGTTTTGATCCTTTAAAAAAAAAGTATCTTTTTGATCACAGATTTCAAGATGCTTTAAATATCAGAGTTCACATTACAATCCACATTTCCCTTCACTTGACCTTGCATTTAACTCATCCTTAAAAGTATACAGAGTAATGTTTTGTTCTCAGAGTTACAATAATAAAGTCAGTTTTCAATGCTTGGCTATTAGTTTCCTTCTAACACCTGCTTGATTGCATTAGATTGTGTACAGTGAATGAGAAGATATTTGTGAGCTAAAGGTCAAAATCTCCACCGTAGTTTGTACCTTACTTTTTGTTTATTTTTGAATTGTGTCAAGTTGAATGAATTGTCGAAATGTCAAGTGCTTTCTGCTTGAGCCAAGCATTTCTGTTTGATGGATAAAATATTTTGGATAGAGCATTTGATCAGATGCCATGAACTGGTAGTATTTTTTTTATTCAAAACTTACAAGGAACTAGAGGAATTGATTTTCTTTTTCTTTTATGTTTCTAATATAAATAAAAAGATTGTCCATATTCATGAATCTAACACATTTTTAATTGACAAAAGAGATTGTAAAATATTTTTTAGTTATATATTTCATTAGTTTGACCTTGTTATTACTTTTCAGGGAAGTAATCATTTTATTGTTATAACCAATGTTGATCTGTTTTGATATCTTACTCTCAGGACAGATAGGTACTTCAGCTAGTGTATAGAAACTGACTATGGTTTTGAACTCTAATATAAACTACTGATTATATATTCTATGTACTTCATTCACTTTTATAAAAAACCAAATAACCTTATTTTATGTTCATTAGCACTATTTGTCACAGGTTATGTTTTTCTTCTAGCAAGAAATTTATTGAGAACTGAACTAAGAAGTGACCTCTTTAAGCAGTTAAGTACAAGGATGCAGGTCAGAAGATGGGCGATTACTGGCTTGACAAAACCAGTTCTTATATGGACTAATCTGTGAATATTATATAACTGAAACAACCAGTAACTGCTGTGAAAGAAAATATTTAGAAGAATTAGTCAACTCTAAGTAAACAAAGAGAAGCATGGAAACTGTACATTTTGTCACTTGATCTTAATGAGATCCATATTAAGACAAATCTTCACTTTAGCTATTCAGTGAACCAACCCACCTATCCTCTGCCACATTTAACTGTGTCCAGTAGCAGCTGTTGAAAAGAGATATGTTTCACCTTTCACCACTGTTTTTGTTTTATCAGGTTGTTAGGAACCAAAGCAGCTCCCACCTGAAGAGAAAAGGAGGGTGGTTAGCCACCTTGAAGGATGAAAAATAACACTTTCCAAAGAGAATATGAACTCAAAAGGATCAACAGCCAGCTAAAAGTAGTTATTCTTCAATCTTAATAGTCACTGGAGAAGACAGTAGGAAACTACTCCACTATCCCTCTCGAGAATAATCATTGCAATGCACAACTATAACAAAAAAAGCAGGCATGAAGGGAGTCATCTATATGGAATTGACTCATTACCTGGTAAGGACAGGCATGTGTGACAGATGTTGCCCAACTGTCTGTTTATAACTAAGGTAAAATAGTATTAGGGACATGGAATATTTGAACACCTTAGCAATGTTAGAATTTAGAAAATATCCATCAAGAAATGGAAGGACTAAATATTAATATTCTGGGTGTATGTGAAATGAAATTGATGAGCAATAGGGACTTCACAAGTGACAAACAGAATTATATATGCTGGCAGAGAGAGAATTGAAATGTTTGATAAAAGGAAAGAAGTTTCTTCAGATAGACATAGTTCTTTGAGTGATATATGAGTGAATATAGACACAATAGTAGTTTATGCACCAATATTATAAAGTTCAAAAGAAATAGATAAGTTTTACAATGAACCATTTGAATTTGAATGTTTTATCATGTCACGTGTTATATTTGGAATTTTCCCTGTTGATAATAGCTTTACTCTCTGAAGACAGCCAGAGTGGCTGAAAGTACTTGGGGAAATAATATTGGGAAATTCATTTATGATCTTAAAACATCAGTAAAAGAAACTTGTAAGAAAACAAGAAAAGCTAAATTAAAAACCCAAATGAAATACTTCCTGCAAAAAAAAAAAAAAAAAATTGCTGTCAATACACCCCCCCCACAACTACCTTAGTCTTCCTTTCACCTTGTTTTATTTCCTTTTTTCTCTTTCTTATTTTTTAGCTTCCCTCCTTCACATCTTTTCTCTATCTTCTCTCCCACTTAATATTATGTATTATTCTCAGAAGGTGTGGGGTTTGGACAAATAGTACACTCTTATCCTATGTGAAAACATGCATGCAAACAAGCAGAATAATAGTATAGATTTCAAATTGTATGGAACATTTTTCTTAAAATTTCTTTCTTTCTTGCTTGCTTTCTTTTAGCATATTGGTTAAAAAAAACCCAGAAGAATTGGCATTTTAACATGTAAATCTCTTTCCAGATGTCATGTTGGTAGTGCAAAGAGGTTAATGCTTTTCTTGTTTCCAAATTCTTTATAATAAATCTCTTTATTTTATTTATAGCAGTGTCGCCAGCAGATATGTGTAATTGTTATTTTAGAACAAAAAGACCAGACACAGTCACTGTTAGGAAAATTCTTTTACAAATCATTAATAGTAGTTGAGTTTATTAACTTTTTTTGACTAGTTTTCTTTCACTTAACTTTTTTCTGTTACTTTAATAGTTTGTATTAAATCTGGAATAAAAGTCAATGAAGAAATCTCTTCAAAAAACTAATAATGGAAATTGATTATCATTTCAGAATGCAAATAACTTAAAATTATTATCTGTTTTCACTATTTACTAAGTTTATCTTAGCATGACACAAATGAGTTGAGGAAGATTTTGTTACACATGACTTCTAAACAAGAAGCGCTTACTGGCCAAGAAAATCAACATTTGAATTTCTGCATTTTTATCAGGACTCACATACTGGCCTATGGCACTTATGAGAAGCAGGGTTACTTTTGAAAGTCTACTTCTACTCAATTTTGAATTTTGCTGCTTGCAACTTTTGGGGTTAACTTTTAAAATAAGATGAGAGATAACTTTGGTAACAAATAAGTTCAGTCAAAACTTGGGAATTCAAATATTTATGGTCTAGTTTGGGCAACCCTGGTAAGAAATATGTAATAACATTCTTGGCCCAACAAGAAGACTACAGGTGATAACTACCTTTTTGTTAAGAGGAATTCAAAAGACACTAACTGACATTGCCACGGCACTCAATTCAAATGGTGTATAATTGTTTTAACCCATTATACCACCTCTGGAATGGGTTTACTTGCTAGGTTAGCTTCATGTTAAGCACTAGGTAAAAGCCAGAATTTTTAGTACTGATTTTAAAGACATTAGGCTTGGTGTAATACAATCTTCCAACTTTCAGTTATTCTTCATTTGGCCTTGTACCAAACTAAGCTAATTTGGAATAGAACCTTGGATCTTTTAATTTGCATCTAATGAAACAACATTAAGTTGTCCTATGATAGTTGCGTGTTACATGGATTATTTATAATGTTATTCCAATATTATTTCTGTTAAACATGTTATTGTTTCTTTTGAATCCTCTTTTTACTACTTGTTATTTGTCTCTTTTCTTTCAAGACAGTCATTTGCATTTTTCTATATTCTTTAATGGCAACTGTAAAATCCTCTCTATTTAAAGGAAATTAGAATGTTTTCTTTTTCTCCATTTTTACTATTTTATTTATTTTTGTTTGTGTGTATTGGGAGGGGGCAATGCATGTTTCCAATCATCTTGTAAATATTCTTCCATTACAACTATCACAATGTTACATTTACTGTTGCTGCCTCAGTTTCAAGTTACACAGTTTTATGCTGCATTTGGGATTGGTCAGTTTTAAGAGTTAGATCAGAATTCAAGACAGGTCAGGAAATCTCTTGAGAATTGGTCATATGCTGTCTGGAAAATTGAAGGAAAATCATTTCCATCTGAATAAGTCTGAACTTCCTAAATAGATATCAAATATGACTGCTTCACTTTATGCTGCGAAGCTAAAAGCAACATTGTTTGTACTATTTCTCATTCTTTGAATCTCTTCACTTACTAATGTATGTATCTAGTATAACTAGCAAGGTTACCAAGAATTTGTCATGGCTTCCAAGAAATCTCTCACTCTGATATTCCTGCCTGAATAAGTCAGGCAGGAATACTTTTCAAATAAACCAATTATAGATTACTCTGAACATTACATGTACTCTCTTACCTCACAATGACTAAAGTTTTTTTTTTAATCCTTTCATTCCAAGCAAGGCAATAAAAGCCTCTAGGATGCAAGGGGTTACTGAAAGTGAAAGAAACTGAGAGGATAATAAAAGAACAGGATTTAGTGAGATGATTGACATTGCATTAGTGATTGACATTGCATTTAAACTTTTGAAGTTCATAGTTGACAAGAAAGCCAGAAGAGTTCCACAGGTAAGAAGTATAAGAGAAGAAACCATTAGAATAGCTTTCAGCTACATCTAGCAATTTCCACAGTGAAGCTTATTACCAATCTAGCACTACATTTAAATTCATGAAATCAAGGTACCAAAGAAGAAAAAGCATGTCAGAACAATTACCATAAAAATATTTATAGAAGAGGCAAAGGAATCTACACTATGGAAGTGGGAAAGTGACTGAAACCGAAATGCCAGGTCAGGACTAATAACATTGGTGATTCTCTGGATTTTGTCAGGAATCTGTAGATATCTGGTAGAAGCACCATGTCAGCTGTGATGCAAGATAGATTCTGGCAAGAAAATATTGTCTAGCACAGCATAGGGTATAGTCCTGGGATTGACGATCAAATACATCTGTCAGCAAGGCATTTGATCAGGAGATTGATGGTTTTAAGGAGAGTGGAACCATCTCTTAATTGCTGTTGTTCCCAGGTCCACTCTAACCCGGGGTGGTAGCACCTGTTAGGCTCACAGCTATGGGTAAATAGTGAACCTGCAAACAAAAGACTATAAAAGTATAAAAATATATTTTTATTGTAAAAATACCAGTGGTACATTTTTATAAAATTTTTTTACCAACAATGCATATTTCTGCACAGACTTGATATCAACCATTAACACATTTATCAAAGAATGGCAGAAACTATGGACCAATTGTCCAAATAACAAATTATACAACATTAAAGCTACTGTAGAAGAATGTCATCAAAAACTAAAAACAAGGGAAGATGAAGTAATAATGTCCAAACTTTATATCAGACACTCTACGATAACACACACTTATATTCTAAAACAAAAACCACCTCCAATATGTATGGCATCTCAAGAACTATATGCGATAAAACACATACTAACACTTTGTAGCAACTTCAGCCAAATCTATTTAAAATACTACCAAACAAACTACATGAAAGAACACTTTCATGACATTAATCCACATAATATCCTACAATTTCTTAAAGAAATCAAACTGTATTCTAAAATATCACTTCAACAAAACTACAACATAAAACACAACTATTACGGCCTCTAGTAATTATGTCTGTACAAATATTGTGTGTGCACAAAAGCTGAGTATCATCTACCATGTATTCAGTTGTGAAAGCAGAATAACACACAACTTTATTACCTCAAAGCTCCCAAGAAAATTAAATGTTGGTATTAAATGACCCCTAAGGAGTTGTTATGCCGTTAAACAAACAAATCGGATCAACAACACAGTGAACCAGCTTTCCTACATCAGACCTAGCAATTGATTCAATATATAATTGTTCCTCTTCATGTGAGACTAAAAAGGTGCAGTGAGTTGCTGGTCTCATTACTATTAACAATTTTGTTACTTTTTTTTTTTTTTTAGTTGAAAATCAAGGTACATTTTTTAAAATTAAATTTTTACAGAAAGGAAAAAAAAATGCTATTTTAAGAGCAGGATCTGAAGTTTTTAATGATCCTAAAAATTATTCAAAAATATTGTATGAATGAAATTTTACCTGAATAATCAAATTAATTATAGCACTAAAGTCTATAAAATAATACAAAATCAAAATTGTCAGATATATCAGTTAAAATAACCTCCTGATTCATTAACTTTATTTCTGAATATTTTGTCAGATCCTCTTTTAACATTGCAAAAAGATCTAGAATTTAATAAAAGAACTAAAACTTATTTCTTCCGACTCTGTTTGGTATATCAATATAAATTTCTTTTTTCTTTTCTTCTTTTTTCTTTTCTTTTTCTTTTTTCTTTTCTTCTTTTCTTTTTTCTTTTTTCTTTTTTCTTTTCTTTTTCTTTTTTCTTTTCTTTCTCTTTTTCTTTTTCTTTTTCTTTTCTCTTTTTCTTTTTTCTTTTCTCTTTTTCTTTTCTCTTTTCTCTTTTTTCTTTTTTCTTTTCTCTTTTTTCTTTTTTCTTTTTTCTTTTCTCTTTTTTCTTTTTTCTTTTCTCTTTTTTCTTTTCTCTTTTCTCTTTTCTCTTTTTCTTTTCTCTTTTTTCTTTTCTCTTTTCTCTTTTCTCTTTTTTCTTTTCTCTTTTTTCTTTTCTCTTTTTTCTTTTTTTCTTTTCTCTTTTTTCTTTTCTCTTTTCTCTTTTTTTTCTTTTCTCTTTTTTCTTTTCTCTTTTTCTTTTCTCTTTTTTCTTTTCTCTTTTCTCTTTTTTCTTTTCTCTTTTCTCTTTTTTCTTTTCTCTTTTCTCTTTTTTCTCTTTTCTCTCTTTTCTCTTTTCTCTCTTTTCTCTTTTCTCTTTTTCTCTTTTCTCTTTTCTCTTTTCTCTTTTCTCTTTTTTCTTTTCTTTTTATACTTGATATTTACTAATCTTTACTTCATATGGCAAGGCATTAATAAAAATCAGTTGATTCTGACAGAAAATCACAGTCAACCAGAGAGGATCAAACAATGCAAAGTAACTGATTTGCTAGACCAGTTTACTAATCATTGCTGCTTGCTTGGTTTAGTTGAGTTTGGCACAAAGCCAAGACTTTGGGCCACCCAGTGAGATTCACTTACTAAAGTAGTGATATGATTAACTTGTTTACCATTGCTTTATGCCAGGTATCTTTTTGATATTTTTAAGGCTAACTCAAGGCCACAATTGTAAGACACCTTTGAAGATACAATTCAGTACAAAAGTTGATCTTCTAAACTGGCTTACAAATCATCATTTTAAACACAACATTGTTATATATCTTATTCTGTTTTGCCAAGGTTAAAATAGTTTATGGAATTACGATGAGGACTCTCTCTGCACTGAACAATAATTACTCAGCTTTTTGGCATATCTCAGGCATCAATGATTGGTCCTGACCCTACTATTTTTAGTGCAATAGGAAGGTTCTGTCTGGGGTCAAGGCTTCTTGGAGCTGAGCCTTATACTATTAATTACCTTGACTTGTGCCATTTCTCAGAACCAATAGCTGGAAACCAAATTACCAGTTACTTTGTTAGATCCACTTTTTACATTGTATATAATAAAGTAGAGGAAGACAGACAAATGCAATTGTAAAGGAGACCAGAGTTATCTTAGCAGGAAACTTTCAGCACCTCTCATTTTGAATCAAGATTTAGACACTGTTGGTTTTCTTTCTTTTTTTTTTTTTTTTTTTTTTTTACAAGTGTTTACCTACCCACTCTATTCTCCATCAACCATTATGGTGTGCCAGCTTTGAGATATTTTGTCACAAGAACAGGAAGCAAAGGGAAAAAAATGAATTCATGCCTTTCCCAGAGGTATTATTGTGAAGTGTATATAAGCAGCCTTAGCCAAAACTTTTCACCTTCTATTTTCTATGGCACTGATCATTATTTATTTATGCATTTTGGAATATTACAGACAAAGATAATTTGGTGTTACTTCTATTTTCCTCTCATATTCTTTCTATTTTTTTTTCCTCCTCACTTTTTTCTTCTAATAAATACTGATTCTTCTGTACAAGAAAAACAAATAGTTACTTTAACTATTATGAAAATACTTCAGTTTTCATCTACTTTTGATTAATGACATAATCAATTTTTCATTGTCAAACTGGCTGTGTATAATTCTAGCCAAGGTTTTTATCTTTTTATATCTATGAAGCTAGCATCAGGTAATTGACAGCATTATTCTTCTTGAAGATTTTTTAATTAAAGAAAAAAAAAAGGAAGTTACTTTTCTCAGAAAAGTGATGAACACTTTTTCATGACCATTCTCTGGCCATTTTAATATGAAGAATTGTTTTGTTCTTTATTGATATATTTTTTGTAGCTTAAATCTGGATCCTGAGTTGTGTATTTGCACCAGTTGGAGTTTTCAGTTTCATGTCTTTATAAGAATAGTTGTAATGAATGATAATTGGCAATTAGACATGCGTATTATCATTTTTGTTACCAATTTTTCACAGAGTATAATTGTAAATTCTGACCGTAATCATTGAGATTGCATGTGCAGAAAAAAATTTGATTATTTCAAATATAAGTATTTCCTAAAGTTTTATTGAAAACTATTCTTTATTTTTTATTTCATCTAAAGGTTTGACTTATGAAATATTAAAATTATTCAGTTTATAATTTAATTCGGATAAAAACAATGTAAATTTATATATATTTTATCCGAGTAAATATGTATATCATCAGCAATGGCTATTGTAGATCTTCTACTAGACATTGGCCTTCTTATTAATTCTTTCCATATGAGCCAAAGTTGCTTGTAGATTTCTTTATCAATTAGTCTGTTTATAGATGTCTTATTTGTTAGATAATTACTCTTAAATTCTCTGTGTTTGTATCAGTGATTTTCATCGAGTATGTTTGATAGTCTATAACTACTTTTGAGAATAGTTTATACATTTGTATGTATTAAATTATTTTTCCTAGACTGAAGTTTTGAGATAACTTACTCTTCTCTATACTGTACCAGTCCTTTCTAGAATTATTTTGCATCTTTCAGATGGTCTA
The DNA here is from genome assembly GCA_964036315.1 of Acanthosepion esculentum. Classification (NCBI taxonomy): domain Eukaryota; kingdom Metazoa; phylum Mollusca; class Cephalopoda; order Sepiida; family Sepiidae; genus Acanthosepion; species Acanthosepion esculentum. The sequence continues at coordinate 22,164,536 of OZ038513.1, forward strand.
ATATGTCTGTCAGTTTCATCTTACTTGAATAGAGATATTTGTGTGTGTACACACAATGGAAGTAATTCTTAGGACCACTTTTAAACAATGAAAACTAAAAATATATTTGATTTTTGTTAATTTATTTTTGAGTCCTATATATACAGTAGGACGTCCTCTATGTAGATGTTGACATTATTTATTTACTATGTTCTAAACTTTGCAGCAAGACACTAAAATGTTATTTTAAAATGTAATTAAAACTTTAAATTTTTTCCTAGTGTTTTTACTTGATTTTGTTAGAAAGAAAAAAATACCTTAATGTCTTTAAGAAAAACAAAATTCCATTAAATATAGCATAGAATTGAACTGTTTTAAAGTCATTGTTTATTTTAATCCACAATATTTTACTATATACTGTGATCCTATTTGATTGCAGACTAGACACAACTTTCTCCACTAAGAAATATATCTGATATATGCTTGAGGACATTTAAATTAATTCTTACATTTTCAAGATACTTTTAAATACTTAGGTATGCAATTTTTTTATATTTTATTCTTTTGAACTATATTTTGCAAAGTAGTTTTAGTTTAAAAAGTTTTAAGCACAAAAGTTTTGATGATTGGGGCCAACCGTAGATAAGTGAAACCATTGCATGCAATGATCTATTGTATTTCATTTTCTTTATTTCTTCAAGTTCCAATATTACTTAGTAAACAGAATATTTTGTTAATCTGTAGATAAATATGATTACTTCTCTTGAAATATTTTTTCTAGACATTTCTTAATTTTTCATGTACCTTTTAACTAAAACACAATGCACTAAATCTACTTTATGAAAGAAGTAAGATTGGTTTGTCTTTAAAGTACTGTACCAAATACTTTTTCTTGTGATTACCTATAATCCATAAGTAGAACACCATGAGTGTACCTGTAATAATAATTAACAAGCTTATTTTCACTAGCATAATAAATCCAATCTCTAATCAGTCTCATAGATAATTGCAGGTGCAATGAGGCTGATTCTCACTGGGTACCTCACTATTATAGCCTTGTTATTTTTAGCCAAAGCTTAATAAATAAACAATGTGAAAGTCATCTTTCTTGTTTTCTTGAAAACAATTTAAATATATATACTTTTATTAAGGAATGGAGTGCTCAATATCAAGGTTAGAAAATTTATAGATATAAATAGTGTGGGCATAGAAATCAAAACTGCATGGTAGCTGGTAATTTAACATTTTAAGTGATCATCAGACTGTGTTATGGTTTAATGATCACTGAAGGCATGGAACAGCCAGTTACCATGCAGTGTTGATTTTTAGCTTCACTATAGATTTAAAATTATATATATTATCAACTTTAAAATTCATAAAAGCAAAAAATTTACTCATTTTATGAAAATTTTAAAGTGTTAAGCATTTTTTTAATGATTTCTTTATTTTATCTACATTTTTTAACTAATGCAAATATAGTAAACAGTTTCTTGAATTAATTTTAATTCTTTCTTTGAATTACTTGGCAATTTTTTGGTTGGTAGATTTCCAATTTAAATTTTTTTTTCATATCTTTTATCTTATTGCCTTATTCTAAAGCGCATATTTCTTTGTTAAACTTTAAAAATTACCATGGCAAATATCTCAGTAACTCGCTGTCTTTAAAATAAATTTTAATGGTATGCATTTGCTGTTCTTTTTTTCTGGTAATCTTGTCATCGTTCTCAGATCTTAGTCAAGCAAGTCATGTACTGCCATTCATTGAAAATTTTGTATCCTCATACCTTGAGTTTGTTCCTCTTTTCACTTATGCTTTATATTTAGTCAAGCTGCAGAAATGCAGTTTCATTATACTACACGGGAAGCAAAAAAAGAAAAAAAATCCCAAATTCCAGTGTTTTCTTTGCTTTCAGACATTTTTTTGTAAAACATTATACTTGTGAAATTCTTCAAAGCATAATATGGAGTAAGGTAAGAAAGCTAACTGGGCAGACCATTCATGCTTTTGCCTTTCTACCAGACTAAGCTTAGTAAATAGCAGCATTCAACAAGAACATTTTAAGCTATTGTCCCGTCTGTATTCCAATACTGCGTGTTTTAGTCTTTTTAGGAAGATCGTGTCTTGAAAATTTCCCAAATTTGATGTAATTTCCTTTTGGAAAACGAGTTTTGCAGCTTCTTTGACATCAATTGAATCAGTTGTGTCTTTATGTACATGCATTACCATCAAAGTGCCAAATCGCTTTTCACCCATAGTTGATTGTAAATATGTTTTAACTCTTTTAAGCACTGAAAAAAGTTCTTTCACTTTCAGTGTTTGTAGCGTGCACTAAGAGAATGAGTTTGATAAGCTTTAAGGCTTCACTAATAATATTTCTTTGTGCTTAGGTATCTCACCTTTTCAAATATTGTTGGAAGATTTGCATTTCTCTATCAATCTTCAATAAATGGATATTCAGCAGAGACGTGTCACTCTCCCCCTCATACATTGAAACAAAAGAACTGTTTTCAATTAATTTATATATCTTGTCTGGATCTTCTTCACCACGCAAAGCCTTCAAAATAACATTTTGCATTGTTTCTTATACTACAAAAACAGTTTGGTCAAACCTGTCAGTAATAGATGTTGTGACAAAATTGTATGCTTTGAAGAACTTTGTTCTGTACATATCTTTTGTGTAGGGAAAGTTCTGCTCATTTGCTTGCACATAGCCAAAAAAATCAGTCAGATGTTTTGGAAGTTTCCATTTTCTTAAAAGTTCCGCATCATTGATGTCAAGTTCTCTTTTTTTTTTTATATATATATATATATTACGACTTCAGCTAACTGGTGGTCTTCAGCTGCTGAAAGCTCAGGAGATTGAATCGTCTGACTAAGATTATCTATCTGAATTAATGTTTTCTCGCTGAGTAGACAACCAAAAAGAAATAAAAACTGTCTCACAATTGTCTGCGCACCAGTGATTCTGTCTTTCATCTCAGTGTATTTTGGGATCCAAAGAGATTGCTCCCATAATGCCATCAACTCATTATGATTGGAAATGATAGAAGAGAGAATGGTCCTACACGCTGTCCATTTTGTTGGGCAAAAGGCATGGATGCTCTTTTCTTCATTTCCATTTTCAAGTCTCAATTTTTTCAAGTACATTTCTCTTTGTGTCTTTTTTTTTTTTTTTTTTTTTTACCAACTTACAAACCTCCTTTACACTATCAAAACTATGTTTCAAACATGGAACTTTTGTACAGGCATCTTTGATGGATAGATTTAGTGCATGCTCATAGTAATGGGTGTACAAACTCTTTGAGTCAAAGGATTTGATTTAAGCAGCCACACCAGATTTCTTGCCTGCTATTATTGCAGCACCATCATAACATTGTCCTCTTACATTTTCCAATTTTAGATTCATTTCAGTAAACATGTTCTTTATCTCTTGAACAAGCATATCAGTGGTACAACACTTCACGTGTATCATGGCAACAAATTCTTCTTGAGCCATCAAGATATCTTCGTCAATCCATCTTACATATCTCACTACCTGCTCTTGATTTGATATATCTACTGTTTCATCTGCCATAATCATAAAATGTTTGGTTGATTGTATTTGTTTAGAGTTATGAAGGATCCAAAGTGCCATTACCCTCATCATCTCATTTTGAATTTCAGGTCTGGTATATTTCTCAACCAATTGCTTAGTATTTCATCATCTTCACATTTTAGTAAAAGCAGCTGGTGAAAGTTAGAATCAACTTCGCTTCCTGATTTGTTACTCCAACTGCCTGGAAGTGGCAGTGACTGTCAAGCTAAGGATCTAATATTTGTGAGAATCTTTAACATGGTTTTGACTGTGTTTCATGACAACCTCAGACAAGATCATTTTTATGACATTGTTTGCAGTTGTAATATTTCCCTAACATTCCATGGCTTCTTGATGGGCATTTGAGGTGGTTTGAGGCTGGTTTTTATGGTGACGTTCCTTTAGTGTAGTTCTTAATACCTAACATCTTCTGTCTTGAGTCCTTCCTGTTTCAAGTCCCTCTTGCTGGCTACCTGCAGGAGTCAGTTTATATCCCTTTTGATGAGGCTCCAAAGACATGCAAATCTCTTGTTAAATTATTTGATTGGCTGAAATTCTTTTTTGTGCTCTTTTCTTATTTTATATAGAAGAAATTATGCATGGATCCTACTTCGTTTGTTGTAGGCTTTTGCCACAAATTATTTAGCCACTAGACTGTCAATATCCAGTGTTTTTTGGGGCCAGGGTTAGTTTTTTCGTCTTCTTCCTCTTTTTATTTGAGTAAGAAATATAGAACAAGAAAGAGAGTACACTATTTACATTATGTGCACCATAGTGTACATAATACCTCATCTCAGAAATATAGACAGATACTGAAGAGAGTGAAAGATAGAAAAAGAGATAAAGATTTTAAGGGAAAGCAAATGTTTTCTTTTAATTTGTGCTATTTTCTATTTGTTTGTACATTTTTATTTTTATATTTTATTTTATTGGACTAACCACAATTCCAAATTAAAATGAAAAAACACCCACACAAAGAAGAATTATTTCATTGGGGTTTTATGAAAGTTATATTCTTTCTTGCTTTCAGAGTTTTTTCTTTTTTTGTGTGCTTCTTTCTTTATCGTATTCTGTTAAAATAAAACCCTGTAAAAATACTACAATTGGTAAAAATTTGGGAGGATCCAAGCACCCCCCCCCCCACTGATACTAGTAGTCTTCTACCAAATTTAACAAATATCAAAAAGTAAATGGCCCACTATGCAGTAATGGTTAACAAGTTATTTTAGAAGACTATTATGATTGTAGTGAGTTCAAATCTTACTTAGATTTCCACTCATGCAACCTTGTGTCAAATTAACTAAATATAACTTACTCTTCTTACGAGTTTAATTCTTACTGGGTATTCCACAATTGAGGCCTTGTACCAGACTGAGCTAAGATTGATAAATACATGATGTAAAGAAATATCATTTTGATATTTTTTATCACAATTTTAAAGATTGAAAGATTTGATTAATAAAAATTTCAAGTTATACAAAAGGATTTCTACCATCCTTTCAACTCTACAACTCATATAAGACTCATTTAATTTCAATACTCTTAAGAAGTTTAGGTTAAAGATGCTTTTTATGGTGTTATAAATATTGCTGTTAATAAAACAGATTTCATATTGTAAACATATGCACACCTAAAATGTTTTTTAAATGTCTTTTAAAAAAGGAATCCTGTTGTAAGAAAGTTATAATCCTTCATTCAAATATATTTGTAATTTTTTTTTTATCACTGCAGCAACATTAAGTTCTATTTAGGTGTTTGTCTGTGTATATGTACATATATCAGTATTTGTAGCCTAATCATGAAAAAATAATTTTTATGTAACATTTTTTAATATAATCTTTTTTATCAATGCAATTAATCATAGAGATCAAACCAAATTTCAGCTTAACTGTCAGGTTTATTGAGCCACTGTATATGTTCACACATTATTATATGCATGTACTGTACAGATTATATATATATATATATATATATATATATATATATGACTCTCCACAACTTCCTATCTCATGCGACTCTTAACAGTTTTCCTTCCTTTGCTAAGGCTCCCCGTTCTGCCATCCATTCACACAAGCTCAACAGGTTAGTGCCTTGCTGCCTTCCCCTATCTCTCTTGCCCTCAATATGCCCTGTAAAGGTTAATTTTTTTCCAAGCCCTCCTTCCTCATTATATGCCCAATGAATTTCAGCTATCTTTTCTTGATTTTTAGTAGAAGTGTTCTTTCTCTTGCCATTTTCTTTTAAGACTACCTTGTTGCTTACTTGCTCCATCCATGGAATTTTCTGTAGAACCACATTTCTGCTGTCTCTAGTTTTTTCCTTATTCATGTGATTGTCCAGTATTCACTGCCATATAAGAAGATGGATATCATAGCTATCCAGCATTCTCTGTTTCTAATAAAATTTTTCTGTTTCTCAGCACCTTATTTAGCCTTTGGAAGGCTTCATTCACTTGTCCAATGCACACTTTGGATCTTGGTCTCATATTTTCTATCCTCTGTTACAAACTTCTGTACATTTCTGAAGTTTATATTGCCAACTCGCATCTTGGGCTTTTTCTGTTGCTGATAACCATATTTTCTATCTCCTTGCCGTTGATGGTTAGTCTTTTTTTTCTTTCTTTCTACCACCCTGTCTAGAAGGTTCCTTTCTGAGTCAGCTATCAAAACAATATCATCTGTGTATTATGATTATGCTCACTAGTAATAAATCCTGATAGTCTCCGGTTCCATTAGGATAGCGTCGAGGTTTAATAATGCTCATCTCATGCCTCTTTCTATTTTTGCATAGCTACTCGATTCATTTTCTATCTGTATGCAGGTAGTTTTCTCCCAGCATAACTTCTGCATTATTCTAAAATCCTTCCTAAATAGATCAACAGATCAAATAGATCCTTATGTCATATCTTGTCAAATGCTTTGCATAATGTATAAAACACAAGTGCACATTCCTCTCTCTTCTGATATCATTCTGATTATGAATATCACATTTCTTGTTCCAATGTCCTTGACAATTCTGCACTGTTCTTGTCTTATTTCTGGCTCAATTCTGCTTCGTGCTCTATTCATCAGGATTTGCATCATTAGTTTGGTTATGTGGCTCATTAAACTGATTGTCCTGTGGAGCTCGCATTTATGTGCACCTAGTCTCTTAGTTAATGTTACAAAAATGGATTTAGTGAGGTCCTTTATTATGTTGCGATATTTCATTTCATTACTTCTGTGATCTTGTCAATGCTGAAATTGTCTAAGTCTGAGAACATTTTTGTTACAATCCCATCAGGTCCTGCATACTATGAAGATTGAAAATATCCTATTATTTAATTTTTCTTTTTCCAACTTTCTTTGGCTATGATTGCAAAGTGCCTAAATCAAATATAGATTTATTATTTATATACAAGATACAAAGTATAGAAAAGCTGGGTAAATTCTGTGTACTATAAGGGGCTAAGATGAAAAAAATATTTTCCATTGTCTCAATGCTTAATCCTATATCCAGAAAATCTAAACCTATATAACCAGTTATTATAATACTGGCTTCATTATGTAAACAACATATTTCATAAAATATGCGTTTCTTTGCTGAAAAGTCTCTTGTGATAATTCTTCTATTTTCTTCTCTTGGTAGGATTCTTTTGTTTATAAGAATTTAAACTTGGCAAGAATCCAAGATTATTTTTTTTTCTTGCAAGAATTTAAATCTCTCTTTCTATTGGTCATTTTAGAATATGGTAGCCAATGTGTGAAACTTCTGACATTGTTTCTTATTTCTGAATTATTGTCTATTATCTATCAGCATTACTAAGTTTTAATTTTTTATACTTAATTCGTATCAGTTCAAGATATGTATTGATTGTGGACTGAATATATAGAAATACTAGTTCTCGCATAATAATTCAAGTTAGTCAATATACTTTCTGGTTGTTATCCAATAAGTGATTTAATAATTTAAAAAAAGAAAATGACATCTTATAAAGTGCAACAGAATGTTTTTTCATTTTAACTTTGTTGATTTTATTGCAATATTTAGTTTCTTTTTACCTTCTATAACAAATAAACATCATGAAATAAAGAAGTGGGCAGAGCTGGGAAGAAGATTATTTGAGCTCTTATCCCCTGTTTTTGGCAATCAGTCTTTCCTTGCTATATTAAATTACAGAATTCATTCATTGAACATTCAAATTTAATCAAATAAATTATCAGATTTGGCATTTGCTTTCATCTAAAAAAAAAATTGAACTGTTTAAGACTTCTACGTCTATTACTATTATTAAGTATAAAGGCAAGTAAAATAAGCTAAAAGGAATACTAATAATAAAATTAACAAGTGATACTGATTCATCTAAGAAATTCAATATTATCACTAACACAATTGATATATGTAAATTTAAGCCAAATGCCACAGTAAAACACTGCTTTCAAATTACCCAATTGATTGTGGTGTATGACTACACCAGGATACTTTATTTAAAAAAAAAAGAAGCTTCATTTGGATTTTACCCATTTGTTCATGAAATATAAGTACACGTTTGAATTCAGTGTCACTGTAAAAATTTGTTTTACAACTGCAAATATTTATGCAATAAGTTGTGATGTGTCAGTTGATCGGCCTTAGTCACTAATTCTACTCTTATTAAAATAAACATTTTTGATTTAATGTACCCTTCATATATCTTTTGATTGATGAACTCATTTTTACAACTGACCTCTTTGCTGTTGTTGAAAGCATTATTATTTTATTTAACTGTACAATCATCTGTAAACTGAAACTCATAATCACATCTTATGTTTGTGTAAGATTTAGAGAAGTTATGGCTTATATTTGACTGTAAATCATAAAAACGTTTTAACATCTAATCTAACTCGCTATTTATATAACTTGGTTAGGATTTATTAAATTTTCATTCACCCTTTACATCAGTAAGTATAATAATAAAAAATAAGCATTTATTTTACACAAACATTTTTAAACAGTCTCATTCCATATCAATGCACTTTTTTGTTGTAGAAAGAGAACAGATGCTACACTTTTCATCTAGTAAAAGAAATAGCACTGCATTTCTCTAATAAAAGCCACAAGTCTCTTTACTCAGATTTACATGTATAACTAGACAAAAAAGAAAAAAAAATATCAAATATACACATTAAACTTTTTACTTTATTATTTTTTAAATTTCCACACTAAAATGCAGTGCCTTTGCAGCTTCAGTTAGATCTAGCATTCTCAATATATTAAACAATTTTTCAGTAGAATTACAATTTCACTTTCTAGAATATCTGTTAGTATTAAAAAAACAATAAATATGAGTTAGTTCCCTCCCCAGCAGTGCTGACACTATGCTGGTTATTGTTTGATCAAATAATGAAGAATAAATATAATTTGATACTGCTTGCTAAAATAAATTAACTTTTTAATTTTGAACATTTTTAATGTTTAATTATTTTAATAAATAAATAAAAAATGTTTAAATTTGAGATTGAATACATTTTCTCCTATGTGAACATAGCAGCAATAACACGCTTTGTTATCTACTATAAAAAGATAAAGTAACTCTTTATTTAAATATTTTGCATTTCATTTTTATGTGTGTCTGTGTGTTCACAGGCTATTACTTAGAATGTTGTTTTTCTTTTAGATAAGTCTAGCAGTGTTACTCAGCATTGTCTCTATATTATATCAAAATAAAACCAGTAATATGAAAATTCAGGATAAAAGTTATTCTTTGCAATTTAAATTTTTATTTTTTGCTACAATTTATTTAAGTATATATATATATATATATATATATATATATATATATAATATATATATATATATATATATATATATATATATATATATATGCTCAGAAGATATTGGACAATTTATTGAAATCACAAAAATGGTCTGAAGCATAAAAAAGTCTTAAAGTAAAGAACTTTCATTGACCTTGGAAAACTGCTACCTAAACACACACACACACACACACACACACACACACTGTTGCAAAAGTAGTATCCATTGTTATCTCTTATTTTCTTTTACTCTCAGCTGTCATTCACTTTTAGTTATCAGAATATTGTTTTCATTTATTTTTTAAAGTTTTTCCCACCCTTATTCCTTATCTGCACTGTTGGGAGGGGGATTTTTAATCCATCAAATTTGGTGTTTTTTAATACTAACAGATATTCTAGAAAGTGAAATTGTAATTCTACTGAAAAATTGTTTAATATATTGAGAATGCTAGATCTAACTGAAGCTGCAAAGGCACTGCATTTTAGTGTGGAAATTTAAAAAATAATAAAGTAAAAAGTTTAATGTGTATATTTGATATTTTTTTTTCTTTTTTGTCTAGTTATACATGTAAATTTGAGTAAAGAGACTTGTGGCTTTTATTAGAGAAATGCAGTGCTATTTCTTTTACTAGATGAAAAGTTCTGTTCTCTTTCTACAACAAAAAAGTGCATTGATATGGAATGAGACTGTTTAAAAATGTTTGTGTAAAATAAATGCTTATTTTTTATTATTATACTTACTGATGTAAAGGGTGAATGAAAATTTAATAAATCCTAACCAAGTTATATAAATAGCCAGTTAGATTATATGTTAAAACGTTTTTATGATTTACAGTCAAATATAAGCCATAACTTCTCTAAATCTTACACAATCCTGCTACTTTTTTCTCCTCACCCTACTAAATAAATCTATGAGACTCTACTAGATCATCAAATATTATTCATTGGCCTCCATTAGAATGACTGAAAACAATATGAATAACATTTTATCTTTCATGAATCTGATTTGTTTATATTTATGTCATCAATTATTATTATTACTACTACTTTGATTGAAATGCCATAACTGGATATTTGCACAATCAACATCAATCTTAGAAAAAGCTTGTAGCCATAGACAAGTTATTCAACATGGTAAAGTGACAACCATAACACCCAGTGCATGTGTCGCTTTTTCTCTCTCTCTCTCATATATATATATATATAAGTTAATTTACCTTTAAACAGACTAATATTTTTTTTTTAAATTAGACTTCTGTTTAGCTCCAGATTAACATACATCCTAGTGGTATGCCTGAGACAGTCATGACAATACATTTTGGACTTTATATAATTATATGCTTTTGGATTTAAAAAATTGCAACCCCAATCTTTCAACAGTTTATAAAGAAAGTATTTACTAATGAGGACTGCCTATTCATATATGATGGCAAAACAGCACATAAAAGGGCATGTGAAATTTTAGATGAAACAATTTTAAAACATTTCCTTGCCAATATGTACCTTTTACTCTTTCCAATAGTGACAATATAAAAAAGATTTTTGCCCAGTGATATGATTATTGAATCTTTTTATACCTTAACTTCTAAGAGTTTTTATTTTATTATTTTTAAGTATGATGGGGTTTTATTGTAAACTTTTATGCCCAATTATGCCAAATGTCTTTGAACATTCTTTTGAATTATTTCATATTGAAAGAGACTAATATTGTGTAACAAATTTGACATATGACTGTCCAGCTTACCCCCATTCTGATGTCTCTGCCTATCAATTGGTCACTGACAGGTGCTAGTATACTGTTGATGAAGCATTTTACCAATTAATAGATGGTACAGCCATTTCATTGGTTTATTTTGTAAGATGTTGGTACAAACTCAAGCAGAGTATTCCTATTTAGTAGTGCTTTAGTTTTGTCATTTCATTGACTGTTGCTATAGAGGATTTTACTGATTAGACTATACACTACTATGTGGCTCTTTTTACAGCTTAAACCCATCAAAATCAGATCACTAGAAACAAAACCTATCAATATTTACTGAGTACATATCTAACATGTATTAATGTTAGTCAGAATACCATGAAAAATAATTTAAGTATACTAAGAATTTGTGTAAAACCATGCTACAATTTGATCTTGATTTTTCTAAAGGAAATTCTTTTACTTTAAATAAATCTTACGTTCTAAGTGAACATATGTCATGTGATAAAATATGGCTTAGGTGCTTCCAAATGTCTTCATATCATTCACCCTAAGTTCTGCAGCATTCACTAAAGCATTTCTTCATTGAGATGAATGACAGTAGACATAATCATGTCACTATAGACAGGCTAAAATCTTACGTTCAGATATTCATAAATAAAAGTATTATCTTTAAACATAAGATTAACAAAAGATTCTGTAGATAATTTCAAACAATGATAGTTTAAGTAAAATTTTAAAAATCTATGGAGGAGTTAGCCTCAATTACATTCTTATTGTCACAAACTAATCCAAGATTTTGAGAGATTCTCTTAAACTTTCTTAAAATTTCAAATTATTTTAGTCACCAGTTTTAAGTTGTCACACATGAAATGACACACTTAAAAGGAAATGAATAAAATGTTTCTGAAATGATAAATAACTAATTTATTTAGTTGAAATAGACACCATGTTGATAAATGACTGTTCTCCAATGTACCTCTAAATTCTTGATCCCATCTTTAAAAAAGTTCTCATCCTTTTGTGTGATAAACAGTTCAAATGCTTCAATTACTTCTTCCTTATTGGAGAATGTTTTATTGTCTATGGAAAGCTCAAAATGCTTAAATAAGTGCTCATATGGAGGATGAGGCAAAATTTCATAATTCAGGCTATGCAGATTTTGGACAGTTGATTGAGAAGTAAAATTGGGCCATCCCTATTCACAAGTCTAAAACTTTTTTTTTTTTCAATTTTTCATGCATACACTCAATTGGTGATTCACTTGCATCTAACCACTGACTTACTCTTTTACTGTTGTCAAAAAGTATCCATTTCTCATCACATGTAATAATTTGATGCAAAAGTGGTTCTTTTTCCCTCCAGTTTGTACTCATACAGTAAGATTACTCGACATTGTTTCATTGTAATCATTTTTATTGGACTTATGAGTAACAATAACTGAAAGAAAAAATTATCTAGAAAGAAAAAGAATCAAGAATAAGTCAGTATTTTTTTATATACTAAACAGGTTACTTTGTTAGATGACCAGACCAACAACCAACCAAAATATGTCATTTCATGTGTCACACATTGTTATTGACAACCTAATAATAGATTTGTATGTGCTTATTTCAATGCCTATCCAAATATTTAAATGTGTTTTCAATTAAGATTCTGTCACATTGAAAGGACTGGTCATTCATTTTACTCTTGATCACACATGCACTTGGCTTCATTATTTTATTTAAGATAAAAATTTGATTTATCATGAACTTGCTGTCTTTAGAAAAGCTGTCTCAAAATTATTAAATAACCCAAAAATGTTTTCAAAATGATTAGAAGAATAAAAGAATAAAATAAAACCAGACATAATCAAATATACATAAATATTATATTCAGGGTCACATATCTGAATAAAACCCTATTTCATGAAAATCATTAATCAAATTTGAGATTTAGATAAAGGATTGTTTTGAAAATAATGCCCTATATTTTATGTTGGCTCACAACATCAGAAGCAGATGTTTGGTGGTGCTATAGTAATAGAGGTTTAACCTTCCTACCAATAACCCATAATTGTTGTTGCTTTTTATAAATAGTATCGGAGTAGTAGTCTTGCAAAATGGCATCTGACATGAATGTGTATATGAAACGGAAGTGATTCACTGGATTCCTCTATGCAGAAATAATGGTGGGTATTGATATGCATTAATGCATGCTGAAGTTTTAGAGACCAAACTGCGGATGTAAGCATAATTAGGCAATAGATAATGCATTCCAAGATATTAATTTCAGAGCATCTATATATTAATGATGGTATAATACCAATAGTTTTTACTGATTCCAATACAATTCCTGATACTGTTCTAAATTTCTGATTCCGATATCTACAATGATTAAAATTCATTATTTTACAGTTGGTTTGGGGAAACTTAATGATTAAAGTACATTTATTAATAAAACATTAAATAGAAAAATGTATACAAAAGCTTAGGAAATAAAGTTAGATATTCTTTTTATTTAAAAAACATTGGGTAAGACTTTAAACAATAAAGAAAACAATTTCTTTACATAAATTACTTAAATAAGTACCTAGCTACAGCTGACCTATTGCTTTACTTTGGTTATCATCAGAAATCTTAAAAACTTCCAAACTACCTGTAGTGAAAATTGGAACGAAAATAAAGGTCCCTGGTTCATTCCCGGGTTTCGGCACCAAAAGAAAAAAGAGTCTCTGTTGCAACGTTGGAGGAGAATCGTGTAAAGGAGAAAGCAGAGGTGCAGGAAGAGATTATTGAGAACATTGAGGAAGTTTGTCAGTCATCACGGCACACTTTTCTACTTGGCATTGGATACACTTGCCATAATTGGGGTCTGAAAATAATAAACATCGGTTAAAATTTAAATTTTTGCACTGTTAGATAAAAAATCTTTCTAGTTATCGAATGTATATAATTTGTAAAGATTCAACAAATAATGGTTTGTTATTAATTGTGAAATAAAAAAGGGTCTATTTTTTTTGTTCACCTTTTAATTTTTAACAAGCAAAGGCACCCTCTAAATATTATGCAATCTCCTTAAAATTTTATATGTAGCATTTTTCAATGAATGGAACAAATTTAGGGGTGACATTACAATTTCAGCATGCATTTCAAAAATAACAGACACCCTAATATATATATATATATATATATATATATATATATATATATAATTTTTTTTTTTTTTTTAAGCATTTCACCCCAAGCAAGGCAGGATGCCACTAGTACACAAGGGGTTATAGATTGGGAATGAGAGTAAAGAGGTGTGATGGAGGAAAGGATGAAGAGAAGGGCAGGGCATCTGGAAATGTCAATTGACATTACATTTGAATAGTTGGAGATTATAGCTATCAGGGAAACAAGTAATAAGAAGGGGATTCCACATATGGGAGGTGCAAGACATTGAAGCTATTGGAGTAGAAGAGACGGCCACATTTAACTGTTTTGATAGCGAAAGGGTGGGCCCGAGATTCCAGCCTAGTAGCACGCTTAAATTCATGCAGTCTGGGAACTAGCGATAGTAGCTCATCGGAGCAGTTATTGTGAAAGTATTTGTAGAAAAGACAGAGGGTGGTGACAGTACATCTGTGAGAGAGCAACTGAAGACAAGATGCCAGATCAGGACCAATCACATTGCTTATCTGTCTCTGGATCTTGTTGAGGACCTTAAGGCAAACAGCAGGGGCACCAGACCATATATGGCAGCAGTATTCCATGCAAGAGCAAATGGTTGATTTGTAGATTTGAAGGAGGGACTCAGCCAAGAAAAACTTTTTGGAGCAACACAGGGAACCAACTTTTCTTGCGGTGGATGAAGCTATTGATTCAATGTAGTTGTTCCATCTCAGGTCAGCGGACAGTGTGAGACCAAGCAGTCGTAAAGATATGGCAACAATAATACTCTAAGCAGAAAAGCATCATTCTATGTATTGTGATTTAACTCATGCATATATTTTGATAAAGTACAAGGAGTACCTAATCCTGCAGGACAGTGAATAAAAAATAAATGCAAATTTTACATTTGCTTACAGATGTTTAATAAGAATTAAATATGAATTATCACAGCAATTTAATAAATAAATAATAAAGTATCTTCAATCTTATCTGAAAAATTTAATCACTAATAAGTTTTATTATCTAAAGTAAATTTCTTACAAGTAAAAAATTTAATTTCTAAAAAGAATCAAAAAGTATTTTATTTTTGGTGAAAGAAAAATGAGTAAAAGTGCAACACAGTAAAAACATAGCACTTGATTTTTTTTTTTGTTATTTGTTTTTAAAGAGATATAAGCAATTTTAGCAAACTTTACAATAAATTTTTAAAAATATTAGGAATATGAAAGCTAAACCATGCTGATATCCAATTTGAGCATTTTATAAGGAATGAGTCAACGAATTAAAATAAATATAAGAATAAAAATGATTAGAATCTTCATAAAGAGAAGAACAACTGTAAATGTGTATTTTTGCATGAGATCAATTATTTTTTTATTTTATTTTTTCTTTTTCAGCTATTTATTTATAGATTATTAAAAAATGAAATTTTACTAGTGTTATTTTATTTAAAAATATTAAAACAAATCACATTAAAAGTGCAAAAAAAACTAGAGCTTTATCACATTAGGTAAAATTGGGATAAAAATACTCATTTTTAACTTCTTTATGCACTTATAAAACTTGCATCCTGTTTGGATCCGAGGAGGAATAAAGGGGAAAAAAGTTCAAAATGTTTTAAATGCCATAATAATTTAACAGAAAAGTTCAATTATGCCAAAGAAAAATATTAGTAAAGTAAAATTAAATACAATTTTTGATGGAAATTAAATTTTAGGTTTTTTAATACAAACTTTTATGTGAAAAGGTTTTCTTTTTCTTTTCTTTTTTTTTTTTTTTTTTTTTAGGAAACTTCAAATAAAAGTTTTTTTTTTGTTTTTTTTTTTTAAGTAAATAAAGATGGAAACCATTTCAAAAGCTATAAAATTTTAAGAAATACATGAAATCAAATGTGACATTGGCATGAATTCCATACATTCATTATTTTTTTATTTTTTATATAAATTTAAAAAATGTCTTAAGAGAGCCTGGCAGAACAATGTAAATTCATTTTGTGTTTATATTACATAATTTTTATTATAATTATTAAGTGGGTGGATTAACAATGTTTTAAAAAGAATTAAAAGTAAAAAATTCATTTTAAACTGAAACAGACTTTAAACTAGCGAATTTTATGGAAAGTTTGAGAACTAAGTAGAAATTTGCACATACCTGCCCCCTTTTTTTCTTTTTTTACACACAAGTAAAATAAATTTACATCATACTTAGGTGTTATTATGATGTACATATTTTAGTTTTATTGATAGTTTAAAATCAATAAATATTTATGCTTTTTTATCATTAGTACCAGGAATGGAAAATTAAATTTTAAACAAAAAAAAAAAAAAAAATACACAGAATGGTTTTGGTAATTGGAAATTAGGATAAAAATTCTCCAATTCCAATACCCCAAAAAGTTCCAATATTTCTGATTCTCCATTCCAATTAATTATCCCATCACTAATATATATATATATATATATATATATATATATATATATATATATATATATATATATATAAAATAGAGAGGGAGAGAGAACATTGTACAACACAAAGCAAAAATGGAAAGAAACAAGTGTAAGAAGATTGTGTCACACAAGTCTTTTGAATGCAGAGAGCTAACCAGCTTTAAAAAATTTCAGCAGCTTTGACAAACTGGGATACAAGAGGAAAACAACACTCAGAAAACAGCTTCTGTCTGCCTATCCTATGTGAAGGGATTATCATAAAAAATACAAAAGATCTGTGGGCCATATAACATCAGGACAACCTTCAAAAGTGGTTCAACACTTTTCAGATACCTGTTCCAAGTAAGAGAAAATAGAGAAGGGCTTGAATAAGAACTGCATGTATGCCATCCCATACAGCTGTGAAATATAAAGGAGAAGCAGGTTACCCACTTAATGTAAGACTGCAAGAACATCATAAACTCATAATACAAGGCGAAATAGAAAAATCAGGCATACCTGACCACATATGGAATGAAAAAGAATATCACTGCCTTCTGTTGGGTGAAGGTGAAATAATAGACAGAAAACGTCACTGGAAAATACAAAAACTTAAGGAATCAGCACATATGCTAGGCCACAAAAATCTAAGCTAGCCAAGCATAGAAATGAATACAATATAGGAACCAGTAATAGAGAAAAGCAATAATAACAACAAAAATTGCAATATAAAATAAGTTAGCAAGACATTAAGTTTATAAGACCCCCCCCACTCCCCCAATAGTTACTGAGACCCCAAAATTCATACACTGATGTCCTTGAGGACACATGGCCCAGTGGATAAAAGCGTTGGTTGGATCCAGTGACTTGACCCAAAGAGTTATTAGTTTAATGGTGAATAAAAACTTAGAGAATTGAGATAACGAAGACATCTGCATGGCATGTGGAACTAGAACAATCCGTCATGGTGAAATAAAGGGATCAGTTCAAAATTCCATTCACCTGAAGAAGGCCAGAGTGTATGTCATGAATATGGCAACAAAGATGAAGACAATAGTCTGAACTATGTAAATAGTGTAAATAATGACAATACCTCATCTAAGAAATATAGACAGAAATTTTTAGACCAAAAATGTTTTAAAAGGATAAGTAGCAAAAAGTATACTTTTTCTAAAATATTGTTCCAAGTTGTTTGGAAAGAAAGAAATCAATTGGTGAATAGTTAAAATTAAGACTGAATTAACGTTGTACTTATGACCTTGAAAAAGACATGAATTCCATTGTCCCTGCACGTTGCCCCATCACCAGATATCTTGAGAAATGTTTCTTATCATTTTAAAAAGATATGGAAGAAAACAAGTTACATTTTTAAAATATCAAGATTGACTTTTTAAGCATGTTTCCATAGAAATTTGAAGAACTGTTGAAGTTTGTTGTTTCAGATAATTTTATTTAATTTCAGAATTGACTTTTGTTTCTTATACCAGAAAATTATTGATTCCCAATGTTACAAAACAAATGAATTATATTTCCTGTCTCCTCTTTTAAAACGGTATATTTTTTAAATGAATAGAAAATATATATTGCTAAAATTAATAATGACACCAACATTTTTCTCAATCATTTTAATGTTAGATCTATGTGTAGCTACCAAATAATTTGGCTTAAGAGATAAATTATTAGAAGTTTCATAAATCCTTTTAAATGAAAGGATCTAACTTTACCATGATCTGATTGTCATGAGGTAATTGGTTTTTTGTTTTTTCAAATTCTTTCTTATCGGAATATGAATAAAATGTAAGTTTGCAGATAAACAAATTACTTCACATTATTTTGGATCCTGCAGGCCTCATTTTTGTGACCTAAAGAGAATATAAAAATTAAAACAATAATGATAGTTGTATACTAATGTTGTCTGCATTTAAATGTGACGTATCAATTTTTTTTTGTTTTTATATTGCTACCCACTGACTTTACTACTACTCCATAATATCTAGTAAGTTTTAATCATTTTCTGCACTGAAAAACAAAATTAATAGAAAGAAGAAAATGGATTAAACACTGAATTTACCAAATTATTATCTAAAATTTAATCTTGCTAAAACAAGTTTTTATGGTGTAAAACCATAGAAAGATAACATGGACTCGGATATAGGTTAAATAGTATATTCTCGGAAATGTAGTACAAAGGTAAATATGGACATGAGAGTACTTTCTTTCACTGGTGCCCCGACTCACTCATTCACTCACTTTGTGGCTACTTCTTGCTGACCCTCACTTGGTGACTCGATATTTAGCAACCCCCCCACACAGGTCGAATGTGGCACAAGGCCGGTTTAATGTGGGCTTACCGAGCCCGTAGGCTCAGCCAAAAATATGCCCATTAGAACCCGTATAAACGAGTTCAGGGACTGTCTACCTCCCCGGACGGCACTTTGCCCTGCGGCAAAGCCCCGTCCGAGTCCCTCCCTGCCGAGACGGAGAGTTTGACAGCAAAGAACAGTTTATACAACTGTTCCAGTCACTTGGTGACTCACCTTACTCAGAGTTGGTAGCCATATTATATAGGTGTGGAAGAGTCCATTTGTAGGTAGGTCCCCACACAAGTAAAATTCTACTCTAAATCTATATGTTGTTAATAAGTTATTGTCATAAGGCCGGAAATAACGCACTATTTTGTTTCTAAAGAAGAAGCATACCTCTCTTTCCTTTGAGACTATACATCTGAAGAAGACTTTAGAATGGATTGACTAAAATGTTTTGGTGAAAAGCAAAACAAAGAACAAGTCAGACTGATTCTTAGAATTTTACAATTTTATTATTCAAAGAAAAAGACATTAAACAAAGATTAATGAGCATTAGACTAACAATATCTTTGAAACCCTAACACTCTTTTCAGTAAATAAAAAAATGCAAGGCCATAGAATAATTTCAGAAATACCACTTTCTGAACTTGTTGAAATGCCAAGATATTTTTTAACTGCCAAATAGCAATACAACCATTGTGTAGGGTGTAATTGTGTTGTTAAAGACTGAGATTTTTGTTTAAGCATTTTTGGGGCATCACATAGCCAATAAATCATTTGCTTGTAAATTCTTGGATAGTAAAATTATTTCCCAATTTTAATGTGTGTGTGGGTAGGTGTTGAGTGTTTAATAACAGGACAGAGCATATATTGACAGAGAAATCAATACTGCCAACGTCCGCACGTATCGTATAATGTGTGCGTCTGATTGATTGAGAAGAATGTTAAATCACACTTACGTAAAGATTCTGATTTGATATCAAATGGGTGAAAATTTTGAAAATTTTTGTTAGTCAACTTGAAAATAAAATAAAAACAATATACATTTTCCTGTTCTGACACTTGAAGTCATAATTACAACATCAGTCATTAGTACTAATATTCGATTTAGGTCAATACAAAATCAATATTCCTTTGAGTGATTAAAGATTTGTTGATAAATCTAATCTATAATTTGATTTCTCTTTGTGAGTACATAGAACAGCAAAATGACACATTGTAGTGAGCTTTTTGTTGGGAATTTACCTTTAAAATGGTATAACTTGACCAACAAACTAATTTTCAATACAATCTGTAACTTAATATTGTATTGCCTGTCTTCATGCTTATCCCAATAATAATTTGATTTGTGAGTGTGTTACGAAAGCTGAAAAGAAAATCATATCAATTTTGAAAGAGAAAAATAAATGCAAAGACTGCTATTCACTGAACAAAATAATTCTATTATTTCATAGAAAATTTATTAATTTTTTTAATTTCTTTTTTTCTTTTTCTCTTCCATCATGAACATTTCCTCACTTTATTACAAAAAACAATTTTTCTAAATTGCAAGCATGTATCTTCAAAATCATTTAAAATTTGACTCTTGCTGATTAAGGATTAGTAGAAATACAAACAATATTAACTTAAATTTTAAATGCAATCAGATTTTAGTTAATTACAGATTAATTATCCCTTATTTATTTGCAAATATAAATGAAATAAATTCTTTGAATAGTGAGTGACTTGACATTGAGCTTAATTTGGCTTTTCCCAAAAACATGAATGATTTTAACCAAAATTATTTCTATTTTGTCCAGATTTCTTTAAACATCAGTGAATCATACTGAAATACACACACACACACACACACACAAATGAACATCCTAACTATATTATTATGGTTTATATTACAGAGAGAAAAGTCTGAATTACATACAACAAAAATTACAGATTGTACCTATTAAAAATTAGGCACCATATTAAAATCCATGCATGGCTTTTGTTTTTTTTTTTCTGTTTAGAATCTGTCTTTTATGAATCATGTGGCTAATCTCTCAAAAGATAAAAGGAGCACCCACCATATCTGCTAACTAGAAAAATGCAATTTCTCCATAAAAAATTTAAAGGAATCAAATATTATACAGCATTTTATGCATTATGGCTAAGAGACCCAATCTTGAAAGCCTGTGTACAACTCAGAGATCAAAATAAATAGCAAAAGTCAACAAATATTCTTGCAAAATGTTTCATGGCTGAAAATACACAGTAGAGATTTTTGTAGCATTTTAGCTTTCTGTTTCTTTTTACCTCTGAGTATAGCAATGTGCTTTCAAATCACATGGTTAACTTTTTAGTTTTCACTTATGCATAGATTTTAATATGGTGCCTAATTTATAATAGGTACAATTAGTCAGTAAGGATTCCTGCTTCCAAGAGATGAGGAAGCATCTTCTTAACAATTAACCCTGTTCTATCACAAAGCTCTGGAAGATCCAGATTTCTCAATAGCATAACTGGCACATTTTCTTTTCATTACACTTTGTGTGATGGCATTCCAGGAGGATTCAATGAGGAACTCTATTGGATAATTCACTTCTTGCTCTTGTTCAACCACAGTGTCAATAGAAAGGTATTTCATGTGTTCTTTTTGAATTTCTTGGAAAAAATTCCAGTTGATGATATCCACAGTTTGAATCTTGGGAGCTAATATGGTGATCTAACAAAGTTAATTTGAATCCATGAAATAAACATGGTTAATGAATAAACATGATTAATCAAATCTTGGATACTTGAGACTGAAACTCCATAAGCATTTGGGATTGAAATATCTCAATTTTGATCCATTTTGAAGGTTCCATTGCCAAGCTGCAACAGCAAAGCAGCAAATATTCCTGCTTCAAGGTCACCTGTGATTCCAACTCTCATGTTTGTTTTCAGGCTGAATCTTTGAACATGGCTCCAGATGTAAGAATTTTTCAGACAAGCACTGATTTCATCAGCTGGAGTTCCTCTTGCAATGATTGGTAATGTTTGTCTAAAATCATGAGGGAGTAGCACAGTGATACCTTCCATGATTTGTGAATTCTGTCTAATGTCTTTGAGTCTTTTGTCTAGGGCCTTACATACTCGCTTGTGTGCCATGGTACATTCGTCCCAGACAATGAAGCTTGTCTCCTCTTAGTCAAGTTGGTTCCTGTTTTGATGTTGCAAATAGGGGTTTCATTGTAGTTAAAATCCAATGGAAGTTTGAAGGTGCTGTGTGCTGTACGCCTTCCAGGCAAGAGGGTAGAGGCAATTTCAGATGATACTATTGCTGGAGCTACTTTTCTTTGGAGTCTCACTGCAGATAAAACAGGGTTAGGATGTCATCAAGGACATTCTGATACATTTGCTGATTGTTTTGAACATATTGCCACAGTTCTCCAATGTTGTATCTTGTTTCTCTCAAAATTTCTCTGTTGATTTGTCCAGTTTCTCTGTTTGGATTTGGCAGACCAAAATTGCTGAAATCTCTTTGAGCCAAGTTCATCACTTCAATTTCACAGATCTAAATTTGCAATCTGAGGATTCAATTCCAATCCTGGATGAGCATGTCTCATTTGAAGAAGATGAGAGATTTAAAAGTTAGAGAGTTGTGTCCCTTTGATTGAAAAAGTATAGCACACAGACATTTTCACATTTATTATATAGATAAAGGAGATATTGAAAGTTGGTGTTGTCCCTTTAAATGAAAGTGACACACACAGACATTTTTGTATTTATTATATAGAAGCTACTTTACCCTTTTAAAATTTGAAATGGTTTCTGCAGTTGTATTTCAATACCAACTGTGGTTGGTATATGGAAGCAGTTTTGGGCTTTCTTTATTGAAAAAGTCTTTATCACTACTCCATCACCTTGCTTGTTTTACTTTAGTCATTTTCTGCTCTAACAAACTCAGTATATTTTATGGTGGAGGAAATTTGATCATAATTATTTTAAAATATTTTATCAAAAATTTGTTTTAGCAAGATTCACAACCTTGAGTGTTTGCTTTTTGTTTTGTTTTTTCCATGGAAAAACAAGAAATTGTCAATGATTAAGAATTAATGTGGCCATTACTGATAGACAATATACTTATACATAGCAACTCTATTCTATCTTATAGAAATGCATTTAAAATCAGGTAGAGAACAGTTGTCAAAGATCATGGATGAATGCAAGTGTTACTGATAGAATAGAGATGTTAGATGTATAATGTAAATGCATTGCTAATGGCTTTATAGGAATGCATTGAAAATCTGGAAATTGATGCAAACATTACTGACAGAATATAGTTTATATAAAATATATATATATATATATATATACACACACACACACACACACACACACACACATGCTGTGTATGAGTAAATATGGATAAGAATCTTATGGGATGGGGAATATATCAGACATTTTTCAAAATCTTTTACCTTGACATGTTTACAAGTTGATCTGGTGGGTATCATCAAAAAAATAATTTAATTATACAACTAAATCGGCATTATCAGACAAAATGGGATTCATGTTCTTTGACTGCTTGATTTTACTTTAAATTGTATTGTTATAGGAATTAGTTTTTAGCTAATTACTACTTATTTTTTTAATAATTTTATCTTAAATTAGTTAAAATCTAATCTCTAATAATACAGTCAAGTAAAAGAAATAAAACACAAGCAACACCAAGTGTTCAAACGCTTTAATGTGAATCAGATTTCATCATGCCAATGTAGATTTTGTTCTTGTGTAATAAAATTCTCAATTCTGAATCAGGCCTCAAAACATGTCAGAGTAAAAAAAAAAAAAAAAAAAAAAAAAAAATTGTCCTATGTATTTACATACATTTTCAGCCTGTGATTTTCCACTTTTCTTACTTAAATATAGGAACAAGCACTTAAAGCTGATCTCATACTCAGCTGTCTGCTTTTTTTTCTCCCCACCCTGAATATTTTAATTAAAAAAAAATACATTATTGAATATTTTTTTTTTTTCTGTTTCATTAATGAAATTGGTTTTATTTTTTGTTGACTTCAGAAGATCAGACATTTTTCCTGAAGATATTTTCTTTTCTTCCATCTTTGCTTCTTTCACTTTTGTTTTAGCTCGTACTTCATCACTCTTCTACAGACTGGCAAGGTTACAAAGCATTGTCCAAATAAATAGCTTTTCCAGACTATCATAAATTGTCAGTTTATTACAGGGGGCGGGATGCTGAAAATTTATCAGCCCAACTCACTTCCTAATATCTGTTCAAATAATCAAGCAATTTATTTGTGAATTTCATCTTGGTTAGGCTTAGAACTTGTCTGCACCTATCCTCAGAAGAGAATATATAATGAGGAAATAGTTGGAAGAACCGTTAATTTAATCCTGTTATTTTTGCATCTGTATAATGCAAAAGATTCTTCTTCCAGTCTTGAAGGATCATATATCTAATCTTTTCCACACAATCAGTTTGGGATCAGCTGTATATTCATCGCTGCTTTTCTGTTTACTTAAGGGATCTTTCCAACTCAATATAGAAAGATATTATAATAATAAGTGACGAAAAAAAATGTTTTTAATAAAATATTTCCATTAGTTTATATGTATGAATTCCTTGAAACTGACACAAAGGTTCAGTTATTTAAGTTCCAAATCCATTCATCCATTTAAAGAAGAAATGTTTTATTGATTTAGCATTCAATTATAGTTTGCTTCCACATCAAATCATCTTTTTTTTTCTCTTTAAAGCCCCCCCCCCTATATTTATGAAGTGAATGACATTTCTTTTCAGAAATTTAAAGGAGCAAAAAATTGACACAACTAATTCTTCAGTTTAAATCAAATGAAATAAAATCATGAACAAAATCTATTCATCTCTTATATAAAAGATTTAAAAAAAAATTGCTATTAAAATTTAATTATCTTATGACATATGCTACTCTACCTCAATGATGTATTTCTCCCCCCCCCTCTCCATTTTCTTTTAGTTTGTTCCTCTACCTTTTTGACATGTTTTTTTAGTTTCTTCTGACAATCTTAGGCTTATGACTCTCCACCTCTCTGCCATCATCTTTTATTTTGCCCCTCACCCCCTCTGCTATTTACTTTGTCCCTCACCTCCTTTGCCATTTACTCTTACTTTGTTCCTCATCTCCTCAGTCATTTTATTTTATTTCCCAGCATCCCTTCCAATTGACACCCTGTCTTTGAACCAAACCTCACTTAGGAGAGAATATAACTAAGAATTGTATAGATTCACATGCAGTTGTGGCAAGGAATGCAAAAATGATGCTAACGACTCCTTAGTATGTTTAAAAGAATATTAAGTAACTGTAGTCTTGTAGAGAACTAATGCAATCCCATATGACTGATCATTTGTAGAAGGATAAGTGGAGTCATTAAATCTTGTATGATGAAGTCAGAATAAAGTGCAACATTGCAAAATAAGGCATTGAACATATCATTACACACAGATTTGGCTCTAATAAGTGTCTCAGTTCACCTAACACAAATGAATACCATGTAAGAGCTTTTAATTCAGAAAGAACATTATGAGATTTAATGTGTTTTCTCAAAAAACTCAAAAATCCTACTAATTACATTACAAGTAGTGTAAAATTCATGACCTGGTTCAGCTGAAAAAGTAGATAGTCAATCTTAGGTTTAAGACTCCAAGTTTCCATTACGAAATTGTCCTCAATAGATAAAAATGTACCTAATAGGTAAAATTTTTTGTTAAGATGACTTAGTTTTCTAGTTGTCATGAGTTCAATCCTTGGTGGTGCAAAAGGTCATATACTCTAGTTTATTGGTTGATAAATAAGGATGAATTAACTCAGAAGGATTGACTCTGACTTGGAAAGGGGAATATAAAAAGTCTACCCACTGTGGATTGAATAAATAATTCTGTTTGAAATTACTAGAAGGATACAATTTCAAGAGCTACCTGAAGAAGGCCCCTATTTTTACCACTCTGAATTTTCCTGCTTGAATATCATCATCAATAGTATCTATAGTGTCATTGCAATCTCAACCATCAGCATCAGCATTATTAATAAAGTGTTTTTTTCTTAGGCAAAATAAAAAGCATAAAAAATAGATACTAATCAGGTGAGTGAGTTGTAGACAAAAACAAAAAATCAGAATTAGTATAAAAGTAATAAATAGTAGAGAAAAGAAAAAAACAGATTTTCCCCTTGCCAAGGCATGTGCACTGATTGCATTTCCAACATGTAAGAACATGGTTTCCAATACTTGCTTTGCACAACTTAGGTGCCAATTCTCTATATAATCCATTTTCACACACATATATATATATATATATATATATATATATATATATATATATATATATATATATATATACACACACACATGCTAGACAGTTATAAATTGTGTTTCAATGTGTTTTATTTTTTTATTTTTTTGTCTCTGTTGATTTTTGCCTTAAAATACAATTTGTGCCTTTCCACAAGTCTAGTCATCATCCTTATCAATTCTTATATCATGTTCCTACATCCTCTGACACCATTTTGTTTTCTTCCTTCTGCTATTTCATCTTCCTCTTCCTCCTGTTGCATCACCTCATTAATATCTCTCTAAAACACTGCATGCATTCTCCACATTTCACTATCTTCCTCCTACTCCCTATTCTCTTCTATTCTTTCCTCCCTTGTTCTGTTTACTTAATCACTCTCTGCAGTTTCACTCAGATCAAAATAAAGCTGCAATTTTTTTTTTTTTTTTTTTTTTTTTTTTTTCTCTCTCCTAATTACTTTGTTACCTTAATACAGGGGTTCTCAACCAGAGGGGAATTCTACAGGAGAGGGTCAGATTTTTAAGGGGAAGAGGAATATTATACTTTTTTCTTTTATTTACAAAATTTGGAGTATAAAAATAATTCGTATAAATGTATATGTATTAATATGGAAAAAGAAGGAAGATTTTCAATAATTTATGCATGTTGTTTGGAATGCACCTTTTGAGTCAGACAATTTTGGAATTGTGAGGGAATGACATTCTGTCTTATGGTGAAAAGGGTGCATTGGCACAAAAAGGTAGAGAACCACTGCGCTTTAAAACGTTGAAAACTATTCCACAGCTACACTGTCCACTTGCTGCTTCCCCAACTCCCAGTACCACTTTGTCAAATTTAAATAACATTTAAGATGGTTATGAAACTTTTTGTAATGTTTTCAGTTCAATATAACCTAATATCTTAATATTCTTTGCACTTTTCTCTACCACTTTGTTGTCATAAAATCAGACATTTTAAGTCAGTATAAAATATTCATTTCTCATTTCATGACAGACTAAAAAATAAATTTGTTGTGGTTATTTCAATATATTGTATGTCCTCTCTGCAGTTTCTATTGAAACTTTTATTTTTGCTCATCTAGAGCTCAAGTTCAATTTACATTAATAGTTTTTTTAAAATATGACATTTTATGGTAGTTGATATATATATATATATATATATATATATATATAGAGAGAGAGAGAGAGAGAGAAACTTAAAGTTTGATTTTGATTATTTGATCTTGTTCTTCATGCAATTTTCCAAATATTATCTTATATACACATACATATACATACATACATATATATATATATATATATATATATATATATATATATATATATATATATATTCACCCTTTTGATGTTGCATTTTCCACCAAGAATTTTCCAATTCTTCTATATTTTATTGTGTGAATGAAATGTTTTGTACAGTTTTACTCAAACCCCAAGAAATCACACTTTCAATTAGTTTTATTTATGACAACTTGTTTAAAAAATCTCACTCAACTACTAACCATTTATATACCTTTGTAGTAGTGAGAATAGACTTCATTCAAATAGCTAGCAATTTACTTTCAAACAAGAAGACTTTTGTATATTTTTAGCTTTAATCATGAAAGCAGAAATAACAAATGCAAAGTTGACAAAATAACTGTATTTGAGGGTCGGGATTGCTTGTTTGGGTCAATAACGAAACTGTGAATATGTTAATCCAATCTTGTAATTTATTCTTGGACAGGCATTTTATAAATCTGACTTGTTCTTATGATTTCCTTTTGCAGGTGGTGGCCTTTATCTTGATTGGTGTAGCAGCGTATGGCAGGGCTGCAGCTGTGGTTACCAGCCTGACTTTGGTAGGTAGTCTCATAGCATGTGGTGTTTTCCTGTTTCTCATTGCTATCAATGGACTGATTGGAGCCCTACGACATCATCAAGTTCTCCTTTTTTTTGTATCCTTTTCATTCAGAATACAATTTTTTTTTCTTATTTTTCTTAATCTGTATGTAAAAATTTGCCTCCACCCTAAAAAAAAAAAAGCATTATATTGAGACAACATGACCAAGGATCTGAGACACATTGAAATGGTAAAAAAAAACAAAAAAACCTTTACAATAGATAAGTATCTGTTAAATGTTTTAATTAAAATTATACAAAAAACTTTAGCTGATTTTAATCTTTTTTTAACCTCCTGACCATAGATAAGCATTATGCAGTGGACATTGAAGCAATATCTAGTTCTCTTGATAAATGGAACATGGTAGTTCCATTTATCAAGAGAACTAGATATTGGCTTGTATTTCATTTACTTGAGTGACTGAACCCTAATTTGAAATTGCATCAAATTCAAAATTTTGCTTCCACACACAAAAAATAAATAAAGATATCCTTCTTTTGTAGTTGAGGAGAAACAAATTATTCCTCAACAAATATGGCTAAATTTACTGCTTGAAAGATTAAAAAAATGATACAATTTTTCTTTGTTATTATTAGATAATTGATGCTTTGAGACTAGCTTGACAGCTCTTACCTACAAAGCAATACACTCATATTCTTAAGTTTTCTTAAGTTGTTCTTGGTTAAAAATCAAGTGGCTGATAATTCAACCAAATTATACATTTTTGTTCTCTTTTTAAGCCTTTACTTAACAGATTATATTAGCTGGAGTTTCAATAAATTCTTGAAGATGTTTTTAAGCTTTTCATGGGGCAGGGACAAACTTTTGATGGGGCAGGGACAAATTTTGGCTAATGCTATATTTGAAAAAAGATTTTTACTTTATCAAATTTTCAGAGATGAAAAGGAAATAGCACTAAAGAGTCAACAACTAAAAAATAAATTTTGAAAACTTAAAACTGTTATTTGACTATTATTTCCTTCCTTTTCACTGAAGGAAATAATAGTCAAATTATTATGACTAATAATAAGTCAGCTGCTGTTTATTGAATTGCCATTCAATAACTGTTAAGTCAGTTACATAAATTGAAAAAATGCTACTAGTAAGATTTGAACTCACATCTTTTATTTTTGTGAGAGTTGTAATAAAGAGAATGAGCAATTCAAAGAAATAGTAAAAAAATTAATAATGACAATGCTTCATATGGACAATTGAAGACTAAAACTGACTTGAATGACAAAAGTAGGATGAAAGAAAAACATCAACAGTAATGAGAATGGACAATCTGGACAACATTATTACAACTACTTCAAGATGAAAGAAAAACCATTAAAAAATGACAGTACTTTGTATAAGAAATCAAAAACTGGCATTGATAAAATTTCTTTTCAATGATTTGGCTTTTTTTCTATGTTATTATCAAAAAAATCACAATGCATTATATAAATAATTTTTTAAATTCCTACAAATATCTGATTGTTGTGAGTTTTGAATTTGAAAGATAACCTATTAAGGAAGGCCCTATGATTTTCAGCATTAAAAGCCTAATTGAAGATCTATAAAACAATAATACAGTAAATGTAAAACAATCCAGATCTCTCAGATTTTCATATTGTCCATATTTAAATATATATTTTAAAAGAAATAGGTGCCTTTTTGATTGTTCATTTAAAAATAACAAATTTAATTTGTTTCTTAAAACAATTTGTCACTCCATTTCAATGTTTTTATTTATGTTAATTAAGCCTTCCAAATGCTAAGCAGAGTACTAAGAAATAGAAAGATTTGCTAGAAACAAAGAAAAGAGTGCTGAACTGCTATGTGATATCTGTCCTCCTGTATGCTGGATGATCTCAAGATGAAGAGGAAACTTGAAGCAACAGAAATATGGTTCTACAGAAGGATGCTGAGGATACCAGGGACTGAACATGTGAGCAACAACAAGGTTTTAGAGAAAATGGGAATGAAAAGAAAACTAATATTTAATATAAGGAAGAGACAGTTAAGGTTTCTGGGCCGCATAATGAGGAAGGAGGTCTTGGAAAATTTGATACTCATGGGACAGAGAACAATGGGGAGAGAGGAAAACGATGCATAGCATATGGAGTTTGAGCAAATAGATTGTGGAACAGGGCTTAGGAGAAATAACAGAAAAACAGTTTATTAAGAGCTACAAAGTACAGGAAGTTGTGGAGAGCCATGACTGCCAACGTCCTGAGGTGACATGACACATAAAGAAGTGTGAAATAAAATGCAACTTCTGAAATATGAAAGAAATATAAAACAATATATGGTGGGTGAAAAAAAAATAGATCAAATATTTAGTTCTTTGCTATAAAATGACACCCACATGGTAACAAAAGCCCTCTATATTTAAATTTCAACAAATGACACAGCACTTATTTTGATTAACCACATTAGCATTACTTCAAACAATTACTCTGCCACTTATGTAAATGTAAAAACAGTCTTATTTGGCAATAAAACAAGTGACAGACAACTATAAAAAGACATGTTTGATTATTTACAACTAATTTGTTTAAATAATGCACTAACTATTGTTTACATCATGTGGCAATAATTAAAGTAAAATGATGCAGTAAAATAAGTAACCAAGTAATCGTTTTAAGTTCCCTGGATATCAGTGCCTAAGAGATTTGAGTTGTTTGTATTTTGGGACTTTCTGTTTTGGGTGGAATAAATGTTTATTTGGTTAATTCAGAAATTTAAAAAATTTTTTTTTTTTTAATTTTGATGTATGGGTGGTGTATAGTGTAATGGATACCAGCTTCAAGTTCAAGTTGAGTTTTGTTACATTCACTTTCACACAAATATCCTTGGGAATGTTATAAATCCATGAATACCTCCATATATGGGTTAAATAAAGGGACAGATTGGCAACTAATCTAGGAGGACGACAACCCTGAATTCAAAACTATATATAGTCCTTGAAAAGCACATACTATACAATCTATTGCTTGGTTCACACTCCTTTCGCATCTGTTGAACAAGAGTAGAGGTTCATCCCTTGTTTCTTGTTTATGATTAGGTTTCTGGTTCCTTCTAAAGTCTTATTCACTTTCACTTCCCTCTGTCTTAGTGGAATTATTGCCTTGCTTGGGGTGAAATGATTAAGAAAAGCTAATTAAAGGATTGTGAAGTTCATAATAACTATGATTCTGACATAGGGTCAGGCTTGATGGATTATTGAACAATATACTTACTGTTTTGTCCATCTTCTTGCACCTTTCAGCTAACGTTACAATTCCATCTGCTGAGAATTTTTATTTTTTATCAGTTTCAGGTACTTTTGTAGTTTTCTAGGGAAGTTCATTTTTATTTTAGTGAATTCTGTAATGATCAGACAATTTGACACAGGTCATTGAAGGCAAGAAGGGCAGAAGTGTGTAGCTTACCTCACAAGTTTATGTAAATGGATAGCTGATCATGTATTATTGGGTGGGATAGTAAAGAGATAAACATTACGAAGAGGGATACGAAGTTGTAGAGAGCCATGATTGCCCCTATTCTTAAGGGACATAGCCTATGAAAAAGAGTAAAGTGCAATATCTGGTAAAAACAGCAGATGGGTTAAAACTTCTCAGCTAAACTGTGACTATTTTAGCCTGGCTACCAAAGAAACATTCATTTTTTACTTATACCTCTTTGATTTTATTCTTGCTTTTCATTACAACTATTAAGGTAGATTACAGCCATGAATAAACCATGCAAATTATAATCAAGTGTAGTCTCTTGGTGAGATTTGAACTTGCAAGCTTTTGCCTCATGAGGCCTGATAACAACTACACTGTCTATCGAGCCAGAACTAGTGTGACACTAT
The DNA here is from genome assembly GCA_964036315.1 of Acanthosepion esculentum. Classification (NCBI taxonomy): domain Eukaryota; kingdom Metazoa; phylum Mollusca; class Cephalopoda; order Sepiida; family Sepiidae; genus Acanthosepion; species Acanthosepion esculentum. Next base: position 22,196,460 of record OZ038513.1, read on the forward strand.
TTAGTGCCGGTAAATGGAAAGAAAGAGTTTAATGAATAGAATGATAGGCAGAGTGAGAGAAAGAATGAAAATTTCTCTTTCAAAAAGCTTAATTCTCTAAAACCAGAAGAATTAAGGAAAGGTGATATTACCACAAGAAGCCATTTGGCGATCTTAAGCTGACAACTGATTAATGATCTAGCTGCAAAGTACTGGTTACAAAAGCACAAAATAAATAGGACAGATAAGATTTGATCTGTAACCAAAACTCGAGAATAGAGTTTCTTTGTAGTTGGAGTGCAATGACTCTGACAGGGTTGGGGGAATGGCTGACCAGAGAACCATCTGGTAAATATCTGATTTTGAACAAGGCCAGGATGGGGAAATTCTGTGTAAACAAAATTTGAAATGATAATTCTTTTTAATTAATGACCATAAGTTAAACCACACTAAGCAGTTGAGAGCCATTGGTCAAAGAGTAGCCAATGTAGCAGGCGCAGGTGAAATATCAAGGAAGGTGGAGGAATTGTCCACACCTATTGGGAAGTATTGGTGTGAGATGTGAATAAGAGAAGGAAAAAGTTATCGGTACAAATCGATACCTGTGACTGCTACCCATAGGAAAAAGGAATCTTCCAATTTGGAAAAATAATTCATTTTCAAGAGCCAAAAGGGCTCTTGTTGGAAGATAGGCGTATCACCAAGTCCCCTAACTGCATCATACCCCATTCCAGTTTTAGGTGAATGTCAATAAATACAAGGAATCGAAGCTGCCAAAAACAGTTGTTCCAGATGCCAGGCAAGAGACAACCTCATGTGACTTTTTGCTTGAAGCGAATCTTCAACATAAGCCTTGTGTCAAACTTAACCAAACCAGCCAAAGTGTCACGTTCAACTTAAGAAGCAGGTTGTGTTGATAATTGTCTGCATGAAGAACTGATAAATTCTAACGTCAAGACTAAACAAGTACTGTACCAAAAGAATGTATATAAAAGCATTTATTTTTATTCAAGTTATTTTTTTTTACTTGCATCTTCATTCTGCCTCGACCAATCCAATATGATGATTCCCAACAAGGATTCGATCTTTGCCAGCCTTATGATCAAAACTAAACACAACGTGGGATAAGGCAAGGTTTGGATTGAAGTGATCATCTCATTGATCAGTCACAGGCGTTGGAGATTTGGATAACTGGGAAGGACACCGAAGGCAACACTAGCATATCAAAACTAACCATTTTAAATTTACCTCCTTATCTTTCCCCAATTAATTGTCATCATATTTATTAATGTTTTTATGTACGCTAGAAGTAGCCATAGAAACAATATTACAATTAGTTTGTGAAATATTCATCACTAAAATTGGATACATCCTTCTCTCCTCTGACTAGTAAAATATATTCCTTTTTTAATCAATTCATTGATCATTATGGACTATATTTGTTTTTACTGAATTAGATTTTTAAAAAAAAAGAAAAAAAGTTTGTTTAATAAATGAATTATTTAGATAGATTTATGTGCATGTAGCATTTTGTTTTCTTTCTTAATGTTATATGTGCAAAGCTCTGAAATATTTGAACAGTGGACCATCTGTTGATGCAAGAGTTGAAGCATACAAAGATTCTTTTCCCAATATATAAGAGGTGGAGAGAAGAGCATTTTTCTATGGAGTAATGATTAAAAAGCTAATCTTACAGACCATTGCAACCAAAGTAAATTCAATCCTCTATAGTTTCATTACAACTGGTGATGTTGTGCTTATTTTTTGCTCTTTATGAGCTTATTTTTAAGTGTAAGTGAGATATATAAAACGTTTGTGTATTTATTGCATATGGTATCTGTTGGTTTCTACAGGCTAGACACAACCTTTGCTTAAATAGATATTCTAACTTGTTAAAATTTGATTGACTTTTTAATTCTTTAATTACATGTCTAATTCTCTCAGAATAATTTCACTGTATAGGTTGAATAAGTCCTGTGAGTAGACACATTCTAGAGTTTTTTGTAGATTTTTTTTTTTTTTTGTAGATTTTTCTGAATTCATTTATCCATATGCAGTCGATTTGATGCCAGTATAGGTTCTGGATTATTCTAATATTCTTCCCAAATATGTCATGGTTACCTAGCAGTTCCAACAGTTCTTTGTGATATACTTTATCAAATGCTTTTGCATTGTCTATAAAACTGCATAACCTACCTAGCGAGCTTGAGTAAATGAATGGCAGAACAGGGTTTAGGAGAGATGCCAAAATTTATTAAGAGCTACAAAGGCAGGAAATTGTGGAGTGCCATGATCACCAACATCCTGAAAGGACATAGCACATAAAAGAAGAATTACATGTCTATTCAACAATTATTTTAGCTGTCAACATAGATCATGATGTCTCTAAAATTATGTATTTAAAATTTTCCCCTCCACAATTTATTATTAGTATGATTTGTTTACCAAAAATAAGTGAGAGAATTGTGGATAACTAATGTTTAAAAGAATTTGTGACTTCTATTTTTCTCTGTATGATGTAAGAGAAAATCATGTCTGCTGCTATATGACTCATATATATATATATATATATATATATATATATATATATATATGTGTGTGTAAAAAAAAAAAAGAAAAATATGTATATTTTTATATCAATTTTTATTTTTCCACTTATCTATTTTTCTTGTGAAGAACATAATTTGCCAAAGAGTGCAGAAAACTGCTGCTGTGATCAGAGATAAATCCTGCTTTATTTTATAAAAATGATCTAAAATGAAAGTGGGTCAAATTATATATAGTTTCAGTAAGTCTGTGATCTAATGAAGGAAAAAAAGCATTGATTTTCATAAGTATTGATATTTTTTCAGCATAATCTCCTTCCTTATTTGTGCACTTGATTCAGCAATGTAAATTAATCAGATCAAATATAACTCAATGAAAATTTCAAATATAAATTAAACTAATCATTGTGTCAGGTTACATGCTTATTTATCCTCTCTTGTGTATTTTCATATATATATATATATATATATATATATATATATATATATATATGTTACTTGTAATGGATACTCATATTTGAGTAGACAGTCTGAGGTCAGGAACTTAAAGTATTGAGACAGTTTAAATATTTTGGCTCCATTATCAAAGAGGGCTCCAGAATCTAAATAATTTCAAGTGCAGCACAAACAATGGCAGCAATTGAAAAACTATCTGGAAAAATGAGAACATCTGCCTGGAATCAAAGATCAGACTATGGTATGTATTGGTCTTCTTAATCTTTCTTTTCACCTGTGAATCTTGGACATTAACAACAGAATTACAGCAAAGAATCCAAGAATTAGAAATGAGATACTGCAGAACAATCCCAGGTATATCCTATATAGTCTGCATCGCGAATGACACAGTGCAAGACACCATCAGACAAGAGACCTCATAAGCACCATCAAGAAAGTTAAAATGGTATGGACATGTGATAAAAAGCCACAATCTTTCTACTGCCATCCTATAAGGTATCTTAGGTAAAAGAAGAGGTAGATTGTCAATGTTACTGAGTTGGCTGGAACATCATTCACAGAAATTGAGACATTGGTATGCAACCAAGACACATGGAGAGTCAGGTGCTCAGCTGCACATGACACTATGACCACACCCAGTCATGAGACTGATGATGGCATATATGCTAAACATGAGATAGGTACTACACCTCACTCAAGCCTGGTAAAGTGCAGCAACTCAGTGTGATATTGAGTTTGCAATTGATCAGTAGGGTTCTGTTGAACTGTTGACTCCCTTCATGCCATATGAACAAATCCCACACTTGTTGACAACTGAGGTCTATGGCCTCATTGGGTTTGCACTACATCAGAACTCTACCATGACATCAAGGTATAGTGGTGCCATCTGCCATTACCTTTGCTATCATCCCATAACTTTTGGCATTTCAGTGTATGATTCTCATTTTTTCAATGCACTTAACATAACACTTACCCATTAACTATTTCGGACCAAAATCAATGGGAAGATTTATTGATTCACACTGATATATGAAATTTTATTTGCTTCATTATACATTGTAAATACTAAGCAAGGTTATAACAGAATATAGAGAAAAAATGCAATTTCCTTTGCTCAACAGCTTATCAGTTAGCAAATAAGAGTGAATATACAGTTTTGGTAACAAAGCAGAAAATCAGCAGATGTTATTGTAGCATTCTCGTAATTTTTGTGCATTTGAGTTCATATGAATTCGTTGAATTTAAGGAGGCACTTAGGAATCTGGTGATACTTCAGAGAGACATGGTTGAGGAATTGCTGAAAGATGCCATCTGTGAGAGATGCATTGTGTTTGTCAAAAAGCTTCAAGTAAATACAGATAAGAACAAAAAAGCAGACAGTAAATATAGATAAGAACAAAAAAGCAGCACTACACTTGCTTCTTTTATGAAATAAATATCACAGCTTTTGTTCCATCTGAGAATTCCTTATCTTAAAACAATTATTGAGGCAATAAAGCATAGTAATAGATAGAGAACATATCCATCTTGTGTATGTGACACTTACAACATTGCTTTCTGTATTTAGATCAAACTTACTCCTAATGAATACTTGGTGTTTCTCTATGGATTCTATGAACCAAGGATATACAAGCATCCTTTCTCTCTATCAGTTTTAGCTAACCATTCCCTTTTCTGATTCTTTATCACTTCTTAATCACCTCTTTGTATACTTCATTCAGTTTTATACATTTACAGTTATTGGAGTTATGCACACCTATGTATTACCTTTTTTTAGGAAAGAAAACCACAGATAAAACAACTTACTGACAGAATTTATGCATTATTGCTCTTGTAATATATTCAGTAGAATAGTGGGCAAAGGTAAGTTGTAAATGAGGTGTTCAAAGGATACATTGATGACCCTGTAATCCAGTCAATTTTTTTTAATCAGTTCAACCCAAGCAATGCAATAATACCTCTAAGAGGCAAGGGGTTATTGGAAGTGAAAGAAAATTAGAAGACATTAAAAGGAATTGGAAACCCAATTGTAAACAAGAAACAAAGCATAAATCTCTACTCCTGTTCAAGACTGGGGAGGAGTGTGGATAGGATGATAGGCAAACCTGTCTACTCCTATTGATGAAAAAATAAATAGTAAATAAAATTTCAGAGTATATGTGGAGATGTTAGAAGTATAGAGTAGAAGTAGCCACACTTGAAAATGGTATTAAACTTTACATCAATTAAATAAGCATCATGATTACTTGACTTTGATCATGGAACATAAAATGATGAACAAGTGATCAAAAGAGCACAATCCCTGCTCTGGTTAGTCTTTTCTTACTTTGGTCAGAAATGTTCAGACTATTTCACTTTCTGTTCTGCTCCTGTATAAAACAAATACACTTAACTAAAATCACAGGCCATTCACAACTTTTCATTAATGCTATAACTGAAAGGAAAGTAATATCAGTACAATTCATACAGGAGATATTAATTGAACTCTGTCATGGTTAATTATAAAACAGACTTGTTGCTACTAACAAGGTAGATAAAGGTGATGTGAGTGAGTAGTTTGCCTGTCTGCTCTCTTGCTCAAACCTTTCTCTCTCAGCCATCATAGCATTTCATTGATAAGATTTTAGTGTAAGGGTAGATAGATTCATGCCTTTCCTAAGGGAGCATGAACAGCCTAAACTGAAATTTGAACTCAGTTTGCTGATTGGTTTCTCATGCTTCTGTTTGACCACCATACCCTTTTATTTATGGATTTTACAAGCATGGAAATTTTATCATGTTTGAAGTCAGTTTTCCTTCTAAGTTGTGTTTTTTTTTTCCTTAAGAAGCTTAAATTTATTTTGCACTCTGAAGAATTTCAAATCTTGTGATTCTGTCTCTAGCTCTACGTCTCTGATACTTCCACAAGTACTGCAAAAAACTGCTTGATAGTTTGTAATAAGGTAACTAATTATGGGATGTTGTTGAAATAATAACATTGTTAAAGATGGATGTTGTCTCAATGTTAGTTTCATATTTTTGTGTTCTGTTAGATAATTGATTTTGTTCTTGAGTGTTTTCAGAAGATCTGCCTGACAAGCTTCAATTGCCATGACAATGCAGCAAAACTCATCAAGATATGCCTACATCTTTTAATATTATCGCTTGCAAAAATTATTACATATACCAAGCTACCTTCTGTATTGAGTAATTTTTAATTTTATTTGATTTTCTGAGATCAGAGGCTGTCAATCTATTATCATCCCAATTGGTTTCTGTAGATTCCCTAAGGAGCAGACAGTTGCACCTGTGGTTTCAATAATTGGTTGGCTTTTTATAGGGATGAAATGATATTTTTTTTAATTTGCTAATTCTTAGTTGTTATATAGTGCTGTGCTACTTACCTAAAGATGGGGGAGAAATGGGTTCATGCCTTTCACAAAAAAATTGAAGAAAACACAAATGATCCTGGTTGAAATTATAAGTCTACCCCTAAAACTTAAGAAATTATAATTTATAATAACAGTGTCTCATCTAAGAAATTAAAATAAGAAGATAGCAGATCATCGGGCATTTAGAGGTGAGAATAAGTAAAAATTAATTTGAATGATTGCCATGAGCTGCCATCCTGTTGAAAATGTTGTCTTAGGCTTGCTTGAAAAACAGTTTGTGTAACAAAGTCTGGAAGGAATTAAAAAGTGTAAAATCTTCATCTGAAAATCAAAAGTATTCATAATACATTGATTACATTTTATTTTTAGACACCTATTACCAAATAATTGTTTTAAAAAAAGTTTTGGATCCTTTAAGAAAAGTCTCTCAGGATATTTAAAAAAAATCTTTTTTGAATAATCTATTTCTGAAATGAATGTTTTCTTTTTCTCTCATTTTTGCCCATTATATTGAACCCAGAGACGTAAAATTTGTCCTTGTCAATGTGGAGTACCATTTCAAGTGTGTATATATATATATATATATATATATATATATATCATCTCCTGTTTATTTTTCCTTGACAGTTGCTTTCCAGTACATGATCATCCTCTTTTTGCTCTTTTTAATTCAATTCTCTCTAGCTTGTGCATGTCTGGCAATGAATGATGATCAGAAAGATGCTCTCGCTACCAGAGGATGGAAATATGCCAGCAATAAGACTCGTTATGATGTCCAGTCCATCTTCAACTGTTGCGGACTAGCCAGAACAGATCTCCCTGTCACACACATTATGGGCCATCCTCCATGTGCTGGAGTAAGTATACATATATTTCTTCATCATCATCATTATTATTATATATAGTTTGGGGGGTATACTATATTTATGGCTAAAAGTGCTCTATATCCGAGATAGAGTATATATGAATATAAAAAATTTAAAAATCTAAATAAGCAAATTGAGTAAATAATAAACAAACTGTAAATAGTGACAAGTAAATGTAATAATAATAATAATAATCAACAATAAATAAGTAACCACTAATAAATAATGAGTAAAAAGTTAACAAACACTATAAAATAGCTACTAGTTAACAACATTCGGATCCACAATTATTTCTACTCAATAGCCCCTAGTATAATATGAAACACTACTGTTACTGCTCACTTAATAAACATCAGGATAATACAATAGACCTTACTACTAATAATGCACCACTGATCAGCATATATAAATAGTTGAGGCATGAAACAGACTGTCGCTGCTTGGTATTGACCTCAGTGTCCACTGAGTGATATATATGTAACTTCGTCCATGATTGCTGCTATCATTTCTAAATTAGATCCTCACAAGGCTTGCAGATTCGAGGATATCTCTGGAATTGTCCTAAAGAAATGTTCTCCTGAACTGGCTCCTGTTTTCTCCAAAATTTACAATAAATGCCTTACTCCTTCTAGCTTTCCAACTTATTAGAAGTCCTCCTTTGTAATTCCTGTTTTTAAGAACTCTGTGGAACCTTCTGGACCTTCAGATTATCACCCTGTTAGTTTCTTTCTTCTTTTTTTTTTATGCAGATGAAACAACTATTGACTCCTGCCTTAATAGCATGTATGGCAGATCCAATAAAGTAAAACTGAGGAGCTTTTTTACATTTGTATTTGTGGGGAGGAGCTTTTTCATTTTGAAGAATATTTAAGTTTTAACATGGAATCAAGTGAAGTGGCTCTAAAGTCAGGTTTTTATTTAGAATGTATAATGCCAAATTAGGTCCCGACTTTATGTTCACTTGAAATTTTTAACTGTTCATTGACATAAGAAAATAGAAAATATTAGTCACTGCAGAAAAATAACAGTTTGGACAGAATACTATCAGGAACAATTGAATGTTGTTTTAAAAACAACAGTTTTTTGGTCATCTTTTTACAGTATTGAAGAAGTTGAAATAGCAACCCTCACAATGTGTGAGAAGTTATAACAAGATATAAAATAACAGGGCAGACTGGGCTCTATAGCCTTTGTAACAGAGACAGGTTTTTGCACACACCCACATGAATGCACACACGCAAATATAACGTTTATTGATTGAAAATGGAAAACACGATCTTTCGTGAAGTTACAAACTGTGTCAGTGCTGTTAATAGGAAAGAATCTAGAACAATGATATATGAAACCTAAGACAGCGGATGGATAAAGAATGAATTTCAAATCGGGTTGGCGAAGACTTGTTTATAAAAAAATGCAAAGTGCAGGAGGCGATGTTTAATTTGGGTCATTAAAAGAAAAATAGAAATAGGCGAAAATAATATTTTTGATAAAAACATATTGAAGTAAATTGGACTGGGGAGGTAAGATCAGTGTATGTTCACCGCTAGCAAAATCTAATCTAAACATAAGTTGTATCCACTGAATTTGGTCATCGAAAAGACAATTGGAATGAACGACTTAATTTTATCCACTAAGAGATTTGAAATAGATCTGAGTAAGCAACAGAAAATACACGTGATTATGACGACACTCGTGTTAAGCACGGGAATAACCTGGCTTATAACCTTCGGTTGCTATATTAACTTGAGATTTTGATAATAAGTCAGTTGGGAGAGAATTCTCGAAGAGACGGGAGAGACTGCGATCAGTTGGCACATCGTTGTCACTGCGTGCCATCACATGCGTGGGCACCCGCAGCGACCATTACAGGTGCTACAGGCAGATGGGAAAGGCCGACGAGAAAGGCTGACGAGAAAGACAGGCGGAAGAGGACAGTCAGGAGAGAATTCTCGAAGAGACGAAAGAGACTGCCGTAGAGAGTTGGTCCAGTGACGAGTCGGAGATAAGGACTTCAAGTAACATCGTCGTTGTAGCAGTCGCATTGAAAAGCCGCTGAAACTAACGTTTGTCATTTACAACAACAAACTGAAAAGCTACACTTCTACGTAGGGCTGGGATTACGAGCCACACATCCTCCCAAGTCGATTGGAACGAGTTAATCACACACACCTCTCTCTGTTGGCAAATTGGTAGAGGAGTAGTCCTCTTTTCTTATGTTAATTGCTTTTCTATCCTTTCTGTAATCTTTTCTACTGTTGTTGTTTCCTTATATAAAAGACATCAATATTTTACCCATTGTTGTTTGGCTTCTGCAGATATTATTTCCTTTTTTTCGCCACATTCTAATTTTCCTGCCAGCCACCCTCACAGCCGTGCGTACATCCCCAATCGACCGTGAGGGTATGGACAATACCCCCCCCCCCCCCGCGCCTACTGGATCTAAAAACTAACACAGCACGGGCAGCAAGCGGGACTTGACCAGTTGACCGGTCGAAATAATCTACGGGTACTCAGGGAGCGTGCGGCCAGCTACCCCTGAGTTCGGTTCAGACCGAGTGGGCGCCTCAACCCAAAGAGGAAGACTCCGGAGGTTGAGGGGCTGAAGGGACGCAGTGGTAGAGCCATGATTGGCAACCAGTCAAGGAGGAGAAAAGATTTGACTTCAAAACAATATGTAACCCTGGTGTAGCTTATACCATGCTTCCATTGATAAAATGATAGAATTCTCAATGACAGTTTGTGATTATACAGACATTATCAATCAATCTAACTCAAAAATGAAAAGCTTCCTAAAGAAAGTTAATTTTCATAAAGAGCAGAACAAACTCTGTCAGAACAATATATTTTCATAGAAGAATATTTTAGATTAGCCGAAGATTTACTAACATGATTTGTTTGAGAAAGGTTTTTTGCTTACAGAGAAAATCAGTCTCCTAGTCTTGGCCTCTAACCACTGTGTAGAAGCAAGAAATATGCAACTATCTGAACTATTTGGTTGTGTGTTGATTTGCATTGTCATGCAGCATGTGTAGAGTTCCTAGTCTGTTTCAATCAATTTCATTCTGTCCATTATTTCACACTATCTGGCTGTGCTAATGATCTGGTCATGCAGTATGAAGTTCATGAGCAGCTCAACAGCTCTTGTGTCTCAAAACACAGTTTCTAAGAATTTCTTTTCTTACTGAAAAGAGTGTTTCCAAAAATGTGTTTGGGATGTTTTACTGCATCTGCTGCATAGTTCTGACATGTCTCCTTCACATCATCTGTTTGGGCTGATCCACCAAACAATTCAACAGATGTCACTGTTGCAGAGATGCCAGAGTAACTCAAGTCACTTGTTACCATGTTTCTCAAGAGTGTCTGTGCACTGATGAGATGAGTACATCACTCTTGATTATAGCAATATAGAAAAGTAATGTACTAGTGCTGGTTACATGTACACTGTTTCACTTATATAGTAATAAACATATTCTATTAGTAACAGTTTGTTCCTTACTTTTCTGGCATCCTACATACATGAAAATGTAATCATGAATATTGAGATTTGAAAATATTTTTTCAAATTTAATTTTTTAATGTCTTAGAATTTATATATTGTTATAATGGTTTGAAGGTACTAATAAATTGAGTTTTATTATGTTGTTAATATGAAGAAATGAAAGTTTACAAAGGAATTATCCTCTACACTTAATATAAGAGTGTGCCATGTAATTGAGAAGAAATTATAAAGAAAAAAGAAATTGGTATATTTTGAAAAAAAAACAAATTATACGCATGTTCAGTTTAGAAAAAGAGAAAAAGTTTATTCAATGAACCAACCCTCAACTTAATGACTGTGTATATCCAGATCAGTTGGTTCTTGTACATTACATCTACAGTGCCTTTGTTCATTAAGTCCTTGTTATTGTCAATCTGTTAGTTGATCGCTCTTTATAAAACCTGAAACCTAATAATCCAGGAAAGCTTAGAGGCCAGATTTGGCAGTGAGATGATCTTGAAAATTTTCAACCAGCCACTCTTGGGTAATATGAGAGGAAACTGACCTGCTGGAATACATGACCCCACAATTGTCTAGCACTGCAATATATATATGACCTTGCAGGAAGAAGTGGCATAGCATGATATGACCCTTATGGCTCACAACTCCTAAGACCATTACAGACAATGTGAACTTCGTGTACATTGCTGCATGTACATTCATAATAGTCTACATAGTCAACTGTTATTTTTGCTGTTCACCTTGTTGTTTTCAAAAAGCTGGCTATCTTAAGTGGTTCGTGTTAAAAGCATAGCATATCTTTTCATTTCCTATGTCAGATTAGAAGCTGCTTGATACATGTCTAAGAGAGAAATCTGAGTGTTAAAATTTGGTTCATAACATTAGGTCTACAAAGGACGTGTTCTCAAACACCTGGTGCACTCAGTATATACTCGTTTACCCATAATAAAAAATTTGCAATTATTACAAATATAATTGCAAATTATACAACTAAATACTAACCAAACCCATACTAGAAAAAACATCTCCTTAGCTCAAAAACACAGAAAAATAAGCACAGACCAACTAAAAGCACTGGCAAAAATCCCTATTCAACAAAAATCCCTATTATTCAACAATTAAGTTGCTCAGCTAAAGAAAGGTACAGAAGGAACATTCAACATTACAATGGGAAGTTTTGACAGGGCTTAAACTTGTGGGCTAATAGGCATATATACATACTACAGGAACTAAGCAACAAAAATGGAATAAAATAGGTTTGTACAGAGATGACACTCTCAAAGCTAAGAAATCGTAACAGACAAAAAACAAAGCCAGAAAAGTAATTGCAAAAATCTTAAAAAATATAGGATTTGACATGGATGTAAAAGCAAAATTAAAAGAAGTAGATTTCCTAACACTGCATTCAACTTTAGAAAAAGTAGATATCAGTCATATGCAAATGACAACCACTTTACATAAACACATCTTCTGATCATCCTCCAACAATAATCAAGCAGATCCCACAATCAATTAACCATAGGTTATCTGACAATTCTTTGGATGAAGCCATCTTTAATGAAGCCAAAACAGATTAAAAAACCACTGTAAAGGATAATGGATTTTCAGCAAGTTACATATACACTACACAACATGAAAAAGCCAACAGGAAAAGAAACATGTGGTTTAACCTGCTATACAGCAAAAACATAAAAACAAACATAGGAAAATATTCATTAAATTCACCCACAAACACTTCAAGCACTCTCCACAAAATATTCAACAGAAACACATTAAAAATCAGCTACAATTGCACCAAGTTAATGACATATAATTTCTTGAACAGGAGTAGAGGCTCATACATTGTTTCCAGTTTAGGAAGGGGTTCCTGGCTTCTTTCCTTTTCTCAGGCCTTAATAGTTGTGCTGTCATGAATTTTTTGTGATATGTAAAGATGGTGACAACATCTCTTCATACTGGGGATACCAGGCTGGCAGTTTTCTGGTTGCTGTTCCTGACTGGTAGTTAGGAGCCCAAACTCTTGCATAACATCTGAAGGGGCTGCTCTGATCAATAGTTGAATAATATCGGTGTTTTGCTGTGCCATATTGCACATGGCTTGGTGTCCCTGCAAACACCTCTGGTGGGTAATCCCAAGGCCACACTATGTTGCAGTCTGTGCCAGTTCCCTTCTTGCACATGTTACATTAGACGATCAACTGCTACTTCTACCCTAGATCTTTCCTTACCAAAACAGCACACCATGTTAAGATATCAGAGATATAAATCTAAACCAGCTCAACAAAAATTATCTAAACCCTTCAACCTTTCTTCCAACATTTGTAGTATTTGTACCAACTTCTGCAGTGTGGGATCATTCCTCTTCAAAAAGTCTCCGGACATTTTAGCTCTCTGCAAAACTAATCCTAACTCTTCAATCTCTTCTTCTGATTTCTCGATTCCAGGAAATCTTCCTCTCCTTAGAAAGGTCTCTAATATCCACATGCATGGCCTGGGAGTTTATGTCTGTGAACATCTCCCACTGACTAGAGAACTCTCACTTGAATCTCCACACCACTCTTACATGTTTCTCTGTCTGTATCTGCTTAATTCAGACAGCTATCTCCTCTTTCTCTACCATTCCCATTTCTCTCATGACTGTTCCGTGCTAGATAGTATTTCTGATAATATAGACAAGGCCATCTCCCTACACCCATCTGCAAATATATTTGTGTTCGGTGACTTTAATACACACCATGCTAGGTGGCTTAAACACTCTATCAGTGACCCTACTAGAATTCAAACCCTTAATTTCTTAATCACTCAATCTCTCACGTAAGTAGTGGACTTCTCCACGCATTTCCCCAGTAACCCTGATATGCACGCTTCTCTTTTAGATCTTTTTTTTATCTCTATCCTGGACTCATGTCATACTTTGTAGCTCTGCACTTTTTGCAAATCTGATCATGCAATAGTGTCTGTAAACCTCTCTTTCTGCTTCTCTACCAGCCAAGAACCTCCTACCAAGAGAATATCTTTCTGTTATCAACATACAGATTGGGACTTTTCCCTGAATTGCTTCATGACATCCCCTGGAATGCAGCTGTTAATCATCCTGTTCATAAATGCGTGACTGAGTTCTCCTGGATAAAAGCCAGCATTGATGCTTTCATCCCAGCAAGGAAATGCCAAGTTAAACTGCATTCATCTCCTTGGTTTTCACCTGTATGCATGGCCACTATAACCCACAGGAATCACTTCTTCCAGCTGTACCAGAATGACATGTCTGATTGCAACAGACATCTTTTTGTCTCTGCTTGTAACAAGTGCAAGCATGTCCTCAAAGAAGTGAAGTTAATGTTTGCTGATAAAATGAAACAATGTATAGCATCTTGCAAGTTCGTTTAATAAGGTTGAATGCTTTGCTCAGAAATTCTCTTCCAACTCAGGACTCTACTAAATTGGAGTACCTATATGTGAATTCTCTCTGAGAACAGAGGCTTTATTGAGTGATATGTACATCTCCATCACAGGTCTCAAACATTATTTCTAAATTAGACTCCCATAAGGCAAGTGGAGGTGACAGGATTCCAGCTGTCATCCTAAAGAAATGTGCTCCCTAGCTGGCTCCAGATCTCTTCCAACTCTACAACTATTGCATGCTTCTTGCTTATTGGAAGTCTTCTGTAGTTCGTGTTTTTAAGAACTTTAGAGAACCTTCTGACCCCTCTATGGCCCTATTAGTCACCTACTGCTTTTTGGCAAAGTATTCGAGGCTTTAATCAATGCTGACATGATTAAGCATCTTATCTCTCACAACCTACTCTCTGACAAACAATATGGCTTCTGTTTTGCCAGATATATTGCTGATGTACTACCTGCCATCATTGAATATGTGTATCAAGCTCCTGATAATAACAACAAAGCTTGTGCTGTGGCTCTAGATATCTCGAAGGCATTTGATAGGGTTTGGCACACTGGTCTTCTACATAAGCTCCAGGGCTTTGGTATTATGGGATATGTGTTTGATTTAATCCAATCATTCCTATCAAATTGTGAAATGAAGGTTATTTTGAACAGGCTCACTTCCAGATCCTTTCACAAAAATGCAAGTGCTACTCAAGGCTCTATCCTGGATCCTACACTGTTTCTGATCTTCATCAATGATCTCTCTGATGTCATCAGTTCCCAAGTAGGCATTTTTACTGATGACACTACCATTTACTCCTGTCTCAATAGCAAATCCATCAGAGTTGACAAATCAACCTGGCCGCTGCTCTAGAAAAGGACCCCTCAGTCAATGGTTAACTGGGGTAGAGAATGGCTCGTAAATTTTAATGCCTCCAAAACGAAACTGCTCTCATTTAACCACTATAGAGAAACTTCCCTATCCACCATCAGTATGGCTGATGCTAGACTCATGGAGAGCAACATACTGCATTTTCTTGGCCTCACATTCTCAACTGACTTGAAATGGAACACTTACATCAAATCAGTAGCTGCATTTCCAGCAAGGAAAGTTATGTTGCTGTGTTGTGCCAGAAGGTTTTTCTCATCAGAGTCCATCATGAACATTTACAAATCAAACATTTAAATACTGCTGCCATATCTGGTCATGTGCTCTGATACTCTTCTTGAGGTTCTAGACAAAATCCAAAGAAGGATCTGCAATGTAATCAATCCTGACTTGGCATCTCAACTTCAGTCACATTCTCACCGACATGATGTGGCTTCCCTCTGTCTTTTCTACAAATATTTTCCTGGCTACTGCTCTGATGTGCTTTTTTTCTCTGGTGCCCAGACTGTGTGTTTAAGCGAGTTACTAGATTGGCATACTAGGTCCCACCTTTTTACTGTTAAATTATGTAAATGTAACCCCTACTTCTACTCCAACAGTTTCTTTTCTCACACTTCCTGCCTGTGGAACTCCCTTCCGTTTCCTTGTTGCCCTAATAACTACAATCTTCAAAAATTTAAATGCAACATCAATGGCCATCTTCTATCTTCTTGAAGCCCATTCAGCTTTTATCCTTTCCTTAGCCCCCTCTACATCTAGTCTTTTCTCTCTCCTTTGCTCTGTAACTCTGTATACAAGTGACAATCCCATTTTGCTTTGGATGAAATGATTAAAAAAAGTAAATAAATGAGCACAACAGATAAATAACCAACAAACCACCAACACCAAACAAATCCACATATAACTGCAGAGTAAGTCATGAAAGCCTCTTAAATTACAATTGCTTGCAAAGCACTATATCAAGCCACCATGAATAACAAAGAAAAATTTACATAGGAGTAACTGAAGGACCCTGGAAACAGAAACTACACAAAAAACATTTTTAACAACAGTAAATATGCTAACAGCACGATACTGTCTAAACATATATGAGAACATAAAAACAAAAATCAAAATGCACCAAAAATATCATGGAAAATAAGAAAAACAGCACCAGTCTACAACACTAATGTTAAAAACTGTAAATCATTTTCTTGCTAGAGTTGAAAATAGCTATAACTATCTTTCCAGACCAACACAAATTACTAAATAAAGATCAGAACTTACCTCAAAATGCAGACATTAAAACAAATTTTTAATGTATTGCTTAAAAATCAAAAACTAAAACTGATATTTTGTAAAACATCATTAACAAAAAATGCAAATATATGTATTATATACAATGCAGATAATTTAATATACTTAAAAAAACACAATACCTTAAATAAAACAAATTAGATATCACATAGGAGTGCCAGAGAAAAGCAATAATAACAACAAAGTTGCAATATGAGCTCTGGTAAAAATACGTTATGATAACAGCAAAAATTGCAATATGAGCACTGGTAAAAATGGTTGCTGAAGACATTAGGTTTATAATACCCAGAAATTCATACCCAGATAAATCTGAATCCAAAACATCTTGGTATATTTTTGAATTCATTCTACCATCTATTATCTTTATATTACCTGTACCATTAGCAGAAAAAACATCCCCAAACCATGATGTTGCCACCACCAAACTTCACAGTTGCGATTGTGTTCTTTGGCACAAAGGCTGTGCCATCTTTTCTCCAAACGTGAGTCATTGAATTATGTCCAAATAGTTCAATTTTTGGTTCATCTGTCCATAAAACACCTTCCCAAAATCATTCAGGTTTTTTTCTTATGCTCATGGACAAATTTTAACCAAGCATCTCTGTTTCTTCAATAGTAGTGGAATCTTTCTTGGACAACACAATCTTAGTTGACTTCTATGAAGTTCATTGCTTATTGTTTGCTTCATAACAATAATACCTGATATTTTTAATTATTCCTGGATTTCTCTTCAAGCAATCATTGGATTTTCTTAAATTTTGCACTGAATTCTTTTCATTGATCTGGGAGAAATCTTGCATGATGCACCAGATCTCCATTTGTTCTCAACAGTTTTCACCTTTTTATACTTAGCAGTAATGGAACTAATAGTAGTAAATGGTATATTCAGGATGTCTGCTATTTTTCTATAGATTTTTGCCTTCCTTACAGTGTTTGATGATCAATTCTTTTTGTGAATTTAACAGTTTCTAACCTTTCTCCATGATGATAATTATTGTGTATGAATTGTGTGTGTCTTATATAAGAAATGAATTGCGAAATGTTCTAGATTGTTCCAGTAATAAGATAATTGGAAGAATCTAGCAAAATCTTACAAACAATTATGTAAATAAAGGTAATTTAAGCCTTTTGATGTTAAAGACTATTTGATATGAATACTTTTTTTGCCTTGAAATTTTATAAATAACAGATAATTTCATTCATCACAAAGTTTTCTAATTGTTTTTTTGCATATTGCAGCATTATGAAATGGTGTAGAAATATTGTATGGATTTTAACTTTTTTCATAATTTATCTATGTTGATTAAAAAGTTTCATGGTGTATGAATATTTATTTTCCCCACTAATATATATATATATATATATATATATATATATATATATATATATATTGTGTTTGTCAGGTTTTCTTTTGAAATGTTTTATGGGACTTCTGTTTAGCATTGAATATGAATTAATTAAGGTATTGGAGTAATTTCAATGTATTTCTACTATTCATATAAATATTGGGGTCCACAAATTTTGAGGGCTCTCTCTTTTATATATATATATATATATATATATAAAAACTGTCCGAATGTTCTTTTTATCCGAGCACTTTCGGCTATACATTTAGTCATTTTCAAGGATTATATTTCAACTGTTAGAATTAGATAAAAAGAACATTCGGACAGTTTTTATATAATTTATCCTCTGAAAAGAAAAACTTTATTAGATCGCACGAGAAATTATATAAAAAACTAAATAAAAGCACCTTGTCAGTCGTTTTTAATGAAATGTGCATGAAAGAAGGATTTCTGCCTAAATACAGAAATAAATATATATATATATATATATATATATATATATATTTGTGACCCTCATTATGAGGAATATTATATCTGTTATATACAGTATATACAGGCTTATAAAGAAAATACATACTTTCAGTATGATTGTACTTCTGATTGTATGAATTTCATGGTGTATCTTTGCAATCCTAAACTAGCACAAAAAGCAATTTATCTATTTTACTAATTAAACAATTCTCAATTCAAATATTTTTTCCTTTATGAATTTATATATGCATGAATGAGAATCTCTCCTTCCTTTTACACTTTTGCCTGTGAATAAAGCAGTTTATGGTTGATTTATACCAACCTTGTAAATTCAGCCTTGGACCTTATTTTCATTGAATGACAGACATTTTGGTTTTTTTGTTTTGTTTTTTTTTTTCACCTGAATAAAATGAATAATCGAGAATAAGGTAACTTGTGAATGAATGATCGAGAATAAGGTAACTTGTGAAAGAAGTGTCAATTTATTTGGTAGGAGGGGATTAAGATTTTTGTAATTTGATATTAATGTTCAATGATGAAAGTTTATCTTGTACTACTGATGCAAACCAAAGGTATATTATTAGATGTGAACTGCGAATGAATCTCTAAACTGGAGGTTGTT
>OZ038513.1:22220187-22410187 GCA_964036315.1 Acanthosepion esculentum
TGTTAGCCTAAAGATTACAGTTACATCTAGCTAATTCAACTGTGAATTGATGAGACCTTGCCACTAATCTAGTACTACACTTAAATTCATAAAGTCTAGGTATACACATACACACCCATACTCATCTATTTATCTATTTGTATTCATAAACACTTATGCAAATATTTGACTAGTACATTTCTAAATCAGTACTTAGATAACATGTAAGATGTCCTCAAATACATTACTAATCGTGTAGCTATAAAGGTGCACTTAAGAGTGTTTTCCATCAAGTGACCCCAGATATATACACAACACTTAATCTATGCACCTACTTATGAGAGAATACAACATATAGCACACGAATACACACCTGTACCTATTTACACAGACAGGGCACACATGTTTGCATATACAAAAATCCCAACACAGATACAAAAGCAAAGAAGTACCATAGTATGCTTGTGCATACACTTACATGGAGAAGAGAGATGTGTAAGCGATAGATGCCCAGGTAAAAGGGTTTTTGTAAAGTGAGGTCACATGATGAAGGGAGGGAGATTTCCACGAAGGATCGTAGGTGGTGATTCTACACACACACACACACACACACACATATCTGCATTTCCTCAGACATGCATATGCATATATACCCATGCACATACATATACGCATGCACAAATACATGTAAAACATCTGAAACCCAAGTCTGGGTTAATCTTCTTCAAAATTGATGTTATTTTAGAAATCTGAAGCGGTTCTTTTGTCTGCATTTGAAGACAAGTTTGTTTCATCTACTAAATTTGTATGTACGTAGGTATAGGGATTTGTGTACGATCTCCAATTTCTCCCTTCCTCTCTTCTGTTCCCTACCTATCCCTCTTTCTTTATTCCTTTCTCTTGTCCAGTGAATGAGAGGTCAATGCTACAACCATCGTATCTTCTAAAGACATATACCTCCCTCCTTCCCTACCTACTC
This sequence comes from Acanthosepion esculentum, assembly GCA_964036315.1. Classification (NCBI taxonomy): domain Eukaryota; kingdom Metazoa; phylum Mollusca; class Cephalopoda; order Sepiida; family Sepiidae; genus Acanthosepion; species Acanthosepion esculentum. The sequence goes on from OZ038513.1 coordinate 22,221,146, forward strand.
TCTGTAACTATCTTAAAACACAACTTCCGCTGATCTTGTTTTTCATTTCATCTTTCAGTTGATTCCTCAAAGAATTTTTGAATCCACTCATTGTTTTGAAACCGCAAGGTCTGACGAAGTGAAATCAAACTTTATTGGTCTTGCAAAATATTAAAATATTACCATGGTTTTCTGAAGTCTCCGATTTGTTAATTAATTATTGCTCTGTTTACTACATTGAGTTCTCGGGATTTATATCCTCCTTGGAATTATCCATACAGATTACCAATTAACTTCATCATATTATAATATATATATATATATATATATATATATATATATATATATATATATATATGTGTGAGACAGGTATTTTAGCATCTATATCAGACCCATTAATAACTGAGTGATTTAATGCAGTTCTTCATTTAATAAAAACCTATATTTGCAACCAATTTGGGTTATTATGCATCTCTAATTTAACTTAATACAACTTTATAAAATTGCTAGAGGATCATCTCTCAAAATAATTCAGTTTACTGCACGTAATTTGAACGGGATTTGTAAAGCAGTTTTTTATATTATTTGTCAATTGGTTTAACATATTTCTACTGCAACCATTGCTTTTGTCCTTTGTCTCTATAAATAGTATTTATTTTAAAAGCCATACAACATGCATATCCTTGGGACAAAGTTACATATTTGAGATTATGTGTGCATGTCAATCAGTCTGCAGCCTAATGTGGAAAAAAGGCATTTATTTTAAGTAACTAATATCTATTTTTCAATATAATCTGCTTTGTCAACAGATCAAATATATTAAACATTATACAGTGAAATTTTCAAATCAAAATTCAGTTTATAAGCACATGTCAGGCTGTAAGCTTATATAAACATATATTGATTTCTTTTTGCCATACAAAATAAATATCAATAATGTACACACACACACACACACACACACACACACACACACATGCATGCACACTAATATTTATTACTCAGAATAGAAAATGTACTAGATTTTGTTGTTGTGCTATTATTAGTAGTAATATTTATTGATTAACTTAGAGCTTATTGTATTTTTGTGTTCACCACTTAAAACCAAAAATGGTTTGTGTGCCTGTTGCCCTTGGGAAATGATTGAAAACAAAAGAATAATGGAGAACTTGGTTGGTTCATTTTAACTTTAAAAAGATATTTATTTAATATGGCTTTTAAAGACTTTCTTCAAAGGCATACATTAAGAAACATTAATTTATTTATTTAAATAGTTTAAAAAACAGTTTGCTAACTTGGCAGTGCTAAGCAATTAAATATAACTGAACAGGACCATGTTTTGTTTCTGGAAGATTAAATGCCAGGGGCAGAAACTATTTTTTATTTTATATAGAGTCCATTATTATATATATATATTATAATAATAATAATAAAACGCTCAAACACTAATATTCCATGGTTATAATTTATTACATCAGAATCGTAATCACAATCCAATTCATCAGACCTACAAATAAATATATATATTTGTAGGTCTGATGAATTGGATCGTGATTACGATTCCAATGTAATAAATTATAACCATGGAATATTAGTGTTTGAGCTTTTTATTATATTATTACTCTGTCCTGGACATTGAGTTCTACCTGGATTCTATCCTCTTGGAAATTTATTTAAATATATATATATTGACCACTAATATTATCAATCTCTCTCTCTCTCTCTCTCTCTCTCTCTCTATATATATATATATATATATATATATATATATATATATATATATATATATATATATATATAATAATTGTAAAAATATTATTGGTCAGAGTTGAATTAGACCAGAAAACAGTAGTATTAGAAGTGCTTAATACATGTATAAAGAAAATAGAATAAAAATTTAACATGCAGAGCTTTTAAATTTGAAAAAATTAGATCAGCCAATCACACTACCTTGGTTTCAACCTTTTGTTATCTTCAGGCGATCTGGCTAAATAATTTCCTAATGCTTTATTTCTTAAAAATAAATAAATAAACACACTGCACAAAGCATAATAGAAGGGGAGGTTATTTAAATTTTATTGGAGGTGGGGGTTATATGAAATGTACATGTTTTCATACGGGTTCAAATGAACTCAAAAGGAATTTTTTTGTGTGTATGCATCATGTCATTATTTCTGATCTCTCATTCAGAATGTTTTTCTGGTCTGAAAATGTTATTATTTTTAACTTTTCTTCTTGGCAAAAATTGCAGATATCACTGATTGTTGTAAGTTTTGGCATTTTTTATTATTTACTAGTTTACAAATGGATCTTTGTCGTTTTATTCTTTTAATTTGCTCATGGCTGGCTAGTCTTGTAGAATTCCTAAGTCTTTCTAGATTGAACAATGACTTGTGATTATACCATCTTGTCTTCAGTACATTTTTTTGTAAACATTGGTCTGATCATTTGTATCTTTTACTTCTGCTTTATAAATTACTCCTTCAGTTTTGCAAACTCCATCTAGTGGACATCTACTTTTATTTCTACAGTTACATGTTTCACTGTTAACAATATCTTTTTGCACATTAGTTTTGAAATTCCTCGTGTTTTGTCTTTTTATTGTGGTTTCTAAATTACTAGTGCAGCCGTAGCTTAATTTAACTTGTGTAATTCAGAATATTGGGGAAAGAGCTTATTAAGTAATTTGAAAAATATTTTCCCTATTTTACAGTTGCACTAGTAATTTAGAAACCACAATAAAAAGACAAAACACACACACACACATGTATGTATGTATGTATGTATGTATATATACCAGGTGTAATAGCAAAATTGTCCAAATATTAGATTGAGCTCTAAACCCTTGTATCTTAGAAATGATTTGATGTCTTACTGCAATTCTCTGAGGCTTTTATAAAACTATTGGACTCTACATTGAACAATAAGAATGTATTTAGCTCTAAGTTGAAATGATGATCCCTCTTGCTATTGTGACCTTCTGATTCAGTTTTCCTCTCTACTGTTCCCTCTTTTTTAAAACTTATTAACCATTCTCTTGATCGTTCTTGAATGGACTTTGAAGATGGAAGTCAGAGTATGAATGTTGGCACCATTAATGAAGTCCTGAATGATCTCTTTCCTCTCACCATTGCTCATTTGGGAAGACATAGTAGGGCTGACACAAAATGATTTTAACCTGTTTGCTTTCTCGCTGAATAACTCAAAGGGTCTTTCTGTCATTCTTATGAAAATCTGGAAAAAAAAGAAACTCAATTAGTTTAGTCGTTTTTTAGATAGTAAACATTTTGTGGAATGAACAATTATCCCATGTTGTTACATCCAGTATGTATGTATGTGTGTGTGTGTGTGTGTGTGTGTGTATAATCAATGGATTTATTTTACTCCAACATTTTTATTATTACTTATTTTTATTACTTCAAGTGTTATTATAATGGATACTTGTATTTGAAATAGATGCCCCATTTTTATTTTTAATTTAAACAGTGTATATTACATCTATTGGCCTATGTTTGTGAGAAATCTTAGTAGCAAATCACCACTTGATCCTGCATGTACTTCAAACCGAGTAGTAAAGTAAGCTATTTATGGTACTTTGAAGATTTTCCTTGGTCAATGATTGATGTTTTCTGATGAAATCACAAACTTATCTCTGGTCTATTTATTCCCTGCTCCAAGAAAAAGACTCAAAATGCTGGGTGCTTTCCAGTTAGACAAATGAAATAAACTTAGTATATCAATTCCCACTTATGAAAATGTTAGTGTGGTGAGGACTAATGAAAATTCTCTTAATCTATTTTATTCTTTTCTTAGTTGAAATTTTTGGCAGTATTAGTTTATTAAGCAAATCTGCAAAAATATGAGAACTTGATTGATTCAGAACCCATTAAAAATTATATACAGGACTTGACTGTTTGGGAGAAAGGTTGAAATGATTTGAGTTTTTAAGATCAACTTACTCTTAAAATTCAACTCAATGAATTTAACAACATGAATTGTTTCTAATTGTCAAGAAAAAGAAAATTCAACTTTCTATCTTTACTTTTATTCAGCTGTCATAATTGAAAATTTGATGGAGTCTACTGAAAAAGTCCCTTTACCTCTATTTTCAAATCCAAATTAGCCAGTATTTTATTTCTATTTATTATATACTAGCTTAAAAACCCCCCTTTCAGGTGGCATTTAAGCTAGAATCTGCAGAGAGCTCTTGATTGGACTGCCATCACAATAAGTAGGGAGGAGTAAATGTGATAGACAACAATAAACTACAGAAGAACTCAAAATTGATCACTGCATTTAAGTATTACATTAATATTTAAGCTTACCTTTTAAAAGTTCAACAATAATTCTTCTCCCGCTACTTAATTTAAAGACATTTTGATGTATGTAAGTCCTTACTTTCTGTACAAACAATTATTTTTATTTCATGGGTGACTTTTGCTGGATTTTGCAATTTCGATTATTCCCAAATTTATTTCCAAGTTATAAAAATTATCATACAAAAAAATTTGTCACAAAAAAATCATGTAAAAAAAAATCACCAAAAACAATCACATTAATGAAGACTTGGGATTCCAAAATTTCAGGATTGCCGTTTCAGATCTGGCCCAAAATGTTTTTAATTTGCCCACGGAATCGGCCTGATTCCAAAATGGTGTGATATGTGAGCAAGGGCTTCTAGGAGTAAAGTTGAAAAGGTGTGATACACTGACATTCACACTTATAAATTATTATGTATATTTATTTAAAAACAATACCATATTGTTTATAAAATCCATCACACTATTTACATTTCATAATACAGTTTTATTGTTAAGCTTCCTCCAAGTACTGGTAGTCTATGGCATCCAGGTAAATATTAACTCAAATTTGCATATAAAACACAAATTATTTTGATTTATTTATTAAAAGAGAGATGATCTTATATGTCATCAAATATGATAACATCAGGATTAGAAAATGCCTTTAGATGTAGATATGGTTGATCATTAGAATTTGTTAATTTTTACTTGTTTTTGTTCTTTAAGATAATCATTTCTTCAAATAACAAATTCCAGAAGAAATATTAACATTATAAATATTTTAATGAATTTTAATTGTGTTTTTTTTCTTTCTTTTTTTTTTTTAATAATAGCAGCTTCAAAATTTCATAGTTGTTAATAACAAATAGAGAATTGGAAAAGGAAAGACCTAAACAGAAAAGCTAAAACAACTGAAATAATTATAATAGATTTTCTGGTCTACTGCTTTGTATTGTGAGGAAAATAGAAAATAAAAAGTATAATTATTATTAATAATAATTATTATTGAATTCTAATGGGGTTGGGGTGCCTTGGAAAATGGATGAGTGAAAATGTTAATAACATGAAGGTCATAATTTAGAAATAATTTGTAGAATAATGAAAATGGTTTCTCAGAATGTTATAAAACTCATACAAAACTACTTAATTCCTCCACCCCAACCATTTTGATTTTTCTCCCTCCTAATGTAATTTTCTGGTTCCTGTTTAGCTTTGGGTATATGTTGTCAGAATTCCTGAGGGTCTTCTCCATAATGATGAAGCACTAATTAACAGCTGTTATATATTTTGTCTTCATGCAGGTCAAAAATCACTTTTATTTCATGATAATAGATAAAATCAATAAAAAAAAAAAACAAATGAAATTTCAATTTGCTCTTCTCAAAACTGGATGTGCTGGTAGCATAAGAGTTATTGGTGCAGAAAGTGAAATTGATGAATAAAGTTTAAATGCCACTATCTTTCCCAAGAATACATGGTAATGCACCAATTATAAAGAAAAGGAATTTCTGGAGAGTCACGATTTATTTATCTCTTGAAGAAACATGGCATTAAAATGAAACAAAAGAGATTCTCAAAACAGATCATTTATAGATTTTTAAGGATCTATGCACATATAGCTACTATTGCAGAGATAATTTGTTTTTTGTATGTGTGGTCACATGGTGTGCAATGATAAGCAAAGCCAATCCATGGATGCAGGGGAGTTTGATCCTCATTGGATGGATAATGACTAGTACTTTGTACCAAATTTCTAAGCTAAGCTTACTAAATAACTATACAGATGTACTAAAAAGTGATCTGACTCACTTACCAAAATTTACCCAAATGACCAAACATCAATTTTTTTTTTCAGTCCCTTCTTGAACACAGACCAGTAACATGAATCTGATTTAAAATTCTGCTACATTTAAAATCAGGCAACTTTAGTCTCTTTCTCATAATGTATTGACTTGACATTTTTAACAACAGAAACTGATAAATTGAATTTTGAATCATTTATAGTCTATGAATTATCTACAATTTAAAGATTTAGTGACAAACAAAATGTTTACTGATAAAAATTCTGTTAAAACTACTCAGTTCAGGATCACTGTTAAACTTTCTATTCATAGACAGTTTTTATAAAATGACCAATGCCAAAAGAAATTGTAAACTGAAATTAGTTTATTTCAGACAAGTTATTCAAAATTGTCACATGTTTAATTTTGCAGTACAGTGTGTGTGTGTATATATATATATATATATATATATATATATATATATATATTCAGTCATGTATTGTTAAATATAACAGACAATGAATGTCTATTATGTTTTATCAGGAGCTGTTCCAAGCTTTTTGTATGTTGGCTTTAATTTCAGAAGAAAATAAAGACAAAAACTGTCCAGCGATTAGATATTTCTTTATTATGTTGTTTATCGATCTAAGCTTTCGGCTCACATGCGCCATCATCAAAATGGTTATTAGGACTGTATGACAGAAATGTTCATTGTCAAAGATGGCGTCCTGTTTTGTTTACTATGTGATGATAACGGAATAGAGATGCAGGTCATAAATTCATAATGCTGATCTATGATGTCATACATGATCATGTGAGAGAGATAACCATGTGTTTAAATGCATTGTAATATGTTATAACTGGTTTGAAATATAATTTTGTTGAGTGTGGGTTACTTTGTTTTAATATAGATGGCTCCAAAATCTTAATGTTCTTTTACTGTATGTGTGAGTATTGTTGTGTTATCAACTAATATCTGTCTAATATTATGTACATGACTATGTTTTTCTAAGAAATATTGTTTAATGAAACTGAGATCAGAAATGTGACAGGTGAGTCTACAGGAGAGGGTGGTTGTAGTAAAACGGATGTATATAATCTGAGATACAATCCCTGAACAGACATGTAAATTTATACAATACATTGCTTTTTTTTTGTAGAAGATTTGGTTGTGTGGTTGTAAGATTATTGGATTATTATGAGATCAATTGTTTTAAATTTTTTTATACTATATGATGAGCTTAACTTGTTTATTATTATTAATGGGTTTAACATTTCTACCTATTATGTTTTGGAGTGTTGTTTCATCCTGTTTATTATGCATTTGGTTAAGTTAATAATCTGTTTATTTTGACGCACACTGTTGTGGTTACAATTATTAATATTATCAATTTTGTTAGAGGTGTTAAGTTTATTGAAATACATTCTAATTTGTTGGTCAGTTACAGAATTAGGGAATTCGTTATTAATGAGTGTTTATTTTATGTTGTGTAATTCTTTTATACTTTGCTTGTATAAACAGGGTTCAAATGCACTCAGTATTAAAATACAACCATTATTCTTTTTTATACTACTACCACCAGAACTTGCTGTGTAGCAATGTTGGTAACAAGATCCTACCTGAAATAACAATGATTTACATAAAAAGCTAATTACTATACAATAGGTCTTGGAATCAATTGCTGAAATTTAAATGTACTCCAATAGATTTAACTCACTTGATCATAACATTAGAATAGTCTCAAAAAGTCTGATGTCTATTTTCACAAGCTTTTTGTTTTCTTTCATTTCTTCTTTATCATACAATGTCAGAAGCTCTCCAATTTTATCAGATTGCTCTGTTGTTTGTAAAATATTTTAGTTGTTTAGGTTAAAAAGTATTGCCTATCAGTAATACTTGTGCAGTTTTACTGAAAAGGTTCAAGATACAGGTGTTTTGGAAATTCACAACTTGTTCTTATTTGATGGTTGTTGCTTAGGACAAACAGCTGTGGAACTTGCTATGAAGCTGGGACTTGGTTTTTTCCTGAGTATTGCCCATCTGAGTTCATCATGGGCTCTTTGGAAATATATTCATATTTCTATGACTGTGTACTTATTTAAATCTTTTTGGATTATTTTTCATTGGCTCCATGTTTCAGGATTTATTTGTGTGTTTTGTATTCCTTTAATCTATTTGTTTCATATTTTCATGTATTGCGCTACTGTTTTAAAACATATCCATTGTATCCTAACAGCATTTCAAGATGCTAGTTTTTCAGGCTTTTCACATGGAATTAAAAATTTAAATGAGTTTTTCTGTTTTATGGGCATCATATCTTGATAGTTACTGAGTGGAATAAGCAAGGTGAAATACATGAGAACAATGGAAAATATTGAATCTAATTATGTGTATTATGTAATTATGAGTAATAAATGTTCAGTTCATTGTTCCATATTATATATATATATATATATATATATATATATATGTGTGGGTATTTGGCCAGCAATCACGCTTTTATAAAAGATGACTGACAAGGTACTACAATTAAGCTTTTTATGCAATTTTTCTGGCATTTGTACAAGTATTTTCTTTTCTGGGCATAAAGTGCATAATGCATAAAAACTGTCCAAAAGTTGTTCAGCTATTCTATTAGCCATTATCAAGGATTTTTTTAACTGCATATATGAATGTTTTTTATTTTCCAAACACAGTCAGCACATGGCTCTGTTCATAGTTGTTATTATTGAGTATTGACGTTTTCTTTTTTATCATTAATGCTGCCATTATTTTTAGCAGTTTTTTACATGTAGATGAAGCTATTATGGTCATATTTTCCACAAGCATATTGCAAACGAAATTTAGGAGATTTCCATGTGTTTTTAAATGGGTCCTAATTGAGCTATGGTCTGAGAGATATAACATGAGTTTTTGTAATAGGCATGTAGTGATATGTCTAACATAATTATTCATGAATTAATTTTGATCAGGAATTGAGGGGGCATGTAAATTCATAAATAATATTTGTCCTCTGTAATTTGGATCTTGCAGGTTAGTTGTTATTGTTGATGAGGTTAGGTGTTTTAAATTTTTTACAATAGCTAACTTAATTTTCTTGTTCTGGTCAACTAGGATTGTGTATAAAGTTTTAAGGGAAAATTCACTTTGCTCATAATTGATATGTATTTGATTTTTATAGAAAATATAGATATTGTTTTTATCTCTATGTTCAGTCTTACTATTGCTTACTTTAGAAAGAAATAATCTAATTCAGTTATCTATGAAGTAATTTGTGTGTGTTTTACATATATTATATATATATATATATATATATATATATATATATATATATATATAACACAATGTGTGTTAAATATATATATATATATATATATATATATTTCACTAAGGTGTTTGATACCATTTCAAGAGATGCTCTTTTGGTTCTCCTTAGAAAGCTGGGTGTTATGTTATATTTATGAGTAAAAGTGCTCAATATCAGAAGTATTCAAGTAAAAAAACAGACTGTCACCACTTGGTGTTGACCTCTGTGTCTGCTTATATATAGGTCTATTAAAAATTATTTCAGTGTTCATGTTGCTAACCATAAGAAAATACAAATTTTCAAAAATGAAGTCAAACAACTTTTTTTTCTCATATTTTTTATACATACATTTAATACATACATTTTTATTAAAAAGATTTTCATAAAATCAATCTTTGCACATTATACTATGAACAATTTGCCATTAACATTCAGTAACTAACACTCACAAATCATTGTTTGCAGGACCAGCACTATTGTCTCCAATCTCCTGAAATTTTGATACTGGGACCCCCTCTCTACATCATGTTGATTCAAAACTTTTTCCAACCTGGGGGGGGGGGGGGGCCACAAACCCTTGAAGGAAAATTATGTGGAAGGGCAGCGCTTTTTTTAAATTATCAAAAATCAGGGAATTGTCCAATTTAAATGAAAATTTCAGTACTTATTCATTATTTAGTTGTATAATGAATAGAATCTGAGAAAATGTTATTCTTTTTGTAATAACCACCAATATTTTCATGACTAAATTTTACTTGAAAAGAAAATGTTTAAGTCACAAATTTTTACATTCCATAAAGATTAATCACCGACACATCTCTAGAGAAAAAAAGTTTTACAAAGATTCCAACACAACACAAACAGGATTGTCTTAAAAATTTGTTTTAAAAACAGTATTTCAGTTTTCTGGAAAATTTTTCATGTGTTGAAATATTTAAACATTTTTATTTTTTAAGCAATCATTTTCTCGGTTTTATTTTTCTAGAAATGTAAAAAAATAAGGACTAGAAATTTATTTTAATTACTAGCTGTGGACTTTTGGTTAGTATTACTATTAGTACAAAAAAAAATATCAGTGATCCTCCTTAGTGAATGATCTCGGAATAAAAAATGATTTTACTGAAATATATTATCCTCTTAATTGATTTAAAAGAACTGTTCAGAAAGAAAATTACAATTTAAAAAATAAATGTTACTGAAATTTGCACCCCAGTAGGCATGGGGCCTCCATGCAATTGGGAGATTCAGGATAGTAAGCACTGGCCCTGTCAATTATTATAGTTGATGATTGACAATATAACTTAGGTAAAAAAAAATAGTAAAAGGTAGAAAAAGCAGAAATATGCTGCTAAAACTAGCCCTTTTGGGCTCCAACCTCATTGGGGGTTTTTGCATAGTATGCACTGCACCAGCCATGCTGATACGCAATGTATATTATTAGTTGATGACTGACAATGTAATGTCAGTTTAAAAATAATTTAAAAAAAGTGGTGGACAGCCATAAAACAGTACTGAAAAAAAAAAGGCAGAGGCCACAAGACCCCCCCCCCCTAGTCAGGGGTTTTGCGGGTAAGATACGCCAGCCCAAACAACTCCAAATTTAAATATATTGGCTCTTTAGTCAAAGTTAACTATAGGAGTAAAACCTTTCTATTGTTGCTACTACCTGGGCAGCAGTTTTGGGAAAGTAGTTTGCCCAATGCTGTCTCACCCCCTCACCACTCTATCACTCTTCCTCGCATACCAGAAATAAAGGTTTTTTTTTTCTTTTTCATCAATATATCTGGCATTGAGACAGTGCAGGGATATGGAGTCATGCCTTTTCAAAGGATATTAGAGCTCAGTAAATATAAGCAGCCTTGACTAAAATTTGAACAGTTTCAATATTCTCAATGCTTAAAACCATTATGTTATCTCAAACACCCAGAGTAAAATGTGTGGAAAACCGAATAATTTTCTAGAAATCTGAAGTTTTTTGTTTTTTTAAACTTCAGTGTCAGATTATGTTTATTTTATTGGCAAGAAAAGGTTAACTTGCAAATAGAACAAAAATGCTTCTACTGAACTCTTTGTAGCCACTTCTCTTTTGCTGTTAATGACCTTGCAAAGTCTGGTTGATTATTACATGTATGATTATTTGTATATTTTATATATAAAGTTTTATGCCATTCTCTAGGTAAGGAATGAAGATTCAAATGCTTTTAACCAATGATTTATAAAAATTATGGAAGCTCACTTCAGCTTACAAATCATTAAAATCTTTATTACCACATTGAATAATATTATTCCTTTTGTTTATACATTATATAATAATATTGATGATTAAAACCTAAAACATGTCCTTCACTATTACTTTTAGACATTGTTGTTTGTGATATAAACTGAATACATCCTTTTTATATATATATATATATATATATATATATAATATCAACACTATTTTGTCAGTAACATTTGCTTTAACATAATTATAGATATAATAGCTGCATTCTATCAGTGACAGTTGCCTTAATTCTGATCACTGACAATCACTTTTTCCATTATATTAAATGTGTAACATACAGATCAAGTACCAAAACTTGATCAAACAAATTTACTGTCAAAAATGTCAAAATTATATGTCTAAATAATTAGATTTCACTTTTAATTGCTAACTAACGGTGATGTTTTTTTTTTTCATTCACTGTCCTGCAAATGATTTTCACTGAGACCAATACTCACCACCAATGCACCATTATTCTTCTGTTGGAAGGACACAATATATACTCTTTGTATCTACTAAGCATTTTGCTTAATTATAATCTGAACATAAATAGATATTAAATAATCAACTTTTGGATTATTAATAGTTTAATTCCTGTGTTAAATGTCCTAATGAATTTTGGCATTTGTTTACCTTTTAAATATGCTTTTTAGTATTTGTGTTGGCAATTTATATGTAATTATCAGTGAAGGAATGTATATACATATTTCTTTTATAAATCCTACCCATCATAATCCCCACCTCCTTAGCTATCAGATTGAGGACTAATGTGCCTTAGGGAAAGTAAGTATTTTTATTATAAACAAATGCATTTATACATGAAATTAAAAAACTTAGTTTTGGGGTAGGAATGCAAACTTGTAAAAGATTAAATGCAGTAAAGTTTTGATAATTTCTATTTCTGTTAACATTCAAAAAATCATTCTTAAAGTTTGAACCATTTTGGAAATATCAACGTTACAAAACTTTCAATAACATCTATGCTATTACAAACATATTATTTAATAAGCTTAGCTTAGATGATGCAAGACCACAAATATGGAGTAAACTTGACAAATAATGAATAGAAGTTCTGGCACAACAATAACTATGGGTCATGTAGCATATTTTTTCCTAAATTGCCTTTGTATCATTGTGCATTTTATATTTATCAGTAAATAAGGATCATTCTTCACTTATAACTAGTATTTCTTTCTAATGTTAGTTGTTTTTCATTGCAAATATTTGAACTGTCATTCTCTAGTCATAAGCAAACACTACTAACCTTTGCTGATGATTTTACTATGGCGATGCATTGGAAATCAAGAAGAAAGAGATTGTCAGTGGTCAGAAATTAATACAAGCATAATATTCAGAAAGAAAAACGTTATTATATGCATAATGTAAAAACATTGCTTGTAATGTTGATAAGCAAAAAGCATTGAAAATCAGGAAGAAAGAGATTATCAGTAGTCAGAAATTGATACAAATATTACTGTATAATATAATCATATAAATTATCTATAATTCTTTAACAATAGCAGTTTTAATTTCCATGCCATTGATCTTTTCAATTGGATATTGAATGTTAATCACTTAGATCCTGAATAGATTTAATCAAATGCTAAAAAGATTTTTCCAAAGGGCCACTCAATTTCATTGAAATTGATTTTTAGAATGGTTATATCAATATTGTTGTAATTGATGCTACCCTTGATTTTTTTTTTTTTTTTTTTTTTTTTTTTTAGACTGAGTTTTGTCAGTTGTTGTTAATTTTTGACTAGTATTTCTTTCATTTTAACTTCAGTTTCTGTTAGTTGTTTTAATCAAAAACAATTGAAATTAAGATAAAAGAAATATGCGTAAAAAAAATCAATAACAATTGACAGTGTTTCATTTAATAATAAAAATTCAAGATAATATTACTAAAACAACTACTCAAATATGGCTGCACTGGGTTGGGAAAGTCTAACACTTTCGCTGCAGCCCCTAAACCTCTTACTCTCTGGGTTGAGGTGTCTACTCGGTCTTAACCGAAATTAAGGGAGTGACCGAGCATCCGTAGATTATTTGACCGGTCTACTGGTTTAATCCTGCTTCCTGCCCACATTGTGTTTGGTTTGATCCAGAAAGCAGAAGTGAAGTTCATCCATTCACAGTCGACTGAAGATGTAGACACGGCTGGAGAGTCTGTGCTAAGAAATTTAGAATGCACCAAAAAATATATATATCTGCAGAAAGCCGGACAAACAACTATTCAATGGTTGAATTGTTAATGTCTTTTATATAGCAGAAAAGAATAGTATAGAAAAGAAACAGGTTACAGAAAAGAAAATAATTGACATAAAAACTCATACACTGGATTCTAGACAGAGAGAGAGTGGGTTGTGATTAGCTTGTTGTGAAATCATCTCAGAACGATATACGACTTTTGCGATGGAGAGATAAAGATTTCTGTGCATGGCTTAAAGTTTATAGTTGCGTTCCTCCTTGGCGGTAGTAACAGTAGTAGTAATCTTCGTGGTAGCAGAAGCATCAGTACTTATATTAACAATACATGTTAGCAGGGGTTTTGTTCCAATCCCTGACATCACTTCCAGTCTCCAATATCTCTCTACCCAGCTTGACTGCATTCAACGACAGATGAGCCCAAAAACAACCTTTTGATTATTGTAGCTTGTTCGACGTTTCCGTTTCCAGTGGTAGTAATAATAGTAGCAGTAGTAGTCTTAGATTGTTGGAGGAGTTATTCGCTTCTTCGTACTTATATCAACAAGATATGTTAGCGGGCGTTTGGTTCCAATCTCTGATATCACTTCCAGTCACCGACCTCTCTCTACCCAGCTCGACAGCAGACAAGCCAACCACTCTGTCAACAGATTTCTGTGCACGTTTATATAGATAAACCTGGCTGATCATAAATCGACCCTTGGCTCGCGCACGATTATCATGAGTGCTGCCTTCAACCCAAAATCATGTGAATTTCAAAGTTCCTTATAGCCTTAGTAAGCTCTATTTCAAATTTTAACTGATAAAAATTATCTCGATCATCTTCCATTGTCTTCATAATGACCCAATTCCAAATGGGCTAGATCAGATTCCCATCAATAAACAAAATTGTTCTGATCTAATTTCGCTGTTCAAATCTATTCCAGTTTCAATAAAAAAAAATATATGTGTGTGGTTCCCAAACTCTGTTACATTTCCCCCCCTACCCATCTGTCATTTACTAGTAAATGACACACGAGCTTTCCTATCAACAAAATATGAGAAAACCTAGTCCAACATGCTTCTGACTAGGGTCTACTTAAACATACGTCTCTTCCAGCATGCAAAGGTAGAGTCCTCAGTTCTTCTTAGGGCTCATTATGCCCACTTACATTTTCATTGTCCTTACGATACATATGTACATGCAACTTCCGGTTAAAGTTCACTGTTGTGGTGATCTCGTGCAGTAGAACTTTTTCACACAGTTCACTAGTTCGAGTGTTCTTTCCTTTTTTTTTTCTTTTTTTTTTATTGGAGTTCACAACACTCCTTACCAATTATTTCAGTCTCATTACAAAAAAATAAAGAATAAAAAATAAAAAATTTGATTTATTTCATAAATCTGTCCCTCTGATTTTGTCTCACCTTCACAACAGGCTTTGTCAAATCTTTCGTTGGTTCAGGTCCTTCCACAACAATTGTGGACTCTTCTTCAATATCAGTTAGGGGTCCCAATGCACTCGGGTCGGACCTACCTTGGTAAAGTGCACTAACTGGAATCCCTCCTTCACTCATGCACTCCTGTGCCAGTTTATTCTGCCTGGTCGACAACACCACCAAACTAGCAAGGCCACGACTATCATTAGTATAATTCCCACAACGGTCGGCCAGGTTATTATAGCAACCGAATTCTCTCTCCAGCCTGAATTCGGCATACCTATCTTATCTAACTCCGACTTCAACCGTCTAAGATCAATCTTATCGATTGGCCTTAACAACGCCGGCATCTTTTCTAGCAACATCTTAGGAATCTCCCTTACAATGGGTTCCCACAATCCCGTCCATCCACTGGCATTCATTCCGACCAGCTCTAACAACACCATTAAAGTGTGACTTGTTTGACGTACCTTACTCATTATAGCCAATAATTGAAAATACCTTTGCAAAACCCCCTCTAATTTCTGTAATTCGGTTGTTACAGACGTGGTTACATTTATCACTTCTTTTCTAAAAACCTGTAGGTGAGAAATCAACCAATTAATACTCCCTCTATTCTTAGCCAATTCCAGCCTAGTAACATTGAGTATAGATACGCTCTCTCTAACCGACTTAGCCATTGCTTGTCTCTGTTCTACTGCCTCTAATTTCCTCTTAATTACTCTCACTTCACCTTCGGAGACTGTACCAAACAACACGCTTAATGCCTTTCCCACTATAGGTAATACTGCCCTCTTTTGCCTTCCATTATCTCTCAAGTATTAGGGATTCTTGAGCTAAGGGGTATAATATACGGTGGTATTCCGGAGTCTGTAAATAGTCTCCAACGACTTGGGTTCTGTCTGTATCTAGTTTGTCCACTTCGGTCTTCAACTGACCCAGTAACTTCTCATACGGCTGCAGGTTTATCACCAAAGTTATCAACCACTTTGATCTAGTTACAATCACTTCACTAGTCTTCTTAAATACAGTATTCTCACTGTGTTCCCAAGTATTAGCTACCACAACTAGCATCGTCAGTACCACGAGCCTCCTCTCGTCGAATGTCTGCAATAATTCGTCTTACTCAATCATTCTCTTATTGGTTTTAGCAGGTGGTTACATCTTAGAGTGATACCTTAAGCACTGACCCACACCACCACCAGTGCCATGCATGCATGGGGCCCGTCCACACAGTTCACCAGCACTGATGATAAATGCACAGTTAGTCCCAGACCATCACTCGTTCACCACAACCACTGTACTGGTTTCACTTAATCCCTGGGCTTGGGCTGCACCGCTCCTCTCAATCACCGTTTTAGTGGTAATTCCTCATTAACAGTAGGTGCTTTTTCAGCCTGCAATTTACTCTGCAATTGAGCTAACAGAATTTCATCCTCTTCCTCCCATTCACTCAGTTTTCCTTCTTCTTCCCTAATGTTAGGCTCAATCCCTGCTTCCTCAGAATGTCCCTCTGGGATCTGACTTACCTCCCTCAGCCTTCGAAGGGTAGTTGGGCTAATTTCAATCTCCTCACTCTCTTCACTTTCACTCTCAGTCTCTAATCTTTCAGGTTCTACCAACATAGTTTTCCTCATCCTTTTCTGTTGAGTTTTTGTTTCGGCTCCTTTCCATTCTCCAATTTCAGCTAACTTTATATCATTGGCATGCACTCTCTTTACCTGTCTGGTCAATTGGTCCCAGATCACAAAGGAAACCGGACCCGTCTGCTCCACGATCCTATAGTATGGACTCCATCTCTGGTCCAATTTACCTTCTCTCATGTGTATTTTATAATACACTGGAAGGAAACTTCTTCTCTATTTTTATTTACTCTATCGTTTTACCTTTTCTGGGGTCTTTGATTCCTCCTCCTCACCTGCGTAAAAATTTTATGCTGTTGTTCTAAAACTATATGGTGATGATCTACTCCTAAATACTTCCTCCTAGGTCGTAACAGATTTTCTATAGGTAAGACTACATCCCTGCCATATATCAAGTAATAAAGGGAATTTTTTTGTCGTCTTGTTCATCGAGAATCTCACAGCTGCTAACGCTTGGGTTACAAATAAATCCCAATTTTCCCTATTATCCTCTGTTTAGCCAACACATCAGCGAGGGTCTTATGAAATCTCTCTACCTTAGCGTTACTTTGGGGGTGATATGGAGAGGTGGTTATGTGCTATATGTTTAATTTTCCCAACGTCTCTCTCATAATCTGATTCACATTCTCCGATCCATTATCGGTAACCAACTGTTCGGGGGCCCCATACCTAGGGAATATTTCATATTCTAATATCTGACACCGTTCATGCCTTCTTATCTGGTATGGCAAATGCCTCAGGCCAATTCGTCAGCCAGTCCACAAAACTCACTATGTAAAGATTACCTCTATGTGTTTCTCCATAGGGCCCGGAAATATCCATGCTTACTTTCTGAAATGGATAATTCAGAACATCCATTTCTAATACTGGGGCAACCCTACTCCTTCGACTCTGTACTTGGCATGTTACACATTTTTTTACATGGTTCACAGCATCATTAAACAACTTAGGCCAGTAGTAATTTCTCATTATTAATCCATACGTCTTATCAATTCCCAGGTGTCCTAACCTCCTATGGCACTGGTCTAGAATTTCAGCTCTCAACTTCTCAGGTATCACCATTTTTAAACTTACTTCCTCATCTCTTTCTGAAAGGTAATACAACACTCCATCGTGCATCATATATTTGGAGGTACGCCCTGCCTCTACCCTGGACCTGATAGTTGCTATCTTGCTATCCTCTTGGTTTTGCCTAATAATATCTCTCCAATGGGGGTCGGAAACAATCTGTTTCATTCGTTTCCTGATCTTCCCAACCAAGAGTCTCCTTCAACGCCTGTGAATTGATCACATTAATTTGGATTGCTTTATCATCCACACCCGGCTCCAACCTGACAGATTCGGTCTCTACTTGCTTCGGAATCCTCGATAACAGGTCAGCACAGGTATTATCCTTCCCTGCCAAATATTCTATTCTTCCTCAGGCACACCCAGTACTGGTCCATCCTTATTGGGACATGGTTGTGTAAGAACCCCCCTGATACACTTATCGCTAGCATCAGTGTACAGCACCATGGGCTTACTCAGGTCTGGGTAGGCCAACAGGGGTACAGCTGTCAGCTGGTCCTGTAGAGCCTCGAATGCACGCTGACAATCCTCAGTCCACTTAAACCTAGCATGCTTCTTAGAGCTATTAGAGGGCCTGCTAGCCGACTAAATGTTGGTATGAACCTCTGGTAATATCCGATGGCTCCAATAAATCCCCTAATCTCTCTTACGGTCTTCGGTGCGAACATGGTTCTTATAACCTCAACTTTGTCTAAATCTGTTTTTATTCCTTCTTTGTTTATGATAAACCCTAATACTTTAATTTTAACTTCAATCCATGTTCCCATAACCTATCGAACACCTTCTGCAGATGTTCAAAATGCTCCTCTGATGATTTTGAAAACACCATGATGTCATCTAGATACGCCATGGCAAATGCCTCAGTGCCATTCAATACGATGGACATTAACTGACTAAATACACCCGGGGCGTTTGCCAGCCCAAACGGCATAAAACTGAAGAGACCTATGTGGCAGGTAAAAGCGGTGTTTTCCTGGTCCTTTTTGCTAAGTGCTACCTTCCAATATTCTGACCTCAAATCCGAGGTGGAAAAACAGAGCTAGAATATCATCAATCAAGGGAAGGGGCACTGCCAGCGGTTTTGTAATGGCATTTAATTGACGAAAATCCACACAAAACCTATGCCTTCCATCTTTCTTTTCAATGATCACTATTGGAAAACTCCATGGAGATTTGGATCTTTCAGTTATCCCTGATTCCATCATTTCATTCACTGCGTCCTCTACTAATTTTCTTTTGTGGATTGGGGTCCTATGCGGTCTTAACTTAATAGGTGGGTGATTACCCGTGTCTGTCTTCATTTCAACTGCCCAGTTCCTTATCAGTAATGGCTATTACTTCCCAATTACCGTTCAGCAACCCCCTCAATTTCCTCCTATAACGCTCAGGGGCTGTTATATCCCTTATTTCATCGCTACCTGTCTTATTCACAGGCCTATTCTCATTCCATACTCTCACCTGTTCTCTCACTTGGCACGCTTGTGCCAGCTCCTCTCCCTGCTTTATTTTAATAGTTTTATTGGCAGTATTGGTTAACAGTAAGGGAATAGTCCCCAACCTCTTCACCAACAAATCACACACTGTTATTTCCCCTTCACTATTATCATACCTATCAGTAGGGACCACTTGGTACAGGTCACTGTTCAGCACTCCTTCTGTTATAATCTTGCCCTTCCCAGATATAGTAGTCCTAGGGGGAAGCTTTATATCTGTCTGGGCCACCACTGGTAATTGTTCATAATTATCCTCTCTCAACAGTATCTCTACCTTGTCCAATGTTAGAGTGGCAGGATTCAAACGGATCTGTACCTTATTCTGCCGAAGCCAGTCACTTCCAAAAATTAGCTCACCATACAAGTCAGGTACCACATAAACCTTAAGTTTACCTCTGGTTCTTGCCAACTGGAAAGGTAGCCACATCATACCCTCTATTCTCATCCTGCTACTATCAGCCTGACTTACTAGTAGATCGACGGGACTAAGCTTTGTTTTCAGTCCCAAACTGTCTAAAAACCTTGGAGCGAACCAGTGACACTGAAGCTCCAGTATCGACAAGGGCCTTCACCTTCTTGTCTCCCAGCAACACATTACAGCTAAAGTCTGGCCCTTCCTTCAGCAAACAGTATACCTGTGCGTTTCTCCTTCCTGTATGTTCTCTCCCTTCCTCTCGCTTTCTTGACAACAAGACGTGGGAGTCGGTGACAAGAGTTCAAATTTTTCTAGGTGGCTCCCATTTCTGTCTAAGGGCCCTCCTGAGTTGGAGTAGAGCTCGGATGACTCTTTTCTTGGACTAGCAACCCATTTTTCCCCTCTATTCGAGTTAGGGTTGTTCCGTTCAGTGTGGTTCATCTTTCTCCTGCGAGGACAGGTTCGTTTCAGGTGACCCGCTACTCCACAGCGCCAACACCTTTGCTCCTTACAACTGGTCGAAAAGTGCCTGACCACACCACATGTCCAGCATCTCAGAGGTCTTACTCGCACTGGGACCACCCTGCTTCTTACTTTTTCACAGGTGACCCATCGGCATTTCCCGGACCCTTTTCCTTCTCAGTAGGGGGCACCAGCGTATTAACTTGCTTTATCCCCAGTTTACAGTCTCTGTCTGCCATACACCACCGAGCCTCGTGCCCGAACTCACAACAACTCATGCAGTTCGGCCCCAAAGACCTTGGGTTGCCTCCATAGTTTGTTGGACAGTCGCAAGCCTGATGCCCACCATACTTGCAAGTCTAGCACACCAACCCATATCGGCCTGGTGTGAGTTTGTGAAACCCATAACGCAGGTCCCAGGCTCTCCTATTGGGAACTGCCTCAGCCTCCCAGTCCTCTTCCACCTCTTCTTTTGGGCCCTGTATCTGGATCTGCTCCCAGTCCTTCTTTTTCATCACTACTTTGGCCCCCTGGGGGTTCCTACCTACACCCCCTCTTATTCTCACCCAGTGTCATTCGCTGGTCCGAGCCGCCTCCATAGCTGCGGCCAGGTTGACCGGTCCCCGCTTCAGAACATCGTTCATCAGGTCCCTGTCACTCAGCGCATCCACATACACATCGGCCAACAAGGCCTGAATATGGCCACTGTCCAAAGTCGCCAACTCCGGAAAAGCTAACGCCACTAGCCCCGTGATTCTTTCCCCAATTCCTCATTAGTCTCTCCTTCTTGTTGCTGCAGCCAGAATAATTTCCTGACTGCCTCAATGGCTGTACGCTCAGTTGCGTATTGCCGCACCAGAGCGGATTTAAGCTTGGTCCACGTCAGGTCCGGGTTTTCTCTGTACCAAACCCCTATGAATTTGGACACCTGCTCCACTGTGGCATCGTAAGCTAGGAGCACCATTTCTTTGTCCAAGAGGCCATAGATCACCTGCTTCTTCTGAATGGACAGATTCCATTCATGCAGGTCCGAAGGGTTTCCTTTATAAGTAGGTAGCTTCATGCTACCTATCAGCCTCCTGAAACCGTAGGTCTCCTGAGAATCCGTAGATCATTCGACCGGTCCACTGGTTTAATCCTGCTTCCTGCCCACATTATGTTTGGTTTGACCCAGAAAGCAGAAGTGAAGTTCATCCATTCACAGTCGACTGAAGATGTAGACATGGCTGAAGAGTCTGTGCTAAGAAATTTAGAATGCACCAAAAACAAATATCTCTGCAGAAAGCCGGACAAACAACTATTCAATGGTTGAATTGTCTATGTCTTTTATATAGAATAGTATAGAAAAGAAACGGGTTACAGAAAAGAAAATAATTGACATAAAAACTCATACACTGGATTCTAGACAGAGAGAGAGTGGGTTGTGATTAGCATGTTGTGAAATTGTCTCAGAACGATATACAACACTTGCGATGGAGAGATAAAGATTTCTGTGCATGGCTTAAAGTTTATAGTTGCGTTCCTCCTCGGCGGTAGTAACAGTAGTAGTAATCTTCGTGGTAGCAGAAGCATCAGTACTTATATTAACAATACATGTTAGCAGGGGTTTTGTTCCAATCCCTGACGTCACTTCCAGTCTCCAATATCTCTCTACCCAGCTTGACTGCATTCAACGACAGATGAGCCCAAAAACAACCTTTTGATTATTGTAGCTTGTTCGACGTTTCCGTTTCCAGTGGTAGTAATAATAGTAGCAGTAGTAGTCTTAGATTGTTGGAGGAGTTATTCACTTCTTCATACTTATATCAACAAGATATGTTAACGGGCGTTTGGTTCCAATCTCTGATATCACTTCCAGTCACCAACCTCTCTCTACCCAGCTCGACAGCAGACAAGCCAACCACTCTGTCAACAGATTTCTGTGCACGTTTATATAGATAAACCTGGCTGATCATAAATCAACCCTTGGCCAGCACACGATTATCATATGTGCTGCCTTCAACCCAAAATCATGTGAATTTTAAAGTTCCTCATAGCCTTAGTAAGCTCTATTTCAAATTTTAACTGATAAAAATTATCTCGATCATCTTCCATTGTCTTCATAATGACCCAATTCCAAATGGGCTAGATCAGATTCCCATCAGTAAACAAAATTGTTCTGATTTAATTTCACTGTTCAAATCTACTCCAATTTCAATAAAATAAAAATATATATGTGTGTGTGTTTGTGTGTGGTTCCCAAATTCTCTCTGTTACAAAGTAAGAAATAAGTTCATGGTTATCTGATGCTTTGCAGCTGTTGACTCCAGTAGCACAAATGATAGAGCAGCTGTCATACATAGTCAGGCTACCCCAAAGTAAACAGGATGCAAGCATCACCTAGAGCTTTGTTTTAAATTTCTAATCTACAGTTTACTATCGATCGTAGACTTAGTATTTGAGTAGATGCAATGAAAAGTAAGGGAAAGTAAGAGGAAACAAATACAAGTTAAAAATACATATCTTCTGTCATTTGGAGAAACCAAAAGATTACAAAGAAACAAAAATTCAAACAAGTGAAAAAAAACAAATTAAAAGGCTGTATTTATAACTTGAAGCAGACATTAAAATATAAGTTTTATGAATAGTAATAATTACATTATCTATGTAATAACAAACAATTTCTTCAGTAATCAAATTCTTTGGGAAGAGGATATTTTAAAAATAATGAACAGGTTGATATTTTTCTTGCCTCTTAAAAGTGTCCCCTTAAGGATAAATGTCAATATGAATGTGTAGTATATAAAGTAGAAGTATAAAGCAACAAACCTAATAATAGTTGCAATGATAAAAAAGTTTACATGGGTTCAACTCAAGGACCATTTAAAAAACGATTTTATAATCATAAAAGTAGTTTTGCTCATGAGATATACAGGCATAGGACTAGTTTATCTAATCATGTGTGGAAAATTAAAAAGGAGCAAGGCGTAGACCCCATATTTAAATGGAAGATTATAAAAGAATGTCGCAAATCTAAGGCTGGTGATAGGTATTACCTCCTATGTATGGAGGAAAAATTAGCTATAGCCACTTATGATAAACCCCAATATGTTACTCAACCAGAGATCGGAAATTCTCGATGGTTGTAGACACAAAAAAGCCTGGTTACTTCTGGTTACTTGAATAAGAATTTTTCCTATTTTTGGCCTGCCCTCTTTATTTTCTTTATCTTGTTTTTGTTTTTTTGCAAATTTTTTATTTTTCTTGGTGGCTGTTTTTTCCATAAAAAAATGTCATTTGGGCCAACCCTCTTTAGCCAGTATTACCCTGATAATCCGTTAAGAGAAACCTAGGTAGGTAGGTTCCGGCTCACTAGGTTTTTTAGTTTTTGCTTTACTCAATGTATTGAGCACTTTTACGTTTTAACTTATGTTACTCTGTTGGTGTTTTTTTTTCTTTTGACTAGACATTGCGGTGCTGATTGATTATTTTCAACCAGCACAGATGTTTTTAGTTTTTTCTTTTTTTATTGAATTTTTTTTTCCCTAATATTGATTTATTCAATATTTTTTATTTTACAAATTGTATTATCTGGGGTTTTTTCACACCACCTGAGTATAGATATTAAAATATAAATAAATATAATATATATAATGTGTGTGTAAAAACTTAATTTCTGTTCTATGGAGTGTGCTTTATAAGTTTTAACTCCAGCTTTGTCAATTTTAATCAATGTTGTTTTAACTCCATTTTTTTTTCTTTCTTTCATTTGCTTCTTTTGGTACAGTGAGTTAAACATCACACTTTTATGCAAGTTGGTTTTTACTGACCCCTAAATTTGGCAGTCACCATCTGAAGAATAAACATTGTTCAAGTTATGACTAATAGAAATTTTGTTTCAATAATTCAGATATTCAGCTGTAATAAGAATTATTACAAAGTTTTAATAAATAATGTTTATTATTTTAATAATAAATATAAATTTCAATAAACTCAGCTACAAAGTCTGTTTAATTTTTTTATTATAGTTTTTCAATTTTCATAGGAGTTGGATTAAATTTGTGGAAAAATTGTCTAAAATTCATAATGCTTTTATTCAAGTACTTTTTACCATCTCTAGTCATTATCAGGGACATTAATGTTATGTGTAGTATAGAGAAAAATTTTATTTTAACTTCATTCTGGCATTTTTTTTTAAGAAGGCCACATTTCTAATTTAAATATATGTGTTGACCTGTTGCTTTTTTAAAATTCTATTCAGGGTAACATACCCTAAGAATGAAGATATAAATTTTAAACATTATAATATCTCAAAGCCTGCTCTAATAGTAGGCTTGACCTTCAATAAGTGCTCTTACCATTGTGGCCATGTGCCAGTCTAAGACCAATTGAATAAATACTTATAAAAGGTAATTACAGCTACACCACCAATTTTTTACTAATCTTTTAGATTTCAGAACCATACCAGGTTTTCATTTTGCCAAACCAATAGACAGATGTCATATAATAACAATGATAAAATTTTAATCATCTCTGACTCACTAATTATTCATATTCTATATTTTTAAATCATTGAAAAGTCTTTGTACATTTTGTAGCTATTTTCAGAACAAAATTGTCAGGTTTCCTCAGTGTCAAAATGGTTGTCTATCTCTCGATTATCTTGAATGTCCTGTTTTTGTATTTTGTGTATATCCCATTGGTAATCTACAGAAAACTGAGTCAATTGATAAGCAATCAGATTATGGGAAAGAATAGATAATCCTTAATCTATTCTTCATATGTCTACATAAAGAGAAAATCAATAAATCTTGTTTCTAGTCAATGGAAAAATAATAAACACATTGTTAGATTCATACACACCTTCTTTCAAGGAGGATGGATTCAATGGAAAATATTTCAGGAAGAAGTAACTTGTTTTCTGTTAAAAAAAACTCCATTGAAGTGTTCATGTTATCACCTTTAAAATACATCCCTTCTAAAGTGTTTGGAGAATAAAGAAAGTGGATAACAACATTAAAATATTCCATTTAAATTCCAGTGCTAAAAATTTACAAAAAAAAAATGAAAATAGTTTTTGTTTTTCTTGTTTGTTTTTTTCCCTCTTTTTTTTTTTTTTAATTTCTATTTTCTTTTTAAGGAAAAAATTAACTTCCATTTATTTATATAATTGAGTTTTTAACAATTACTTTTATCACTCTCCAAACTTTCCATTTATCAATTAATAATATTATTCAATTTTTTGTTTAATTTTTATACTTTAACCTTTTTGTTTTATTAAGTGTGTACAAAAGTTCCCAGCACTCTTTAGACAATTAAACAGTTGAAAATTGTTTTTTCACTGGAAACTTTTGCACAAACTTCATAATTTAACATTTCTTAATTTTTTGAAACTTAAGAAATTTTTTAGTATGTTAAAACATTTTTTTTATACTTGATTTACTATTTTTTTAATGGACTGACATTATCTTTAAAGTAATTCCCAGCTTACATTATTTGGACTATTGTACTCATCTTTGTCACCATATTTATTACAACGTTTCAGCCATTGTACACTCTGGTCTTCATCAGGATGTTGGAATGTCAAACTGAACCCTTTACGTAAACGTAATAAATATGGTGATAAAGATGAGCACAATAGTCCGAATAATGTAAATAGTGTACATAATACCTCATCTCAGAAATATAGACAGATGCTAGATTGCCAGTCTGCCTGTAGAAATTTCTGTGGAAAATCATACTCCCACAGAGAGTGGTTTTTCATTTTGGTCTGCCTGGAATTGTTATAAAATAAACCTGTAAAATAAAAAAATAAAAATATTGCGAGGACTAAATTCAAAATGTACATGTGTAGTCGCACCAACATAACAAATTTAGTCTTGAAGTCCTAAAGGATAAAACATGTCACACAAAAACTTTTCACACTTTTTCATACATTTTTTCCCCAATATATATATATATATATAATTTCCATTCTTGTTTATCAACTTTATTCTTTAAAAAAACATAAGACCCATTCACATTTTGTGCAATTATAATTTATTCATTATTTACAATGACTTGTTACTACTTCTCAAGCAGATTTTTGATAGCTTTTGAGTAGCATTCTGCAGGTTTGGTTTTGATGTGAAAGTCTTTTATAAATGCTTGAATCTGGCTTTCATTAGAAAAAGTTTTTTATGATCAAAGCAATATGCAGTGATCTTAAAAGTTAATAATTGGTTGGTGCAAGGTCTGGTGAATATGGTGACACAGAACAGACCAACTAAATTCCAGTTTTTTTTTCCTCTGTTATTCATGCTCTGTCACTTTTCAACCAAACTTTTATGTTGCAGCTGCTGGACATGTAAATGTGCATTTAGTGCTTCATTGCATTTTTAAGAACTCTAAATGAATCCTACCATATGCAAACTTTATCTTTCTTCTCTAGAATCAAGCTTGCAGGATCATTTAAAGAGATTTATCCTTGTCAGTTAACTGCCTTTTGTGTTGAATAGTGTTGTGTATGTAACACATTTTTCAACACCAGTTATGATAGTAATGGGCAGTTAGGATGATATGTTCATCATTACAATTGGTTCCCAAAATGAAAATTACTTATTGCTCAACCTTTATATATATATATATATATATATATATATATATATATATATATATATATATATATATATATAAAAACTTTGTTTTCTGCTAGTTATATTTAAGCTATTGTTGTAATAAAGCATATTAATTTCTCTTTTTTGTCTTAATAGACAATATCTATAATTTTACCATTCCTTACAAGTTTTGTTCAGGACAATTGAACACATTCATGTTTTTAATGTTAACATTTCTGCTGATATTTTATGAGAAAATAAGAAAACTTTCTTTTGATATTTTCTTCAGAATGTTTGCCCCACCCTTTTTATTATGGTTTTTACACACAAAATGACTTTCTATCTCTATCTTGGAAGAGGCATGTTACTAATGCAATTGGTGTGTGGCTCTCTCCCCAGGGTCACAACAAAGATCACAGAAAGAAGACTGAAATTTGCTGAGCATTGAATACACCATCTAAATGTGCATTAAAACTTGTACTGTGTCAGCTGAAGGATTGGACACAAAACTAAGAAAGATAGGTTCACTCATTCATTAAATGCCTCCACAATGATACACTAAGGCTACATTCTGTTGATGAACTCAGAAATACTATGCAAAATTGAGAATATTAGAGAGAAACACTCTACTTGTCTCAGGCTAACTTGCTTTACTATGGCTTTATTTTTTACTGCTGACCGAGGTTGACAAATGAATTAGTTGAAATGTTGCATTAATAAAACTCGAGAATCGGAAGATGTTATTCAATTCACCCAAAGAGAATTTCAAATACACACACACACACACACACACACACACACTTTAATTTTTTTTCTTTTAATAAAAAATATAGTACTCTTTAGTTCTGTCTCTTTTACATACTAAAAGATAAAATAGTAATAACTGTGATTATTTTTTTCTCTTCTAGATTGCTTGCTGTAACTCTAAGGCCAAATGCTGTACTGGTTTTACAAATGGCTCCTCTTCATCCTGCCCCTGCCAGTCTTGTCTACCGAAGCTCAAAGACCGCATACATCAAGCATTTACAGTTACAGGTGCTATAGGGCTCTTTTTTAGTTTCACAGAGGTAAGAATGTTTTATTTTTTTGTCTTGCTCTTTTCTTATGTATTTCCTGGTTTCATTTTCAATTATTTTTCTAAGAGAAAAGAAAAAAAGCATAACATCACTGAATCTCTAAGGAAGCTCAGTTTTATTTTTAATTAGATTTAATCCACATAGGATTATTCCAATATATTGTTTATTTACTTTTTTTCAGTGCATAAAGATTTGATGACATGATATCATCCAGTTTACATGTTGACATCACAGTGACGTTTTTCAGTAATACTTTTTCTTTGGACATTATGAATAACTGTTTACACTCTCATTGGCACTTGCATCTTTTTCAGAAGCCAAGCATTAGCAGTGAACAAAATAAATAAAAATTCTCTCAAAATTAAAAGGGATTGAACAGAACCACTACATGCTATGCCATATTGGACAAATTTTAGGAATTTAAAGTGTAATCTTGTAGTCTTGTCTGTATTAAAAGGTGTATCTATGAACCTTTTTTTTCCTTCTTGCTGAAGTGCTCTATATGGATTTTTCACTCTCTCAACCAAGGATTGAACACTCACCCACAAGATAACAATAGCAGTATTTATAACACCCAAATGGAGAACACTAGTTTAAATAAATCATTGTATAGAATAATCCTCCATCCCAAATCAGAAATTGACTTGTACTTGAATCAGTTTCAATGAAAAGTACAAAAGTTGAAAATAATATTTTTTATTTTTATTTTCTCAGACACTTTAATAATTTAACTTAGTTTATTGATTTCTTTTTAAATGTTCAATCTTATTATTTAGAAAAAAAAAAAAAAATTAGCTTAATCTTGTAATTCTTTCATTTTTTTTTTTTTTTTTTTTTATTGAAAAATAAATGGGTAAAAATCGAAAGTTCATTCTTAAAATGGTTTTCTTTTCATATAAACTCATACACAATGAACATAATTTGAAGGAGTGCTTAAAAAGTTTTTAACCTGACCAAGAAGTGAATGAAAAAAAAAATCTGCCTCCTCATATATAGATAATAATGTCTTCAAAAATAATTGATTTAACCCAACTATGAAATGTCTTAAATCATTAATCATCTACACATAAGAAATAAAATTGGGCAATGATTCAGATGAGTCCTCATCATATTGCCAAAGTAAAGATGTAAATGTCGTATTTTCACAAGGAACTGCATTGTCATCTTGTAAAAGAATAACACATTATTGTAAAATAAATTATCTTGTCCATGACAGTTAACTGACAACTTACTAAGGTGAATTATCTTATCTCTCACAACAAGCAGGTTAGAGTCAAATTCATAATCTAACCCCATTTTATTCCTATCCACAATTTCAGTCAATTTATCATTATTGACAAATCTAAATCCAAATTGATCATACAACTAGTTCTTGTTCTGCAGATAAAAAACTCCTTTTTTAAGTTAAATATTTGAATTGCATTTCTCAGTTTGAATAAGAAATAATTTTCTTTGTTTTTTTTTTTGTTTGTTTGTTTGTTTTTTTTGGTGGTGGGGAGTTTATATTTATTTTTTTTTGTTCAAATTAATTCTTATTTATTCTTTTATGTAAAATTTGATAAAATTCTTTTCATTTTATTGCACTAAAGTTGTCACACTGCCTTCTAGGAGTGGATGTAGTTTAATATTTGTAGCATGTATGTGTGTGCAGTAAAGACAATAAATATTGTATGGAAAAATAATATGAAGGATCATATTTTAACTTCACAAGGGAGAGACACTTCATAATGAGAAGGTGAAAATATTTAAGCCTTTCTTGTATACATTGAGATTAATTTTACCTTATCTACATTCCATACTAAAGAACATAATTTCAAATAAAAAGGTTTTTTCACTTAAATTCATTATCATTACTAAATATATTTTGAGTACCCTTTATTTGTGATGGTAAATTTATTCATTCTTCTTTAAATAAAAGAAAAAATGGAATTAATTTGAATTTATATTTAGTGATTTTTGCCTTGTTCATTAAAGAGCATTTTTTTTACATATTTGTTAACCTTTCATATGAAATTTAATATAAGTGATCATTTGTTTTATTTCAATCTTATCTATAATAGTTTTTAAATGGTAAGTTTATATTTTTCCTATTGTTGACTTATACAAGTTATAAATTATAAACTGTGGATAAACTTTAAAATGAGGTATGACTAATGATATGTGGAGGAAGATATGATGCATATCAACACCTAGGAAAGAAACAAAACTGAAATAATAGATATAGCGCACTATCATGGAAAATCAGTTACTTAAAGGAAGCAGCACACACATTCTACTCAAACCATTCAAACAGTAGGTGAAGTATAGATATTAAAAGTATATGGGAGGCAATGTTAGTAACCTTGGTGTTTCAGAAACTTGCTACCAAACTTTAATTTGTACTGGTGAAATTCATCTGACCTAAGTTCAACCCATTTGTCATATAGGTTAAAATGTGGGATGATATCAAGGTAGAGTAGATAGACAAGTTTGACATCATCACAAGACTATGTGACATGTATTAAAGAGAAAATAACTGTATACTTAGATTAATTGTTGACATGATCCCCCAAGAGGATATACCAGCTGAAATGTAATAAAAGATGAAAAAATGAAAAAGTTAGAATGAATCAATGTTTAAATTTGGTTTGAACATTTAAGAGAAGAAACACAATTCAGAACATCTGTTTATAGATGTCAAAGAGATATGCTCTACTATTCTTGAGCTGAGGTGATGTAGATCTTAGAAGTATACAGGATATAAATTACGCCAACTGTGCTTTACTTAACCAAGTCTCTCTTTAATTACAGTAACTGTCAAAATTTTGGGTATATTCCTAATGAAAAGATTTAATCAAATTTAAGTCAATATCACTTTATTTTCTAATCTATAAGGTATATTCTTATATGCTATAAATTTTATGTGTAAATAGTTTAAATTTTAAATCTAAAAACTATTAATGATACATTTCATGACACAAAAAAAAACTTCTATATTATTGGTTCTCTTCATGGGTCAATGTTATTTATTTTTATCAAAATTAATAAAATTATTTCATTTTTAAAATGAAAAAACAATTGACAAATCTTTTTTCCCCAAAAAAATCTTTTTTTTTTTTTTTCCTGTGGATAATTTCAGAGAATGTAATATGTGAGAATGGCATTATAATTTTTCACCTAACAATTTTTTATTTATTTTTAATTTTGTTGCAAGGGAGGTAAATGTGTCTTTTATTTCTGATTTCTGTGTTGGAGCTCTTGAAGCTTAATTTCATCAAATATAAGATATAGTGAATTTTTTTTTTTTTTAATATTTTTTACAATATTAAATTTTCCTGTTTGTCTGATTTGTTTAATCAGTTATTTTTACAACTTTGTCAGACATTGTTTTAGATAGTCTTTTAAATATAAATATATAGATGTAATTATTTAATACATTTTCTGTTTATACACTATTTTTATGGATACACTTATTTAAGTAAATGTTCTGTTCTTTAATTAAACAGTATAAATTACATTTACCAGCCTGAATGTTTGAGAAATTTCATAGAAGTTATGTGCTCTCTGGCTGGAATTGAACCTGCATCCTATGAGGAACCACCATTAAGCCTGGCATGTCATAACCTTTCCACCACAGAGAACTTCCAGTTAAGCAAAGTTCGAACTAATGCTTTTAAACACATACCTTTGCTGATCTTTCTCGATTTATCAGATCTGCTCTGATTTTGTACCCTAATGTCAACAATGACAACATATCATAGGAAATGGATCAAATATTTAATATATTTTCTGTTTGTGTTATTTTTATGGATACACTTATTTAAGTAGATGCTCTGTCCTTTAATTAAAAGCAGTATAAATTACATTTAAAAGCATTAATTCAAGCTTTGCTTAACTGGAAGTTCTCTGTGGCTGGACAGTTAGAGCACGCCAGGCGTAATGGTGGTCCCTGATAGGATGCAAGTTTGATTCCAACTGGAGAACACATTTTCTATTAAATTTCTCACACATTCAGTAAATTTATCTTGTTTAATTAAAGAACAGAGCATTTACTTAAATAATTTTATCCATAAAAATAATGTATAAACAGAAAATGTATTAAACATTTGTCATATTTAATCCATTTCCTATGATATAGATGTAAATAAGTCCAGAGTCTTCACATCATCAGTTGAAAGTTGCTTTGTTTCTTTACTTCTTTCTTTACATTCTGATTTCATCTCTATTCAAGAAATACGACAATATAAGTCATTGAAAATAAAAATTAAAAAGTTATCTCCCTTCGATCATTTGACATCATCATGATTAAATGAGAAAGAATAGTCAAATGTTGACCTTTTCACGACCAACTTCTTAGCAATTTGTACATTAAATTTGGGAAAATGCATTAAACAATCTCCATTTAATAGTTTTGTTGACTATGTCAATAATAAAATGATAAATTGCTTTTTCAGATTGTGGGTGTTTGGATTACGGTGCGCTATCGTAACCAGAAAGACCCTTCTGCAAATCCCAACGCATTTCTTTAATGACGGGTTTTGCATTACACTTCTTAGGTACAGTAATCGTCAATGCCAGTCGGCAAGCTTGCTAATGACCTCTGACCTCTTTTTGCTCTCCTTTTTTTTTCTCCCAGTTTTTGCTGGCTTGTTCTCCTTGCTGGAAATCTTGAGCCTTTCCATGACCTTTCTTTCTGTTTTTTTTTTTCTTTTTTCTTTTCTTTTCAATCTGTGTGACCATGTGTGTATGCATGCCTCTTATACACCCAGTACTTAGATTATACCATATCATTAAACAATTTTTATACGTTTTACAGCTGAGTATTTTCAAGTTGACATAAAAATAAATATTTTAAAAAATGAATGCTAATGACAAATTGATTTTACTATTTAGCTGCTATAATTAATTTTTAACATGACCAGTTGTGATATATAGCAATAATAAACTATTTATTCTGTCACTTTGTAAGAGGTGATAAATTGATTGCTGCAATTATATATATATATATATATATATATATATATATATAATGACTATAAACATCATTTTCAATAGTTATGTGTTTCAGTTGCTATACTTGTTTTTTTTTTTTTTTTTAAACAGTGAAATTAATAACAACCAGCCTAGATCAAGAATTCTTTCTAAAGAAAAATTGTCTCACTACAATATTTATTTAGTAGGACTTCTTGATTTAGGCTACATGTTATTAATTTCACTGTTTAAAAAAAAAAAAATAAACATATAGCAACTCAAACATGTGTACCCACTAAAATAATATTTATATATAGTAATAAGAAATAATGTCAGATTAAAATATATATATATATATATATATATATATATATATATATATATATATATATATATATATATATATATATATAATGATTTGCTAAAATATGAGCATATATGATGAAAAAATGCCCTAAACTTGATAAAAACAAAATTTTATCATCAAAATCTTTGTTATTATCAAGAGGAAAGACCAAAGGATTTTTTGATTATTAAATTATATTTTTTAGTCCTTTTTCAAACAATTTAAAATATTGGCTAAAATTTTTTTTTTTTTTTTCCGTCAGTGGGTGACCATAAATTAGTATGGGAAATTTTGGCATCTTTTTGTAGTGAAAAACTCATTGATTCAGAAATTCTGGCAAAAATGAAATAATTGTCAAATTTTAATTAAGCTTTCAGACCTTATCCACAAATAAATGAAATTATTTTAGAAATGTTTGTTTTTTGGGGGTTTTTTTTTAGAAAATCTTGATGAAAAAAATTTTTTTTATACCTTCTTATTTAATTTCATGAAATTTCAAGAAACTTCTTCAATGAATAATGAAATTTTACGAAAATTGTTTTCAATTTTTAAAAATTTTAATTAGAATAATATATAAACATTTAAATTGCTTAAAATTCTATTACATCGGTTCAGTGATATTATTATTAAGTAAAAACTACATTTACTAACCATAAATGGAAAAGCTACAATTCAGCAATCCTCCTCACTCTGGCATTTTAAAAAGAATTTTGAACTTTTTTGTGTGTATATAAACCTGCTGATTTTTGTAAATATGGATGTCCATAAAATAAGAGTGGTAACTGTAGTAAATTTAAAGCCCAAATACCTAAAATTTAATAAAACCTTTGATTATGGAGAATATTTACCTAAATTTTTAACATTACTGGGTAGCTAAAGATTATATTCAAGTAAATTTTATAGATATGTCCCCTATAGAAAAAAAAAAAAGTTAAATTTCTGGCTATCATTAGAAGTGTCAACACATCTACTGTCTTGTTTTTTTTTTAAAAAAAAAGAAAAAAAAAAGCATTTCTGCTATATTTTAAACAAAAAGTATACAATATTTTTTTCAAATCAGATTAAACTTTAAATCTGCTAATCTTCCTTTAAGTAAAATTTCAAAAAAGTATATTTTATTTTTGAAAGATTCTTTAATAAAGAGAATTACATTGTAGTGAGATAAACTCATATGGCTAAAATCAGCCAATTTTAATGATTAAAAAACAAAATTCATTGCAATCAATTTAAATTCATTTTGAAATACAACAAAGTATTTTGTTTGTTGGAAATATTAAATTTAATCTATTAGTTTGAAACTAAAACTAAAATAAAAGTTTCAAGAAAGATTTTTCGTTTTTAAAAATTCATTTTAAACCTTAGGTAACATGTTTCTTTTGAGGTACCCCTATATAATTTATATATATACATATATATAAAAAATATGTGGTGCAGTTTAATTTATATTATATATTATATTATATATTATATTATATATTATATTATATTATATATTATATCATATATATATATATATATATATGATATTATATATCATTCATACAAAAAGTAAATTAGTAAAGCTAATGATATAAAATGGCGAAATCCCTTCGCTAACTAAATACCACACACACACACACACACATTTCAGAAATGTTAATAAGTGTGGTGAAAAATAATTGGTGTTGTAATTTTGTGCCAACTCCATGAGCAAGGTTTCAGTTTGTTTTTTGTTTTTTCCATTAGCCTTTTCTATTTTTTTAAAGATTGAATAAAAATTTTTCCATAAGATGGCTGAAAAGTATCAATAAGTTTTCAATAATAAACTATTATTCAAAGATCTTCCGAACAACTTTGGGTATCCCTGCTAGTCATTAATAATTAAAATAATTCACTTAGGTTATTTTATTATTTATATATATATATATATATATATATATATATATATATATATATATAGTAAAGATAACAAATCCATTGGTATATAATTGAAATGGATCCTAGTAATATAAAATATTAAAACTGATCCACAAAAAGAGCTCAGTGTATTTATTATTACAGGGCAAATAATTAGTACACACTAAAATCCAAAATTACCTCATATGGGGGATAGGCTTATTTCCACCGACAAAAATTTGTCTGCCTTATTCAGCCTCAGTATAGACTGAGTTTGTGTTGGAATTAGAAATTTAATTGTAACAGCTGCTAAAAAAAAATTAAAATTTCAATGTTTCAATCAGATGAAAAGCATGAGACAGTGATCAGGGGAGGGTGGAAGGTATTAGTCTTAAAGGGAAGAGGTTTTATAAAATTAAACCCGGTTATTAACCTTATGACATTAAATTGTGGTTATATGGAGAATGAAATGTTAATTTGAAACTAAGAGGTTTTTTTAAAATTATATAGATAAAGTTAAGTTTAAAAATACAAAATCCTTTTTTTTTTTTACAGTTAAATTTCTAATTCTAGCACAAACTCTGTCTGAACTGGGGTTGAATAAGACTGACAAATTTTTCATCAGTTGAAAAAAAGCCTATTCTCCATATGAGATAATTTTGGATTTTATGGGGTACAAACTATATTCTCAGATCATTGAGAATCTCTTTCTACACTAAAACCATTAGCAACAAATTTACACACAAACACTACTATTTTATCATTAATAATTTCATTCATGCACTTGTGTGTGTGTGTGTGTGTGTATATATATATATATATATATATATATATATATATATATATATATATATATACACACACACACACACAATGTTTTTAAATTACAGGTAAATTTCTGAATAAAAATGAATTTTTTCATGTCTCTATTAAGAATACTTGTTGAGGTAATTTGCCAAAAATGACAAATACTAAATACATTTCTTACTACTTAAATCAACACTACATGATGTTAATTTTGAAGAACCTTTGCTCAAGAATTGTACCTTTTTTATTTCTAACAGTAATAAAGCTGTTTACTGGCATATAAGATATATATTTAAATCAGAAACCAAAACTATTAAAAATATCATCAGGTTCCAATTTTGATGATAACTAGAAAAACTATTTACCAATGCTTGAAATGGACAGCTACGGATGGCTTCATTGAGTTGTCCAATCAATAGTCTTTTAAAACTGTCTTATAGGCTATCAAAAATGATGCATGACTATACAAAAAAGTATAGAACATATAACAGATTAGCTTGTCAACCAATAACCCATGGCAAGGTACCAGTATATTTTATTTGTATATTACTAGTGGTGGTGTTTTTATAACCTGAAAAAATAATTCTATATGGTTTTATTTATAAATATGTTATAAAGTCATTCTTCTCTCCGATATGGTATAATCTAAGAGTTGCTGTTTTTATTTTATTTTGTTTTGTTTTCATAACAAAGACAGCATCTTAAGAGCAGTGTACAGAAATTTTCACTAAAAATCATTAAAACATCTACACTTATTGGTTCTCTTTCTTTACACTTATGCCTCAATCAATTGCAGATAATAATTGCTTCATCTTAGCTGTTTGCTAACAGGTTTGCTTCAGTAACAATTTTTGAAAAGCCTAGGAAATTAGCTTTCCAGTGCCAATCACAATTCTCTTGGGACAAATTTGTAGTACCAGTTTGTATCTTCTTGACACATTCGTTTTGTAACATTTTACAAAGGTAATAATTGTAATAAGGATTTAGAAAACAATAAAATTACTTTTTATAAAGTGATCACAAAGAAAAGAAAGTTAATTTTTATAATTATTCTTTTTACTTTGATAATCTAATGCATAAAACATTTACCAATTTCTGGTTGTTCGTTTCATAAATAAGTGACTGTGAATTCAAACTTTTTTTTCTTTTCTTTTTTTTTTTTATTGGTGGGGCCGGGGAGGGGGGTGCTATAGCCTACATTAACTGCTTTGGACTTTTTTTTTCTTACTCCTACTCAGGACAAAGAAATTTCTGCTCCAAAGTGAGAGTTGTTTAACCCAACAAATATCAATAATTTGACAATGTATCCTCTTAAAGATTGTGACATTTTTTTTTATTATTATTATAATTTATTATCACTGCTTATTAATATTATTATTTATAAAAAATATGTTACAGTAAGCATAAGAATCAGTTATTTTTATAAATAAATTTCTCTATTGTAATGAATTAATTTTTAAGTATTTATCAAGGTCCTGCTTGGAGGAAAATAATATGTTATCAAAATGATAAGGGAAGAGGGAATGGATCATCATCAAAAATGTGCTGATAAGACCTACAAAAAGATTAAAACAAAAAAAAAATACCTTTATTTTCTGTGCATAAGACACATTTATTTTTAGTTCAAAAATAAATCTCTGGCAACCTGGAGAGTGACTGCACTTAATGCTTGCAGTAAACACACACACCTAGCAAGTCTATGATGACCTTCATTATTGAAAATACAAGAAAAATTTGGATCATATCTTTTGTACATCTTATAAAGTGAAAAAAATAACAATGAATCTTAAGATGCTTCTTTGACAGATGAGAGAGCAATGTGAAAACTTTGTCTTCATAGTAATTGTAGGAGCCTCATTATTGACCATCTGCAGACAGTTTTTAATATAAATCTTTGTTTTGATCTTATCTGTAAAAGCTAAGTCTGTAAGAAGATGATCAGTATTCCTTCCATATTACTGACACATCTTTTAATTAAATTATTAGCAAAAAATTCCAATCAAATAGGATTATATAGTGATTGGCAATTCTGCTTTGGATGAAAATGTTACTCTCTGACATTTCAGTATATGTTTACTCTCTGATAAGACATACTACATTTTTAAATATGTGAATTCTGCTCAAATGCTAGGATTTTTATTTTATTTTTAATTATTCCTTTAATTTTTTTAATTCATTTTAGTTAATTTTGATATTCACCTCATTGTTAAATTTAAAGTTTTGGTTTTTTTTTAAAATTTCATTTCAATCATTTTCATTTTCTTTTATTTGAATAAATTCTAATTTCCCTTCATAGGTTTTGCAGGATGATTTCTTAGATTTAAAGAAATATAAAGTGAATGGTATTTCTATTGGTAATTAATTGCCTGTCTTCTTGGCTATAAATAAAAACTAAAAAAGGGAGATTTGTAAAAATTCTTTAGATGTATGGAATTGAAAATGAGATGATGCTTGTTAGAAGATCAGTCTTGGGCAGGCGTCAAAAAGTGCTGCATATTTACAGATTCAATTTTACCAAAATAAAATAAAAATTGCAGCCTGATTGAAATTCAAAACCAAGAGAAATTAGTGTCAGCATTAAAAAATATTTATTAAAAATATAAACATGGAAGCAAATTCAAACATGTATGTTTTACAAAGAGCTTATAATATAACAATTTAAAGTTATTAAATTTATCCAAAATAGAGGTTGGAGAGGGCACCCTCTAAATAAGGATACAATTTATTTATTTTTGTTAATCTACAAAGTATATAAGTCTGATAAATATCAGAGTATCACTGACATTTCTATCTAGGGTCAGACTGTAGCACTCTGAAAAATGTTATATATATATATATATATATATATATATATATATATATATATATATATTCTAAAGGATTAATGCATTTATTTTTAATTTGACTTCTTTTTTTTTTTTTACTTCAAACATTATTATATTGGATACTTTGGATTTGAAATAGATGTCCCATTTTTATTTATTAATCAGTGTGTATTACATCTATTGCCTGCTCTGTGCATTCCATTCAAGAAATCTTAGTAGAGAAAATGATAACTTTCCTTGTGGCTGAGTGGTAAAGCACACTAGATCAAACAGTGGTTTCCCCTACAAATGAGGACATAGGTTCAATCACTGCCAAGGAATGCATTTTCTTTACTAGGATTTCTCGAATGCACAGGCTGATAAACATAATACACACAGAAGTATTCACTATAATAATGTTTGAAGTTATGTGTGTGTGTGTGTGTCTTTCATTAAAGACGACTGACAAGGTACTGCAATTAAGCTTTTTTTCAACAACCATGATAGCCTCATCCACATATTTTAAAAAAATATATCTAAAAATAATCCAGTATTAATAATAATAAGAAAAAACAACACTCAATAATATCAACTATTAAGTGATATTCTATGTAAAAGCAAAACATTCCCATCATTATAGATACACATATATAAAAATCTACATATTCAGTTAAAAATGAAAAGAAATCCTAGATAATTGTTAATAAAATAGCTGTAAGCACTCAAATATATTGAACATTTGGACAGTTTTTATATACTTTATGTCCAGAAAAGAAAACACTTGTATGAATGCAAGAAAAATTGAATGAAAATCTTAATTACAGCACCTTGTCAATCGTCTTTAATGAAACTTGTATAAAATAGCAATTGATACTCAATTATACAATACACAGTTATATATATTATAATATTTTTTCAAACATTGATGCTGTATGACATTGTTAAATCATTATCTGAATATCGATCTTTTGGTATTCAATTGGACGATTTCTTTTTCAAATGATGTGTCTCTGTGTGTGTGTGCGCGCGCATTTACCCTCTCTTAGCTTG
Organism: Acanthosepion esculentum; assembly: GCA_964036315.1. NCBI lineage: Eukaryota > Metazoa > Mollusca > Cephalopoda > Sepiida > Sepiidae > Acanthosepion > Acanthosepion esculentum. The sequence goes on from OZ038513.1 coordinate 22,260,966, forward strand.
GCAAAGACATGCATTGTTTTGTGGTGATGGGATACTGCATTATCAAATTCAACCACATTGCACCTTTTTTTCCATTTATTTTTTCATTTTTATTGTTTTTAAAATTTATTAAATAATAATCATTCTTATTTTTCAGTGAACTCCTTTGATCTTTGTTTGACATTGTACCATAATATCAAAACCTGATAACAAGAATTGCTTATTGATTTGCAAAGCAGTGAACATAAATGCCATTCATGTCACTTTTAGGTTTATAAAAAGTTTTCTCTTAAAATAATTAGTTTAATTCCTTCAAAGTAAGCCACTTTTTTTTTCTTTTTTTTTTTTTTGACACTACATTTGTTATAAAGAACTTTATATTAAAAATCCACTTAATTTTGATTATAACTTAATTCCTAGGACTAACTGACTGATTTTGATAACAACAAACAATTTCATTATTATAACAAACAACTTCCTCTCCAATTATCTTTGTATAATATTCATGACTTATCACAAACTTTTATACTGGATTGGTTATTAAAATTCCATTACAGAACATTTATACTAACTTACATTCTGTAAGAGTTTGAAGCCTTTCTTATAGATATTTCCTCAGCTGAGTTTGATGTTCATACAAGGCTAAAGCTATGGATCATTAGGTCAGGACTGAACTCCTACTCAGTAGTAATGAAGTGATATTCCAATCTGTTAACCATTACTCTGCAACAAGACATCCAGGTAGTTATTTAATAAATTTAGTTTAGTCAGGTACAAGGCTACCGGTATAGGGACTCAGTGGTAACCAGAATCACTATTTAAAAGTAATGGTCAACTAAACTAATTTACCATTACCCAATACAAGTTTTAGTTTGGAAATTTCTGTCAATCTTTCAACTACAAGCCCAAATTTCAAATGCAATTTTCAAGGCAAGCAAGGCTAGGTGGCCTCTTTTAGTTCCTGCCCTCTCATCACTTCTTATTTGGACCAGTATTAGAATAAGCTAAATTGTTTATATAAAAATACCCCTCTCTCTCTCTCTCTCATATATATATATATATATATATATATATATATATATATATATATATATATATATATATATGAAGGTAACTTTTATGTGATGTATTCCAGGAATTTATCACAACTATTAGGACATACTCCTGACTCTACCCCATTTAGTGAAGTGGAAAAGTGATATATTGCCTCGTTCTTGTTGTCTAGTTGTACATACAAAATATCACCCACATTTTGTTCATTCTTCAAGTTCCTGCAAGAAATAAAATCATTTTTTATCAATTTTCTTTTCTTTTAAAACATCATTTTTGGTAGCATCTCATCTTTCTGCAAAATAATAAAATCAGAATAAAGTGTAAAATTGAGAAATCATAAAATTCTGAAATAATGGTTCATTAATATCTAAGGAATTCGTTCTTTGAATAATCTTCCCCCCCCACCAAAAAAAAACGCCCCTATTTGCATGCCAATCAGTTTGGTTTCACCTTCTGCTCCATTTGAATGAAATAACAATCACTTTTTATACGTGGTGCTTCCAATGTTATACAAGAAAAAAAGGGTTCTGCAACACTCAAAAATCTGCAATCAACAGTTTTTCTCTTCTCCAAAAGGGCTTTTGACTGCATGTGTTGTTTGCATCTTAAAATATTCTTTTTTCATTTGTTTGATTTGAATTTTGATTTTGTTTATTACAATTATTCATTATTTGTATTTGCCTTTTAATTTTTAAGCATTCTCCAAAACTAAGATTCCCAAAACAGGTGGTACTGAGGGATAGTTAGGAAAAAGGGGAGTGATAGCATGGCATCAGAAAACCAAGCAATATAGGAGTTGGTAGGTTTGCCTATCATCCTGTTCATACTCTTCCCCAATCTTTTGAACTGGAGTAGACCTTTACGTCTTATTAACATTATCACCTTAAATAACATGTAAGCATTACAAAAATGAACATAAGAGTTATTACATGAACAAATGGTTTTATTTTATTTTGTTGTCTGAGGTTAAGAGTCTAAAAGTCTGCTGGCGTTATCGGGACAGTATATGCCATTCACCAGCCAGATTGGACAGCCATGTACAGAAGTATCTTCATACGAGGGGAGGGAGGCATTAGAAATATGGCCTGGAACTGAAGGGAGTGGCAGCTACGAAATATTTAGAAATCACTTCTCTAAAATTATATAGGTAACGAATCTAAGGGAAGTCACTCTAGTTTTTTTATTGTTCTTTCTGATTGCCTGAATAATCCATGTATTTGGTCATTAGTGATATGTTGCTTGTCCTTCACTAAAGCAAACCTTGTATCACATTGACCCACGTGGGGTGATAAATAAATATGTGTAAGAATTATAGAAATACAAACACCAAAATAATGTTCATTTTTATTGGGATTATTTACTACAAAATTGGAATCTTTATTAGATTTATTCCACTCTAAACGATTTTTCCACACTTTTAATATTTTTTTATATCAGAAAATTAATAAAGGGATGTGTGAATGGTGTATTGGTTATTGGCATGGAAAGCTGAATTGATGAACTGAGTTCAAATTCCAGCCTAGTCTTGTGTTTTTACACTTGCCATTAGGGAAGGCATTAATTCATCTTTTTTTCTTTCTACACTCCCTACACACTTGTGTGTTAAACATCAGGATAGAGTAAGTTTTCTCACTCTGGGTGATGGCCAGTTTGGGGTAAGGACTACTCTGAACTCAAAAACATGGAGAACGTAATAGGTAACCACTCTACAACCTTTCCTGAAAAGTTATGGAAAATCACACATATTAAAGAGAAGGAAGCTGTGAAGAGTCATGAAATTCTGAAAGGAAAGAGCTTGTTTTTGTTTGCTTTAATTAATGAATAAAATACCTATGATGAATGAATTAATTAATTTTCATAAGGAAAAGTTTTAAATTTCCTAACCAGATTTTGACTAAGTTAAAAACATTTCTTAAGTTTTTATTTTTATTTTATTTTTTTTAGTTATTAATTTCTTATTATCTTTACTTAGTTTCTGCATTCAATTTTAAGAATCCTGCTGTTTTTTTAATTTATCTTTTATGTTAATTACTTATATATTGATACCTAGCATAAATGATCATTGCTAGTATCATTAGTTTAATCCTTACTGTATCGCCTGTAGCCCTATACTGAACCAAGTTGATCATAGCAAACATGAAGGTGGACAGTGAAAAAATGTGTACATGAAGATAAAATATGTTGATGAGAATTGACATTCACTAATAAATATTAGTAAAGTGCTTTTATTAATTTTTATAGCAAGAATTGGTTTTCTTTTGACATTCTGCAACTGTTAAGTAAGCAACATGGATAAAAACAAAAGCTCCTGATAACATTTGAACCCACATCATTTATGTTTGGGAGCTTGTCTGACTAGAACAAAGTCCAACATTATAGACTGTTAAAACTAATCAGCAGACGTTCAGTTTTAGTCACATAGCTTTCTTTATTATTCAGTTTGTACTCAATGCCTTTTTTTTTTTTTTTTTTACATCAAGTAATAGTAGATGTACTAGTCTTAAGTTGTCTGAAATCCTTAGATGGAGTATGATCATTATTAATTTTTGATTAATTTTTCTTTCAGCTTAAACTCTGATCATATGTTTCATATTTTATCAACTTTGATTTAAAACAAAAGAAACAAAAAACAGAGGAAAAGAAAAACTAGTCAAAATTTAATAATGGAAATGCCAAAGGAATTTGGACAGTGGACGCTTAATCCAAGTTTACTTTATTAAGCATTCAATTGCTGAATCATATTAATTTGGATAATGTTTTTATTTATTTAAATAATTCTTCTGGAAATCAGTTTTGATATTTCAGTTACAGAGCCAGTAGATACAATTCCAACAACTCTCATCAAAGATTTCCTGTTTAATTTGACAGCTAGGAAACAAATGCATCAAAACTTTCATTCACTCTAATGATTGATGTTTATATATTTTTGTTCCTCCATCTTTTATGAAATATTTAATTTTTTTTTTTATTTCTGTGTCTGCACTTTTTCAGTGATATACAAAATATAAAGACAATTTAAAATTTTGAATTCCTCATTTTTTCATTTTCTATTTTCTCTCTCCTTTTTTATTTTTCCAGATAATTGGTGTTTGGTTGGCATTACGATATCGGAACCTGAAGGATCCTCGAGCCAATCCAAGTGCATTCCTTTAAGAGTTGCATAAAGACAAAAACTAGGGATTCAAACTAACCCTTTTTTTTTTTTTCTCTCTTGTTTTGTTTTTCTCTGTCCAAATCTTTCCTTATCTTTAGAAATCCCCATTCACTTAATCATATTGTCATTTTTGGGTCTTATTTTTAGTTTTAATTTTTATTTATTGACTTTCAGATTTTTTTTTTTTTTTTAATTTAAAAATTTCCAAAATTCATTTGTTCCAAACTTAAGGGAGCTCAGGAAATTAAATATTTTAGTTTTGCATATGTTTTTTGGTTTTTTGGGTTTTTTTTTTTTTCCTTCTCGTTGTTTGTCTTTCTATAAAATTGTTATGATGAGGATAAAAAATCAAAAAACAAAAAAAAATGTATTTTCTTAGGGAGAATCTATCTTATTGGCTTTGTGGATCAGAATGTTGGTTTTGTACTTTACTTTTTTGTTTTACCATTTGCATTCAATACTGTAAATCTTACAATAGCTTTTATTGCCATCTGCATATGAGCAAATATAAAGTCTTTTGTAGAATGCTTCTGTAAAAGAAAAATATGCTGTCAAAAATAATTTAAAAGAAAGGAAACCTTTATGATTTTTTTTTATTTACTTTCTCTTTTGTGTAGTAGTTAAATAGTTGAATTTTTATTTGTGTTTAAAAATATTTCATTTTTTAATTTAAAAAATAATAATTTTCATACATTTTTCTTTTGCATTCTTTAAAATTATTATTATAAATCTAAAAGTGGGAGCCAGAAACAAAACACTATATATATATATATATATATATATATATATATATATATATATATATAAAAGCCACATTCTAAAATTAATTATCCTTCTTACCCCATGTACCTTTTGTTTACTTTTATTTCAGTTGTTCAGATTATTGAGCTTTGTGTTGCTTTTGTTGCTACCATTTAATAGAAATTTTCAGGTGTTCAATATGAGGAATAGAAATGCCAACTAATATGCTAATTGGCACACCTGTCCAACAAATGAATATATGCTACTGCTGCTGCTGCTTTAAATTTTCTTATTTTCCAGCAATGTTCCTTATCTATTATTTGGACTTCATCTTAGAGAGGATAATGTGAATCTTTCTCTTTGAAGCCACACAAATAATTGGTAGTTCTTGTGACTGTGAATGAGCCAAGCTAATTGGCATATTAGTAACCATATTTTTTCTACTCACTGCCACTCTGAAGAAAAATACTTCTCTTTCCTTATGGATTTGTACAGCTGAAACATTGCAGCAGCAACATAAGCAACAGAAGGAGTCCAGCAATTTGAATGACTTGTGGAATGATGATGACTCTCCTCAAAATTATAGGCACTTTACTTTTTAATTTATTCAAATAATTATGTCTTTCCAGTTTTCTTTCTTTTCTTTTTTAACCCTTCAAAAAAACAAAAAACAAACTGACATTATTATTCTTAATTTTATTTTTTTTCAAGTAAAATAAATACAAACAGAATTCTAATAATGTACATAGCCATCCAAACACACATTTTCAACAGAACAAACCTCAGTATAACATAACAAGTCATTGTTGTGTTGAAAATTTATTTGTAAAATCTTCAGTATCCAAGAATGAAAGTATAAACATTAATATATGGTTTACTATTCAGACCAGCATGTTCATCTTGGTTGTTATATACACAATGTTTCAGCTCAGCCATTATATTCCTCGCCAGCTTTCTTCAGATGTCTGTTATTGTACGTCGTAACTTTCTCAGAATTTATATCTGATCCTTGTAGTCAATCTACAAGGATAAATTGTTCCGATTCTGTTTTCAGTGCTTAGGGGAGATAACTCATTCACCTGGATGTCATTTGTTCGTTTCTTCTGCTGGAGCAGAGTATCTGACTTTTCAGCACACCAAACCAAACAATCGAACTCACATCTACCAAGGAACTAGATTTGTTTAAATCAATACTTTAATCCACTAGAATGAATGTGTTTTTTTTCTTTCTTTTTTTTAGACAAAGAATGTTTAAATATGTTTAAATTTTAAAACTAGACATTCTAGCACATAAACATGAAAAGTTAATTGAAAAACAATTCTTTGTCTTCTTAATCTATGGCCTTTCAAAACCTGCATTAATAAAGGGCTGCTGCTTCATTGTCTTTCTGTGATGAAAGGTATAAATCCAAATGCAACATAAAGATTTTTATTACTTTACAAGAAGGATTGTTTGTTTTTCTGTTTCCCTTTCTTAGGGCCTTATAGGAAATCAACCCCTACAAGGAAGGGAAAAAAGGGCTTTTCCTTTTTTTCTTACTTAACCCATTAATTGCAACAGAAATTTCTGTCCTTCATGCCCAAGTCAGAGAATTACAGTGACGGAAATTTACATCATCTGCTGTTAAGAGAGATGATTGTGGGTTGTTTTTTTTTGTTTTTTTTGTACCGGTTGAAGCAAATACTTTGTCAGCATTACCTCTTTCATTGAATTGTTTTTTTTAGGTCAGACTTTTTCTTTACTTCCTAATTTTGATCCATGACATTGGAATGAAAGAACAGTGTCAACAGAAATATCAATGGAAGAAAAACTGTGATACTTGCTATACCACAATGGTTAGCAATCCAATGTTGTAGTTAAATTCATTTCTTTAGAAGAATTTTATCCTTATTGGGTGCTTGTACCAGACTAAGTTAAACTTAGAGAAAATCCAATGAATATTAGATATAAAGGTTTATTTGTGAAGTTTGGATTTGGCAGCAACTTTCCTAAACTGAGTCTTTAGAGTGATTCAATGAGGACAGTTGTTGGGAAAATCTAGTGGCTTGAAATACCATAGGAGATTAGGGTGCTTTTAAATGAAGGCTTACATTTGTTTCATGGAGCACCTCTCTGTTGCATTGATTCGATGCCAGCTCACTGAACTGTAAGAACAATACTTAATCAGCTTAGCTGTGCACATTTCTTTTTCTGTAATACTTCAATGCTGAAGCCATTTGCACTTGGGGGAAAGATTCCAGTGTTTGTAGTGAAGTTGCTCCAACACACTTTGAGAATGGTTTGGTGGCAAGGATGATGGAAGTGTTTCAGGCAGCACAAGTGACGATGATATATGGCCCAACCATGAAATGCACACATCAATGTTTGTAGTCTGATATGTAAACATTAGCTGAATCTTGACCATAAATTGTTTAATTGATATGATTAATATTTTCTATTGAATTAAGTGCATTGACAAGGAAAGAGATTTTGTTAAAAGATATCTGTTGCATAAAATAAATAATGTTATTGATTATCTATACATATACACACAATCTAAATATTTCTGGCTTTACCACAATATTTTATTTAAGATTTTTTTTTCTTTATTTATGTTCATATCAAATTTGTCCACTAGTTGGGGGGAGGTAACAAGGCCCTTTACAAATAAAACATCGAATTTTTTTTTTTTTTTTTCAATTCTCATCTGCGTTTTGAAAGCCATTTTGTTAGGCAAATATTTCTAAACATTTTTCTCTGAGTTTTGTTTAATGTGCAACGGTTTTAGTTTTATTTAATTTTCCTTTAAGTATGAAGCGCTCCCTCTTTCCTAATTGTTCTTTTAGTTCTCAATCATCTTTACGTATTACCAAATAGATTTATACAAACATTTTCTATGCAGATTTTTTTCTCTTTTTTCCTCTTCATCAAAATCTTCTTGTCTCATTTGATACTAAGAACTTCTTAGCATCAACAGATGGATTATTATGCATAAACCATTTTTGTGTGTTTTCTCCTTTTAAAATATAATCTACCAACGTATTTTAAACTGTTCTAACTAACCTATAACTTTAAAAATCAGTCAATCAGAATACCGAAGACAACTGTCAAATAAAAAACATATTTCTCAGAGCCTATGGTTATTCTTAAATTTAGCCAGCAGCTGACATTGTCTGCTTTAGAGATTGCTTTCTGCACATGCACTTTGCAACCATTCAAGCAGAAATGAAGGTGGCTTTTTCATGATATCAATCTTAACTGCACAACAACTTGATATTCCTGCTCACATAGACTAGCTAGCTATATATATATGTGTGTGTGTGTGTGTGTATATATATATATATATATATATACATACATACACATACACACACACACTGCCAAGTGGTCTGCACCATTTAGAATTGTTGTGCTTTGAATACTTCACTTTTCCTTTCCTTGCTATGGGAGATCATGCAAGCAATTGTGAACAGTGTGGCGAGTATCTCAGTTGCTACTCTTTCTCCATCAGTTTAAATGTCTCTTAGGGTCGAGCCATTTCTGGCACATTCCTCATCCAGGAATTTTTGATAGCATCTTCCCAGTTTTCTTTCTAATCTACTTCAAAGATGTTCTTGAAGTTATAGTCTGTGACAATCTGGAACTAAGCAGTCATAAACATTGGTGCCTGATTGCCTACAAAAGAATATAATTTTAAGTTTTTCGTTAATTCCCCCTTTTTCTATGAGATCTGCATTCTTGGAGGACTGTCTAATTTTAATGCCCAAAAGGAATAGTGAAATACTCACATCTTGAACCAATGATGAACATCTAAGAAAGGCAATTATCCTTATATTCCTCATGTTTAGATTTGAAAGGGCCATTGGTCAAATTGTTATTTTGCAGTTTTGACTTAAGTGTATACCCATGCCTGTTCCATATATAAAAAGTCGCCTGGTTTTGTCAATAAATTATTAAGTTTGTTATCAATTGACCACAATCAATCCGATACATTTTCTACTGTCTTCTCTGTTCTAAACTTAGATTTAATTAATAATTTTCATGTTCTTATTTAAAAGTTCAATTTGCAAACTTGAATTGTACCCAAAAAAATGATCTTTATATTGTTACATCTACAATAATTTCTAATTTTTATTTTTTTCATAATAATCTTTTACTCATGTGATATTTTAATTTGTGCAATTAACAGGACACAGAAGTCAGTTAAATTACCAGCACTTCACAAAACTAAATCATAGAATACATGGATTTTTTTTCTGAGATTTTCTCTATTACTCAAATTGTGGTTTACCAATGTTCCAATAAAATCATATTTTTTTCTTTACATTTATTAAATTGTTCCCATCATTGCTTCAAGTTATGTCCCCTTTTTTTATGTTTCCTCCTCTCCATTCCCCTAAACCTTTTCTTCTTTTTTTTCTCTTTCTTACTTCATCCACTTTTGTTGGTATTGTGGGATTTGATTATGAAACGCATATTTCTCCAGTCTACAGATTTACTAAAAAATTTGCATACGATCAGTAAGTAATTAATTTGCATACGATCAGTAAGTAATTAATGTGTACATGGATACCAAATATGAACTTTTTTTTTTTTTTTTTTTTTTTTTTTCTGCAATTGCATCTATAGGTTTTGGTATCCCATGAATAAAAGACATTCAAAAACTGGAAATGTATTCCCCATGGATATTTTTTATTTCTTGGAATTGTCTTGAAAGAAAATGATAAAACTCAACTGTATAAGGTGCATCACTTTGACTTCTCTCATAAGTCAATTTGTCTGGATTTGTTTTTTTGTTGCATTACATTGATGTTAATATTTCATTTTGTGCAACCTCCTTTTTTGCTTAATGAGCTAAGCTTTCTGTCTCCATGACTTGTAAAATTTTTTTAGTGATTTTGACTTTGTAAAAAACAACAAAAAAAAAAAAAACGAAAATTATGTGAAAGAGAGAGAGAAGAGAAAATGATAAAAAGAAAGAAACAAGTTTAACTTTCAGGAATTCATTGAGATTGTGAGAAGTCAAGCAATGAATGAAAAATATTTAAAAAAATCTTCTTTTTAAAAATAAAAAATTACAAAAAACTGATATTTAAAAAAGACTATTTTTTGTGCAAATTAACTTTTATCTCTCTTTTTTTTTCTTTTTTTTTTCTTTTGTATGGAAGCTATAAGATTTGTTGTCCAAAGCCTCCACAATTGGAAAAAAAAAACAAAAGAAAAAAACAATGAACTGAAGCCAAATGTTTACTAATATTTTCATGTATGGAAGCCAGAATTATATTTTTCTGATGTCCACAATTTGAAAAAATAAATTGTCCTCAGTAAAAATTTATATGAACTTCTCTCATCCTCACAAGAATTCTGAAAGTTGAAATTCAATGACAATTGTTTCCAAAAACATTTTTTTTATCAGAATTTTTTTTAAAACTTAAATTTACACATTTAAATGTGGTGACAAAAAATAAATCAAATAAAAAACAAAACAACCACGGTGAATTTTTTTTCTTTTTTTTCCCCAATATTTTTGTGTTGGTGTTTGATTTTTTTTTTCCTCTTACCAAGTTCATTAATGACAATTATTGATGTATTGTATTGATTCATTGTAACATGCTTCCAGCCATTTATAGAAGCTTTTCTTCCCTTCTTTATGCCATGTTTTTTTTGTTTTGTTCATTTCTTAAACAAAAGGAACAAAAATGTTGAAATAAAAAAAAAACATTCCTGTACACAATTATCTATACCTATATATGTATATGTTGTATTTAAATTTTTAAATCTTTATATTTTAAAAAATTAACCTTTTTTTTTTTTATTCTTTTTTTTTTTTCCCCTTAAATTGCGTTTTTAAGAATCAAGAAATTGCTCATCATTTTCATCAGTCTTTTGGGTAGAAATTGAAATTTTTATAAGTAATTTAGATTTATGTTCCCTATTTATGAGTTGCAAAATATTTGCAAAACCCTCCCACTCCTCTTATACTGCTTTTCATTATGTTTCTCAATAAGTCTTTGTCTATAATTATGTATGCAATTATAATAATGAAGATTACAAAACGTTTGTTAATGACCTTTTTTTTATTCTGTGCATCTTTTTGGCATTAATTAAAATACAAAACTGGCAATAAATTAAAGGATGTGTTTTAATGTTAGTCATGTAAATAGTATTGGTGTTAATTTTATATAATTGTCTGTGCATAATCTATAATTTTGTACAATTTAAAGAAGGATATCAGGTTTCTATGACAACCAGTTTTAGTTACTCATCTTGCAAAATAAAATATTTGACGTACTTGTAACAGGTGATCTAAGACGAGCATTTGCAGGCAAAGCACAAGTGTAAGAATTGTATTTGAATTAAAGTAGTTATATTCCAAATAACAAAAGCTCAATTGGCAAAATGTTTTCCTTCTACTTCTTCCACAATTGTATTGTACTTCATAAGACATATGTTGTTCAATAAGTAATTGCAAATGCCAAGTGTCATTTTTTTTTCTTCTGCTATGCTAGAGATTTATGACCATGACTAACTTAAAAATAGTTTAATCCTATAACTTAAAAAAAAATACATAAACAGACTGAGAATTTTTATAACTTGAAATGCAATAAGTTTCCTTCTATTGTCCACATACTTGACAAATATTTGTGAGTTTTCTTACATCACTAGTTTCCTCATCTTTTTTTTTTAATAAAGACTTTTTTTTTTAATCAAGATTTTTCTATATTTGTATTGAGGTTTTAATAAAAATACTGGACAAAACTTAGATTATCGGATGCAGTAGACACCCAAAGATAGCCAAGTGAAATTGTGTGTGTTAAAAATATCAAAGATGAAGATAAGAGGCCAAATAATATAGTGATTTTCCAAGCATAGCTTAGATGTGTCACAAAGCCGAAAGTAGGGGGCACCCAGTGAGGATCAAACTCACTACTCTGTCATAATTGTTCTAGCAAGACAAGCTTGTTAACCATTACACCGCCTCAGGGTGCCCGAGGCCAAATAATATATGGAAGAATGACAAGATTTCATCTCGAATTCAAATGATTATCATTAATTTAGCTGACATTTTAATGCTACTACTACTACTTTTCAAATGAGAAAATTAAACACGTGTGTGTGTGTGTGTGCGTGCGTGTGTGCACACACACACACACTCTCTCTCTCTCTCTTTAATTTGGCAACCTTGAGATGTAATTTCCAGAAAATAGAAACTGACTTTTGATTAGTCTTTATGAATTAATTATGTTTCATATTATTATATTATAAATTTTAGCAGATTGTTTTTTTGTCTTTTCTAAAAGTGTGTAAAAGAACAATTTTTTTTTATATAATTTTCCTAACTTATAGTAAAAGAAAATCATTTGTTTGAACTTTTTAATTGGTTGTATTAAAAATGATTCAGACAAAATAAACACATTTAATTTTATGCTCAAATAAACATTCAAAGTTGTTGAATTTCAACTTCTTTGATTTCATTTGAAACTTGAATTTTTATGTATTTTGTTTGTGTTTTTAGAATTCAGTTAGATTATAGTTCAAACTACATTTTAGAGTTACAACTGGCTGAGAGGTGATTGCTCTTGGCTGGGTGATCTAGGAGAGGAGGTTTGATATTCCTAGAGGCCCAAAACTCTTAATAACACCAGAAATATACCTCACTGAAACTTTCTGGTACACTGCAATGGTGTTTGGAATATGCATATATGGTGTATTTGAGAAGCAATTTTTAATTTATACAAGTTTGCTTAAAGATCAATGAAAGTTCTTTGTTAAAGATTTTATTTTATCAAATCTGCAATCTGGTACATAGTTATTAACTGGAGTTTGATCAAATATTTTTCCTGTATAATGTTCAAACGAACCGAAAAGTGTTGATTTAAGTACATTAGCAAGAAAGATTGTTAAAAAAATAATTCTTTTTTTGTGTAAAATAATTTTTTTCCATGTCATCAATTAGTCTGTGGACGTTTTTAATGTATGTAATAAAGTTTTATGAGATGAAAAGTTAATGCCTTGAATTTCAACTCTAGTAACTAATGATTTCCACCAACAGCTTTGGTTTTTATTTCACAGTTTCTGGTTTCTGCCTAATTCTATTTTTTTCATTCATTATCTGCCAATAAATATTTGGTTTTAAAGTTCTCTTCGCTGTCATGATCTATAATTCACAAGGCCACAAGTTCCTTGCTTTACCTGGTGTTCCTAAATGGTCACCCATCTAAGTACTGATCAGGCTCTATGCTACCGATCTGGTAATCAAATGTGAACCAGTTTTTGACTGCAAGCCTTATTTATTTAGCTTGGTCTGACACAAGGCCACTGTTGTCAAGCACCTGTAAAAATCAAACTCACCACACAGAAGTAAAAATCTGCTGGATAAATTTGCTAAGTGTTACCTTATGGCAAGAGTGTGTTCTATTTGAATTTATTTTTTTTTATATTCTAAAAAATGAAATATAAATAAATTATAGCTTTCCGTATTCTCACCGAGGTTAACATTCTTCTAAAGCATAATGAATACTATAAGGACATGGACCAATTGTCAAATTAGTTTTTTTTTAATAGAAGTGCTGTTTTTATATATAAGAGACAATTCTTTTTTTTTTTTTTTCTTTTTTTAAAAGTTTAATATTACTTACCCTAATATTAAAAAAATAACACTATTATTTATGTATGGATTGTCACTTCTGAGGAACAATCTGTACATTTAAGATCAGTGTTGCTCTCCAACCCACTGACTAGGATCAGAGTGTAGTACCTATTTGCTCTGTGAAAAGTTGTGTGCAAATACACTGTTTTTATACACATATATATTTAAGAAAGTATGCCACATAAATGGTATTAATAAGATTTATATTTTTACATTTCAGGATTGTACTTTGTTTTTCTAGATTGTAATAAAGAAGACTTATTCAGTTCCAATAACTGAGGACAGTGTACTTGTTTAATGAATTTATGGAAAAAATGATGGCCATATTTAATCTTGCAATTGTATTGTACTTACAAAATATCCAAAAATTTGTCACTTTGGCATTTCCTTATTTGTACTCATTATTAATATTAAACTAAATTAAAAGTAAAATTAAGTGCAGAAATTTTCTGCTTTGTTACCACAAGAGTCCACTACATAGAAATAAGTAATTTGCTCATCTCTATATGATAATGCTACACACTGGATTTTATAGGGATGGAGCTCACTTAAGTTCGCCAAGATTATCTTCAGCTGGTTGTAAATCATTAGGTTTTCCAGGCATAGACTGATGCTTGTGTCGTAAGCATGAACCTCATTGGGTGCGCCAATATTATGGCCTCTTGCCAGACAAAACTATGCTTCGTAAGTGCTTGTGATGGCCATCGGGAGTGATTAATATATCAATAGGTTGGATCTTAGAACGCCTTTTATCTTCCACAACACAGGTTTACATGCCAGCAGTTACGTCCCTTTATTTGCTATTTCTGTCTTCACACATTCCTATATTCTGAGGGTCCAAAAGGGAGGGGGGAAGCCACTTATTCATTGATGATGATGATGATGATAATCTGTGTGCAATATACAATGGTGATGATAACAATGATGCTATCTTTTGGTATCTGTTATCAATATTTTAATTTTTCTTTTCTAATGTTGACCCATTTCCCACAATTTTTCTTCCTTTCATATAAGTTTTCTTTTTCTCTTTTTTCTTTTTCTTGTATTTTTTTTCGTTGCAACCATTCCTGTGTGTAGCTAAGATGTATTGTTTTTTTTGTTTTTTTTGTGTGTGTGTTTTTTTTTCTTTTAAAGTTTTTTTTTTCTGGGGGAAAATAAAGAATTGTATAACATAAAATGTCTTTGTAGTTCTTTTATTTTTTATTTGATGGTTTCCGATTATATAAAGCTTGACTGGTAAATTACCAAATTGCATGCAACAGCAGCAAGATATTGGGTTGCAACAAAATAAACATTTTGAGCCACAAACTAAAACATCGTCATTGCTTGTCTCCACCACATTTTCAATAAAGTTACCATAATTAGAATTAACAAAATGTTGCCAAAGATCTGACAATGAATTTATTCCATCATGAGAAAAACTGGAATCACTGGAAACAAGAAATGACCAGAAAGTATTTTCAATATAGTTGGAACTACATGCCAAAGAAAACTAAGGTCCAGAAAAAATGGTAATCGGTATGAAAGCTTAGTGTTTAACTGTTATCTGTTTTTGTATTAACCTGCAGCAGGATAATACGCAGAGCTTCTGATCAAAATGTAACTTTAGAAGCCTCTTGTCCAAATTCCAACCATAGGACTCTGCCACGAGGAGGTTGTAATAGAGTAATTACTCCATAATTGCAGCAACAGTTGGGAAGATCTTTCTCAAAAAAAAGTAAAAACACACACATTTCTAAATAACACAGAAACCATTTTTCATCAACAATAAGTATATGATTAAGAAAAACTGCCATTTTTAAAATGAACCAGAAAATTGCAGCAAACCATGTGAAATTGCTGATTACCTGTCAAATCATTGGAGGATCCTTTTCTGCATTTTCATCATGTTCTCAATTTATTGCAAATGTTTATCAATTGTTGCATATGATTAACCTTAGCTTTGATGCAAATGTCTAAACCTGTTTATGGATGAGTCTGCACAATTACCCATGATACTTTATTATTGAATGACAACATGCAACTATGATTGGTCTCATCTTAAAGATCCTGATAATTGGAAGCAAAATTTGGTAACCAATGACACAATGTCTGTTCTGAAGCTGACTATGACCACCATGCACTGTTGATGTTACAGGTGGCTTTTGCAGCACGACAGCCAAATTTAACATCCTGCAGCATAATGATGCTTTTTTTTTTCATCTTTGCTTTAATACTTTACAGAAATCAAAGTAATGCAAAAAGTCAAACAACAACAAAAAAAGATGCAGAATTTCAAAATGATATTTCAATGTAGATATAAACAAAAAGATGGGAAACACAATGTCAGATGATTTGACCAGTTGGTGAAAGACAGAACAAGGATCTCTGCTGTATGCTTACAACAAAAGTGAAATTAAATGGCGGTTGGGACATTAATGCCAAATCTGACGCAAAGCTGATACCAAGAAAATCTATTCTCTTGCACCGAGGCTGATTGTTCTGCCCAGCAGAGTTTGTGTTCTATCTGCAAAGGATGTAATGTCAAAACTATGTACAACCATAAAACCAATAGTAGGCATTCGTTAGCAATTTAATGTGACCGATGAGGTTAGCTATTTTCAACATGTTTTCAGCTCTGATTCAGATAAACACAGCCACATACCATTCTCAGTTGATACACAGTCTTGCAAGAATGTTGTGTTTCACTGAAAAACTTTGTTCATAACACTAAGTTGATAGGAACAACAAAAGGTTTTTCACACATTTTTAGATGCCGCTAATATAATATTGAAACTGCAGAATTTTTTTTTTTTAAGGGAAAATGTTTTTAAAAAAATCTTTGGCAATATAGTTATTCATGAATGTGAGAAATTTATCTTGCAGCTGGAAGCATAAAAGTATGTTGAACAAATACATATATAGATATAGATATAAGAGAGAGAACAATAAGAGACATAGTTATCACCAAACAAGATAGCAACAATAACAGGACAGAGACAGGAATATACAAATATAGATTGTACAAAATGGCTAATGATGTACATCAGCAAAACATCCCGAAAGCTGAAAAAAAGACTACATGAGCATCGCAGAGATAGGCTGCATAGCAACACTTTAAATGCAATGGTTGTTCACTGTAATACATTTGACCACAATTTCAACTTAGTAAATGCCAATCTGATCAGGAGAGAAAAGGATTCACTAAGAAGAAAATGCATCGACAATGTGCTAATCTCATAATTCTTGACAATAAACCGAAGACCAGGACCATGCATAATATCATCAATCATCGCAAAAGTAATAATAGCACAATGCAGTATATGAGTTAGAGAAAAAAACACATCTACTCAGTGTGGGCTGACTTAAATTCAACAGATACCAATGGTGCTCTCTCCATCTCTCTCGTAACAAGCAAGCAATTTCTGGTCATCAGGCCTGATAAGGTAATTAAATTTATTGTCCCTCTTATCCTCAAAAATCTCAGTGCATTTTCCTTACACTGTTTTATCTTGCATTCCAACCTGAAGAAACCTAACCCAAGCGCACATGACATCAGCAAAATGCATCATCTATAAACTTTTCAACTTTGTCTCATCTCCATATATATTTATATTACTTTAAACATTATTTTTAGGGGATAGCCATATTTGAGTAGACACTCCATTTATTTTAAAAAGTATTTTATTTTGTCTGCCTGCCTGAATATTTGAGGAATCTCAATAAAGAAAATGCATCCTCTGGCAGAATTTGAACCTGCATCTCACTTTGCAGGAGAAACTGTCATTTCACCCAAGAGTTCTGTCTACCTTTTAAAGCACACTTTACATGTTCAAATCCTGTCAGAGAGCACATTTTTCTTTGATAAGACTCTTGAATATTCAGGACAGTAAATGAAATAAAATATTGATTAAAAATGGAGCATCTACTCAAATATGGGTATCCACTAAGATCAACATTTGTAGTAATAATATATATATATATGTGTGTGTGTGTGTGTGTATATATATATATATATATATATATATATATATATATATATATATATATATATATATATATATATATAAAAGTGAACATTGGAGTCATCACTCAGAGGCGACAGATGCAATCGTCAGGCTGCGAGTGTGTGTATATGCATATGCATATATTTACACACACACATATATATATATAATTATTAATTTAAAAATTATAACATAAATATGTTATAAAATCACTACAGAAATAGACATTTTCTTTCAACACTTCTGGTGTCTTATCAAGTGATGCTGAATGTAGAATAAATGGTTTTAAAAGTTTCAAATTAACTATCCTTCGCTTGTGGTAAACGCTGTTACATAAGCTAGAATGACCAATCAAAATACAAGTATATGGTAATTCAAAAAATTTGACAATGAAGCAAGGTTATCATAGATATTAAAAGATTTATAAAATTTGAAATTAAAATTAAAAGTAAAAAAATGACCTATTTAGAAATCTAAATCTAATCTCTATTAAGTTTAAAATTGTAGAATAACTGAGGAGAAAATAAAAAATACATATGTTATTTAATTTATTTTTTCATTGAAATTATGTTAAAAAGGATGTTGATAGCTCCAGACAAAAATTTATACATTTTACAGTTTACTTCAACTGTGATGACCACCTCTCACGTAAAACAATTCAAACACACTCATGTTATAATACATAAGCGCCCAGACATATTTATATATATATACACACAAACAATGGTGACGAGACACGACCCTTGATAAAAAAGAAAAGTAAGAACACACACACACACACACACACACAAACGTGCATGCACTTTCCTTACACATAGACATCGATAAACACAGGCACATACATCCACATACACATTGACCTAGACAATCAGACGCAATAGCCAAAACATATTCGGAGCTTAATATGTTATTAAACGAATTCTAACTTGAAATATAACTAATCTGGGCAAATATATATATAGATAAAATTAGTAAAAAAATTTAACAAATAAATATATATAAATATATATATTTTTTTAACCATATAGTTTTCCACACACTACATAAAAAAATAACTACCTCCATATATAATCGTACATTCACACATATATACATACAGATCTACACATGTACCTACATATACATATATACGCATACAGATACGCATATACAGACATACGCACATACACATACATATAAGCATGTAAAAATATATATACACATATATATACACAAAGATGCACATATATACAAATACATACATACATATATACAAATACATACATACATACACATACATATACATACATACGCACGTATACATATATGTATATAGACTAAACATATACACAGACATTTACAAATACACGCATATACATGAAAAATCAAACAAATGTAAATTAAAACTATATAAATATATATACGTATATACACACCCACGTATACATATATACACACATACATACACACACATATATATATATATATATATATATATATATAAACATATAGACACACACACAAAAAAAAGGAAAGGAATATGTATACAGAGACCTACATATATTCTAACAATATTAACTTATTAATGATAAAATACATTAAAAGGTTTATAATAATTTTTAAAAGTAACAACAGACAGTCTATAAGCAATTAAAAACTTATCAACCAAAAGTAGATTTTAGTTAGTATCTATGATACACTCTAAGACACTAAGGCATACATACAAATACACATACTACGACATACGGACATACATCCATATATACATAAATATATAATCATATATACATACCCATGTCAACACATCCAGATATACATATATATATATATATATATATATATATACACCCTCATCCGAGCACATACATATAAATACCCACACACATATATACAAACACATATACATACATATATACATATTTAAACGAATACATTTACACATACATACATACACACACACACACACATATATATATATACATACACATATACATACATATACACACATACATACACTCACATATACATACATATACACATATACACACATACATACCCTCACATATACATACATATATATATATATATATATATATATATATATATATATATATATACACATTTACACACACACAAGTACACATACATATCCATATACACATACGTATACTTACACACGTAGTAGTAGACACCTACCAAAGTTTACATCTCTACTCGTACACATAAACAGGTTAACATATGATAGGTGTCAATATACACACATATATATCCATATATAAAAAAAAAAACTACTAACATATATATACCCCTATATACACACATACACATCCAACAGTACAAACACACATACATAACATACAAATATATGCATACAAATACAGACATGTATAACACTTTGTAAGTACACAATGACCATCATGTTATAAAGGTAATAGTCTATTAAATTTAACTTATCATTATCATTGAAAGTATATGATCTCTATACTAAGTTAAATTTAAAACGGTGTTTACAGTTAACTGTTAGTTCATATCTTTGATTTAAAAGATCAGTCTTATTTTTAATTCTAATTATTTCAAATTTTTCATAAAGGCATAGGTAACACGGGGCATATAGGGAGTTACATGTCCGGGCTTTCTTAATCAATTTCCATTTAACCGTAGGTGTTTTATTCTTTTCTTTTAGACTCCAAAAGTATTTGGATAATGAAGTCATATACTTATAGTTACTGTTATTAAAAGATTGCATATGACCCCGCCAACATTCCTTGAATGGTCTCATGGTGCTACCAATGTAAAATTTCTTTATATTTGGATTTTCTAGTGTTGATATTGTACTGAGATAAACTACAGAACTAGTCAAACAATTATTTTTTAGTGGACAATTATTAGGATTCCTACAATTACATAATTTATTATTCATGTATATATATATATATATATATATATATATATATATATATATATATATATATATATGATAAAGAACAAATAGGAAACATATATCAATCTTGCATGTTTCACTTTTATTAAAGTTTCATCAGGGATTGAGAAAAGACAGAAACTTTAGTATTTTCAATTATGCATGGGTCTGTTCTCATTGGTCATGTGACCTCAGGGTCCACTTTTAAGTCATTTTGAACTGTTGTGCTATACTACAGAAATGCATCTGTTGAGCAATTCCAGTCAGATAACACATATTTTCTACAAAATTTCTTGAACATTCAGGCTGCTAAATGTAATTAATACTGTTTAATTAAAAAAACAGATCATTTAACATATAAACAAAATATATTAAATAATTGGCAGACTTAATCCATTATATATATATATATATATGTGTGTGTGTGTGTGTGTGTATGTATGTGTGTATATATATGTGTGTGTGTGTGTATATATATATATATATATATATATATATATATATATATATATATATATATAATAGTAATTCCAAAGCAGAAATCAATAATGTTGATAATAAATTATGTAATTGTAGAAATCCCATAAATTGTCCATTGCAAAAAGATGTCTTACAGAATCTATTGTTTATCAACGTACCATTTCATCTACTGAAAACCCAGCTGTTAAGAAATTTTATATTGGTAGCACAAAAAACCCTTTTAAACAAAGGTGGCATCAACATATATCTTCTTTTAACAACAAAGCATGCCATAACCGAATATCCCTCTTTAAATATTTTTGACATTTAAAAGAAATCAATACCCCCCCCCCGCTGTAAAATGGAAAATATTAAAAAAACGAATTTGTAAGTCTTTAAATGACCCTTGTCCTCTGTCTACATGAAAAGTTGCATTATTATTAAGTTTCCTAATGATAATGATCTCCTAAATTAGCGTAATGAATTAACAGTAATTTGTAGGCATTGTATGTTTACTTTAAATTATACTTAATAGAATTTTTCATTAAAAAAATCTATGCATTACAATTATATATCAATTATTTTATTAATATATAATGATTCATATAATATTTAATTCTTTGATTTTTCAACTTTAATATTGCTGTTTTATTGCCCATTAAATATAAATAGTGTTGTATTTGGAGTTCAAAATAGTATATGTAAAAATGATTTAATCACACTAGAAGCTCCTTTAAGTATATATAATAAAGCTACCGAATTGTTCTCTGATTTCACAAGTAATTCATTTTCATCATAAGTTACCCAACATCACCTGATAATAGAACAATTATTAAGTTCCAAAACATAGAAATTTTTGTGTAGAAGAATAGCAAATGAGAAGGAGAGATTAGAATGTGATTAAAGCAAATTTTAATTATAAATATATATAATAAAATATTCATAATAAAATATTTTACCTCATTTTTCTTTTCTTCATTACCTACAACATCAGTTTAAAGTCGAAAACAATGACACTGCACATCTTGCAGTCAGAACTGAATAAAATCTATAAAAAATCTTTGAGAAAAAAATTTATTCAACTACACATACTTTGTAGACATATGAAAATATAAAAAACAAATCTCCAGACATAACTCTATGTAAGAAAATTCTCTCCTAAACTGGAGAACATCTGCCATCAGATCAAATATCAAAGTAATCTTAATAATAATGCATTTATATATTTTTAATAAATTCGAAATACAAGGACATTATTGTCAGTTCTATGTTTTTCTTTAGTGCTAATGTCTGAAAAAGAAAAACCGGAATCCAGCTCCCCCTGCATTCACTAAATGGAAATTCAAGACAAGTGTAATATTTATCCACTCAGAAAATGGATTCATTGAAATGTTTCAATTCTGTTTGAAGAAATTTGTGTTCACTTAGCATTTATGCACTCTGACGCATTGCCAGATATTTCAGAAAAAAATGGCTTATCACTGGCATATCACAATAGAAAATGTGTGAGTGATATCTTAGGTAAACTGCTCTCCTATAACTACCTTATTGATCAAGCAATAAAAACTCTTACATCAATTCCAAATGTTTACATGATCCCATCAATTGTCACTGCTTTAACCCATATCCTGCGGACATCAATTTAAACTGATATCTTTCGCTCAGAATCCCCAATATGAACTTGAAGCAAAATGGTTATATGGAAAAAAGACGGCATTAGTTTAAATTGATGCCAAGAGGATATGGGGGAAAAGTGTGAGATTTGGCATTTTGCTGTTAAAAATATATTTGCTGCAAAGAGGAACTTGATTTGAGTCTTCAACTGTAGTCCTCATCCTAAAGACTGTTTTCCTTTTGAGGCAACTTTCTATCATCTTGAGTATATGTTCTAATATAAAATAGAATAGATATTACTTTTTATTTTATTTCTAATTTTCATTTTTTTTTTTAACTTAAGGAAGTGAACATTAGTAGTGAAAAAATATTTTTATTTTTAGTACATTGGTGGGTAGGGGCTACAAGGGAAGTAACTCAAGAAAAGATTAAATAGAATTAAGTCCCTTGAATTTCTAAAAAGCTCGGCTAAAGTTTGTTTGGTTTGCTTTCCTTTGATTTGATTGTTTAACGTCATATCAACTCCTTATGAGTCATTTAATGCCAAAATTTTATGGTAAATTTGCTTTTTAAGCTCCGCGCTAAATATCTATTAAATTTTCCTAAATCGTCATATTTCCGTGTAAATGAACATGCTGAACTCGAATTAAAGGTTGTAAAGAAAAGTAAAATTAAATAATTAAAATAAAAAGAAGCATCAAAAGAAGAAGCTGAATTCAAATTATTTAATACTTTTTTAAAATAGTGCAAACTTTAATTATTCTCTTTTGTTTTTAACACATTTTTTGGTTAATTGGCATAGAGCTGTTTGCTTCAAAATTATTCATTGCTTAAACAAACCTCTTCTCCGCCAATTATTTTGGGAAAAACGTTCATTTTCAGACGAATTTCTTTATTTGTCTTTAATTAGGTATCTCCACTAAATCGCCTAAAAATAGCAATTTTATGGCAATTTTGCTGATTAAAAAATAAAAATCAAGATTTTTAACTCTGACAAGCTCAGAAAGTCATCAAAGAATCAAGATCGACGTATAAACGAATCTGTAGCTGGTTTTCTGAACGTTATGTTTTGGACGTGCTTATTCGGTAACAACATTTATACACTTCAACGCCGGGGAAGGGAAAGTTACATTTACTATTCCCATTTTCAAATCAACATTGGTTCTATAGAATTGTGGACTCGTCCACAGCGGCCAGCTTTACCCTTTTTAGAAAATGCACTCTTCCTATCTGGTAAATAACATCTACTTTCATACACAAAATATCAACGAGAAAACATTGGTTAATCACAGTAAATCCAACTTGCTGATTGGTCAATTTCAACCAATTAGTTCGCTCTCACGTGCAGAGTCAATTTAGGCGCAACGTTCGTTTGGAGCCACCCACGTGATATAACGATGATATATAAACCCAACATTAAGTCAGACGTTAAATGAACAATACTTTATTATATGCAAGCATTATTATTTCTGAACTTTACTAACTCACACTATACTTTCATAATATGAGCTCAATCACAATTTCATCAGGCCTAAGAGACGTAACTCTGTCTCGCATACATGTATATTCATTTCCACAATAGATCCTATTGTTATGTTATTATCAACTTTATCTTCTGTCTTGTATTTTGTCATCTGCTGTTCTACATTAAGTATAACTGACATAATACTTTCCACACCTTTTTCCTGTACAAAAATAAATAATTGTGGAGGACGTCTTAACACACGCACAACAAATATGGCCACTTCACTCATACTCCGACCAAACTATCCTCTACAGAATGGTAACTCCGACGTTTGTAACGACGCTAACCTCTACAGAATAGGCAATAAATATGAAAGAAAGTTTACGGTAAATGGAAACTACTTCTTCTTTCATCCTTGGCAAGGTTAGGATTCATAATAAAATATTTTTATTCTTTTTTTTCTCTTCTTCATCACCTAAAACTCAAAGTTGCACATCTTGAAAATTGACTGAAATCACAAGAAAACTTTAAAAGAATTAATTCGACTACACATAATTTCCAGATATACCTTAAAACTAACTTGAATCTGCCAGTCATAAAGTCAACATTCTAGACAAGAAAATTCCTTTAAAAAATGGAGAACATCTGCAGTCAATATTATAACAATATTATAACAAGCTAGTCTCTACAACACAATCTACTCGACAATCGTCGGTATTCAAATAAAAATAAATTACCGAAACTAAATATACAACATCCATGCATTTATAGAATATGAAACAATTGCCTCTCAAAATTAAAATCTGTAGAACATTGATTATCTGAAAACAGAAAATTAGATTAAGCATAGCAGATCATATGTGAAAGGAGAAAAAAGAAACGTCGACTCTCTGGAATATGTACATGTGAGTTTGTCTTTGAATGAATTTAGAAACAAACTGAGTGTCGCTTTTAAGGCTATCTGGAAATTTGTGTTGTCAGGAAACTTTATCAGTTAAGAATCTTAATTCACTAATTCGGTATACCTAAGGTTTAAATGAATTTACATAAATGAAAAATATTTCTTGAAGCTTTCATTTTAGCTTTAATTGAAAGCTAAAGGATTAAATTTACTATTTCCAGTAAGCAAAATACTCTGTATGTATTTCAAACAGAAATACTATTGGTTGGAGTCGATTCATTTTTTTTTTTTTTTTTTGCTAAAAACAACTGATTAGCGCCTTTTTTTTTTAGCCATCTGTTATCGCAATGAATTTTTTCTTTATTAAAAAATGTTTCAAAAATAAAATATACTTTTCTGAAACTTTATTGGCTGATTTAAAATATTAATCTGATTTGAAAAATATCATTTATGCTATGAAGTTGATATACGCACAATTGTAGTCGTCGTCACAAGTGACTTTCGATATTTATTGTATAAAAAATACAATTTTGGCACGAAAAGGGGGAATGGGTTGAGGCTGGTCTTCACTGACTATTTATTTTAGCTAATCCGATTCATGACCCATTCACTCATTACATTTTGCGCATTCACCATAAAAACTCATCCGTCACCAATCAATCCTTCATACACCATAAAGCCGCATCCTCTCAGGGGGACCTACAAAATGCACCCTGTGACAAAAATTTGATAATAATAAATTATTTAAATAATTATTATATATAAAAATCTAATGATGGACAATGAGAGGGGAGAGTGTGGGGCGCTAATGAGGTTTGGTAAGAAATGTATCAGAAGGTTTTTGATGATGGTTGCGTTTTGAAATTAGCACACCACATTTAATTTGCAAAGAAACACGAAAAAGAATGACAAGAGATCATTGAATGTAAACAAGAAAAACTTGTATTGAAAACAAGTAAATATACAATTGTGTTAGTGACAATAAAGTTTAAGATGTAAAAAGTAGTTCCCCTTGTATTGTGTGGGAATACAAATGTGTGTTGTAAGAACTTTTCTTGTTTAAATTTGTTTATAGTTCAGGAATATTTGATATATGAGTTTGAAAGTGAGAATGTTGTGCAAGAGGATGATAAAGTCTTGAATAGTTCACTTGGCTTTTGAAACAGACAGTTCACTGTGTTGTGCGTATGTAATTTATGTGTGTGTTTGAGTAGAAGATTGAGAATACACGTACGTGGTTAAGGCTCTGAAATTTAATAGTCTACTAATGTTCTTTCTTTAATTTCTGCTATATATACACATAACATAGGCTCCAGGGACGAGAGCGGGAAAAATATTGAAAGAAATGTCAATTTATGTGATTGGTCAAAAATTGACCAAGTTTGGTAAGGTAAAACATGAGAAAATTTTATGTGGCTCGTGCGATGCGTAAATTGTCTTTAAAGAAAGTAGTGTTTATTTTCTGTCCAATGACTGTTGAGTGATTTGTGGGCGTGGTATATGTAAACGTCCACTACAAGGGAATGAACTCCAAAACAAACTAAATATCACAGCAAAGTAAAATACACATAACTGATGTTAGTAGGACCCGTCCAACCCTCAAAAAAAGAAAGAGAGAGGCCATTGGACAAAATCAAGAGGTTCTCTCGCTAAGGGAAAAGGAAAGGCAAACATATATACGGACATGGGAAATAAATAAAGCTGACCCAGTCGAGATGAAAGTGGGGTCAAAACAAACTAGGGAGGTTGGGAATCTCAACTTGGATTATAAAAGATGTAGCCGGGAACAAGCCAGGAACCACACTTACATTAACTAGGTACACAAAGCTTGTCTAGCATAACCAGGGGAGGGATCCACAGGAAACCACCCCGATGTGATATAGGTTGACCTAAAAGAGAAAAGCAAGGCTAGCCCCGTTCAAACGAACCAAACTCGCCTCAGTCACCCACCTTTCGCTAAAGTCTGACGAATGCAAGCGTTTTCTATCAGTTCTAATCTTCATCTTGAGCTGATGCTCAAAGAAGTGGATCAGATCCTGATGAGAAAGACGGTTGCCTCGCAAGACTTCCTCCAGTTGCGTCGTCTAAATCACCATTCGGGCTGTGGCTAGCGGCGTTAGAAACACCATTCGTTTCACCCCAGAAATACGGGGGCGACACATTGTCCCGCGCGTATGCGCGATCAATGAGCACGAGTTTTTCGGAAGCGATACGAACAGCCAGCTCGCCGACATGGTCCAATAGGGGGCGGACACGAGGACAATGGTAGAAGGCGTGCGAAGCCGTTTCTTCTAGGCCAAGGTCACATCGTTCACAGTCTGGCAAATCCGCAAAGCCCTATATGAAGGCCTTGTCATTGAGAGGCAGCCTATTCCGAGCCAGTTAAGCGAAAAATCAGGGTTTCTGAGGTAATCCGCCGCTGGCGTCCAAGACCAGAAGGAGCAAAACTCCTCCTCCAACAAGTCGAGTCCCTCACGTAGAGGACCCTTCGCGGACCCCTCCACTAGATAACAATAGAAGACCTTCCTAGGCCGAGAAAGGTCACTGGACCGAGGAATGATTGTTAAGGCATATCGACATTCGCGAAGGAAATCCGATTGATCCCGGGATTTACGACGGCGCTCAACCCGCGATGGGGGGCGGACTGATAGTAAGGAGAGGGAAGGCGTCCCTTACGATCCCCGCCATAATCGAATCTCCTGTCAACGGGCGGCGTAGAAAAGCCAGCCTCGAGGCGAGCTTGTGACTCGCCAAGTGTGGCATTACCAGCCCCCCATGACGGACGTTGTGCACAGACGTTTCTATCGACCTGATGCTTGCGTCCCCTCCACAAAATGGAGGATAGCGAGCGCTGGAGGGGCTTCTTATGATCTTTACAGAGAGGAAGTACGGAAAAGCGATAAATGACAAGAGGAAAAACGTATGTTGCACACGCCTCCGCCTTGCCGCGCCGACCTTTGCCCGTACTTCTGACCAATTTTTCTCCAGCTGGAGGTCGGGTCCAAACCACACTCCAAGAATGCGGACAGTCTCGTCCGTCCAACCAATTGCCCCGGAAGATCGACCCCCTGCCATGCGCCTAACCGCAAGCCGGACGACTTGTCGCGGTTAATCCTGGCCCCTGTCACCTTTTCGTACCGATCAAGCACATTCAGTACTACCTCAATGTCGCCGCGAGATGACACGAATGTAGATACGTCATCAGCGTACGCGGAAACCCTGGCTCGAGTCCCTCCAGGGAATCCATGTAGGGCCGGACTGCATGCCCTGTCCCTTAGCCGGCGAAGGAGAGGCTCCAACGCCAAAACATAAAGTAGGGGCGACAGTGGACAACCCTGACAAACCGACCTATACAGCGCAAAAGCTTCCGACAGCTTCCTGTTCACCTGTACCACAGCAGTCGGGGAGCGATACAGCAGACTAATCCAAGGGCAGAAGTCGGGTTCGAATCAGGCGGCCTGCAGGACAGCAGCAAGGTAGCGATGGTCGACCCTATCAAATGCCTTGGACTGATCTAAATTGATCAGCGCGGCCTCATCGTCGTCTTTTACACCCTCTATGATCGTGCGGATCAGGTGCAGGTTGCTCTGAATTGTTCGGCCCCTCACAACACAAGTTTGCTCAGGACCCAACAGAGACTCGGCAACTGACTGCAAACGCTCCTGCAGGATCTTGGCCAAAATCTATATGACTATAGGCCCATGACTCTGCTAAACACATTTAGCAGAGTTATGGGCCTATAGTCATCTAAATCCCGCCCCAACACCCTTGCCTTTTTTCAACAGCGTGATCACACCCCTGGTGAACAGGTCGGGGACGGACCCCTGCCGGAACCAGTTGTTGAACACCATAGTCAAAATCGGGACAAAGATGTGCGACAGCCTCAAGTACAATTCAATGCCGTGTAGACTTCGCCCCCCATGACTCTCCCTCGCAGCTAGCCGCTTCAGTCGGCGAAAGCCGAGGAAAGTCAGGCAAATAGCTACGAAACTCCTCTCCACGAAGATCAGGTTCCTTGGTAAAGCAGCTCTCGAAATACCGCCGAGACGCCTCGCACATGTCATCAGTGGCCCGAAGAGTATGCCCCTCCGGGGTTTTGACATCACGAATGTAGCGATCGAAACCATGACGGATCTCTTCCTTGCGCAATTCAGCGCCCATGTTCACAGCTTCGGAAGACATCATGCTTAACCTATGTCTAATTACCTGGCCCATGTAGCGCACGCTAGTCAAACGTTCCAGGGCCTTCCTAGCTAGGGCTATCTCTAGGGGATTCCCCCCAGTCACCGCCCGAGAAAAACTAGCCTTAAGCGTCTTTACTTTGTTAGCTCTTTCTAGTGCGAGCCGTTTGCTAAACTCGGTGGTGAAGGACCTAATCCTATTCTTAAACCTCTCTCACCACCTATTCCCGATAACCACCCCCACTAACTCCCGCTGCACTAAGCTAGTTAGCTGTTCCTGGAAGTCCCGCCTATCCAGTAAAGACAGATTGAACTTCCAGTAGCCAGCCATTTTAGGCCTTCAATCTAACACCATCCGGGCACAAACAAGTTTGTGATCCGAATAGCCTATCCAGTGGAACGTAGGGCAATCTAGTAGGTCTACATCGGCTCCTCTTATTAACATTCTATCCAGGTAGCTAACCATCTGGGTAGAAGGCCAACTAAGAGTCCACGTCCACATCTTCCCCCCGGGGTGATCGACCCGGTATCTATCGACGTGACCAAACCCTTCAATCAGATCGCCCCTTCCCCCTCTAGCTCCTCGCCCCCTAACTAACTTGGGGTCCAGGTTGGCAACCCAGTCCCCCATTAAGACTAAGCGCGTTGAATCCACCAGGAACGGCCCAACCGCCGAAAAAAAGTCGTTGGGCGTATAAACCGCAACGACTCGGAACAAACCACTTTTCACAGCAATATCAGCCACGATCAACCGGCCCTCGGCATCGACATTAACAAGGTTCACCCTCGCATCCGGGGTACGGCTAACCAGCAAAGAGATTCCTCTGGCCAGTCGGTTCCCATATGCTGAAGAGACGACAAAGTCGTTAGATATCACACACGCATCGACGTTCCAAACAAAGTGGGTCTCTTGGATCGCGGCGATATCCACTCCGAACGATAATAGGTTACGGAACAGGCGGGCAGCCTTACACCGATCCCTCAAGCCCTTCGCATTCAGTATGGCTATCTTGATAGACATCTTTTAAATCTTTAAAAGAGAAAAAAAAACAACAATTAACCTATTCAAATACGGGCCAGAAATCTGCGGTGGAAAGGACCCCGAAGATTGTCCTAGGTTCCTTGTAGCAAACTCCGTCGTCATCCGACCACCCAGGACAATACCGCCGACGTCTGTGGGGTTAGGGTTAGTTTTGCAGCCCTATATAAAGAGGGGCGGATTAAAACGGGGACCCTCCCAGCACAGAAATGCCGAAATGTTTCTTTAGGTCCGCATTGTCCAGCTCGAACATTCTAATGTTACGGTAGGTTTCTTTATCCTCGAACAAGTGGCTCCATACTTTTAGGTACCCACCACCCGTGTCCCTCACGCAGGTGATTACTCCCAATGCGCGTGGAAAGTTTCGGAGTATATGGTAACCTTTGTCCTACGGGTGTCCATATATTCTGTTTGTAGGTGTAGGGTCTTCGTGTTCAAGACACTTCCTGCTAGTTCCTTGGCCTGCTGTTCCATCTGTAGGAGAATGTCCCATAAGGCATCCGTTCTCCGTGCAAGTACTTTTGGACTAATATGTAACGCCTTCAAAGCTTCTTCCATGTTTTCCCTGCTGACCCCAATTAATTTCCGGGTTTTAACATCGGAAGTCAGCAGGGATATTATGCGCGGCTTTTACTGCATCCAGTGACTCGGGAATAGTGCGGAATTCGTTGTCTTTAAATGATTTCTCAAATTTCAGTCTTTGGTTTACGGAGAAGGCGGTATCTTTTGTTAGCGGCCTACTTTCATTCCAGGCCGTTTTGGCTGGTGATACCTGTTTTGGTAACGGTGTATTGGCATTGTCGGTATTGTCATTGTTGTCAGCCATGATGGATAAAAAAAAACCACCACGACCGAACAAATAAGTGGTTTCTTCTTTTTCTTTTTAAATTATTTGCAATAAACGAAAATCAAAACAGTCAAGAACAAACAAAATAAACCGAAACAAAAATGTGAAAAACCAAAGACAATAAGCAATTAAAGCAAATACGAAAAAAGAATAAAGAAAAATAGGGGAGGGTAAAAATTACAAAAAGGAAAATAAACAAGAAAAAATTCAGAAATAAATATGCACAATACTGAAAAATTCGAAAAAGGTTTCAAAAAATTAAAAATCAAAAACTTAACAGTTCAGGCGTAATTGAATACTCAAGCAAACTAATTGCCGAAACAAGCCAGTCGTCACATGTGACTTTCTTTTCATTAGTCTGTTTCAAGTTCTGCCTATATAGTGGCATGGTTATGCTAATTAGTATTAGCCCAACCAATCCCATTACAATTTACTTGGATAAAGTTGAAAATAACGGAGAAATGGATTTTTAAAACAAACAGTAGCGGTGATTAAGTGCTTGTCAAGGCTCGTAGATCACTTGTCAAGTGATTTACAAGGTATTGACAGTTTTATTATTGTTATACGGAGACTTTGCCTGTTAAAACATAATTTAAGAAAATCACGGGTGAACGCTTTTTTTATATAATTTTTAAGTACTCAGTAATTTTAAAAATGTTGGAAATATTCTCCGTAATCTAATTTTAGGAATGTTGACTTTACATTTAGTTATTTATCTTATATTCTGACAATGTCGTGTATGGTCACCCATACTTTCAAAATGGGCACGTTTACACATATAATAAAACATTATTTTAAAAATATACGCGTTTGATGATTGATATTAAGCTTTGCCATTTTCGATTAGTAAATATAGTCTTCACTTAATAACTTCATAGCCTAACGAGAACAGAGTTTGGAAGAATTTTTAAAACATTTTTGAAACTTGATAAATTATTATAATTTAAAAAAGATGAAAACAATTCTTGTAAAAATTCATTATTTATCGAAATTTTTTCCTTCAGACTATAATGTCCTTAATATATGCTATTTATAAAAGCGATTAAAAGCTTATCTAATTAAGTAATTAGATAGTTTTATAGCATTTTTTATTTTAAGATTCCGAGCAGATATTCGGGAAAGGATCATTAGTTTGAAAACAAAAAAAAAAACACAAAAAAAAAACAATTGATGATTTACTTCTCCAATAAACTGATTTTAACTAATAAAAAATTTGGAGTACGGAAATTAATTTCTAGAAATTTCGTGAAATTAATTAAGTGTGTGTGTGTGGGGGGGGGTCACAAATGTAAAAAACAAAATATTTTTACGAAGATTTTCTAAATATAATAATTTCAAAAATGAATTCATTCATTTGTGAATAAGTCATGAAAATTTCATTAAAATCCTACAATTATTTGATTTTTGCAAGAATTTCCAATTTAATGTGTTATTTTACCAGAAAAAAGGCGCGAAAATATCCACAACCAGCTCTGTTACACCGTTGACGCATAAAAAAACAAGCTTTTTAACCTAAATTTCGAACGTGTTAGAACGGAGTAAAAAAATTTTTAAAATAATTATAAAATACCTTGATCTTTCCTTTTAATAATAACATAAACATTTTGACGATAAAACTTTGTTTTTTCTTAAGTTTGGGCCCTTTATTCATCATGGTATACTCTTTTTACAGCGAATTAGTGGAGGTACCTAGATTATTCAAAGAGGCATCTAACGAGCAACAAACTTCAATCCACACATCTGGAAAATGATGTTACAGAAATCACATAAACACATAAACACATGGACATATATGAAAACACTGATCAACTTTTCTCTAACTACATATAACAGATTTCATGTTTTCAAATGTGTCTGATTTAACACAGAGAATAAGTGAAAGTCGTGATATTTTTGTACATATCATATCCCCATTTCTGTTCCAGTTTTAGTACTTTGCCTCCACTCTACCAAGGACTTCTTTTTTTGTTGTTACTTATGAAAATTTTTCTCTACCTATCTTAATTTTGATTAGGCGCACCTAAAAAAATTTTCTGCGAGCATTTTTATATTTTTTTATTTTTGTTTATTCATAATATGTGAAAAGAAGAATCTTTTCATATGAATAAACAAATTCGTTCTGTTTCGATTTTACACTAAGCGTCCTTTTTTATTGCACACTTAAAGAAATAGCACACAACATTCATGATGAAAATTCCTATTTTACTTTCTTTGTCTTCTTTTGACCAACTTACGCGTTTCTTTTCCTGATGTTTACTCAAAAGTGATAGCTTGCCTACTTTCATGTCTTAAGGCAATATTCTTAATATTTCAAATTTCTCACTGTTTACATTCACAACAGCTTCTTCAAATATTTTCTTGGGGTTCAATCGACTTTTCTTGTTTTCGTTTTTCTCAAATCTCTTTTTATAACATTCTTAAAGCCATTTTTCTTGGTCTTGCCAGTGTTCTGCAACGTTTTCAGAACTTCCAACGTCAGGTTCTCATTACTGAATAACTTTCCAATATCTTATTTCCCTCTCGTCGTTATATATCTTTCTTACGACCCAAGTTTTATAGATTGGAAATGAAAAATGAAAAGAGATATCAATAAATGTATTATATATTTAACGAAATATCACAGCACCAAATATTTTATTGGAAATGTTTCTAATAAAATCAGATAAGCTGAAATTTACAAGCTCTGTTTTTCTGATAAATTTTTTAGAACTGTTGCAGGATATTTGTATGTTTGGATAAAATTAAGTCACCATTACGTTGTGGGTATATACATTTTATATTAAATAACTATGGGCTCCTGAAAGAATTATCCCGCAAACAATATTGGCGGACTCAATGTGATTCCGGGTAAAAATAAGAAACACAAAGTAATTAATATAAAACAAGTGAAAATGCATTCTATTAACAAAAGGAATTAAATGTATAGACAATTATAATGAAAGGAAAAACACATTAAAACTAACTATGTGAACAATGTGCTTGTTTGTGGTTGTGTGAAACAAGAGTGTGTGATGGACAAGTGTGTATGTGCGCGTGTGAGAGAGCTCAAAAGTCAACAGAGAACCAAGGAAGCGAACGTGCCTCATCGACATTGCTCCTATCTACGTGCAACATCTGAAAACCAGAGCTAAACAGAGAGGGGGAGATATGATTCTCTTTCTTATAGGGTTAAAGACTGCCCTCGGCGTTTTGGCAAAACCAATTGGGATAGATCATTGCAAAAGTCCGTGTCCGATTAGAAAATTAAAAACAAAATTTTACAATCGGCAGTTTTTCTTGAACTCAAGTCTCTTCAAATGGCGAAAGGTTGTTGAGATATCGATTTTCAAACTCTTAGCAATCTCTTCCGTCGAAATCTGTTTATTCTCCACCATGGCAAGTAGAGCGACTTCATCGACCTCAGAAGGTCAACCGGAGTGTGGTTGATCGTTTAGGCTAAAACCATCCCAAAGGAATCTGCCAAACCACTTTTTGACATTGCGAAGAGTTGGAGCACGATCCAAATAAACCTTCTGAATGTTTTTGTTGCAGTTTCGACGCTTAATCCTTTCCAAAATCCATGGAGAATAATATGGATAAAGTGAAACTTTTAGCCTCCATCTTTAAGGCGTTCATTTGTGGACAAAACGTCAACATTCAACAGAGTCTGACACGCAATTGAACAATTCAAGGTTTCAATCTCGAACACACCAGAAATCGGCACCAAAACAAACACCAATGTCAAGTTGCGGTTATTTTATATTAAAAATGAAAATAAGGCACCAACTTTTGCAATGATCTGATATAAATCTATCCTGGGAATCAGTTGGTTTATTGCCTAATAATAAATCTCATACAACGCTGAAAAAAGAGGCCATTACTTGCATGCAATACTCTTCTAAACCATCAAAATTGACAACGGTTTTCGATTTAATTAATATACCCTCTCGGGTTGAGGAATCGGAGAGTCGAGTTCGAATTCTAGTCGTGTCCATTACATTCACTTACGTGCTAACACCCTTGGAAAAGGTATGAATCCTCTTCTTCTCCCCCAACTATGGGTAAATAGCAGAACAGTCCGGGTTCTATAGCCTTTGATGGCAGCAGAAAGAAATGGCAACCTACTGCGGGAAAAAATCTGCCTCGTCAGTCATGTATCGATAGATACATGATCGCCTAAGCGTGTATCACGCATGGCACATAACTGACTGACTAATGTACCGGCGCAGGCAGGATGTGCGGATGGTGTCACACATCCATTACACTGTAATGGATAACGGCTCGGAATGAGAAATCGGAGAGCCGAGTTCGAATTCGTTCGTTTATTGACGCGCAAATACCACTGGGAAAGGTATGAATTCATCTCTTCTAAAGCGATGGGTTGAATAGCCGGACAGATTGGATCCTATAGCCTTGGTTACAACCAGTCTACCGCTGAAAGAAATGACAGCCTACTGCGGGAATGTCTTCTGCCAAGTCAGTCATGAATCGAAAGAGACATGATCGTCCAAGCGTTTATCATGTATGGCACTTATCTGACTGGCGAACGCAACATGTCCCAACGATAGGAATGTGAGACGTTTTGAATGAATTTGCCGGCCGCTTAATGACCCAGAAATATGTGCATTATATTTTTTATGAACAACACAACAAACCTATCGTATATTTCTGAGATGAGGTATTGTAACTATTTACATTGTTTGGACTGTTGTCCTCATCTTTATTGTCTATTCACAAAGTTATATAAAGGGAAAAGGGAGATCACCCCCCACCTCGGTGAGATGAGGTTCAAATAATAGACAGAGAACATCATTGGAAAATACGAAAGCTTAAGGAATCAGCACATATGCTAAGCCACAAAAATCTCCTAAACCAGTCAAGCACAGACATTAATACAATATGGGAACCATAATACAAAAATGCTAGAGAAAAACTACAATAACAACAAATTGTAATATGAGCGCTGGTAAAAAATGATAACTGAGACATTAGGTTGATAAGTCCCCAAAATGCATACGTTGATGACCGCAAGTGGATAGGATACAAGCGTTGATTGAAGTAATCCAATGACTTGACCCAAAGAGTTAATAAAAACTTGGAAAGTTGAGTTACTGAAGGGAAATGACTGATACCGAGATATCAAAAAAGGCTTGGCACGTGGAACTAAAACAATCTACTGCAGCGAACGAAATAAAAAATCGAAATTCCAACATAGAAGGCCGGAGCGTACAACAGCCGAAACGTCGTGAATATGACAAAGATGAGGACAACAGTTCGACAAAGATGAGGACAACAGTTCGACAAAGATGAGGACAACAGTTCGATAAAGATGAGAACAACAGTTCGAACAATATAAATAGTGTAAACCTATCGTTGCACAATTTCATTTCATACTGGGCGCTCAGTGAAGGTGGCCTTGTCTTTAGGGTAGTTACGGTCAGGAAATCTATGTTTAAATAATTAGTTTCGCAAATTCGTGCTTCTACATTATGGTTTTCTTTTCGCAAGCATCGTCGAAGAACGCCATGATAAAGAAGTATTTAAAGGAGAACGCATGCGAAAGACGAAAGCCAATTCGGTGGAAACGAGAGTAAGGAACCTTCTCGTCTATTATTTGTTGTATTTAAACAATTCCGAGCGGCGGAAAGAGTGAGAGCAATAAAGGAGGCAAGGAAGTGTTAGGGGGAAAAGTAAGAATGGAAATGGGTCGGCATCTTGCTCATGGCGCGTTTCAGTATTAACAGATGTCAAGAAGAAGAAGAAAAGAAAGTCAAGAAGATTCCTGCCAAAAATTTCAAGAATGGGTGTTGTAAGCTCCTGTGGATTGTAAGCAATGGTCGTGAGACAAAGACACTGTATATTTAAGAGTGGGCGTTGGGGTAAGAAAATAATTCTTTTTTGTTGGGGGGTGTCTCTTGGCAAGCAAATTGCCAGAGTTTTGAAGAAGAATTGCTGCGATTGTTCAGTGGATCCTCTGTGGCAGGGACAAATTTAACTCTGTTCCATTTCACTTCCAGTATTCTAAACCTCTGGAGATGAAATATCA
Source organism: Acanthosepion esculentum (assembly GCA_964036315.1). NCBI lineage: Eukaryota > Metazoa > Mollusca > Cephalopoda > Sepiida > Sepiidae > Acanthosepion > Acanthosepion esculentum. The sequence continues at coordinate 22,297,939 of OZ038513.1, forward strand.
TCTTGAAAGGGATCATTTGTTCAAACTAATAATCCATCTATGTAGAGCGTCTTGCGGGAGTTTAAGAAACTTTTAGAACTATGCAAGAAGTCCTATACCTCACTTGTGGCCTCATGCCAAACCAAACTAAGCTTAGTAAATACCTATTGGCTCATCTTTGACATGCAGCTTTGTATCATTACTTATGCAGGGAGACAACCATAATGCGATGGTTAACAAACGACTTTTAAACCAATTTGCGAGTGCAACTGAGTCTGAGCCTCACTTGTGGCCTTGTACCAGACTTAGCTCAGTATTTAAGTAGGCGCTTTGCCATGGTGCAATAGTTAGAATCTGGTCTTACTGACACCTTCATTAGGATAGCAAATGTGACATAGAGCTATTAATGTGGCATTGTGTCAGAAGTTTAATAAATAACTGTCCTGATTAGTAGCTGAGATAGTTGAGTATAGGTAACTACAAAAATTTGCTAAAAATGAGCAGACATGATAATAATCCATCTATTCTTAATAAAAACAAAGTTTTATTGTCAAAATCTTCATTAAGAGGAAAAGCCGAAAGATTTTTTGATTATTAAATTATATTGTTTTAGCCCTTTTGGAAAGTTTAAAATTTTGTTTTTCTTGCATCGGCGGGTGACCATCACAAAAAAAAAAAAAAAAAAGACGCTAAAATTACCCATACATTAGTATGGGTAATTTTAGCGTCTTTTTTTTTTTCTTTTGCGGTGAAAATCACATTGATTTGAAAATTCTTGCAAAAATCAAATAATTGTTGGATTTTAATGAAACTTTCAGAACTTATTCACTAGTGAATTAAATTATTTTAGAAACCTTTCTTTTCTTTTTTTAGAAAATCTTGGTAAAATATATTTTTTGCATCTGTTAATCCCGACATTTCATTTTATAAAATTTCAATTTTTTTTTGTAGATCTAAAAATGTACCTATCGTATATTTCCGAGATGAAGTATTGTAACTATTTACACTATTTGAACTGTTGTCCTCGTCTTTAATGTCTATTATATTAGTTATAATGACCAGTTCTCGCAGAATTTAGATCATTCAATTTTTTGTTGCTCTGAATCGTAAAATAAAAACTGCAATAAAATTAAGACATTATTTAATGAGAAAAACTTTAATTATTTTTATGTAGAAAATATATTATGGACACTATTGTCTTAAGAAAAACATTTTTCGCGGAACAATAAATTTTTAGAAAAATTGTTTTCATCTTTTTCAAAAATTTTATTTAGAATAATTTATAAACTTTTTTTAAAATTCTGTATTAATTTGTAGCAATAATACGGTTATTAAATTAAGTCTGTATCTACTAAACATAATTTATTTTGTGCGTATAAACGTGTCGATTTTGTATAATACGGTTCTCCAACCGCGACATTATCAGTAAATAAGAACGATAACTAATAAAGATTACTGAGTACTTATATATATATATATATATATATATATATATATATATATATATATATATATATATATATATATATATATATAAGGCGTTCACGTTATATTTGCCAAGTAATTGTTATGGTCATGTCCCCCTTAGAAAAAAATCCCAAACATAAATATCGAGAAAATGTGTTAATACTTCACAAAAACAGATACCTCCGTGTTCAAAATGTTTCTGTAATAATTAAAACTAAAAGTCATTTTTGTTTCAAACCAGATTAATTAAACTTGAAATCAGCCAATCTCCCTTAAATAAAATTTTAGAAAAGTATCTTTTATCTTGCCAATATTTTTTGATAAAGAGAATATTATTACTAATAAAAAAACATCTTATAGAGTTGAGGTTGAGTCCTTTCCTTTTATAGCACTTTTTTATCACGCCCCCTACTGGGTGTTAAGAGATGTTCCCTGACTGACAAAGTGAAGTAATCTTACACATTGATATTTATTCTTGCAAGTAAATGAAACTCGCAAATCAAAGTTGAATGTATTTAATATCTCCGCATAAACAACAAAAATTATTCGTTCTCCTTCAATTAAGTTTTATCTTTTTTATTTATCATACAAGTTTACTCTTATTTTTTTTCTATAGTCCTGCATCAAATGTGAGAAGTCCTCCAAACGTTTTATTTTTTTCACATGTTTCGTCTTTAAAGGGGCTAAAGCCGAGATGCCAGGTCAGGACCGATAACATTGCAGCTTCTTCTTTGGATTTTATCAAGTATCCCTAAATACATAGCAGATGCACAAGACCAGATGTGACACCAATATTCAAAGCATGGCCGAATGGTTGACTTATAAATGTGTTGATTTTCTGGTGAAAATATTGTCTGGCAAGACGCAGCGAACTGACTTTAATAGCAGCAGACCTAGTAATTGATTATTAACACACCAGCAGTTGAGCTAGAGAAGCGAAAGCCATATTGTTTGTCTGGAAGAAGACTCCATGAGATGAGATGTTAAATCAATTCAGAGTTAATTAGAGACTCTAGTACTTTGCCAAAAATGGTAGAAGGCTAATAGAAGGATCAGACAGTTTGTCTGAGTCCTTAAAGAATGGAACTACAGAAGAGGATTTCCAACAAGCAGGGAAGCAAGAAGCAGCAAGAAATTTATTGTAGAGTTTAGAGAGAACAGGAGCCAGTTTAGGAACACATTTCTTTAAAATACATAAATGCATATGGTGCATTATATCTATATACATATATGAAAGAGAGAGAGAGGGGGAGGGGGAGGGAGAGAGGGGGAGAGAGGGGGGGAGAGAGAGATTGATTGCTTTACAGTTACGCACAATAATACAATCGTCAGACGTAATTTTCACCAATTAAATTTAATTTTCTTTGAAAATGAACCTAATTCAAATAGTTTTCAAATATTCTTCTTGGTAAAAAAAAAAAATGAATAAAAATTAGTCCATTATTCAAAATATTTTATTTTACATTTCGACGGCATAATTTTTAAAGGAAATGGTTTAAAAATCAACTATATGAGTTCATTACATATTAAAAATAATTTAAAATACCTACACTCTGTACATCTTTTCTCGTACACATTTGTGTGTTTATCTAAATCTAAAAATAAACACGCTAAAATTCACCTTCATCCCTGTGAGCCGACAGCTTAGTGGTAGAAGTTCCGACTGACGCCAATTCAGTCGGGTTTCGATCCTAGCTAGAGGCAACTGGACGTCTAGTCACACTGATGAGCTGTGAAACAGTCTGTCTGTGGATGACAAATATATATATACATATATATATATATGGGGGGATGTATAATATCCGAAAGAAAAGAGATGATGATGAGATAAGGTGGAGAATTTTTATGAAAGACGCGTTTTCGCCAGCGAAACTTCTCTTTGGCTTCTTCACTTTGAAAATGAAAGAAAGACAAAAACATTGCGAGATCAAATGTCTTGGGATCTCTGAGGAGAAATGGGCATCGCAAATCAAATTTATTGCCCCAGTTTATCACCTCATGATTTAGGCATGAATTCAAAATATTTACCCGTTATAAAGAAACATTTTGAATTTTGCTGAGTTCACGCACGCATATCCACAGACACTCTACCCCTGAAGATGATCTCGGAAGAGACTGAAAGTACTTGGGAAAATAAAAATTATTTCAAAGAAAATTTCGGAATTTTTCTTGACCAATTTTCTACAGCAACCAAGAAATTAATCCGTGCACTTTAAAATAAATAGACATAATACGTCTAAATTATTTAACCAAACCTGCTTGAATGAATATATATATGTATGTATGTATTTGTCTGTCCGTTCAGATCTATTTCAATCTGTTCATATGTGTTTAGTTAAATACCTTTCTCTACTCATGGCCATTTATAATTTCGTATATAATTTTATGTTTATTCGATGTGTTTAGTTTTCAGCTAAAATGAGACGCTGCAGTGAGACACTCTAGGACACTGAGAACTTTAGGTTCATATATAAAATATGAAATTTTGCTCTGTGTTGTTTGAGCAGAACGTTCACAATGGGCGCATATTGACGTTACTCGACCTCAATTGTTTGCAGGCATCTGTTATGTGAGAGGATGCTTTCAATGGGTTTTTGATGTTTATCACTTGCTCTACGGTGCATGGATTTCACGGAACTTGGTTATATGAAAGGTCTAAGTAAAGAATTATTGTTACGCCGCCACTGAACGTCTCAACGTGGATTGTGAGGGTCAAGTGAAAGAACAAACATCAGAAAGATAAAGATTTTGTCTCTTTTTAAAACGGTTGAAAAGAATGTTATAGTATTTGCTGACATAAATAAACCCCTGTTTCCCTAACGCCAAAACATTTTCGATCCCCCCCTCCCGCAAGCACACACAAAAGATAAATAATTCCTATTCTATACTCCCACCCACAGCAATAAAAATATCCTGTTTAATAATAAAAACAGAGCATCTACTCAAATATGAGTATCCAATAAAATTAATTATTATATCCATTAAACAAATAAATTAAAAACATGTCGGATTTCATTCATTTTCTAAAAAAATGTCTTTGCTTACGTTAGGATACGAATTTGAGTTATCTGACCGGCTAAAATATTTGCAAATACGATTTAAAGTAAGGATAGTGGTAGCAAAATTAACTCTGTAATATCACAATAGGAAGGAATCAAAAGACTCAAATTTACCATAAAATTTGGTATTATATATGCATACCTACCTACCTATCTACATACGTACATACATACATACATACATAATGCGCAAAAGTAAGTGAACCCTTAAAATAATATTTTCAAAAATTGTCTCTTTTTTCCAGATAATCAACAAATCTTAATTAAACTATACATTTATTAAATCAATTACAACTACTTGCAAACATTTTTATGAAGTTGGAATAAAAATATTAATTAAAAATTAAGCTGTACAAAAGTAAGTGAACCCTTATGTTTAATATTTTGTGACTGCTCCTTTTGAGGTTACAATGTCAACCAGTCTTTTCCTATAATTTTTAAGAAGTTTCTGGCAGTAGTGAGTGCCAATCTTTGTCCATTCTTCTTGGCAAAACTCCCATAATTGCTTGATATTACCCGGGTTTCTTGCATGTACTGTCTCCACAGATTTTCAGTTGGGTTTAGATCAGGACTTTGACTAGGCCGTTCCAAGACTTGAAATTTCGTTTTACAAACCCATTCTTTTATGGATTTCTTTTTATGCTCCAGAATATTGTCCTGTTAGACATTTCAGCCCGACCTAAACCCAACTTTTGAACTGAAAATTGCTTGGTATCTTGCAAAGTCCATTGTATCGTCAACGCGTACTATTTTGACTGTTCCAGTTGCGGCAAACACCCCAAATCATAATGCTGTCACCGCCATGTTTAATGGTTAGTAGCAAGTCCTTCTCTCCAAATGTCGTATTAGAAACTCGCCAGATATACCACCTATTGCTCCTCCTAAAAAGCTCTGGTTTGATCTCATCCAACCATAAAACATTTTGCCATAATGTTTCTAGCTTATTGATATGAGCTTCGGCATGGTAGGGGCGAGTATGTTTGTGCTATTTCGTAAGCATCGGATTTTTCTAGGCCTTCTGCCATAAAGATCGGCATTGTTCAGATTTCCTCGTACTGCAGGCACATTGATTTCAACATTGGCCATTGAGCACTGGAGAACCGCAAAGGTCACATCTGGATTTGCCTGGGCTTGCCGAACTAGATGTCTACTTTCTCTTGCTATCAGTTTTTGCGGACGGCAATATCTTGATTGAGAGGCCTTCCATTTATAAATAATTTGTTGCACGCCAAATCGTTTTGATGGCGTTTTGTAGCCTTCTCCATCATCATACGTTTCAACTCTGCGATTTGGAGTGCACTAATCCACTTTGCAACAAATTATTTATGAAGGTCTTTGGTATGGCTGCATCACAATCAAGATATTGCCGTCCGCGAAAAATGACAGCAAGAGAAGGTAGACATCTAATTCGGCAAGCCCAGGCAAATCTTGATGTGACCTTTGTCATTCTTTTGCGGACGGCAACATCTTGATTGTGATGCAGCCATACCAAAGGCCTTCATAAATAATTTGTGGCAATGTGGAGAAGTGCACTCCAAATCGTTTTTGCATACACAATGAGTTTTATTGTTTAACTGCAGTATACACAGCTTACCAAAAAAAATGAACACGTGTCATTTTTATTTTTACATGTGCACAAAAATTTATTTGTACTAGCAACCGTGTAAAACAAAAATACAGTGTATAAATGTAAGGGTCATCTTACTTTTGTACATTTTAATATTTAATTAATATTTTTATTCCACATTGACAAAAAAATCTTTTAAATATTCATTTAATAAAGGGTTTTCTTAATGAATATATAGTTTAATTAAGATTTTTTGATTATCTGGAAAAAAAGAAACAATTATGTTAAATATTATCTTAGGGCTTCACTTACTTTTGCACACCATTATATATATATATATATATATATATATATGTGTGTGTGTGTGTGTGTGTGTGTGTGCGCGCGCGCGTGTGTGTGTGTGTGTGTGTGTGTATTGGAAGTGGTTGTGATTATTTGGATGTTGTTTAAATAATATTACCTATCAATTCCATAACATCCATTATCCAAAAATAATTTATCCCAACATACATACATACATACATGCATACATACATAGATACATACATACATACATACATACACCATCATATTCGGTATTTTATGAATTACTTTAATAATTGTATTGGGTGGTCCGGACTAATTTCTTAGTCACTAGACTAAAAGGGTTCGGTTCGAAATTCGAATGTTTATTACCTGAAGAAGACCGAAGTGTACAACAGCTGAAACGTGAATATGGCAATAAAGATGAGGACGACAGCCCGAATGATATAAATAGTGTAAATAGTTAAAATATCTCATCCCAGAAATATAGACAGATGTCTTTATTTGAATGTAATAAAATGAATTGGACAGCACACCAATTGTAATAAACAGCAAGTTATGACAATATATCAACTGATAAAATACTTTAATATTCTTCAGAATTCCTAAGCCGGTGATCGTAGTCTTAGTGGTAGGACCGTTTAAATACAACCAGGTGGTTTTGGTGGTTGAGCTGTCACTTTATTCAAATTTTTTCTCGGAGAGAAAATTAAGTTTATTCTCCAATCAAATCGTCTGACCATCTTCAACCACACAGCCTAGCGACAGGAGCCGGGTGATAGTTGGCGCTGGTGTCAACCATTTGACTAGCTCTGGTCACTTTCGGGCTGAGTAAGTAACTGGCGGATGTACCTGGCTGGCTGTTCTTTTATATGTACTCATAGTCAGAAACCCGCACGAGGCACAAATATACTAAATTCACATGACCCAATTACGTAATTTGTTTTCATTGGACGACCTTTATAACAACGGGAGATGAGAATTCTTTAAATTGAACATTGTTTTATCAAGATGGTCTTCTGTTGCCAAACAGCGCTCTTTGGTTATAGGAATGATTTGTTTGATGGTAAAAGAGGATATAGGTTCGATTCCAATCGGACGGCACATTTTTCTTTCTTAGGATTTCTCGATCTACGCCAGTTGATATGTAACTGTTTAAGAAAATAAAAAAGACAAAAATAACGTTTATAAGATATATATATTTAAATAAGGTGAATTTCGGCAGCAATAATTCTCTCAAACATGATTGGTTAAATAATATGGACAAGTTCTGTCTATTAATTTCCTTATTTAATTTTACAAATTTCAGAAATAGATTTTTTTGTGTTATTGGTACATTTACCAAAGTTCATATTTATTTTTATAAATTTACCGATAACGTGAAACAACTAATTCGGTCGATTGTCGTGCCATGCCAGTGATGAGACATGATATTTGACGATCGGACAGTGAATGTAGGTGAACATAAGCAGTCTCGACCGCAACTTGAACTCGGTTTGCTGAATCTGTTTTCATTGTCCATAGGAGTGACGCCACCCTGCTGTGTGGAGTCAAATAATTCAAGTACGACTGACATCCTCTAATAGCTGAAATACTGTGATTAAAAATACAAGTACACACAAGTTAATCTGAACGAACCAGTAAAATGATCGCTTACTATTCATACATTTTTGGGTGTGTGTCTAATCCCTGGCCTAAAACAGCAAGTGTTCCCATCATGCATTTCGGTAACACAGGAAACAGAATTGTTCGGGCAAATAATAATACTCATTGTCTTTGTCCTTTGGTCTCTGACGAAAGCATTTTTTCTTATCTGCATTTTTCCCTAATTTTTGACAAAGCGTAAAGAATAATTCTTCACAGATGACGTTCGCACATTTATTTCAACGCTATTATAAGGAGTGGATGACTTCCCATTATTTCGAGAATTTGGTTTGGTTTGGTTACGGCATATCAACCTCAATGTGTTATTTCATGCCGACAAGATTCTTATTGCTGGTAATATTTTTTAGATGTATTGCTGGTAATAATTTTTCTTCAAATATTTATTGCTGGTAATGATTTTTTTACAAAGTATTTCTGGTATTAAAACTTATTTTTATACTTTCATTGTGTTTTGACCCCAATTTGGAGGTTAACTATTTACCCATAGCTGGGACCCCGGGTCAGGTAAGATCAGAGGCCTTGCTGTTGGACGTAGTTTATCGTCTTACCCAAGACACGGATGTAGTTTACCATCATACCCAGGACAGTATTTAGAGAGAAAAAAGGGCACTACAAGAGACAAATACGCGGTTTGGAATAGAGATTTTGGAAGTTGGAGTTGCCTTCTAAAAATGTCAGATTTTATTGAAACTCAAAGTTTTCACCATAAAATTTGTATTAACCGATAGTAGGAAATATTTCAGCCTATATTTATATGCACAATACATTGAATGAGTTTCAACTTGTATATCCTTATTAATCTGCCTAAGAGTATATTCCGATCTTTAGTAAATATCGATGCAGATCATAAAACGGTATGTGGCGGGTGTGGGGGTCATCTCCAAAGATCTAGATGATCAGAGCCTGGCAGCTGATCCTCTAATCGAACTCGTGGGGTGGAGGGTGCTGATTTGTCAAATTATCAAAAGCAAACTAGTAACGTTCCATCGTCACCTAACAAATACTGAATTTTCGCCAATCCCGATGAAAGGTATAGAACCCCTTTTGGGTTCACACCAAACCTCAAGTGGAATTCCATCGCTAAAGATTCTGGAAACGTCTTGGGTTCTCTGTACCGCTCCAGTAAGTACCTGAGTCCTTCTGCTATGCTTTAACTTTACAAGAGCCAGATGAGGCCAAAAATGGGGCACTGCTGCCATATCTGAGCTGGAACTGCACAGTCTTCACTTTCCAGGCTTGACTGAGTTCAAAAGCGTCTACTTTCCATCTTAAAAATCCATTCACACAAACGAAACTTTGCAAGACTCTCGCTACTCTATCGCTATTTCCATGGTAAGTGCTCTGACGAGCTACATTTCTTGGTTCTGACATTCACTGCTAGAACTCGCCATGCCACGCACACTGGGTCGAACCATTCTTATTTCCTTCGTATTACATTAGCAAGAAAGAAGTTCCATTCAGGTAACTTCTTCCCACGAACCTCTACAAGTCGACCCCTTCAAGTCCAGTCGACGGTTAATCTCTCGCACATATATTCATAAATTGCATTTCTTACCTCTTATTTTAACGCTCATACAACTTCCTTCACTAACCTTCGGTGGCTTTTGGGCCTTTTGTATCGGGTGAACATTAAAGTAAAACAAATTGTTTTTGTTTCAACAGAGATTTTGGAAAATGCATTTGCGTTCTCACAATGTCAGATTTTCACAATAAGTATGCGTTTTTTGTAAATCGAAAATATATAGGTTAATAAATAATATATTTCATGATCGCAATATCTCACATATATAAATAAATTACTATTTACTATTTTATATGTTAATATCGGCTCTTTGAAATTCTATATCGCTCACGTTTTATTCCATCTAGTTACTTTTTTTGTTTCAACTTTAAAATTACTTGCAGCACTTTTTATTCCCATAGAACTTTGCTTACATATGGTTTTCAATTCTTATAGAATTCATTCTTATTTCTTATAAAAGGCAAAGGACTTAACATAATGTTGCGCAGCATGCGCCCCTTTTCTCTTTTACACTTACCTCGATCATTAACACAGCAGCTTCCATTTTAACATGGAACATGAAAAGGTTCTTTGTTGTCGTGGCACTAACTGCCAACCACAGCGAGGTAACGAGATTCTCTGAAGTAGCCTGATGAATAAGACCCCACTGTGGTACCGACGATGGTGCGTACTAAGTTCACGTCATCTGTGATGGTCCTGTGGATCGCAAGCAACGAAGGTCTTGTCATACTGTTCCAATTATTTCTGTGGCAGTTATATCGAGCTGCTGAATGCTGTGGTTAATCGTCGGATCGAAGTGGGTAGACCAGAGAAGGCCGTACGCGTTCCATCCACACTCTTCTCCGTCTCACTTATCCCAGGAATGGCTTGTCAGAATTTTCACGATCGCTTCAGTCACAAAATGTGGCATCTACGCTTTCTCTCTTTTAATCTCCAGAGCAACTATGCCTGGAGTGTAGTCGAGAGGAAAACCAACCCGTAGCCATCACAATGATAACGATCCGTTGAAGACCGCCTTGTGGACGTGATGGACAACGTGATTCGGTAATTCAGTCGCTTCTGATGGCGTCCGTGAGGCCGAGGACGATTTTATCGAATAAAGTTATAATACTAGGACTTTCACATTGATTATCTTTGTTGTGCTTTATGTTAACTTTTTGTGTTTATCCCTCCCTCTCCGTCTCTCTCTCACTTATGTGTATATACATATATATATATATATATATATATATATATATATATATATATATATATATATATATATATACAAATGTGTATATATATATATATATAATAAATATAAATATATATAATAAATATATATATATATATATATATATATATATATATATATATACAAATGTGTATATATATATATATATATATATATATATATATATATATATATAATAAATTTCCTGATTTAAAAATATGGTTCCACCGCTACACAGGAATTACCATGCTTCAAAAACAGAAACTAAAAACTTTCAATTTAATTATAGAATTAAGGTCCTTAGTACTGTTTCATTTTCAAGCGATTTTTGGTTGATTTTGGTTCTAAAAATAGCTTGAAAATTAAACACTATTAAGGACTTTAAATTTAATTATAGAATTGAATTAAAGTTTTTAGTATCTGTTCTTGAAACATGGTAATTCCTGTTTAGCAATGGGACCATATTTTTAAATTAGTAAATTTATAATGTTTATGCTCTTCAGAATTGTATTGAGCACTGTTTTTTAAAAATAAAAATAATTAATAAAAACACCGGATTATAAATCTTACTGTTCTTTCTCTTTATTTTAATATATATATATATATATATATATATATATATATATATATATATATATATATATATATATATATATATATATATATATATGTATATATATGCGTGCTTGCGTGCGTGCGTGCGTGGGGGGAACTGGAGCTACCCAATCAACTCTTTCCCGCTTTGACAGAGTTCAAAAGCGTTGACGTGGCCTTGTGGGTGATGAATTATTTTCCACCCTACAACCACTTTCTCACAGGTACAATATTGAAAGCCACTCATTACTCTATCGCTATTTCCATGGAAAATATTCTCATGGCCAACATTCCCTTGTTCCGCCAGTTCAAACCTGCCTGTCCATATACACCGAAACGAACCATTTTCATTCCCTTTGCATTCCATTGGTAAGAAGTGGGTGCTTTATTCGAACAGACTCTTCCCAAAAGCCGCCACATTATGGGACAGAGAACACGAAAGATGGTGGAGTGATTTGGTTATGGGGGTTTTACAGTTTGAATTCAGAATTCTCATTCACTTCTCTTGGTTGTCTTACCACCTTACTATTTTACCCGTAACTGTGGGGACGAGAATAGATGAATTCTTGATTTTCCCTCAAGACATTAGTATAAACGTGAACACAACAGATTCAGCTGAAATTTGAATACTGCCTTCTGGTTCCATTTTCGCCAGCCATATTCGTTACGTCCCCTCCTCCGCGCGTGCGCGCGCGCGCACACACACACACACACACACGAGAAAATACCTAAGATTCTCGGCACGACCAAGAAGACTTTGCAAAAAATTATATTCTTATGTAGAAAGTTCGGGTTAGATATTTGAGACGAGCGGGTGTCGAAAAGTCCTCGGCTCTGAAAATGTGATCAAATTACCAAATATCAGAATTTGGGGGAATAAGAGTCTCTTGGTCGGACCAAGAACTTTTCAGAACCCTACTCTCTCTCCCAGCTATATATTTATGTATATTTTATATCATCAAATATATATATATTTACATAATCAGTATAAACAATATATGAATTGATGTATTGTCAATCAGATAATTTTAGAATATTAAATTCTGAAGAGAGTTAATATTCAATTTCCTTGCAAACATGTTTGTCTGGGTTACATTCACCATCTAAATGCATTGGTTTGATAAAAATGCTAGACAATTCTTAAGTGGATCAATCAACTACAGTACTTTGTTTACAAGCATTACAAAAAATTCAGAATGTAGGGAAAATGTTTCACCATGAAATTACGAAAAGGAATATTGTTCACCGTTGGAATACTTTCTCGAAAGATAACACCAAGCCCAGGATAGTGATCAATATATCGACCTGAATAGAAGCTGCAAAGGAATAAGATCTTCTCTGGGGTTGGGAGAGACATAAAGAAAGTAATGATAAAATGCTGAAACGGGAACAAACTGTTAATGAACAATTAGCTCATTTAAATGACATATTGGAACGGAAAAGAACTCTTGAATGGTCTGGCATGGAAAACCGCCAGTAATTTTCCTGCATTCTCTTGCTAAGATAAGATATTTTTCCAAATGCGGCAAACCTGTCAGCTATCACTTGTTACTGCCATGAAGCATTCTTTGTTAAATCTGCGTTACCAAGAACTTCAAGATATCGAAAAGTTATTTGAAGGACTTATTGAATCAAAACTGGAATTACTGGCTTATGATGAAATATATAGCCAGCACATTTAAATGACTGAATAACGATGCTACGAATAAAATGTTGCCAAAAATACTTTAAACTTTGGCAATAAACTCGTTTTGATCACATGATATACATTACACTTTGGGATTACCACTTCCACTTGTCAAAAAAGCATCTACCAACGACCGTCAGGAAAAGTTGAAAAAGCAGTATGTAAGAAAAGGATAAAAAAAATTCTTCTTTTTTTCGTTCCTCACAGGGTGCCGTTGCAATAAGGGGGGTGCTTATGCCCCCCCCCCCAAACTTCATGTCGCTATGATACAGAAAAGTATACAGCTTACAATGCCTATGCTCACTTAGCATATGTAATAATTCTACCAAACCAACGGATAAAGAATTCTTCTCAAATATAAATCTGTCATAAGCAGTTCACTCTCATGTACGTACGAATAAGGACATCTCTGCATACAAAGCTTCATTCGACGTTCACTAGTTTATCACGTTAATATTTCCTCAGCAATCAAATATTATGTGTAATGTTTTTCTGCTTTATTCACCGTGTTTGTCGGGTAGCTATTTCTTGACTGAGTCTCTTTTCCAAATCCAATTTAGATGTCCATCTAGTTTCAACGCATATTTTAAACGTTAATGCAACCATGTGACATGTTTGAATCATATGTCATTTCAACACAAGTTTTTAGTTCGTCGTCATCATCTCATTGATGAATTAAAACCTGAGCGACGTTTAGACCGTACGGCTATTAATTTTAACATCATCAAACGCTGTAGATATTTTACAGGAGGTTTTTGTTCCAAGTCGCACTGTAGAGAAATCCTCACGATCAACTTGTGGACAGCCATGTTGATTTCAATCGTTACTACATTACTCTTCTGAACATTATTTTTAGTAGTAGGTGGTGTTTGTAAGTTTCGTCTTACTAAAAATGATTACAGACTGTTGCTATTTTAAAAAAATGTTAACAGGGACAACATCGACAACTACATGAAATGTTCTGTTTGCCTGATAGGTATGAGGAGTACTGAAAAGTTCACAGCATAAACAAGAGAGGATTCTGCACAAAAACAAATGTATGCGTGGTTATTTGGTCAAATTTCGGAAAATGAGTCGGGTTAAAAATGTTCAGCAAACCTTTTGTGCGTATGTGTGAGTATGTATGTGTATACGTAACTAGATAGACAGAAAAACAGTGTGGACATTAAAATAATCGTCTTACGCGATCATCAGACCAAATACATGGTCTGATGATTGCTTCAGACGTGAAACTGTCAGTAAACATGCCATGTTGATACCTATGTCTACACTGTATATACCTACAATATCCCTGATATCGCGAAAACTAAATATAGAAAATTTAAAACACTATATGTGTGTGTGTATGTATTTATAAATGTTGATACAGATTTGTATATAAAATAAACATTCATGCGTTCGAGAATATCTCTATATGTATGCGTTTGTGTGTAAATATATACATGCCTATGTGCGTACATATTTGTATGTGCTTACATATATCTGTGAATATGTGTGTAATTACTTGCGTTATCGTGTGTGTGCATATATTGGCAAATAGCTGTATGTGTATGGATGTAATTGCTTACATGTGTGTGTGTGTGTGTGTGTGTGTGTGTGTGTGTGTGTGTGTGTGTGTGTGTGTGTAATATGAGTCGAACAGGCTTCTTGTCATGAATCGGCGTTCCCAGGTGGATCCATTTGCGTCTCAGCTTGTCTTTGATGGCTTCAAGATTTTAACACGGTCGGAAACAACCAATGGAGACACGCAAGAGGAACAACTCACTCCAGGCTCTCTGGTCTCCCAGGAGACGAAGAAGGCAAATGGAAAGAAAACCCAAAGGAACAGAAAAGCTTGAGTGGGAAGCCGTTAAACAAAAAAAAAAAAGTTTGATTGATTTGAATTAGCACAAGTGCGATACAAGGATATTTTCTTTCTTTTTTAAATTCCGTATTTGATAAATTATTATTGTATTAGTATGTAAGTAAATATTAACCGACGAGACATGGGAGGTACACTGTATGTTGGGCATTATAAGGGATTGCCATAGGTCAGGAATTAATGCTGGCTGAATAGAGTTATCATGTGTCTCAAACTTTTTAAGCAAATGAAAATACCACGGCACACTTATCATTTAAATGTATATCCTTTAAAAATGTTGCTATGAAATAAAACCATAGATTAAAATAAATACGCACACAAATATGAACTTACTTTATTTCAATGTTTCTATTTGACTATTTGTGTAGCTTATTTAGTGTGAAACTGTACCTAGTGTTTTTGTTTTTGTTTTTTTTTTTTCGCGATTTCTTCAATGTTTGATCGAATGCGCGATAAGCAGACCCTCATTTCTTGTTCAGTTGTGTGTAGTCATTCTTGCTTCTTATTTTTGGTGTTATTTAGGGTTGAGAAACCTTAAGTATTTAAAATAACATAATCGAAGAATGGTGAAAAGAATTATTTGAAAAAAGTTTAAAATTTATTATTATTTATTAACACTGTACCATTATTACTTACACCCACGCGCGCATATATATATATATATATATATATATATATATATATATATATATATATATATATATGTATCCCATGACCGTATTGCACGGCACACTAGTGTGCCGCGGCACGGCAGTTGATAATCACTGGTAGTAAATAAATGTTCCAAGTGTAACAAATTAATTTTGATCTAATTTTGTTTCTTTATTCTATAATGCTCATTGTATATGTCTAGTGTAGAAGTATAGTGGCGTGGGACTTCGGGGTTAAAATGAACTGTTGATTTACCCACGCCCAAAAGGTTAATAATAGATGCTAATGACGAGGAAACACACGAGTAATTTAATAAAACAAGATAAGGAATTTATTCACGAATTTACACGCTTGAAGTAGTGTCAGTAGCTCGTTTCCTGAAAATAAATGAGAATTCTTAAAGTCCGTAGTTTTAACGTATTATCATGCAAAGGAAATGTCCCTACAACAGATGAAAATGATATGACATAAAATAATATTAGAAAATATTTCGAACAAAAGGTAAGAGAATTCGTTGTTCACCGAAGGGATTTGTAAACGTCCAAAACAAAGTAAACGAAGAGAGATAGTTTGAAATAATTATCTTTCTTGGATTGTTGAAAAAAATGATACGTGTTGCGTGCTTGGTTAAAAGTCGATATAATTGGCGAGTAATTTGACTCTGGGCGTGATGAACGGAAACCTTTCACATGACTTCAGACACTCCCCTTATTAATTTAATTTTTATCCTGATTTTACATCAGAAAAGAATTTCGCATAGGTTCGTTAGTTTCTTTTCTTTCTTCTTCTTGACTGAAGACACGATTTCCATGGATCCGAAAACAATTTCATTGCGAATTTACTTCCGTCCTTTTCCTCCGCTTGCCCGAATCATTAGTTTATGCAGATTCATATATATATATATATATATATATATATATATATATATATATATATATATATATATATGTATGTATATATGTATGTATATATATATATATATATATCTGTATGTATGTATGTATGTATATATATATATATATATATATATATATATATATATATATATATATATATAATGTCCACTTAATGAACATTTTCAATTAATGCTTATTTATTGTTATTATTGTTCTTTCTCTTGAAATCGAACGCTCTAATTACAAAGACTGTTTGCCTTAAAAACGTTATCTTCCAGAAATAGCCTTGTCGACCTTTCCTTTTCTGTTTTTTTTTTTTTTCGAAACAGAATCTTTGTTATATATATATATATATATATATATATATATATATATATATATATATATATATATATATATATGTATATGTATATGTATATATACAGGGTGTATCAAAAATATATTGTGGTGGGTTTCTGAGACCAAAGCAAGGTAAAATGTCCCTATAAACATATGTCCAAAAGTACATCGTTGTATCTCAACACAGCAACTCATAAAAAATTGTCAAAAATGTCTTCCTCTTGCTTCTATACACACATGCACTCGTCGGGTCATTGACTGGCTGATCTTTTCAAATACTCCCACACGGCGTCGAATGATTTCGCGGGCACCCGTGACACATTGATAAAGTGTCTCTGCATTAGTAATATCAGTTGCATAAACCAATTGTTTTCGGTGGCCCCACGGATAAAAATTCAAAGGTGAAGAAAAGATAAAATTTATTATGGACTACAAGGGACAGGAAGCTATGGAGAGCCATGATCGTCAATGTCCCGAAGGGACATGGCATATAGAAGATTACCCATTGAGGCTCGAACTCGTGAACAATGCGAGACTTGCTTTCTACAGCAGGTGATGTCTCAGGCTGGTGGTTGATTTTATTAACTCTAACGCAATGTGGCGGAAAATTCCGTCATTCGCTGCTGAACCATAGAAACCCCAATGACCGAAATTACCGTTATTAATAGGTCAACATAATTCATAAGACATACATCCGAATGCATAGCGATACATAATGTTTAAAATGCATTTTAAAAAATGAAAAATCTTTCTTGAAGCTTTTATTTTAGTTTCAAGATGATAGTTTAAATTTAATATTTCCAATGAGTAAAATAGTTTGCTTATTTCAAACAGAATTTAAATTGATTGAAATTAGTTTTTTTTATTATTATCAGTAAAAACGCTAAAACCGTTCATATTGATAGATCTGTCAACACAACTTTATTAAAAAAAATGTTTAAAAAATAAAATATACTTTTCTAAAATTTTGAGGAAGATCAACTGATTTCAAGCTTAATTAATCTGATTTGAAACAAATATGACTTTTAATTTAAAACATCTTTAGCTTTTTTAACACGGAGTTGGGTGCTTTATTTGGTGTTGACAACTCTGTCGATGGAAAAAATTCTCAAATATAAGTCTAAGGGGGATATAACCGTAACAATTACTTGCCTTTTTATTAACTTTTGTTAACTAATCAGTAATCTTTAAAATTTAAGAAAATACTGTAAACAATCTAATATTGAATGTTAGGTACTTTGGCTTTATAGTCTTACTTACAAAGCTGCTTGTTGAGGAAATGTTACAAAATTACCAATAAACTTTACTATAGTTACCGTTCTTATTTTGAGATAATGTCGCGTTTGGATATCCCTATTTACAAAAATCGACACGTTTATGGACACATAAAAAGTATCATTTCAAAAATAATTTCAGTCCATAAGTCCTGAAAGTTTAATTAAAATCGAACAATTATTTGATTTTTGCAAGAATTTCCAAATCAAAATGAAGCTAAAATGTCACATCTAATTTGACAACGTTGACACTGGAGAAACATCATTTTTAACAATAATTTCGAACGTCCTAAAAAGGATTTTAAAATAATAAAAAATAATTTATTTATCAATAATAAGAAATATTTTGACGATATAACTTTGTTTTTATTAAACTTTGAGGATTTAGATCATATTTTAGCAAATCTTTGAAGGCACACACACACACACATATATATATATATATATATAATATGGTGATTTTCTAAGCGTAATACTGATAGAATGGGTCACCCAGTGAGGATCGAACTCACTATTCAGTCATAACTGGTCTAGTAAGAGAAGCTTGCTAACCATTACACCACACCGAGGTGCGCACCCAGGCAGGATACCGTGTTTGAACTTTACTCAACCCTCCCGACTGTATCTCAAGTTAAAAAACGCATGTGATGAAAGTTGTTTAGAACTCGTAAGGTTCAGAATTATTAATGACGTATTTTTAGGCACTGAAGACGCTAATGGTCCCTAACAAAAGTAATGTAGTACTTATATAGTGTAGGTGGGTGGGTGAATCCTAGCTGTGTCGATGGCAGGAAATGCTACATTGCTTCTGTTAAGGACCATTTTCTAATAAAATAAAATACCCCTTTCCTTTCCTTTCTGACTGGATACCCGGTAACAACAAAAGCAACACCAAGAATTAATTCAATAACTCTTGGAACGATTTAAAAAAAAATCTGAATTTTACTTATGCTTGGATCTTCGAATCACTAAAAAATATAGGGTGTCGCAGTCACATAATGGTAACGGCGGCAATGACGTCTTCATCTAGCTAAATGTCTTACCATTATATGCGAGGTATTTCTGTCGTACTCTGTACTTAACAACTACAAAGGTTTTGTACAGACAACCATTCAAATTTAGTTCAAAGAAGAAATTCGCATCTCCTCTCCCTTGTGCGTGATGTCATTATCTATCGACTCCTATTGAAGGAAAAGAAAATATAGTAAATACAGTTTCAGAGTTTAAGTGATACCTTTCAAAGTTTTCTCATTCTCTTCCACTTCCAGTCGCCCCTTCTTTCGTGTTAATGACATTGTCGCTTTGCTTGGAGTGAATAGATTTTAAAAATAATGTTTTCACAACCCAACTTCTCTTAAACTTTGAGGCCGATACAAAAAATATGAATACTAACGTTATCACTACAACAATCTTATCCCTACTGGAGCATATTGTAAGCTTTTTAAATAAAAGTTATTGCAGTTTTCTGTGGGGTTGGAGGCTAAGAGAGTGTTGCGGATGTGGAGAGTGTGAGAAGTGTATCGGAAGGTTTGTATAATCAGAAGGCTTAAAATTGTGCGTGTTCAATGATCTTCCATCCACAACAATTAATAAAAGACAAAAATAATGATTCGAAACATATATAAATCTTCACAGCAAATTTTATATGAAAGATGCGTCGTAAATGTTGTTCGAGACAGTGAGTCGTCCGAAGATTGTGTAAAGGCATGGTAAGCAAGCAGTGGTGTGAGATGTCGCCACGTGGTGTAGAAAATTGTATGCGCGCGCTTTTGAGTTTCAGGATTGAACAGGATGCGATTGTAATGACCAGTAGCATGTAGTGAGAGAATGCGGAATTTGCAATATTAGTAGCGACGAATAACGTGCATGCAAATCCTCACAGTGATGTCGCATCGTACGTAAAGGAACAATGAGTCGTCCAAAGAAAAGTGTATGTTCACTCCAGGGAAACTTGTGTTGCTTCCGTGTCAGAATAGTGTTGTGCGGTAGAAAATACCCCAGAAGGTTGTTTGAAAATTCAGGCGGCTTGTTGTCACGTGTCACCGACATTGTGTTTTTACGAATAAAATTTGTCTGTCGGGTGAAATTGAAATACTGATTTTCGTCACATAAAGTGACGAAAATTACTGCTTGAAAGAAAAGCGTGTACAGCGTGCGTACTAGGGTATGAAGAAGAGTTTTCTAAGGCGTCTCTGTGAATTGTACGTGTCGCGCAATTAAATTGCAGACTTCTTTTGAGACATGTTTTAAAGTTCCGAAGTGAGGACCTCTGACGTCCTGTGGAGGAAACTTGCCAAGTCGGTCTGGTGTCTGATATTTAGTTTGTGTGTACGCACGTGGTCACGAAAAGAATTTCTGGTTGAAACGTCGGAGTTATCAATTATGTTGGGACGTCGAGGTTGCCATTTTTTTTGTAGGAACGTCGTGGTCTCTAAACACATGGCGGCGTTCCTTGTATAGACGGGAGTTGTTTTCTGTTTTCTTTCTCTTTGTTGGAACGTCGGAGTACCCATTTTGCTGCCGCAGATTTAAACATCGGGTTTAACACTTCTGTTATTGCTGGTAATTTGAACGTCGATGGTACCAATTCGTAGTTGGTTTAAACGTCGTTGATTTTACTATTCGTTGGTTAGAGCAGACTTGAACGTTATTAGTCACCAATTCCGTTGGTGTTAAACGTCAAGGTCATCAATTGTTGTCCGAGATGCGAACGTCGGTGTTACCATTTATGTTGGGTCGCAAACGTCGGTGATCATCAATTTTGTTGCTGTTCTTGTTATAAGCGTCGGGGTTACCACTTTTGTTGAAATTAAGTGAGGATGTTAAAAGATATCAGAAGGTTTGAATGATCAGAAGGCTTCAAATTGTGCATGTTCAATGATCCATAACAATTAATAAAAGACAAAAATAATGATTCGAAACATAAAAATTGAATTTATTAGTGTTTCATGTACGTGCATATAAACTGAAAGGTTTGTAAGAGTTATGTCTCTTAGATTTGGAAATATTTGTACTTGAGCTCATAAGGGTAGAATTAATTATTAAACTGTAGTTTATAAAAATGAGTATGTGTTGAATGTTTGGAATTGTGTATTGTACAAGTTGGTAAGAGTTCAAAAATTGTACTTGCGTGATTGTTGTAAAGTTCTTTTACGTCTGACTGCATTAGTCAAGACGGGATTTCTTTAAGGGTCACATTTTGGCAGCGGAGATGAGACGCGAGAGAGAACGAGAATTACTCGTGTTTGGTTTTTATAATCTGTTGTATCATGTGACTGGCTCAAACTTAGTTGGCGCGAAAACAGACCTGTCGCATGCAGGCGATTTGATTGGTCGAAACTGACCAATCAGCGAGCTAGATTGAAGGTGATTGACCAATGAATGCTCGTTGTAGATTTGTAAGTATGATGGTGGTGAAAATTACAACAGGAAGAGTGCATTTCCCAGCTGAGGGTAACTGGCAGGCGTGGAAGATGTCCCCCAGCGCTTTCGAACAATTCATTAGTTATTTTGATGGTCTTCGTTCTTAATATGTTTTCTATGTTTGTGTTCTAAGTGTATTGTATTTCTAAAACAATTTCATTCATTTGTGAGTAAAAGTCCTGAAAGTTTCATAAAAACCAACAATTATTTGATTTTTGCAAGAATTTCCAAATCAATGTGTTTTTCACTGCAAACAAAGAGGCTAACATTTCCTATACTAATCTTTGGTCTCCCCCGTTAACGAAAAAAACAAAAACAAAAAGAAAACCAACGACAATAGGACCCCCCACCAAAAAAAAACAAGATTTATTAACTAAAATTTCGAACGTTCTCAAAGAGGTTGAAAAAAAATATAATTTTATAATAAAAAGAAAATCCTTTGATCTAATAACAAAGATATTGACGTTCAAGCTTTGTTTTTATTAAGTTTGGAACATTTTTTCATCATGGTATACTCATTTTTTAGCGAATCAGTAGTGGTACCTAGTGTAAGAACATTAAAAACGTAATAAAATAAGATTTTTCTTGTCTGTTACATTCAATGAAATGTAATGGGCGCCAGCGGCAGAGCGATGGTTAATAAGTTCGTCTCTAGTCGCGTATCATTCGCTCGTGTCATGAGTTAAACCACAAAATCATACATTTATGAAGTTCAATGATTCCAAAATCTGAATGACTTTTTACTTAACGGGAAATAAAGTAAGCATATTTATTTCACTTTAAAGTCCTCGGTTATGATCGATTATCTTAGCAATGGTTTGGGCCTCACCAACCTGTGTTCAACAATGACGGCTCGTGTGAACAATTTCTCGTCTCAAGAATATCTGGATTGAAATACATTGAATTGAATTCATCAAAGTGCGTTATTCAAAGTCAACTCATGTATCCAGCGTGTAATAAACCTGTCTTTAAGGTGCTTTCGAACGAACAAAGAGAGAAAGATCAATGGCAATTCAGAGACTCGTCATTTTCTGTTCTTTTTGCACCGGGTGGAATGTTAGTTTTCACTTATTCGTTTTTCTACTGTCTTCTTTTTTATATTCTATTATTGCCTTTTATTTTTCTATTTCATTTTCGTTGTCTTTTTTATTGCGTTTTTCTCTTTTTCTTTCTCCTTTTTTGTTTTTTCTTTCTTTTTCGTTATCTTTCTCCTTTTTCTTTCTCCTTTTTTATTGCCTTTTTCGTTCTCATTTTACTCCTTTTATTGCCTTTTTCTTTTCTTTTTTCATTGCCTTCTTTCTCCTTTTTTACTGCTTTCTTTCTTTTTGCTATCTTTTTCTCCTTTTCATCATTTGAATACTTATTTCTTTTATCATACTCCCATTTTTACTTTTTTCTTTCTCTCTCTCTTTTATCTTTGTTTCTTTTCTTTGCTTTCGACAGCTTCTTTTTTATTATCTGACTTATTTTCTCTAATTTTTCTCCTTTCCTTTCTTTCCTTTTCTTGTTCCTCTTCTTTCCTCAATTGCATTTTTCTACTTTTTCATTGCTTTTGTTTCTTATTCTTTCTTTATTGTCGGATAATAAATGAACAATGACACAGACTTTATGGGAACAAACTCCGAATTTGAGTTGTTGAAATGTTCCGAGTGACATTTAAGAATCGGCGGGAACGAAATCCACTCCGACATACATGTGTGCGCATGCACAAAAATACAAACACACACAAACATACAGATACAGATACACAGACACAAAGACACACACACACACACACACACACACACACACACACACACACACACACACACACACATCAATTGAACTCTTTTTGTCATCGAATAATTTTAGGGATCTCATTAGGAAAATTTATCTTCACTGTCAGACTTTGGTGTTCATGTTCCCGTAAAATATTTATGCACCCTATTTCCTGGTAGATAAACAGTCACTTCAAAAATCCTCGTCGCTACATAATCTTTCAATCTAACTAGTCTTACATAGACTAAAAATAGGTTTACATTTATTTCTAAAGTGCACCAATAAACACTGGATCCTTTAAGACGCTATGATAAAAGTAAAATACGTGTAAAATTTGTACCAAAGACTGGTGAAATGAAAGAGCGAAAGAGTTTTACGATTGGGAAACTGGTGTCATGAAGTCTCTTACAAGTTTTTTTTTAACTTTTATTTATTCTTTATTTTTATTTTATTATTTATTTGATATTTTATCATAGAAAATCACCATAGAAAACATATGTACCGGCTTCATTAAAACGACTCTTCTAAACGATTAGATATCTCTCTGTTCGTGTTAATACATAATGTGGGGCACAGGTTCCTCTGGCTGCTTTGACGAGCAAAAAAAAATCACTACCTTCAGCTCAACTAACTTGATAAGCGTGTTCCAAAAAATTCAACCCTGACTCTAGTGACTTCCAACAGAAATAAATGATTCTTCTTCTATGTTTCGTGTCTTTTCAGGACGTTGGCGATCATAGCTCTCTACAATTTCCTGCCCTTAGCTCTTAATAAATTGCGTCTCTTTGTTATCTCCTTTTAACCTTGTTCTGTCATCCGTTTACACAAGCTGGCTAGGTAGGTTACCCATTTTTTTCCTATGTCCTTCTTGACTTCAATCTGTCCTGCGGGTATCAAATTTTCCAAGCCCTCTTTCCTCATAATGTACCCTAGAAATTTCAACTGTCCCTTTCTGATATTAAATATAAGGGTCCGTTTTGTTTCCATTTTCTTTAAAACTTCATCGTTGCTCACATGATAGGTCCATGGCATTCTCAGGATCTTCCTCTATAACCCTATTTCTGTTGGTTCGTCTATTCTTCATCTGTGGGGATCTTTTTCATTAGTCATTGTCATATAGGTGGACTGATATTACGTAAAAATTCAGTACTCTTTTCTGTTTCTTAATTCTTAGCCTTTGGAAGGCAACTTTCGCTAATCCCAATGCGCCTTCGGATTTCGGTGTCACACTTTCCGTCCTTTCAGATAATCTAAATTGTTATACGCGTTTGATTTTGGTATTTATCATTTGTATGGCGGGCTGTTTCTTTTGCTCACAGCCATACATTTTGTTTTCTTGCAATTGATAAGAATAAATGATTAGTTCATTTTTTCAGTATTTACATTAGTCGGACTATTGTCCTCATCTTTGTCGCCATTTTTGTCACAACGTTTCGGCCGTTGTACGCTCCGGCATTCTTCAGGTGGTTGGAATTTCGAACCGAACCCTTTATTTCGATCACTGGGGTAGACTGTTCTAGTTTTCAGAGGGAAAATTAGCAGGAGATAACTGATAACTGACATCCATCAAACATGGCTCGTGGAACTAGAACAGTCTACCCCAGTGATCGAAATAAAGGGTTCGGTTCGAAATTCCAACCACCTGAAGAAGGCCGGAGCGTACAACGGCCGAAACGTTGTGACAAAAATGGCGACAAAGATGAGGACAATAGTCCGACTAATGTAACTACTGTACATAATACCTCATCTCAGAAATATAGACAGACTCTAGTTCATTTTTGTCATAATTTTTTACCCCTGAACCTCTTGCATGTCGAACTGGATCGACATAATCCAGTGACATCTCCTACCTGTTGACTTTGACCAGCCCCCATTGCTACCAAATTGGAAGTGTAGTGACCCTACGACATACGCAATGGGGATATTTAGGGTAGATTGCGGCTTACGCGGGATTCGTTATCTCTCCTTAAATCTAAGATTTGTTTCAGTAAGCTTTCTGTTAGAATTTCATTCTTTTAAAGAGTTTAACCGACGTGGTCCTAAGATGTTAGTCGTAACTATTTAAATTAATTAAACTGTGAGGAATTAAATTAAAAAAAAAAACCGAGCTTCAATTTCTTCCCTTCATGATCGTCTCGAAGACGACTGTGTACACTAACTCTTTGATTATCTAGAAATACACGTGACTTTATTTTTGATAACATACTGAGATAACTTGCACTGGGTCTCAAGATTTGATCGGAAACCCCGATACTCACAGGACAGTTTGAAGCACGAGGGGCAGAGGGAAACAATGCGTAACATACTCAGTGAGCTTGTTTAAATGGATGGCGGAACAAGGTTTTAGGAGAAATAACAAAAAGACAAAATTTATTAAGAGCTACAAAGAACAGGAAATTGTGGAGAGCCATGATCGCCTACGTCCTGACATGGCACATAAAAAAATAATATTCACTAGTGTACGCTGGTTTACTCAGACGAGTGTCCTTGAATCCAATTAAAAAGTCAAAGGGGGAAAAAAGAAACAGGACAATGTTAGCAGATTTTACGTCTTTCTTTAATCGACTTTTTAAAATCTCAACCTTATTCATAACCCTGACCCCAGTATCCATAGCCCCTAACCCTAACCCTGAAGACAGCGTGAACAGTGGAAATCAACAATACTTGGATTTAATGGAAAATAATCTTGACGCATCCTGCCATGGAAATTATTGACAGAAATAAACGTGGTTCAAAAATCTGATACAATGGGCTCATGTCTACCAAACATGTCACTCTCAAAACGAAGTTGTGACTTTTTCCTGTGGTGTTTTACCTAGCCAAAATTGTGACTTTTTAGTGACTTTATTTCCGGCCACAGTGTTCTTATCTTTGTGTTTTTGTATTCGCAACTTCTGCTGTAACGTTGTAACTACCGACCGTTTTCATCTGTTGCAGTTAGCAACCACCTGGGAATTTCAAAGCGAACGCTGCTTTCATTCTATATATTAAAGTGTTTTCAATATGCTGTCCTTACCAAAGGGACATAACTTGTATCAGTTAATTATTCAGGGTTATTTCGTCCATGTTGTATTACATTTTCTGTCTCCTCTATCCCCTGGACGGAGTACAACATTCGTTTCGAAATTCCGAGATGATTGACACCTGAAGAAGGCTGGATAATACAAGGGTCAAAGCGTTGTGATCATAACAACTAAAATGAGGATGCTAGCTTGAAGAAATCAGTGTATAATAATGACAATTTCTCATGTTAAAAATTAAAAAATAACCGCTATCCATACAAGGAATCATTAGCACACGACACAACGTCAAACTGACACTTGACGAACCTTCTAGGCCAATTTGAGTAACAATAAGCAGTGATAGCGATAAAAAAAACATTTTGGCTTATGCAGAAATATTGAATTAATAATTCTAACACCGATAGCTGAATAAGCATTTTACATTTGCCTAATATTTATTTGCATCCATTTCCAAATTTCGCTTTGCTTAAATTAATCTGTTTTTGTGGGGTTTATCTGAATATTGATTGTTAATAAGATTTTATGAGACAGTTTTTGTGGCATCAATAAATCCTTCCATATAAGTATTAGTTTTCAACAATAATTATCATGCGTAGAAGAAAATAATTGGTTACATTCCGTTGAAAATAAAATAAAATTTTCTAATTATTTTGAAGCAAATGTCGGTTTGAAATTCCAAGACGTCACAAGATATTTCCCTAATGGCAATTTCAACTGGTTTTTTAGTACGTTTTATAAATAGAACAAAGCAATAACATAGCAAAGTCTCAAATTTATCAGAATTGTTCCGCGTCATATTTTTAATGAACTTTCAGTTTAAACTATAGTGGACTTATTCATTATTTTACTTATTTCTCATTCAGCAATCAATCTTCTATCATTTACTATTCAGCGTCATTGAGTACAGCAATCCTCATCCACTATTGTATTCCCAAGGAAGCGCCTCGATACACAGTACAACGTTTCGACATACCACTGACCTCGATTCTACCTTCCACATATGTTCAGCCTTTTCTGCGTATTGCATTCATTAGTCCTCAAGAGGAACACAGTTTTACTACATCTCAAAACTCCGAATCTCGAATTTAAATGACTTCGGTCAGCCATCAATTAAACAATTTTTGCTGAATTCACGAAAAGCAACTGATTATATTAACAGCGAATTTCCTGTGTGCGTATGAGAGAGACAGAAAAAGGACATAATGATTTCGTTTCTGAAGAGTACTGAACATTCTGTTACCTTCCTACCCTCGGATCCGCAAATTATTAAATATAGAAATGGGGAAATATATAGCATCCAATGATAAATTTTCCACAAGGCTGAACGTATTCAAAACGTGAAGGTGCTGAAAAGTTCACGGCCCGACCCATTTCCTAAAATCTAATGAAATGACCAAACCGAACTTTTTTTTTCTTTTTCTTTTTTTTTAATCATTTCTTACTCAGGCAGACAACTTTCCAGCACCCGTGCAGTCAGTATTTTTGCTGCTATTTGCAAATATTCGTGAGCCACAAAGCCACATTTGTGGGGCACTCGGTTTGGATTGATTTTACTACTGTAATGACCTACCAACTGTTTTCTGCTAACTACTGCTCTACGGTGAGGCACCTAAACATTTAATTGGCTTAGTACGGCACATTGTAATTAGATATATCACAAGCGAAAGATATTTTTCCAAAGTCAGAAGTAAGGAGAATTAAGTTTCTCCTTTGGGGCTAAGATTAGGTTCTTTCTCATTCAGCGAAGTAATTAACAGCATTTCGCTCCCGATCCGTGTTTATTGCCGCATTAATTTTATTGCTTTTCCAATAATAAAAAGCTACGGGGCGGGGAATTTGCTTGAGAAATATCTTCCCTCGTAAATCAACAGATGGAGAGGCGAACATGGTTTTATCAACAAAGTCATACTGAAAAGTAAAAGAGACGGAAACTTAAAAACCGAGGGGCATTTGTTTGGGGGTGGGTGGGAATGTGGGCATTAATACAGGTTTTTGAATCTATTCATTTATTTACGCAGAAAATTCTAAACTGAACACTTGAAAAAGGCTGTAGAATGGGCCGGCCAAAATGTCGGTGTCATCAAAACCATTTTTTATATAAACAAAGAGTTCAATGATCCAATGAACTTGAAATTACGTCAATAAATTTAATTTATCCTCACCCAAAAAGAGAACGGTACTAAAAATTTCTGTTTTTATTTAACTGTCGCTTTGTTAACGGAAAGAAAATCAAATTTCAAATCTAAATTGTTTGTCCATATAAAATGCTACGTATATTAGAAAATATATTTAATTTAAATACAGGAGTCATAAAAATGACCTAAATAGACCTGTTTATATTCTTGTCTTGTTATCTAAGAAGTGGTTGCCAGAAAAAATAGGAAATTAGTCTCCACGACACAGATATCCATTTCAATTACATTCAAACCATGTCTCTGGTGTATGTATATATTTTACAGACATAAAAATATTTCTATATTTTTTTAAATAATTATATTTATTACTGATTAATTTCCGAAAAGTTCAATAAAATTTTATAATTATTTGATTTTTCAGGCTTTCAAAAAGTATCAGTTTTTTTCCTCATCCCCAACGATATGATTTTATTCCTCGTCCCAAGATAGGAGTTGTCCAAATTGAGTGAGAATTGAATGTCTTATTTTAAACTCAGTGAAACTGTGTGCGTGTGCACATTAAATGACACAAGAAGCACATACAAATCATTCACGCAAAACATGAAATATATAGCAAGGATATGGAGGATTTACTAAATCAAAGATTTGAATTAACAATCTCCATTGTAAACATATTTCACTTTTGACTTTGCAACCTTGCTAGACTTTAAAATTTGACAATCGCTTCCTATTATATGTTGAATAACCTTGTTGTAAACACATAAAGCTTATCTTTAGTTAGATTTTTTCGATAATTATAGTTTGCATGTAATTCTTCTAACATTACTGATAATATTTGGTCTAGAGGTTTATAAGTTTGGTTGACGTTTTAATATTTTCTATTGATTTGTTTCTATTGACCGTTTAGTTAACAGTTGCATTTCATAGAGTATATATTTTATTATTCTATTATTTTAGATAATCTATATGCTAAAAGTTTTGTTTACTTCATTTATTTGAATATTTTGTTTAATTTTAGTTTTTGTTATTTTGTTAAATATTTTTCTATCCGTTTCCTTCTTTTATTTCTTAAAGAGCCATATTATTTATCTACCATAAAGTCTTGTTAAATTACGTTCCTTCATCATAGGAAATTTCAGCCATTGGACGGCAACATTAAAGCGTCATTTATGTTTCAAATATAACATCGGTATTCGTTGCAATTGTGAATCTGTCTCATGACCTCTTACTTAACATTGGCCAATTTGATTGGCTGAACCGATTATAAACAAGCGAGAAGTGCGAGAGAAAAAACTGTCAGCATAGAATTTACGACTACATCTAACCAGCTCAACTGTGAATTCATGAGATCTTGACGCCACTCGAGTACTGCCCTTAAATTCAAAAAGTCTAGGTACTACAGCGAATAACTCATCCGAACAATTACCATAAAAGTATTTATAGGAAAGTCAGAGAGGCAACCTTACGGCGATGGGGAAAGTGACTGTAACTGAGCCGCCAGATCAGGACCGATAATATTACTGATTCTTCTTTGGATTTTATCAAGGAACTCAAGGTAAATAGCAGGGGCACCGGACTATATGTGGCAGCAATACTCTAAGCATGGACGAATGGAAGACTTATAGATATGTAAGATAGATTCTGGAGAGTAAAATTCTCTCGCCCGACACAATGAACCGACTTTCTTAGCAGTTGGATTCAATATAGTCTTCCCACTTCATGTCAGCTGAGAACGTTAGCCAGACAATCTTCAAATAGGAAGGATATATAGAAACCCGAAAGTGCACAGGCGGGGAAAGATGCTTTTTCAAAACTGATCAAGGTATTTGGGATCGAGAAAAGGTTTTAGAAATAACGCTGGGGTGCAATGTAATGTCCAATCTCCAATATCACTGTGAATATTAGACAATTTCCTCAAAGATGCAGAAAATACTTGACGTGACAGAGATATGGTTCTAGCGACCAATGCTGAGAATAAATTCGACAGATCATGGGAGAGTGGTACGAGAAACTACAAAGAAAGTGCTACTAACAATAAAAAACGACTGCAAAACTTTTGGAAATTGAAGAAAGTTTGGAGAATGCAGCACCCACGTAACACATTGAAATCAAGAATGACAGAAGCAGCGAGTGGTTTACATGACACATTTGACAAATTACATGGCAGAATAGTATC
Source organism: Acanthosepion esculentum (assembly GCA_964036315.1). Taxonomy (NCBI): domain Eukaryota; kingdom Metazoa; phylum Mollusca; class Cephalopoda; order Sepiida; family Sepiidae; genus Acanthosepion; species Acanthosepion esculentum. The sequence goes on from OZ038513.1 coordinate 22,328,531, forward strand.
ACAAAAAGAAAGCGGTGGTGAGGATGAACAAGAATTGTTTAACCTTTAGCACTCTGCATTATTAATATTACTTCCATTTTCACTGGATTTTTTCAAGGTTTCTCAAGTGCAGTATCCTTATTGTTAATTTCACTCAAAATTGATTTCTGTTGCCATGGTAGAGTATGACAACACAAGTATGAAATGCTAACAAATTTAAATTCAGGGATCAGTCACCTTCAGTGGCAGGATAAACTTTTTATGACGTCACATATTAAAAAAATGATCAAGGTTAAAGACAGGAAGTTTGGAAGAGGCATGAGCACCAAAATTCTAAAAGGATATGGCAGAGCCAGAGAGAGGAAGAAAAAGAGAGAGAGATTTTTTAAACTAAAAATGTTAATCCATTTTTTATTCACTGATTTAGGTACCTCCAACAATTCGCTAAAAAATCAGTATAGCCTAATGATAACAGGTCCGAAACTTAATAAAAACAAAGTTTCATCATTAAAATATTTATGTTATTATTAAGAGGAAAGTATAAAGTATTTTTTAAATATTTTTTAAAATTTTTTTCTTCTTTCTGACACGTTTTAAATTTGGGTAAAAAATCTCGTTTTTTTGTTGTTGTTAAAACCGTACGACTTGTGGTCATCGCAATTTTTAGTGTAGCAGTTTCGGGGAATTTTTGAAATTATTGCAAAAATCAAATAATTGTCTAATTTAAATGAAACTTTCAGGACTTATTAAAAAATGAATGAATTTATTTTTGAAATTTTTATTTTTAGAAAATCTTAATAAAAATATTTTTTTTTACATCTGTTACCCCCTAAATTAATTTCATGCAATTTTATAGAATTTCAAAGAGTGTACAAACTTATATATATATATATATATATATATATATATATATATATATATATATATATATATATATATATATATATATATATATATATATATATATATAAGTAGGACTCCTTGGAGAAGTTAAATAATCAATTATTTTCCCCAACTAATGCCAACTTTTTTAAAAATCTGCTCCAAATCGTAAAATAAAAACTGCAATAAACTCTCTAATTATCAAATTAGATAGGCTTTTATTTGCTTTTATAAATAATATGCATTAAGGACATTATTATCTGAAGAAAAAAATTTTTTTTCGATGAACAAAGAATTTTTACAAGAATTGTTTGCATTTTTCTTTTAATTTTTTTAATTTTTTTTTTTGTTTAATTTTAAAACTGTTTTAAAATTCTTTCATGCAGTGCATGGGGTCGGTTATTAAGTTTTTAAGTAAAGACTAAGCGAAAACTAAAAGCTTAATACAAATAATGCTACCAAAACTTTTTACAATAATTAAAAAGATTTTTTCTTGTGCGTCAAAATTATATATTCTTTTTGTTTGTATGATATCTCATAAGTGACATTATGTTTAAAAGGTGACGTGTTTCAAAGCTTGTCTCCTCCTTGGGCAAAGCCCCTTGACATGCAAAGGTCTTATCTCACTCTCAGTTATTAAATTAAAAATTAAATTGAGATAATAAAATTATCTCATTTATCAATTTAAACAATTAATAACTCAGTGAGATATTTTAATTAATAATAAAATAATAATTTTATTAGTTATTATCGCAGTTATTAAATTAAAAATATAATAACTTAATTTAATATTAATAATTAATAAATTAGTTATCATTATCTTAACTATTAAATAATGAAAGAGATAGAAGTAACTCAATAATGTAAGAAATTTTTATAGTATCTTAAATTATTATAAGAAACAAAAAAAACCCGTTATGTCACTTTTGATGCACCGTACTAAACATATCATCACATTTTCAGTCATCAAATTATCGATGGAGACGTGAAAATAGCAAGACCCCGAGGTCAAGAAATGTTTGTCTATAACATTTTATGCTATAAGTAAGTGATTTTTGTTTCAGAACAGTTTAATTTAACTTTAAATTTGCTAATTTTACGAAAGTAACCCTTCAGAAATGTATATCTTATTTTAGCGGGAATTTTAAAACTGAAAAATAAGTTCGTTTACATTTCACTAAAAAAAAGTTAAAAATGGCCGTTTCGATTGTTTTTTTTTTCTTTCGGGAGTATCGACTAAAAATCATTTAAATTTCTATTTGAAATACTCCACAGTATTTTTTCTGGAATTAGAAAATTTAATCCTTTAGCTTTCAATTGAAGCGGTTGGAAAGCTTCTAAAAGGATTTGTCCTTTATGAAAAATACATAAAAGCTTAGGTATACCGAATTGTTGGAGGTACCTAAATCAATGTTTTTTGTTGTTTTTTGTTTTTGTTTTGTTTTTTTTTGTTTAATGTGTAAAGTAGCCGCTTCAAACTGACTATATTCGGGATGAATATACATTAGATTTCTCAGTATCATGTTTACAGTAGGCGTCTAAAATGCAGCATACACTGTAAAACCAATTCCTTTTTTTTTTAGTCTTTTACAAAGTCAAACACCCGTTGCCAATTTTTATAAAAAAGAAAAAGATCTAAGTTACATTTGAATAAATTGTCAGTTTTCTTTAGATAAAAATTAAAATCTTATCGGCTCTGCGATCCTTGACATTCATTCTGCTTAGTTTGTCACGATACACGGGACGACCATTTCTTTTCCAGCGTCTGTCAAAACCTGCAACTGAAGGTGAAGAAAGACAGATGATAGCAAAGAGCTTGTTAATTTTGATTGGCTGATTCAGCTGTCGGCCTGGAGTCGAAGTAATCAGACAAACTCCAACTGCGAAAAGACGATCTCAAGATTTGAAAAGTTCAACTTAAGTTCATTGGCCCTTGGAAGTCTGTTTATCCCGTTCGCAACCCCGGGTTAAACAAGTGGGAGAAAAAAAAAACCGTCAACTCTAGTTTTCAGTGACATTTTTAACGCTCAAATAACAACTAAACAACAACAAAAAATGTAAAATTGATAAATAAAATTGTGGTGACATGTGTAAGCCATTAAACATCGTTTTGTTATTTATCTGAGATCAATGTATCTCATAATACTACGGTTAGGAAGTTGTATTACGTCAAACATTTCATTCACCCTAATCCCGAATCACAAATCAAAATCTGATGGTAGAGGACAGAAAACTGAAAAAACTCACACTGTATTTATTTTAGCACCAAGTGCATTGGAACACCGTTACCCTCTACCTTTCTGCTAAGCTACATCTGCTTATATTTAGCTCTTTTGTTTGGATAATATTTTTTTTAATAAACAAGTCTTTATTCTTATCAATAAAATAAAAATTTAGGATAAGAGGTGTTTTAAAAATTAAATTTATTTTATTTGAAAGATTGTTTTTTTTAATAGAACATTTTCATGACGTTTAGAGAGCTTACGTGAGGATTATTCTTTCTACGGATGGAAGCAAGTGAAATTATTTAGATTTAAGTGAACAAATTACTTACCTCGTTATTTTTAAGGAAAACTTTCAGCGCTCTCTTTTTTTTTGTACTTAGCTTTCACCTTTACGTTTACGATGCTTTATGGAAAATATAAAGAAATGAAAAAATAAGACTCTTAACAGTCTTATTTTTTTCACTTAAGAGTGAGATTAAATTTCATAAGAAAGGTATCTAATTAATTTATAGGTACCTTTCTTATGAAATTTTATCAGAAGTGTACATGAAATACTATAATTTTATGTACATTTACTACATTTTACTGTGTTATTTGTATTTCCATTCATTTTATTATTAATTTTGATATTTCATTTATGGAAAAATGTCATAACTGAGATTAATATAAAAATAAGGTCATATAAATTTCATAAGATGATACTGATACTTGTAGGTACCCTTCTCAGTTGACATTGAAAAATCATATAGCTTCTCCATACGTGTTTCGCAAAAGTAAAGGCCTTAACAGCGGAGAACAATGCTTAACTCAAATAACGCAACTTAATTGTATTCTGGTTGGTCTTCCGTACTTTATAATTAGAGCCCGATTATAAACACAAAATTACATTTCTTAATTACTGCGGATCTTCTGATTAGTCAAAACGATACAGTTTACAACGCGCTAAAAAAAGATCTATCTCATAAGGACACTTACGAAACCTGATGCGGCTTTTAACTAATTTTATATTTTAACAACTTAAATGTAAAAATCTATTATAATTTAAAAATAACAAATAATTGTATTAAAAATTCATTTTTCATCGAAAAATTTTTTGCTTTCAGAAAATATTGTCCATATTCATAAAAACAAGTAAAAGCAAATAAAAGCATTTGAAATTAAATAATATCTTTGTTTTATTGAGTTTTGTATGTTACAATTCAGAGCTGATTTTCAGGCACGTGGGGTCCAATTAAAAAAAACAAAACAAAACATGATTTGCATTCCTCAAAGCCTTGTGCTTTTAACTATTGTAATCACTAAACCCGATGCGATCGAATTTCTAGAGTTTTCATAAACTAAGTTATGGTGTGTGTGTGTGGGGGGGTAATAAATATAAAAAAATATTTCTGTCATGACTTTAATAAAAAAAAGAACATATTTATAATAATTTTCATCATCTATGAATAGTTTCTGAAAGTTTCATTAACTTCCGACAATTATTTTTATTTTTGCAAGATTTTCCAAATTAATGTGTGTCATACAAAAAAAAAACGTGCTAAAAATTGTATACGTTATTTTAGTAGTTCCAGTGATACAAAGAGAAACAAGGTTTTTTAATCAAAATTTAGAATGTTCTAAATAGAAGAAAATTTTTTTTAAATAATTAAAAAAACTTTGGTCTTTCGTCTTCATAATAACATACACATTTAGACGATAAGATTTTGTCTTTGTCAAGTTTGGCCTCTTTTTTATCATGCTATGCCAATTTTTAGCGATTTCGTGGAGTTACCTACTTTAAATGCTCTTCTTGTTCTGCAACTGTAAAACAACTAAACAACAACAACAAAAAGAAACTCTAGTTTTCAGTGACATTTAACAGTTAAATGATAAAATGGATCCCGAGCAACTTGGAAATGGGCGCCAAAAACTAACAACTATTTAGGTACCTCCAATAATTCGCTAAAAAAACAGTATAGCGTGATGATAAAAGGCTCCAAACGTAATAAAAACACAGTTTTAACCTCAAAATGTTTGTTATTATTGAGAGAAGAGAACAAAGTATTTTTTAATTATTTAAAAAAATTTTTCCCCCTTTCTAACAAGTTCTAAATTTGTCTAAAAAATCTCGATTTTTTTTTTGTCAACATTGTAAGACTTGTGGTAACGGACATTTTTAGTGTAGCAGTTTCCAGTGTAAAACACATTAATTTGGAAATTCTTGCAAAAATCAAATAATTGTCTGATTTTAATGAGACTTTCAGGACTTATTCAAAAATGTATAAATTTATTTTTGAAATTTTTATTTTTAGAAAATCTTGGTAAAAATATTTTTACAACTGCTACCCCCACCTACCCACGTGAAATTTTCTTGAATTTCAAATAGTTCGCGAATTGTTTTATATTACCTATAAGCAGAACACCTTGGAAAAATTAAATCATCATTTATTTTTCACAACTACTATTTTTTTAAAAATTTGCTCTAAATCGTAAAATAAAAACTGCAATAAAACTATCTAATTTTCTAATTAGATCGGCTTTTATTTCTTTTATAAATAATATACATTAAGGACATTATTGTCTGAAGAAAACAAATTTCGATGAATAATTAATTTTTACAAGAATTGTTTGCATTTTTCTTTAATTTTTCAAGAATTGTTTCAGTTTTCTTCAAGGTTAAAAATGTTTTAAAATTCTTCCAAACAGAAGTAGGTTATTAAGTTATTAATTGAAGACTATATTTACTAAGCGAAAATTAAAATCTTAATAAAAATTATACTCCCAAAACTTTTTACTATAATTAAAGATATTTTTGTGTGCGTCAAAATGTTATATTTTTTTAGTATGGTATATCGTAAGTGATATTATGGTTAAAAGGTGGCGTATTTCAAGGCTTGTCCCCTTTAGAGAAAACTTGATATAAAGGCTTTCAGCTGCGAGCAGTACTTTCATTTCACTTCCGTGTTTCATCGTCCCTACGTATCAAATAATGTTGGAAACCAAATACCAAGACAGTTCAACAAATCCAGAATGCTGACCACCGAAAACGATTTGTGCATCCTTTAGAATTTAAAATGTATTCTCAACCCCTGAAAAGCGGTATGATTCTTTTGAACTTTGAGGGCTATTATTTTTCTTACATATTTCTTTTCCTCTTAAATCGTAATGTATAGATAGTAAACAAATGCTTCAAATTTATACACTGAGTTCGTGGTCTTTCATTTCGCCATATTTCTCCTTTTTTTTAAATCTTATATCCTTGTTTTGCAAAAGTTTTCATATTTTGTAATTATTTTTTTAATATTTTACACAAATCATTTATATATTTGCGAAATTATTGTTTTATAATTTGTCTGTCGTAACTAAATATTTCTAGAGGCAGAAGAAAAATTAGTTTTCTAAAAGGATTTTCGTAATATTTTTAGTACTTACTTTTTATATCGGGCATTGAAAATCTTGAAGAAAGCTTTGTCAGAGGTCAGGAATTAAGGCAAGTGTCAATTATAGAATAGAAATATTATATGAATATTTTGAATATGTTGCTACTGAATTTTAAATAGAATGTAAATGATTTAACATACAAATGCACTGAAAATCACTAAGGGATGGTCAGTGGTGATGAATTAATGCATGTAAAGAATAAAATGAAAAATGTGAAGAAAGCAACAGATCATCTGATGGTGATTCCGAAAGAGAATTTTACAGATTATTATGAAATATAGAAGGAAAATTTGGATGAGTGTAAATGATAGTGTGTAAATATTACTCGCCGCTTCTGAGGCCAATGATGATAAAAATTATGTCATATATAATCAGACAACAACTTCAGAATGATCATAGCAAAAACAGGATAACCTTATATATGAATATTTAGGCAGCATATCTTCATTCAATCATGTTTCCTTGAATCTTGGGAAAGATTGAACGTACTTGAGTTAACAAAAACTACAGTGCCTTCATTGATGAATTTCATCTTAACATCAAGAAACTGATCAGACAACCGGAAAGAAGCAGTTTAAAAATAAGTCGATAATATGTCTATATTATTCAATGAAATATGTTTAAATACACACACACACACACACACACACACACACACTTATATATATATATATATGTATGTATGTATGCATGTATTTATAATATATATATATATATATATATATGTGTGTGTGTGTGTGTGTGCATGTGTGTGTGTGTGTATTCAAACATATTTCATTGAATAATATTATCCTTATTGATATGTCCTTGATCAAAGACACTTCTTAAATCAAAATTTCATTCACCTGATTTTGGGAAGTCTGGTCGGATCTAGATTTTATCAACACACACACACACACACACACACACATATATATATATATATATATATATATAGATATATATATATATATATAATCATTTTGCCCAAAGCAAGCAAGGCGGGAATGCCACTAGTACGCAGGGGGTCACTGAGAGTGAAAGTGGGAGAAAAGACTGGGTATGAGGAACCGAGGAAAGGATAATGGCTGAACGTGTTTCAAGAAGATAGAAGATGGTGGAGACGTTGCATTTAAATTTTTAAGATTGTTGTTATCAAGGAAACAACGAAACGAAGGAGAGTTCCACAGGCGTGAAGTGCTAGAAAAGAAATTGTTGGATTAGATGTGGCGGTTACATTTAACTAATTCAATAGTAAAAGTGCGGGACCTAGATGCCAGTCTTGTAGCACGCTTAAACACACGCAGTCCGGACACTAGGGAAAAAAAGCTAGTCAGAGCAGTAGCTATGAAAATATTTTTGAAAAGACAGAGAGAAGCGACGTCACATCAGTGTGAATATAACTGAAGTCGAGATGCCAAGTCAGGATCGATAACATTGCAGATTCTTTTATACTAAAAACCTCGAGTAACAGGAGCACCAGACCAGATATGGCAACAGGATTCAATGCACGGACGAATGGTAGATTTGCAAATGTACAAGATGGATTCTGACTAGAAAAACCTTCTGGCACGACAGTGATCGAAGTTTCCTTGCAGTAGATGCAGCTACTGATTCGATGCAGGTGTTCCACTTCAAGTCAGTTGAGAATGTGAGGCCAAGAAAATGCAGTGTGTTGCTCTCCATGAGTCTAGTATCAGCCATACTGATGGGGTGGGTAGGAAAGTTTCTCTATAGTGGCTAAATGAATGCAGTTTCGTTTTGGAGGCATTAAAATTTACGAGCCATTCTCTACCCCAGTTAACCACTGATTGGGAGGGTTCCTTTTCAAGAGCAGCGGCAAGGCTGACTTTATCAACTCTGACAGATTTGCTATTGAGACGGGAGTATATGGTAGTGTCATCAGCATAAATGCATACTTGGGAACTGATGACATCAGAGAGATCATTGATGAAGATCAGAAACAGCGTAGGATCCAGGATAGAGCCTTGGGGAACAGCCGCGTTCGTGTGAAAGGATCTGGAAGCGAGCCCGTTCAAAACGACCTTCATTTCTCGATTTGAGAGGAACAATTGGATTAAATCAAATACACGTTCAGTAATACTGTAGCCACGGAACTTACGTAGAAGACCAGTGTGCCACGCCCTGGCAAACACCTTCGAGATACTTAGAGCCACAGCTCGAGCTTCGCCGTTATTATCAGGAGCTTGATACACATATTCAATGATGGCAGGTAGTACATCAGCAATATATCTGGCAAAACAGAAGCCATATTGTTTGTCAGAGAGTAGGTTGTGAGAGATAAGATGCTTAATCATGTCAGCATTGATTAAAGCCTCGAATACTTTGCCAAAAAGCAGTAGGTGACTAATAGGGCCATAGAGGGGTCAGAAGGTTCTCTAAAGTTCTTAAAAACACGAACTACAGAAGACTTCCAATAAGCAAGAAGCATGCAATAGTTGTAGAGTTTGGAAAGATCTGGAGCCAGCTAGGGAGCACATTTCTTTATGTGGATGACTGGAATCCTTTCACCTCCGTTTGCCTCATGGGAGTCTAATTTAAAAATGAAGCCCGAGACGAATGACGAGGTTATGCACATATCCCTCAGTAGAGCCTCTGTTCTACGAGGAAGATGAAGTCTGGGTACTCCAATTGAGTCGAGTGTTGAGTTGGAAGAGAATTTCCGGGCAAAGCATTCGACCTTATCTGCTGTAGAATTGATTAAATAGAGGAGGGACACTTTTGCAGAGCCGCCAATAATTTCTAGAAACGAACTTGCGTGATGCTATACGTTGGTTCATTTTATCAGCAAACAGTAACTTCACTTCTTTAGGGACACGCTTGCACTCTTTACGAGCAGAGACAAAAGGACGTCTGTTGTCATCAGATGTGTCGCTCTGGTACAAGAAGTGATTCCTGTTGGCTATAGCGGCCTCGCATGCAGGAGAGAACCAAGACGATGAATGCGGTTAAACTTGGCATTTCCTTGCTGGGATGAAAGTATCGATGCTGGCTTTCACTCGGGAGGAGACCTCAGATGCGTATTTATGAACAGGATGATTAAAAGCCGCATTCCAGAGGAGGGGTCACGAAGGAAGTCACAGAACGAGTCCCGACCCGCACGTTGATAACAGAATGATATTCTGTTAGTAGGAGGTTCTTGGCTGGTAGAGGAGCGGAAAGAGATGTTTACAGATACTACCTCATGATCAGAGTTGCCAAAAACTGTTAGATGCAGACGTCTCTTCTACTCCAATAGCTTCATGTCTCGCACATCTCGCCTATGGAACTCCCTTCCCTTTTACTGTTTCCCTGACAAATACAATCTCCAACGGTTTAAGTGTAGCGTCAATCGACATCTCCAGTTGCCTTGATCTATACACTTCCCTTCTCCACATCCTTTCATTTTTCATTCCTATCTGCTCTCGCTCCGGATCTTTTGTGGCCCCCTTGCCTTGATCGACCCACTGTCTTTCTCTTTCTCCACATCCCCTCCCTTGCCACTCCTATCTGCTCTTCCTCCAACCCTTCTTTAACCCCTTGCGTGATAGTGGCCTCCGGCCTTGCTTGGGGTGATATGATTAAAAAAAAAGAAAAAGAAAAAAAAAGTGCAGAGCTACAAAGTATGACACGAGTCCGGGATGGAGGTAAAAAACAGATGAAAAGGAGAAGCGTGCATGTCAGGGTTACTGGGGAAACGCGTGGAGAAGTCCATCACTTGCGTGAGAGATTGAGTGATTGAGAAATTAAGGGTCTGGCAAAAACGAAATGAATTTATTAAACAAAGTAACTAATAATAACAAAACAAAATGTCCTTAGCAACTGAAAGAATTTAGAAAAAGCTATTTTCATACTGTTAACTGAAATTACGTCATTTACTGTCACGTGTGGAGATATTGTTTTTATTGCTGTATTGACGGATTCAACCATTTTCTTTTGATTTCTTCATACTGTTCTGTACGTGTTTTGGGAGAGAAATAATTCTGTTAAGAAAGGTGAAATAGGGAAAAGGCCTGGGCGTAGATTAATATTTGAGTAATATTAAATGGCGGCACTCTCGCGGATTTTCCTTCTGAGTGAGTTATTTTCTTTCTTTATGAGTGTAGCATTTTTAAAATCAAAATTGTGGTTGAATTTATTTCTATGTATGACTAGTTCATTAGCTAAGTTGTTTTTTGTGAGGTCTCTTTTGTGCTCATAAATGCGGGTTTTTTTTAAATTTCTACTTGTTTCTCCAATATATTGGGAGGAACAGTTTTGGCAATTTATTTTATAAATGCCTGCTTCAGAAATATTATTACTATTAGTGTTTCAGGATCTGAGTATATCCATAATGGTTTGGGAAGTGTTTGTGACTATTTTAAGATTATTTAGATGGGATAGGTTGTTTTCCCTATTTCACCTTTCTTAACAGAATTCAGTTTTACTAAATTTAATATATTAGTTTGCAATTAAAACTAAAGTAAACTAAGAAAGTTTTTCATTTTTAAAATACATTTCAAATCTTAGGTGTCATTTTTTGTGGGGTGAGGTATCTATCTATCTCTCTCTCTCTCTCTCTCTCTCTCTATATATATATATATATATATATATATATATATATATAGAGAGAGAGAGAGAGAGAGAGAGAGAGAGAGAAATTTTAATGGTCAAAATATTTTAAGTCGTTTTTATTTAGAGGAAACACTAAAGAATTTTTTTATTTATTAAATTTATATTGTTTTAAATTAAAACATTTATCGGATTTTAATGAAATTTCCAGGACTTATTCACGAATGAATAAAATTATTTTAGGAATGTATCTTTTATAGAAAATCTTGGTAAAAATATGTTTTTTTTAACATCTGTTAAATTATTTAGTTTTATGAAATTTCGATAAATTAATTTTTGGACCGGTTAATGTTTGATATTAGTTATACGGAGAAAACATTGGTAAAACAAGATCCCCAGTTACTAAAAATCTGCTCTGAGTCATAAAATAAAAATGCAATAAAACTAAAACATTAGTAACATTTTCTAACATAATTAGAAAAGCTTTTAATTGCTTTTATGAATATATTATGGAACTATTATCTTAATAAAATTCTTTTTCGATGAATAATGAATTTTTATAAGAATTGCATTAATTTTTAAAAAAATTTTGATTAGAATAATTATTAAACTTTTAAATTTCTGTATCTGTATCGGTTAGGTGATATTGTTATTAAATAAAAACTATAATCATAAAAGGAAAACCTTATTACAATTCAACGAACCCTAATATTTTAAAAGGAATTTTGAATTTTTTTCTGTCTATAAACGTGCCGATTTTTGTAAATACGGACGGACATTATTAAAAATTGAGAACAGTAACTATAGTAAATTTAAAGCCTAAGCACCTAAAATTCAATACAACATTAGATTACGGAGAATATTTTCCTAAATTTTTAAGATTACTGGGTAGTTCAAAATTATATAAAAAGGCGCTCACGTTATATTCCTCAATTAATTTTTACAGATATGTCCCGCGGAGAAAAAAAATTATATAAACTTCCGGCTGAGAGAAGTTTATATATATATATATATATATATATATATATATATATATATATATAGAGAGAGAGAGAGAGAGAGAGAGAGAGAGAGTGTGTGTACCGTTTCTTTTTATCTGTACATATTCAGAAGTATAGAATCTTTTCATTCTTAACGGTAGCAATGACGGATCCAGCGCCAATCTTTATTTTGGGGTTTTCGGTGAAAGAACCAAAACGCAAACAAAGCAGTAAAGAAGATTAAAATGTGTCCAAGCAACTTATAAATCCAAACAAAAGTGAAGATTATTTCTTTACCATAAACGGAAAAAGAAATGAAATTCCATCGAAATTAAAATTCGATGTTTCGGTTTATTTATTTATTTTGCACATCGTCGTGAAACAAGCAAATATTACTTGTAGATTTTTACCTTAATTAAAAGTCGAAAGTGAAGCGAATTCTTTGGTCATTAAATGGAAATCAAAGATATATATTTCGGAACACTGTATAATTTCCGGTTAAATAAAAATTTTAGAGCAAGAAAGTCTTCATTTGAACGAAATCGTAACCTGACTCCCATAAAATAGCAAGGGAGTTTGGAACTGGAACTATTATTTTATCTACAAGATCAATGGAAACAATAACATAAGAACGAGATGAGATATCCCTAGACATGGACAATCTACTCCCATAGATTGAATAAATAGTTTAGTTCGAAATTTCATGAAGGTTACCCGTATTGACAGAGACCTGAAGAAGCATGGACGACACAGCAAACCTAATAGTATTAAACTGTACGAAATTAAGTTTTCTCATTGGATAAAAATTTGCAGGAAAAGGATGGAACAACTACAGAGTTTGCAGAAAAGGTGAAGGTCATTGGGTTTATTAGATAGAACTGTGGAACATAAAGCTTTCATTATTCCAACGTTTAAAAATATTTATGATGAATATTACGCGTAATGCAAATATAAACGTACGAGTGAAATGAAATTCGCTGATATACAAAAGTCAGTAACTATGAGTTTATCAAAATCAGTGTTGCACTGGCTTGGTTGCCTGTCACTGATTTACCCAAAATTTATGTACATGTCAAAGAGTAAGAAAATGTGTCATGTGACAGACTGACGAGAGGTGCAAGTAAGTCGCCTGGTCAGATTCATCACAATTACTGTACGTTTATCACAGATCTCTCACCTGGTATGACCACAGGAAAATCACTGACGCAAAGTACGCCAACACTCAAGTAAGACCTTAATTCACTTCTCTTTTCTATATCTGCTAATTGAACAATATGTTCTGCAAATATGTAGAGTTTTCTGTAAAAAATAAATGTGCATTTCCTTGTCTGTTTTTATCCATAAACAATGTGATGCCATATCGCGAGAAAAGTATAAAGAATTTAGGTAAATTACTCTCTACCAGCCTTTCGAATAATGGCAAGTGTCCGACAGACAGTGTTTGTGAACGAACATTGGTTTTAAAAGGAGTTCGGGAATTGTACTTCTCCCCACCATAATAAAGTTGTACATGTGGGAGTGGCTAGGGCTTCATAAAGAAATTGTGGTGTTATAGGGTTTGATGTTTTTGTGGGAGGAAAGATGTATTAAACGACTGGGTCAGCGATTGTTAAATAATAAGAGAGTAATGATTGGCCTTCCTTATTTTGCCATTTTTCTTGTTGCGAAGTTAAGTGGGAGGAAAGATGTATTAAACGACTGGGTCAGCGATTGTTAAATAATAAGAGAGTAATGATTGGCCTTCCTTATTTTGCCATTTTTCTTGTTGCGAAGTTAAGTGGGAGGAAAGATGTATTAAACGACTGGGTCAGCGATTGTTAAATAATAAGAGAGTAATGATTGGCCTTCCTTATTTTGCCATTTTTCTTGTTGCGAAGTTAAGTGGGAGGAAAGATGTATTAAACGACTGGGTCAGCGATTGTTAAATAACAAGAGAGTAATGATTGGCCTTCCTTATTTTGCCATTTTTCTTGTTGCGAAGTTGAAGAATTTTAATACATTCAACATAATGGATAAAAATAGGAATTTTTTTTCGGGATTTGAGCAAAACAAATTTGGACGAGAAAAGAAGCCCAGCAGAATGGCGTCAAAATCCGCGAAAATGTTTCATCCTTTAATAGCTGTGCTTAGTTTAATTTGTAACATAGGAAAAAGCAAATGTTGGTAAGATAGCGAGGGTCACAAAACACTGCTTGGGGCCCCAATCAGTCTTGGACTCCGGTCGGGCTTTCAGTATGTACCGGCCCTGCATACATTAATGCTGAAGGTAACATTAATTCTATATATACATATTATACAATTCTATATATATATATATTATATAATTCTTCAAATTTTATCAGTTGCTCTTTCGAAGAAAAGGGGTATTTTTGTTGTTTTTTCTTTTGTTTTTTTTTTTAAAACGTTTTTTAAAACGAAGTCATTTATATTTATAAATGACTTCGTTAAAGCAACAAAAATGCCCTTATGGACGCTGGAGACAAAAAGGTATCTTTCTGCCGAATTTTAATGAATAGCTAAAATTAATTTATTCCATATTAGGGTCTCTTACAAGGTTAAAAGCGATCTACCACCGATCTAGCAGGAGCTATCCCCAGAATAAACCAAGAGGTAAATTATATATATATATATATATATATATATATATATATATATATGGAAGGGGGAGTGTGTGTTAGACAAGAGTATTAATTTTTTTTTCTTTGTTTTATTTCCGTTTCTGTTTTTTTGTCAAGTTATCCTTTCTTTTACATCTTGTTTCTTCTTTTTTTTTACTCAGTCTCTTTTCTTTCTTTTCGTTCTCATTTCGTTTCTCTTTTTCCTTTCAATTTTCCTATTTTTCTTTCTCTTTTTACTTCGTTTTTTTTTTTTGTCTTTTCCTTTTATTTGCTAGTTTTCCTCTCAATGTACCCATTTGACCTTTAAAAACAAACCCTCTGAGTCTGATAGTGTTTTGCTTGGCATCATTTTACAGACGTACTTCTCCGGCTTTCAAATGCTGATAACAAAATGAAAACCTTGCACTGAACAAATAGAAAAGAAGCAGCCGAAAACAAACGATGCTATCAACACCCTTCATACAACTCACGTCAGCGGCCATGTTACTCAATCGGCGAGCTCTGTTTATTGACGACTGACATTATTATTGTGGACAGTCGTACTAGAGGACTGATATATAAAGTCACCTTCTTATTTTTCTTTAAATAAGAGGGTGACACGCACACACACACACACACAGACACACACACAGACACACACACACACAGACACACACACAGACACACACAGATATAAATTTATTTTTCTAAGAAAGATTTAGGTACAAACCTAGTTTACTCACGCAACCAATATAACTTATTTAAATTAAAATTACTGAATTTTTTTGTATATCTTAGTTTCCCACGTTCTTTTATTTGTCGTGCAATGTACTATCCAAAAGTTCAGGAAACTTAAATTGTAGAATAGTTTCCTTAAATAGAGAAAATTTAATAAAAATAAGGTAATTTTTCGATGGAGAAATTTTGAGAGATGTGTGAAATATCCAGCGAGATATGGTAAACACTAAATAACTTCATAATATAAAGTATAAAGCTTATATATGTGCAGATTGATCTATTAATTCAGATTCCTAAGTTGGGTGTAGCAACTTGTGAAACAATACACATTAAGTAAATTTTTGAAGCCGTCTAAAACCAAAACAGCATACGGTCCTGTGATTCGCTTGGTATCACATATTCTCGTTGAAAAGCTGAAAATAGGCCGCAAAGAAGAGGTTACTATGTAGATTTTAAAAACTGAATGTAACACACAAAAAAGTCCAAGAACAAATTATTAAAGATAAAAAAATACGAATTTGAAAAGTGAAAAATGAAAAGTAAAAACTGAAACAAAACAATTCCAAGTAGCAAAAACATTTTAGACAAAATAACATGAACATGGTTGCGCAAAGAACACTTTTAGTAACCCTCATTTCAATTTTCAAACATTTTCTTGAATTTCATTGATTGTTAAATAAAAATAAGCTTCGAGAAAATTCCATAACAAAACAGTCAAAATTTGTGCAAAAATTGGCTCAAAAAAATCTTTCTCAAATTCATCCCTAATTTAAATGTTTTATGGTGATGGGGGGGTAGAGTTCTCGTTGTTAATTGTTGCTTGTATCAGAAGGTAGATAAATAGTAGTAGTCCTTCGGGACAGCCGCTAGTTTGGCCTAAAGGTTCAACAAGCGATCAAATTGAGGTCACCATAACATAAACAAAATAACATACGAAAGAGAAGGGTATATCAAAAACACTTTGTATTTAAATGCAACATCAATGAATAGTACAATGTTTCTTGATTTACACGCACAAAGTCCGTTACAAAATGTTCATTCATAGAAGAGAAATCCGATTATTAAAAGAATATAAGTGTCTTTTGTTAATACTTAAGTTCATGACGTGCTGGTCACAGGAGATGAAAGGTGAGGTCAATGGGTTGGTAGGAGTCCTTTGATATCTCCGTTGGAGAAGGAAGGCTGAAGGCATCGGGTTTGACGGGTGAGAAAAGCGTAGCGACATTCACTGACGGTACTTCAAAGCTTTCTGTCTTAGAAGTGAATTTATCGCTCTATTTATGTGTGCCCTTCGGATCAGAGTCAGTCTGCTGAAACAAACTGTTGGGTATGGCGCGGAGCTGTTTAATTGGTGGAAAATTGCTTATCATTCTTTTTATTTCTTTTTAGTTTTCCACCGGAAATTCTGCGTGGAGCCGGGTGCGCAGAGACCAGTATTGGTCATTTGCTGTCTAAACCTCTGAGGGTTAATATCCGGTCCTTCGCTTGCTCCGTGCCACCACATAACTTTCGCCCCAGTAAACGGAGTTGTTGTTGTTTTTTTTTTTGTTTTTTTTTTGTTTTTTTTAGTAATAAAAATATGTGTTTTCTTTCTTCCATTTAACCGTTCTACCGGACTTCGTTCTAGTTTCTGGTTTGTTATCATTAGTTTCTTCGGAACAAGATAGGGAGTTATCCAAATCCGGTCTTGATCCAATGGCATCTTTTGATTTTATATTTTCAGAAATATATGCAGGTTTTAGTCTATCTATTGAAACATTACTATGTACGTCATCCGATCTTTTAATAGTAAAATATTTTTCATGACGACTTAATACTTGGAATGGACCTGTGTATGGAGCTTCCAATGGCTTTCTTACTCTGTCTGTTCTTAGCCAGATACTTTTACATGTTTGTAAATCTTTTGGAATGTAAGAATTAGGTATTGTATGCAGGTGTCCCCTGGATAATTTGTCCATGTCAAATTTTTGCATCACGTCGGGGTCACCACTTATGGTGATGGGGGGGGGGGGTAGAGTTCTCGTTGTTAATTGTTGCTTGTATCAGAAGGTAGATAAATAGTAGCAGTCCTTCGGGACAGCCGCTAGTTTGGCCTAAAGGTTCAACAAGCGATCAAATTGAGGTCACCATAACATAAACAAAATAACATACGAAAGAGAAGGGTATATCAAAAACACTTTGTATTTAAATGCAACATCAATGAATAGTACAATGTTTCTTGATTTACACGCACAAAGTCCGTTACAAAATGTTCATTCATAGAAGAGAAATCCGATTATTAAAAGAATATAAGTGTCTTTTGTTAATACTTAAGTTCATGACGTGCTGGTCACAGGAGATGAAAGGTGAGGTCAATGGGTTGGTAGGAGTCCTTTGATATCTCCGTTGGTGAAGGAAGGCTGAAGGCATCGGGTTTGACGGGTGAGAAAAGCGTAGCGACATTCACTGACGGTACTTCAAAGCTTTCTGTCTTAGAAGTGAATTTATCGCTCTATTTATGTGTGCCCTTCGGATCAGAGTCAGTCTGCTGAAACAAACTGTTGGGTATGGCGCGGAGCTGTTTAATTGGTGGAAAATTGCTTATCATTCTTTTTATTTCTTTTTAGTTTTCCACCGGAAATTCTGCGTGGAGCCGGGTGCGCAGAGACCAGTATTGGTCATTTGCTGTCTAAACCTCTGAGGGTTAATATCCGGTCCTTCGCTTGCTCCGTGCCACCACAGTTTCAAGAAATCCTATTGACTAAAAGATTTTCTCAGAAAAATTCGCAACACACTTGAAAAAGTAACCTGAATTTCTGTTAATAGATTTTCAGCTCAAATTATCCGTGGATTGCTATTTATACCCAGACATGTAATTCGTATTTCTGTAATTTGTTTATTGTCATTCACGGTTTCATTCCAGTTTCCACAAAGCTGATATTATTCTGTTCTCTCTCGTTTCTTGGTCCTAAATAGGTGTTTTAATATATTAAAACACCTATTTCTCGTTTCTTGGTCCTAAATAGGTGTTTTAATATATTAAATCACCTATTTGTACATATTCCTTGGTTTACAAACCAAGGGATATGTACAACCCAAGAGATATAGAAAATATGAAAAACTGAAATTTCATTCATTTTGAACTTCTAACATATCACACATTAATTCCAGGAAACTCGATTTAACAGAGGTAAAAGGGAAAATCTGTCAAATGTCACCGTTTCAAAAGACCATAGAGCAAACATACAAAAAAAGGCCGGAAAGAATAGCTAGGCTTTGCCAGGAAACTGGGGGGAAAAAAGAAAAAAAAGATGCGTATCAAAGTAAAAGATGTTAACCATCCTTATTGAACTGTTCGGAAAAGAGCAAAGGAATACCTCCCAGGTATTGCTAAAATCAATAAGAATACTTAATAGAATATTGGAGTATCGATGAGACTTACTGACACTTGATCTCAAAGTGCAATAATTTAGCAACTTCAAGCAATAAGCAAATCAAAAATGAATATAAAAAAGGTAAGAGAGTTGGAGTAGTCATATACTGGAAAATCTACAAACGACTTCGATTCATCCAGGAAAATAAATTTCCTGACCACAAACTAGCAGCAGTCTTAGAAGCCAAAATGCATAAAATATTTTCAGACTGAAATCCAAATCAACTACTACTGAATCCAAGAAAGGATCGTCTTGTGTTGAACGATGCAATGGAATTCTGACACATCGTAGCAGAATGAAAATAAACATGAAAGAGAAAACTTAAAAAAAAAAAGAGTAGTATGCCAGGACTCCGCCCGAGAAGTGAAATTTTTTTAATGAACATTAAGATCAGGTTTGTGCCCCTTATAATTGACCTACTGGAACACAGTCTCCAAAGCAGGACAGTGCTGGAGTTGACAAGAATATTGAGGAAGGTGCTGGAGATCTGAGGCAACTTTCTTTCACTTGAACTCCAACAACTGACGCCAGACATTTATTATAGGATTAAAGAAATAAATAGAAAAAATATCTGAATGGAACATAGAGTTTGAGAAAGGCGGAAGATCAATTCGGGCGAAATGTAAGTTTGTTATTAATTTGGGCCTAATCCCTCCTTCTTGTTATTGTTACGTTCTTTGTTGCCTGAAATGGAAAAATGAAATTTTATTATTTCACAAATTCTTCAGACGTCATTTGGATTCCGAGATTAATTATTTTCACAATGAATTCTTAGACATGTTTCTTTCAATTGTTGTTCATTTTATTTTATCTCAGAGTTTAAATAATTTAAAATTATTAGTAAAAATAAAGAATTTCTCTTTTCTCTTATTGGATCACGTCGACAATTTTTAGGTCGTATCCACACCAATCGTTAAAAAATAGCCTCCAGCGAGATTTCATTTTAGAAGTGTTTGTCTTTTATGGACGATGATTTAACATTTTCGGTCACAGAAGACTGTAGCTAGAGAGAAAAGAAAACTGCGGTTATATTACTGCCTCCTGGTTGTTATATTCACAACGATCTGGCCATTTGTACTTTCTTCAGGCATCCGTTGTCGTACACGGTAGACCCCTTGGAATTTCGAACTGAAAATCAATCCACAGCTTACATGCTTAGGCGAAATTTCCTATTCTTTAATACGCACGAGACTTATTTGCCATCGACGTCACTTGTCCGGAATATGTAGTTTATCAGCGTCTACCAGGCCCGGGAATTGAAGTCACAACTGCTAGAAGAACTCGACATGCTTTAACCAACGTTTGAATTAACTGGGCGATGATGTCTCTTGTGGATTGAATAATAGGCCCAGTTCAAAAGTCCAAGGTTACCGAATACGAAAAATACCTTTCAAAGTTCAACGGCCAAAACGTGACGAGTATTACAAGAAAGATGAGGATGAGATAGATAGATAGATAGAGAGAGAGAGAGAGAGAGAGAGAGAGAGAGAGAGAGAGAGAGAGAGAGAGTGTGGAGGGGGAGGGAGGAGAGAGATGGGGAGAGATAGAGAGATAGCGAGAGAGGGAGGGAGGAGAGGGGGGGATAGAGAGAGTGTGTGTGTGTGTGTGTGTGTGCTGGAAGTCCGACGAAGAAAGGATTTCAAAACAAATTCCGATATTTGCTGATTTGGTCAGATTTTTGAGAATGGGCCAAAACAAGAACTTTTCAACATGCCCGCGTATGTCGGGCAAGATTACACTAATTTTAATTCGAACAAAAATATAGTCAAAAGAAGGATCACAAGTTCCAACATATTGAATTTCGTTGGTTGACTGTCATGAACAATCAGAAATAGAATAGCTATTTTTAACCAATCAATAAAAAATAAAGAAAATATTTCTATCCAATCAATAAGTAGATCATGCAAATCCTATTTAAAAAGCTGTTTAAAGTTGTGAATGATGGCGAGAACGTTGCATTGCGCCAAGTACGCCCAGAATACTCTGCTCAATCCAATTACTATACATGAACGCTGTCGATTAAAATGGAACGTGATGCCTATTTTGCAATATCTTTGTTATTGTCATTAATAACAAAAGCATTGTGAAATAAGCATTTCTTAGTTATACATTTCATTACCTCATTATTAGGAATTATATGGGAAATATATTTTAGGATTATATATCTCCGGCAGTTTTACATAACTTGATACAGGCGGTATTTTACCAGCTCACCATAACAATAAAAAAGAATTTGTTCGATTATGATTATAACCAGACGCGATCTAAGTCAGAACCTTTTAAACAAGTACTTCAACTTGTATACACACACACACACACACACACACACACACACACACACACATATGTATATGTATTTATATATGTGTGAGACAAATATATTTTTCTGAAAAATTATTTGATGAATATTAGCTGATTTAAAGTATAATTAATCTGATTTGAATATTATTTGCTTTAAGTTTAAAATAACAGAGAAATGAATTTCTTTAAACAAACAGTAGTAATGATTACGTTTGTCACCGTCGCGTTTCACTCATAGATCAGTTAACAGGCACCAAGAAGGGGTTGACATGTACTAAAAAACATTAAAAAAATTTAATAAAATAATTAAAAAATACTTTCCTCTTAATAACAAACATTTTAACGATAAAATTTTGTTTTTATTCAGTTTGTGACCTTTTTTCATCATGCTATGCTGTTTTTTCAGCGAAAAAGTGGAGGTACCTAAATATATATATATATATATATATATATATATATATATATGTGTGTGTGTGTGTGTCTGTGTCTGTGTGTGTCTGTGTGTGTGTGTGTATGTGACACTTTTCCTTATCATCAGAAGAGTCTAATACAAGCAGACTCTTGATGCAGAAATTAAATTTTTTGTTACTTTGAACTTCACAAATAAGACACCATAATTTATTTAAACCTTGAATATATTTTTCAACTTACAGACACATGGACAGTCATTTTGAAATTGCATCACTGTAAGAATGCTTCAGTTTTCCACTATGAACGACAGTATAAGAGATACACGGATTTACGGCAAGATTATAAGAGATTCATGGATTTAAGGAACGATTATAAGAGATACACGGGTTTACGGCACGATTATAAGACATACACGGATTTAAGGGAAGATTATAAGAGATACACGGATTTAAGGGAAGATTATAAGAGATACACGGATTTAAGGGAAGATTATAAGAGATACACGGATTTAAGGCAAGATTATAAGAGATACACGGATTTAAGGGAAGATTATAAGAGATACATGGATTTAAAGGAATATTATAAGAGATACACGGATTTAAGGGAAGATTATAAGAGATACACGGATTTAAGGCAAGATTATAAGAGATACACGGATTTAAGGCACGATTATAAGAGATACACGGATTTAAGGTACGATTATAAGAGATACACGGATTTAATGAAGATTATAAGAGATACATGGATTTAAGGGAAGATTATAAGAGATACACGGATGTAAGGCAAGATTATAAGAGATACATGGATTTAAGGCACGATTATAAGAGATACACGGATTTAAGGGAAGATTATAAGAGATACATGGATTTAAGGGAAGATTATAAGAGATACACGGATTTAAGTCAAGATTATAAGAGATACACGGATTTAAGGGAAGATTATAAGTGATACACGGATTTAAGGCAGGATTATAAGAGATACACGGATTTAAGGCACGATTATAAGAGATACACGGATTTAAGGCACGATTATAAGAGATACACGGATTTAAGGGAAGATTATGAGAGATACACGGATTTAAGGCAAGATTATAAGAGATACACGGATTTAAGGCACGATTATAAAAGATACACGGATTTAAGGGAAGGTTATAAGAGATACATGGATTTAAGGGAAGATTATAAGAGATACACGGATTTAAGGCAAGATTATAAGAGATACACGGATTTACGGCACGATTATAAGAGATACACGGATTTAAGGGCAGATTATAAGAGATACACGGATTTAAGGAAAGATTATAAGAGATACACGGATTTAAGGCAAGATTATAAGAGATAAACGGATTTAAGGGAAGATTATAAGAGATACATGGATTTAAAGGAATATTATAAGAGATACACGGATTTAAGGGAAGATTATAAGAGATACACGGATTTAAGGCAAGATCATAAGAGATACACGGATTTAAGGCACGATTATAAGAGATACACGGATTTAAGGGAAGATTATAAGAGATACACGGATTTAAGGGAAGATTATAAGAGATACACGGATTTAAGGCAAGATTGTAAGAGATACATGAATTTAAGGCAGGATTATAAGAGATACACGGATTTAAGGGAAGATTATAAGAGAAACATGGATTTAAGGGAAGATTATAAGAGATACACGGATTTAAGGCAAGATTATAAGAGATACACGGATTTAAGGGAAGATTATAAGTGATACACAGATTTAAGGCAAGATTATAAGAGATACACGGATTTAAGGCACGATTATAAGAGATACACGGATTTAAGGCACGATTATAAGACATACACGGATTTAAGGGAAGATTATAAGAGATACACGGATTTAAGGCAAGATTATAAGAGATACACGGATTTAAGGCACGATTATAAGAGATACACGGATTTAAGGGAAGGTTATAAGAGATACATGGATTTAAGGGAAGATTATAAGAGATACACGGATTTAAGGCACGATTATAAGAGATACACGGATTTGAGGCACGATTATAAAAGATACACGGATTTAAATGAAGGTTATAAGAGATACATGGATTTAAGGGAAGATTACAAGAGATACACGGATTTAAGGCAAGATTATAAGAGATACACGGATTTACGGCACGATTATAAGAGATACACGGATTTAAGGGAAGATTATAAGAGATACACGGATTTAAGGAAAGATTATAAGAGATACACGGATTTAAGGCAAGATTATAAGAGATACACGGATTTAAGGGAAGATTATAAGAGATACATGGATTTAAAGGAATATTATAAGAGATAGACGGATTTAAGGTAAGATTATAAGAGATACACGGATTTAAGGCAGGATCATAAGAGATACACGGATTTAAGGCACGATTATAAGAGATACACGGATTTAAGGCACGATTATAAGAGATACACGGATTTAAGGCACGATTATAAGACATACACGGATTTAAGGGAAGATTATAAGAGATACACGGATTTAAAGCAAGATTATAAGAGATACACGGATTTAAGGCACGATTATAAGAGATACACGGAGTTAAGGGAAGGTTATAAGAGATACATGGATTTAAGGGAAGATTATAAGAGATACACGGATTTAAGGGAAGATTATAAGAGATACACGGATTTAAGGGAAGATTATTAGAGATACACGGATTTAAGGGAAGATTATAAGAGATACACGGATTTAAGGGAAGATTATAAGAGATACACGGATTTAAGTCAAGATTATAAGAGATACACGGATTTAAGGCACGATTATAAGAGATACACGGATTTAAGGGAAGATTATAAGAGATACACGGATTTAAGGGAAGGTTATAAGAGATACATGGATTTAAGGGAAGATTATAAGAGATACACGGATTTAAGGCACGATTATAAGACATACACGGATTTAAGGGAAGATTATAAGACATACACGGATTTAAGGCACGATTATAAGAGATACACGGATTTAAAGGAAGATTATAAGAGATGCACGGATTTAAGGCACGATTATAAGAGATACACGGAATTAAGGGAAGATTATAAGAGATACATGGATTTAAGGGAAGATTATAAGAGATACACGGATTTAAGGGAAGATTATAAGAGATACACGGATTTAAGGCAAGATTATAAGAGATACACGGATTTAAGGGAAGATTATAAGAGATACACGGATTTAAGGCAAGATTGTAAGAGATACATGAATTTAAGGCAGGATTATAAGAGATACACGGATTTAAGGGAAGATTATAAGAGAAACATGGATTTAAGGGAAGATTATAAGAGATACACGGATTTAAGGCAAGATTATAAGAGATACACGGATTTAAGGTAAGATTATAAGTGATACACAGATTTAAGGCAAGATTATAAGAGATACACGGATTTAAGGCACGATTATAAGAGATACACGGATTTAAGGCACGATTATAAGACATACACGGATTTAAGGGAAGATTATAAGAGATACACGGATTTAAGGCAAGATTATAAGAGATACACGGATTTAAGGCACGATTATAAGAGATACACGGATTTAAGGGAAGGTTATAAGAGATACATGGATTTAAGGGAAGATTATAAGAGATACACGGATTTAAGGCACGATTATAAGAGATACACGGATTTGAGGCACGATTATAAAAGATACACGGATTTAAATGAAGGTTATAAGAGATACATGGATTTAAGGGAAGATTACAAGAGATACACGGATTTAAGGCAAGATTATAAGAGATACACGGATTTACGGCACGATTATAAGAGATACACGGATTTAAGGGAAGATTATAAGAGATACACGGATTTAAGGAAAGATTATAAGAGATACACGGATTGAAGGCAAGATTATAAGAGATACACGGATTTAAGGGAAGATTATAAGAGATACATGGATTTAAAGGAATATTATAAGAGATAGACGGATTTAAGGTAAGATTATAAGAGATACACGGATTTAAGGCAGGATCATAAGAGATACACGGATTTAAGGCACGATTATAAGAGATACACGGATTTAAGGCACGATTATAAGAGATACACGGATTTAAGGCACGATTATAAGACATACACGGATTTAAGGGAAGATTATAAGAGATACACGGATTTAAAGCAAGATTATAAGAGATACACGGATTTAAGGCACGATTATAAGAGATACACGGAGTTAAGGGAAGGTTATAAGAGATACATGGATTTAAGGGAAGATTATAAGAGATACACGGATTTAAGGGAAGATTATAAGAGATACACGGATTTAAGGGAAGATTATTAGAGATACACGGATTTAAGGGAAGATTATAAGAGATACACGGATTTAAGGGAAGATTATAAGAGATACACGGATTTAAGTCAAGATTATAAGAGATACACGGATTTAAGGCACGATTATAAGAGATACACGGATTTAAGGGAAGATTATAAGAGATACACGGATTTAAGGGAAGGTTATAAGAGATACATGGATTTAAGGGAAGATTATAAGAGATACACGGATTTAAGGCACGATTATAAGACATACACGGATTTAAGGGAAGATTATAAGACATACACGGATTTAAGGCACGATTATAAGAGATACACGGATTTAAAGGAAGATTATAAGAGATGCACGGATTTAAGGCACGATTATAAGAGATACACGGAATTAAGGGAAGATTATAAGAGATACATGGATTTAAGGGAAGATTATAAGAGATACACGGATTTAAGGGAAGATTATAAGAGATACACGGATTTAAGGCAAGATTATAAGAGATACACGGATTTAAGGGAAGATTATAAGAGATACACGGATTTAAGGCAAGATTATAAGAGATACATGGATTTAAGGCACGATTATAAGAGATACACGGATTTAAGGGAAGATTATAAGAGATACATGGATTCAAGGGAAGATTATAAGAGATACACGGATTTAAGGCAAGATTATAAGAGATACACGGATTTAAGGGAAGATTATAAGTGATACACGGATTTAAGGCCAGATTATAAGAGATACACGGATTTAAGGCACGATTATAAGAGATACACGGATTTAAGGCAGGATTATAAGACATACACGGATTTCAGGCACGATTATAAGAGATACACGGATTTAAGGGAAGATTATAAGAGATACACGGATTTAAGGCACGATTATAAGAGATACACGGATTTAAGGCACGATTATATGAGATACATGGATTTACGGCAAGATTATAAGAGATACATGGATTTAAGGCAAGATTATAAGAGATACACGGATTTAAGGGAAGATTATAAGAGATACACGGATTTAAGAGAAGATTATATGAGATACACGGATTTAAGGGAAGATTATATGAGATACACGGATTTAAGTCAAGATTATAAGAGATACACAGATTTAAGGCACGATTATAAGAGATACATGGATTTAAGGGAAGATTATAAGAGATACACGGATTTAAGGGAAGATTATAAGAGATACACGGATTTAAGGGAAGATTATAAGAGATATACGGATTTAAGGGAAGATTATAAGAGATACACGGATTTAAGGGAAGGTTATAAGAGATACATGGATTTAAGGGAAGATCATAAGAGATACACGGATTTAAGGGACGATTATAAGAGATACACGGATTTAAGGCACGATTATAAGAGATACACGGATTTAAGAGAAGATTATAAGAGATACACGGATTTAAGGGAAGATTATAAGAGATACACGGATTTAAGGGAAGATTATAAGAGATACACGGATTTAAGGTAAGATTATAAGAGATACTCGGATTTAAGGCACGATTATAAGAGATACACGGATTTACGGCACGATTATAAGAGATACACGGATTTAAGGGAAGATTATAAGAGATACACGGATTTAAGGGAATATTATAAGAGATACACGGATTTAAGGCACGATTATTAGAGATACACGGATTTAAGGGAAGATTATAAGAGATACACGGATTTAAGGTAAGATTATAAGAGATACATGGATTTAAGGGAAGATTATAAGAGATACACGGATTTAAGGGAAGATGATAAGAGATACACGGATTTAAAAGAAGATTATAAGAGATACATGGATTTAAGGCACGATTATAAGAGATACACGGATTTAAGGGAAGATTATAAGAGATACACGGATTTAAGGCACGATTATAAGAGATACACGGATTTAAGGCACGATTATAAGACATACACGGATTTAAGGCACGATTATAAGAGATACACGGGTTTAAGGGAAGATTATTAGAGATACACGGATTTAAGTCAAGATTATAAGAGATACACGGATTTAAGGGAAGATTATAAGAGATACACGGATTTAAGGGAAGGTTATCAGAGATACATGGATTTAAGGGAAGATTATAAGAGATACACGGATTTAAGGGACGATTATAAGAGATACACGGATTTAAGGCACGATTATAAGAGATACACGGATTTAAGGCACGATTATAAGAGATACACGGATTTAAGGGAAGATTATAAGAGATACACGGATTTAAGCGAAGATTATAAGAGATACACGGATTTAAGTTAAGATTATAAGAGATACACGGATTTAAGGGAAGATTATAAGAGATACACGGATTTAAGGGAAGATTATAAGAGATACACGGATTTAAGGCAAGATTATAAGAGATACATGGATTTAAGGGAAGATTATAAGAGATACACGGATTTAAGGGAAGATTATAAGAGATACACGGATTTAAGGGAAGATTATTAGAGATACACGGATTTAAGGGAAGATTATAAGAGATACACGGATTTAAGGGAAGATTATAAGAGATACATGGATTTAAGCGAAGATTATAAGAGATACACGGATTTAAGGTAAGATTATAAGAGATACACGGATTTAAGGCACGATTATAAGAGATACACGGATTTACGGCACGATTATAAGAGATACACGGATTTAAGGCACGATTATAAGACATACACGGATTTAAGGCACTATTATAAGAGATACACTGATTTAAGGGAAGGTTATAAAAGATACATGGATTTAAGGGAAGATCATAAGAGATACACGGATTTAAGGGACGATTATAAGAGATACACGGATTTAAGGGAAGATTATAAGAGATACACGCATTTAAGGGAATATTATAAGAGATACACGGATTTAAGGCACGATTATTAGAGATACAGGGATTTAAGGGAAGATTATAAGAGATACACGGATTTAAGGGAAGATTATAAGAGATACATGGATTTAAGGGAAGATTATAAGAGATACACGGATTTAAAAGAAGATGATAAGAGATACACGGATTTAAGGCAAGATTATAAGAGATACATGGATTTAAGGCACGATTATAAGAGATACACGGATTTAAGGGAAGATTATAAGAGATACACGGATTTAAGGCACGATTATAAGAGATACACGGATTTAAGGCACGATTATAAGACATACACGGATTTAAGGCACGATTATAAGAGATACACGGGTTTAAGGGAAGATTATTAGAGATACACGGATTTAAGGGAAGATTATAAGAGATACACGGATTTAAGGGAAGATTATAAGAGATACACGGATTTATGGCAAGATTATAAGAGATACACGGATGTAAGGCACGATTATAAGAGATACACGGATTTAAGGCACGATTATAAGACATACACGGATTTAAGGCACGATTATAAGAGATACACGGGTTTAAGGGAAGATTATTAGAGATACACGGATTTAAGGGAAGATTATAAGAGATACACGGATTTAAGGCAAGATTATAAGAGATACACGGATTTAAGGGAAGATTATAAGACATACACGGATTTAAGGCACGATTATAAGAGATACACGGATTTAAGGGAAGATTATAAGAGATACACGGATTTACGGAAAGATTATAAGAGATACATGGATTTAAGGCAAGATTATAAGCGATACACGGAATTAAGGGAAGATTATAAGAGATACACGGATTTAAGGCAAGATTATAAGAGATACATGGATTTAAGGCACGATTATAAGAGATACACGGATTTAAGGGAAGATTATAAGAGATACATGGATTTAAGGGAAGATTATAAGAGATACACGGATTTAAGGCAAGATTATAATAGATACACGGATTTAAGGGAAGATTATAAGTGATACACAGATTTAAGGCAAGATTATATGAGATACACGGATTTAAGGAACGATTATAAGAGATACACAGATTTAAGGCACGATTATAAGACATACACGGATTTAAGGGAAGATTATAAGAGGTACACGGATTTAAGTCAAGATTATAAGAGATACACGGATTTAAGGCACGATTATAAGAGATACACGGATTTAAGGGAAGATTATAAGAGATACACGGATTTAAGGGAAGATTATAAGAGATACACGGATTTAAGGGAAGATTATATGAGATACACGGACTTAAGTCAAGATTATAAGAGATACACGGATTTAAGGCACGATTATAAGAGATACACGGATTTAAGTAAAGATTATAAGAGATACACGGATTTACGGCACGATTATAAGAGATACACGGATTTAAGGGAAGATTATAAGAGATACACGGATTTAAGGGAAGATTATAAGAGATACACGGATTTAAGGGAAGATTATAAGAGATACACGGATTTAAGGGAAGGTTATCAGAGATACATGGATTTAAGGGAAGATTATAAGAGATACACGGATTTAAGGCACGATTATAAGAGATACACGGATTTAAGGCACGATTATAAGAGATACACGGATTTAAGGCACGATTATAAGAGATACACGGATTTAAGGGAAGATTATAAGAGATACACGGATTTAAGCGAAGATTATAAGAGATACACGGATTTAAGGTAAGATTATAAGAGATACACGGATTTAAGGGAAGATTATAAGAGATACACGGATTTAAGGGAAGATTATAAGAGATACACGGATTTAAGGCAAGATTATAAGAGATACATGGATTTAAGGGAAGATTATAAGAGATACACGGATTTAAGGGAAGATTATAAGAGATACACGGATTTAAGGAAAGATTATAAGAGATACACGGATTTAAGGCAAGATTATAAGAGATACACGGATTTAAGGCAGGATTATAAGAGATACACGGATTTAAGGCACGATTATAAGACATACACGGATTTAAGGCACGATTATGAGAGATACACGGGTTTAAGGGAAGATTATTAGAGATACACGGATTTAAGGGAAGATTATAAAAGATACACGGATTTAAGGGAAGATTATAAGACATACACGGATTTAAGGGAAGATTATAAGAGATACACGGATTTAAGGGAAGATTATAAGGGATACACGGATTTACGGCAAGATTATAAGAGATACATGGATTTAAGGCAAGATTATAAGAGATACACGGATTTAAGGGAAGATTATAAGAGATACACGGATTTAAGGCAAGATTATAAGAGATACACGGATTTAATGGAAGATTATAAGAGATACACGGATTTAAAGGAAGATTATAAGAGATACACGGATTTAATTAAGATTATAAGAGATACACGGATTTAAGGCACGATTATAAGAGATACACGGAGTTAAGGGAAGGTTATAAGAGATACATGGATTTAAGGGAAGATTATAAGAGAGACATGGATTTAAGGGAAGATTATAAGAGATACACGGATTTAAGGGAAGATTATAAGAGCTACACGGATTGAAGGCAAGATTATAAGAGTTACATGGATTTAAGGTAAGATTATAAGTGATACACGGATTTAAGGCAAGATTATAAGTGATACACGGATTTAAGGCA
This sequence comes from Acanthosepion esculentum, assembly GCA_964036315.1. NCBI lineage: Eukaryota > Metazoa > Mollusca > Cephalopoda > Sepiida > Sepiidae > Acanthosepion > Acanthosepion esculentum. The sequence goes on from OZ038513.1 coordinate 22,359,731, forward strand.
CGATTATAAGAGATACACGGATTTCAGGCACGATTATAAGAGATACACGGATTTAAGGCACGATTATAAGAGATACACGGATTTAAGGGAAGATTATAAGAGATACACGGATTTAAGGGAAGATTATTAGAGATACACGGATTTAAGGGAAGATTATAAGAGATACACGGATTTAAGGGAAGATTATAAGAGATACACGGATTTAAGTCAAGATTATAAGAGATACACGGATTTAAGGTACGATTATAAGAGATACACGGATTTAAGGGAAGATTATAAGAGATACACGGATTTAAGGGAAGGTTATAAGAGATACATTGATTTAAGGGAAGATTATAAGAGATACATGGATTTAAGGCACGATTATAAGACATACACGGATTTAAGGCACGATTATAAGAGATACACGGATTTAAGGGAAGATTATAAGAGATACACGGATTTAAGGGAAGATTATAAGAGATACACGGATTTAAGGCAAGATTATAAGAGATACACGGATTTAAGGGAAGATTATAAGACATACACGGATTTAAGGCACGATTATAAGAGATACACGGATTTAAGGGAAGATTATAAGAGATGCACGGATTTAAGGCACGATTATAAGAGATACACGGAATTAAGGAAAGATTATAAGAGATACATGGATTTAAGGGAAGATTATAAGAGATACACGGATTTAAGGCAAGATTATAAAAGATACACGGATTTAAGGGAAGATTATAAGTGATACACGGATTTAAGGCAAGATTATAAGAGATACACGGATTTCAGGCACGATTATAAGAGATACATGGATTTACGGCAAGATGATAAGAGATACATGGATTTAAGGCAAGATTATAAGAGATACACGGATTTAAGGGAAGATTATAAGAGATACACGGATTTAAGGGAAGATTATATGAGATACACGGATTTAAGGGAAGATTATATGAGATACACGGATTTAAGTCAAGATTATAAGAGATACACAGATTTAAGGCACGATTATAAGAGATACACGGATTTAAGGGAAGATTTTAAGAGATACACGGATTTAAGGGAAAATTATAAGAGATACACGGATTTAAGGGAAGATTATAAGAGATATACGGATTTCATGGAAGATTATAAGAGATACACGGATTTAAGGGAAGGTTATAAGAGATACAAGGATTTAAGGGAAGATCATAAAAGATACACGGATTTAAGGGACGATTATAAGAGATACACGGATTTAAGGCACGATTATAAGAGATACACGGATTTAAGAGAAGATTATAAGAGATACACGGATTTAAGGGAAGATTATAAGAGATACACGGATTTAAGGGAAGATTGTAAGAGATACACGGATTTAAGGTAAGATTATAAGAGATACTCGGATTTAAGGCACGATTATAAGAGATACACGGATTTACGGCACGATTATAAGAGATACACGGATTTAAGGGAAGATTATAAGAGATACACGGATTTAAGGGAATATTATAAGAGATACACGGATTTAAGGCACGATTATTAGAGATACACGGATTTAAGGGAAGATTATAAGAGATACATGGATTTAAGGGAAGATTATAAGAGATACACGGATTTAAGGGAAGATGATAAGAGATACACGGATTTAAGGCAAGATTATAAGAGATACATGGATTTAAGGCACGATTATAAGAGATACACGGATTTAAGGGAAGATTATAAGAGATACACGGATTTAAGGCACGATTATAAGAGATACACGGATTTAAGGCACGATTATAAGACATACACGGATTTAAGGCACGATTATAAGAGATACACGGGTTTAAGGGAAGATTATTAGAGATACACGGATTTAAGGGAAGATTATAAGAGATACATGGATTTAAGGGAAGATTATAAGAGATACACGGATTTAAGGCAAGATTATAAGAGATACACGGATTTAAGGCAAGATTATAAGAGATACACGGATTTAAGGCAAGATTATAAGAGATACACGGATGTAAGGCACGAGTATAAGAGATACACGGATTTAAGGCACGATTATAAGACATACACGGATTTAAGGCACGATTATAAGAGATACACGGGTTTAAGGGAAGATTATTAGAGATACACGGATTTAAGGGAAGATTATAAGAGATACACGGATTTAAGGCAAGATTATAAGAGATACACGGATTTAAGGGAAGATTATAAGACATACACGGATTTAAGGCACGATTATAAGAGATACACGGATTTAAGGGAAGATTATAAGAGATACACGGATTTACGGAAAGATTATAAGAGATACATGGATTTAAGGCAAGATTATAAGAGATACACGGATTTAAGGGAAGATTATAAGAGATACACGGATTTAAGTGAAGATTATAAGAGATACACGGATTTACGGCACGATTATAAGAGATACACGGTTTTAAGGGAAGATTATAAGAGATACACGGATTTAAGGGAAGATTATAAGAGATACACGGATTTAAGGGAAGATTATAAGAGATACACGGATTGAAGGGAAGATTATAAGAGATACACGGATTTAAGGGAAGGTTATCAGAGATACATGGATTTAAGGGAAGATTATAAGTGATACACGGATTTAAGGGACGATTATAAGAGATACACGGATTTAAGGCACGATTATAAGAGATACACGGATTTAAGGCAAGATTATAACAGATACACGGATTTGAGGGAAGATTATAAGAGATACACGGATTTAAGCGAAGATTATAAGAGATACACGGATTTAAGGGAAGATTATAAGAGATACACGGATTTAAGGGAAGATTATTAGAGATACACGGATTTAAGGGAAGATTATAAGAGATACACGGATTTAAGTCAAGATTATAAGAGATACACGGATTTAAGGCGCGATTATAAGAGATACACGGATTTAAGGGAAGATTATAAGAGATACACGGATTTAAGGGAATGTTTATAAGAGATACATTGATTTAAGGGAAGATTATAAGAGATACATGGATTTAAGGCACGATTATAAGACATACACGGATTTAAGGCACGATTATAAGAGATACACGGATTTAAGGGAAGATTATAAGAGATACACGGATTTAAGGGAAGATTATAAGAGATACACGGATTTAAGGCAAGATTATAAGAGATACACGGATTTAAGGGAAGATTATAAGACATACACGGATTTAAGGCACGATTATAAGAGATACACGGATTTAAGGGAAGATTATAAGAGATGCACGGATTTAAGGCACGATTATAAGAGATACACGGAATTAAGGGAAGATTATAAGAGATACATGGATTTAAGGCAAGATTATAAGAGATACACGGATTTAAGGGAAGATTATAAGAGATACATGGATTTAAGGGAAGATTATAAGAGATACACGGATTTAAGGCAAGATTATAAGAGATACACGGATTTAAGGGAAGATTATAAGTGATACACGGATTTAAGGTAAGATTATAAGAGATACACGGATTTAAGGCACGATTATAAGAGATACACGGATTTAAGGCACGATTATAAGAGATACACGGATTTAAGGGAAGATTATAAGAGATACACGGATTTAAGGCAAGATTATAAGAGATACATGGATTTAAGTCACGATTATAAGAGATACACGGATTTAAGGGAAGATTATAAGAGATATATGGATTTAAGGGAAGATTATAAGAGATACACGGATTTAAGGCAAGATTATAAGAGATACACGGATTTAAGGGAAGATTATAAGAGATACACGGATTTAAGGGAAGATTATATGAGATACACGGATTTAAGGGAAGATTATATGAGATACACGGATTTAAGTCAAGATTATAAGAGATACACAGATTTAAGGCACGATTATAAGAGATACACGGATTTAAGGGAAGATTATAAGAGATACACGGATTTAAGGGAAAATTATAAGAGATACACGGATTTAAGGGAAGATTATAAGAGATATACGGATTTAATGGAAGATTATAAGAGATACACGGATTTAAGGGAAGGTTATAAGAGATACAAGGATTTAAGGGAAGATCATAAAAGATACACGGATTTAAGGGACGATTATAAGAGATACACGGATTTAAGGCACGATTATAAGAGATACACGGATTTAAGAGAAGATTATAAGAGATACACGGATTTAAGGGAAGATTATAAGAGATACACGGATTTAAGGGAAGATTATAAGAGATACACGGATTTAAGGTAAGATTATAAGAGATACTCGGATTTAAGGCACGATTATAAGAGATACACGGATTTACGGCACGATTATAAGAGATACACGGATTTAAGGGAAGATTATAAGAGATACACGGATTTAAGGGAATATTATAAGAGATACACGGATTTAAGGCACGATTATTAGAGATACACGGATTTAAGAGAAGATTATAAGAGATACACGGATTTAAGGGAAGATTATAAGAGATACATGGATTTAAGGGAAGATTATAAGAGATACACGGATTTAAGGGAAGATGATAAGAGATACACGGATTTAAGGCAAGATTATAAGAGATACATGGATTTAAGGCACGATTATAAGAGATACACGGATTTAAGGGAAGATTATAAGAGATACACGGATTTAAGGCACGATTATAAGAGATACACGGATTTAAGGCACGATTATAAGACATACACGGATTTAAGGCACGGTTATAAGAGATACACGGGTTTAAGGGAAGATTATTAGAGATACACGGATTTAAGGGAAGATTATAAGAGATACATGGATTTAAGGGAAGATTATAAGAGATACACGGATTTAAGGCAAGATTATAAGAGATACACGGATTTAAGGCAAGATTATAAGAGATACACGGATTTAAGGCAAGATTATAAGAGATACACGAATGTAAGGCACGATTATAAGAGATACACGGATTTAAGGCACGATTATAAGACATACACGGATTTAAGGCACGATTATAAGAGATACACGGGTTTAAGGGAAGATTATTAGAGATACACGGATTTAAGGGAAGATTATAAGAGATACACGGATTTAAGGCAAGATTATAAGAGATACACGGATTTAAGGGAAGATTATAAGACATACACGGATTTAAGGCACGATTATAAGAGATACACGGATTTAAGGGAAGATTATAAGAGATACACGGATTTACGGAAAGATTATAAGAGATACATGGATTTAAGGCAAGATTATAAGAGATACACGGATTTATGGGAAGATTATAAGAAATACACGGATTTAAGGCAAGATTATAAGAGATACATGGATTTAAGGCACGATTATAAGAGATACACGGATTTAAGGGAAGATTATAAGAGATACATGGATTTAAGGGAAGATTATAAGAGATACACGGATTTAAGGCAAGATTATAAGAGATACACGGATTTAAGGGAAGATTATAAGTGATACACAGATTTAAGGCAAGATTATATGAGATACACGGATTTAAGGAACGATTATAAGAGATACACAGATTTAAGGCACGATTATAAGACATACACGGATTTAAGGGAAGATTATAAGAGATACACGGATTTAAGTCAAGATTATAAGAGATACACGGATTTAAGGCACGATTATAAGAGATACACGGATTTAAGGGAAGATTATAAGAGATACACGGATTTAAGGGAAGATTATAAGAAATACACGGATTTAAGGGAAGATTATATGAGATACACGGATTTAAGTCAAGATTATAAGAGATACACGGATTTAAGGCACGATTATAAGAGATACACGGATTTAAGTGAAGATTATAAGAGATACACGGATTTACGGCACGATTATAAGAGATACACGGTTTTAAGGGAAGATTATAAGAGATACACGGATTTAAGGGAAGATTATAAGAGATACACGGATTTAAGGGAAGATTATAAGAGATACACGGATTTAAGGGAAGATTATAAGAGATACACGGATTTAAGGGAAGGTTATCAGAGATACATGGATTTAAGGGAAGATTATAAGAGATACACGGATTTAAGGGACGATTATAAGAGATACACGGATTTAAGGCACGATTATAAGAGATACACGGATTTAAGGCACGATTATAACAGATACACGGATTTGAGGGAAGATTATAAGAGATACACGGATTTAAGCGAAGATTATAAGAGATACACGGATTTAAGGTAAGATTATAAGAGATACACGGATTTAAGGCACGATTATAAGAGACACGGATTTACGGCACGATTATAAGAGATACGCGGATTTAAGGCACGATTATAAGACATACACGGATTTAAGGCACGATTATAAGAGATACACGGATTTAAGGGAAGATTATAAGAGATACACGGATTTAAGGCACGATTATAAGAGATACACGGATTTAAGGCACGATTATAAGACATACACGGATTTAAGGCACGGTTATAAGAGATACACGGGTTTAAGGGAAGATTATTAGAGATACACGGATTTAAGGGAAGATTATAAGAGATACATGGATTTAAGGGAAGATTATAAGAGATACACGGATTTAAGGCAAGATTATAAGAGATACACGGATTTAAGGTAAGATTATAAGAGATACACGGATTTAAGGCAAGATTATAAGAGATACACGAATGTAAGGCACGATTATAAGAGATACACGGATTTAAGGCACGATTATAAGACATACACGGATTTAAGGCACGATTATAAGAGATACACGGGTTTAAGGGAAGATTATTAGAGATACACGGATTTAAGGGAAGATTATAAGAGATACACGGATTTAAGGCAAGATTATAAGAGATACACGGATTTAAGGTAAGATTATAAGACATACACGGATTTAAGGCACGATTATAAGAGATACACGGATTTAAGGGAAGATTATAAGAGATACACGGATTTACGGAAAGATTATAAGAGATACATGGATTTAAGGCAAGATTATAAGAGATACACGGATTTATGGGAAGATTATAAGAAATACACGGATTTAAGGCAAGATTATAAGAGATACATGGATTTAAGGCACGATTATAAGAGATACACGGATTTAAGGGAAGATTATAAGAGATACATGGATTTAAGGGAAGATTATAAGAGATACACGGATTTAAGGCAAGATTATAAGAGATACACGGATTTAAGGGAAGATTATAAGTGATACACAGATTTAAGGCAAGATTATATGAGATACACGGATTTAAGGAACGATTATAAGAGATACACAGATTTAAGGCACGATTATAAGACATACACGGATTTAAGGGAAGATTATAAGAGATACACGGATTTAAGTCAAGATTATAAGAGATACACGGATTTAAGGCACGATTATAAGAGATACACGGATTTAAGGGAAGATTATAAGAGATACACGGATTTAAGAGAAGATTATAAGAAATACACGGATTTAAGGGAAGATTATATGAGATACACGGATTTAAGTCAAGATTATAAGAGATACACGGATTTAAGGCACGATTATAAGAGATACACGGATTTAAGTGAAGATTATAAGAGATACACGGATTTACGGCACGATTATAAGAGATACACGGTTTTAAGGGAAGATTATAAGAGATACACGGATTTAAGGGAAGATTATAAGAGATACACGGATTTAAGGGAAGATTATAAGAGATACACGGATTTAAGGGAAGATTATAAGAGATACACGGATTTAAGGGAAGGTTATCAGAGATACATGGATTTAAGGGAAGATTATAAGAGATACACGGATTTAAGGGACGATTATAAGAGATACACGGATTTAAGGCACGATTATAAGAGATACACGGATTTAAGGCACGATTATAACAGATACACGGATTTGAGGGAAGATTATAAGAGATACACGGATTTAAGCGAAGATTATAAGAGATACACGGATTTAAGGTAAGATTATAAGAGATACACGGATTTAAGGCACGATTATAAGAGACACGGATTTACGGCACGATTATAAGAGATACGGGGATTTAAGGCACGATTATAAGACATACACGGATTTAAGGCACGATTATAAGAGATACACGGGTTTAAGGGAAGATTATTAGAGATACACGGATTTAAGGGAAGATTATAAGAGGTACATGGATTTAAGGGAAGATTATAAGAGATACACGGATTTAAGGGAAGATTATAAGAGATACACGGATTTAAGGGAAGATTATAAGAGATACACGGATTTAAGGCAAGATTATAAGAGATACACGGATTTAAGGCAGCATTATAAGAGATACACGGATTTAAGGCACGATTATAAGACATACACGGATTTAAGGCACGATTATGAGAGATACACGGGTTTAAGGGAAGATTATTAGAGATACACGGATTTAAGGGAAGATTATAAAAGATACACGGATTTAAGGGAAGATTATAAGACATACACGGATTTAAGGCACGATTATAAGAGATACACGGATTTAAGGGAAGATTATAAGAGATACACGGATTTACGGCAAGATTATAAGAGATACATGGATTTAAGGCAAGATTATAAGAGATACACGGATTTAAGGGAAGATTATAAGAGATACACGGATTTAAGGCAAGATTATAAGAGATACACGGATTTAATGGAAGATTATAAGAGATACACGGATTTAAAGGAAGATTATAAGAGATACACGGATTTAATTAAGATTATAAGAGATACACGGATTTAAGGCACGATTATAAGAGATACACGGAGTTAAGGGAAGGTTATAAGAGATACATGGATTTAAGGGAAGATTATAAGAGATACACGCATTTAAGGCACGATTATAAGAGATACACGGATTTAAGGCATGATTATAAGAGATACACGGATTTAAGGGAAGATTATAAGAGAGACATGTATTTAAGGGAAGATTATAAGAGATACACGGATTTAAGGGAAGATTATAAGAGCTACACGGATTGAAGGCAAGATTATAAGAGTTACATGGATTTAAGGGAAGATTATAAGTGATACACGGATTTAAGGCAAGATTATAAGTGATACACGGATTTAAGGCACGATTATAAGAGATACACGGATTTAAGGCACGATTATAAGAGATACACGGATTTAAGGCACGATTATAAGAGATACACGGATTTAAGGGAAGATTATAAGAGATACACGGATTTAAGGGAAGATTATTAGAGATACACGGATTTAAGGGAAGATTATAAGAGATACACGGATTTAAGTCAAGATTATAAGAGATACACGGATTTAAGGCGCGATTATAAGAGATACACGGATTTAAGGGAAGATTATAAGAGATACACGGATTTAAGGGAATGTTTATAAGAGATACATTGATTTAAGGGAAGATTATAAGAGATACATGGATTTAAGGCACGATTATAAGACATACACGGATTTAAGGCACGATTATAAGAGATACACGGATTTAAGGGAAGATTATAAGAGATACACGGATTTAAGGCAAGATTATAAGAGATACACGGATTTAAGGGAAGATTATAAGACATACACGGATTTAAGGCACGATTATAAGAGATACACGGATTTAAGGGAAGATTATAAGAGATGCACGGATTTAAGGCACGATTATAAGAGATACACGGAATTAAGGGAAGATTATAAGAGATACATGGATTTAAGGCAAGATTATAAGAGATACACGGATTTAAGGGAAGATTATAAGAGATACATGGATTTAAGGGAAGATTATAAGAGATACACGGATTTAAGTCAAGATTATAAGAGATACACGGATTTAAGGGAAGATTATAAGTGATACACGGATTTAAGGTAAGATTATAAGAGATACACGGATTTAAGGCACGATTATAAGAGATACACGGATTTAAGGCACGATTATAAGAGATACACGGATTTAAGGGAAGATTATAAGAGATACACGGATTTAAGGCAAGATTATAAGAGATACATGGATTTAAGGCACGATTATAAGAGATACACGGATTTAAGGGAAGATTATAAGAGATACATGGATTTAAGGGAAGATTATAAGAGATACACGGATTTAAGGCAAGATTATAAGAGATACACGGATTTAAGGGAAGATTATAAGTGATACACGGATTTAAGGTAAGATTATAAGAGATACACGGATTTAAGGCACGATTATAAGAGATACACGGATTTAAGGCACGATTATAAGACATACACGGATTTCAGGCACGATTATAAGAGATACACGGATTTAAGGGTAGATTATAAGAGATACACGGATTTAAGGCACGATTATAAGAGATACACGGATTTAAGGCACGATTATAAGAGATACATGGATTTACGGGAAGATTATAAGAGATACATGGATTTAAGGCAAGATTATAAGAGATACACGGATTTAAGGGAAGATTATATGAGATACACGGACTTAAGGGAAGATTATATGAGATACACGGATTTAAGTCAAGATTATAAGAGATACACAGATTTAAGGCACGATTATAAGAGATACACGGATTTAAGGGAAGATTATAAGCGATACACGGATTTAAGGGAAGATTATAAGAGATACACGGATTTAAGGGAAGGTTATAAGAGATACATGGATTTAAGGGAAGATTATAAGAGATACACGGATTTAAGGCACGATTATAAGAGATACACGGATTTAAGGCACGATTATAAGAGATACACGGTTTTAAGAGAAGATTATAAGAGATACACGGATTTAAGGGAAGATTATAAGAGATACACGGATTTAAGGGAAGATTATAAGAGATACACGGATTTAAGGTAAGATTATAAGAGATACTCGGATTTAAGGCACGATTATAAGAGATACACGGATTTACGGCACGATTATAAGAGATACACGGATTTAAGGGAAGATTATAAGAGATACACGGATTTAAGGGAATATTATAAGAGATACACGGATTTAAGGCACGATTATTAGAGATACACGGATTTAAGGGAAGATTATAAGAGATACACGGATTTAAGGGAAGATTATAAGAGATACATGGATTTAAGGGAAGATTATAAGAGATACACGGATTTAAGGGAAGATGATAAGAGATACACGGATTTAAGGTAAGATTATAAGAGATACATGGATTTAAGGCACGATTGTAAGAGATACACGGATTTAAGGGAAGATTATAAGAGATACACGGATTTAAGGCACGATTATAAGAGATACACGGATTTAAGGCACGATTATAAGAGATACACGGATTTAAGGCACGATTATAAGAGATACACGGGTTTAAGGGAAGATTATTAGAGATACACGGATTTAAGGGAAGATTATAAGAGATACATGGATTTAAGGGAAGATTATAAGAGATACACGGATTTAAGGCAAGATTATAAGAGATACACGGATTTAAGGGAAGATTATAAGAGATACACGGATTTAAGGCAAGATTATAAGAGATACACGGATTTAAGGCACGATTATAAGAGATACACGGATTTAAGGCACGATTATAAGACATACACGGATTTAAGGCACGATTATAAGAGATACACGGGTTTAAGGGAAGATTATTAGAGATACACGGATTTAAGGGAAGATTATAAGAGATACACGGATTTAAGGCAAGATTATAAGAGATACACGGATTTAAGGGAAGATTATAAGACATACACGGATTTAAGGCACGATTATAAGAGATACACGGATTTAAGGGAAGATTATAAGAGATACACGGATTTACGGCAAGATTATAAGAGATACATGGATTTAAGGCAAGATTATAAGAGATACACGGATTTAAGGGAAGATTATAAGAGATACACGGATTTAAGGGAAGATTATAAGAGATACATGGATTTAAGGCACGATTATAAGAGATACACGGATTTAAGGGAAGATTATAAGAGATACACGGATTTAAGGGAAGATGATAAGAGATACACGGATTTAAGGCAAGATTATAAGAGATACATGGATTTAAGGCACGATTATAAGAGATACACGGATTTAAGGGAAGATTATAAGAGATACACGGATTTAAGGCACGATTATAAGAGATACACGGATTTAAGGCACGATTATAAGACATACACGGATTTAAGGCACGATTATAAGAGATACACGGGTTTAAGGGAAGATTATTAGAGATACACGGATTTAAGGGAAGATTATAAGAGATACATGGATTTAAGGGAAGATTATAAGAGATACACGGATTTAAGGCCAGATTATAAGAGATACACGGATTTAAGGGAAGATTATAAGAGATACACGCATTTAAGGCAAGATTATAAGAGATACACGGATTTAAGGCACGATTATAAGAGATACATGGATTTAAGGCACGATTATAAGACATACACGGATTTAAGGCACGATTATAAGACATACACGGATTTAAGGGAAGATTATAAGAGATACACGGATTTAAGTCAAGATTATAAGGGATACACGGATTTAAGGCACGATTATAAGAGATACACGGATTTAAGGGAAGATTATAAGAGATACACGGATTTAAGGGAAGATTATAAGAGATACACGGATTTAAGGGAAGATTATATGAGATACACGGATTTAAGTCAAGATTATAAGAGATACACGGATTTAAGGCACGATTATAAGAGATACACGGATTTAAGTGAAGATTATAAGAGACACACGGATTTACGGCACGATTATAAGAGATACACGGATTTAAGGGAAGATTATAAGAGATACACGGATTTAAGGGAAGATTATAAGAGATACACGGATTTAAGGGAAGATTATAAGAGATACACGGATTTAAGGGAAGGTTATCAGAGATACATGGATTTAAGGGAAGATTATAAGTGATACACGGATTTAAGGGACGATTATAAGAGATACACGGATTTAAGGCACGATTATAAGAGATACACGGATTTAAGAGAAGATTATAAGAGATACACGGATTTAAGGCACGATTATAAGAGATACACGGATTTAAGCGAAGATTATAAGAGATACACGGATTTAAGGTAAGATTATAAGAGATACACGGATTTAAGGCACGATTATAAGAGATACACGGATTTACGGCACGATTATAAGAGATACACGGATTTAAGGGAAGATTATAAGAGATACACGGATTTAAGGGAATATTATAAGAGATACACGGATTTAAGGCACGATTATAAGAGATACACGGATTTAAGGGAAGATTATAAGAGATACACGGATTAAAGGCAAGATTATAAGAGATATATGGATTTAAGGCACGATTATAAGAGATACACGGATTTAAGGGAAGATTATAAGAGATACACGGATTTAAGGCACGATTATAAGAGATACACGGATTTAAGGCACGATTATAAGAGATACACGGATTTAAGGCACGATTATAAGAGATACACGGGTTTAAGGGAAGATTATTAGAGACACACGGATTTAAGGGAAGATTATAAGAGATACATGGATTTAAGGGAAGATTATAAGAGATACACGGATTTAAGGCAAGATTATAAGAGATACACGGATTTAAGGGAAGATTATAAGAGATACACGGATTTAAGGCAAGATTATAAGAGATACACGGATTTAAGGCACGATTATAAGAGATACACGGATTTAAGGCACGATTATAAGACATACACGGATTTAAGGCAAGATTATAAGAGATACACGGATTTAACGGAAGATTATAAGACATACACGGATTTAAGGCACGATTATAAGAGATACACGGATTTAAGGGAAGATTATAAGAGATACACGGATTTACGGCAAGATTATAAGAGATACATGGATTTAAGGCAAGATTATAAGAGATACACGGATTTAAGGGAAGATTATAAGAGATACACGGATTTAAGGCAAGATTATAAGAGATACATCGATTTAAGGCACGATTATAAGAGATACACGGATTTAAGGGAAGATTATAAGAGATACACGGATTTAAGGGAAGATGATAAGAGATACACGGATTTAAGGCAAGATTATAAGAGATACATGGATTTAAGGCACGATTATAAGAGATACACGGATTTAAGGGAAGATTATAAGAGATACACGGATTTAAGGCACGATTATAAGAGATACACGGATTTAAGGCACGATTATAAGACATACACGGATTTAAGGCACGATTATAAGAGATACACGGGTTTAAGGGAAGATTATTAGAGATACACGGATTTAAGTGAAGATTATAAGAGATACATGGATTTAAGGGAAGATTATAAGAGATACACGGATTTAAGGCAAGATTATAAGAGATACACGGATTTAAGGGAAGATTATAAGAGATACACGCATTTAAGGCAAGATTATAAGAGATACACGGATTTAAGGCACGATTATAAGAGATACATGGATTTAAGGCACGATTATAAGACATACACGGATTTAAGGCACGATTATAAGACATACACGGATTTAAGGGAAGATTATAAGAGATACACGGATTTAAGTCAAGATTATAAGAGATACACGGATTTAAGGCACGATTATAAGAGATACACGGATTTAAGGGAAGATTATAAGAGATACACGGATTTAAGGGAAGATTATAAGAGATACACGGATTTAAGGGAAGATTATATGAGATACACGGATTTAAGTCAAGATTATAAGAGATACACCGATTTAAGGCACGATTATAAGAGATACACGGATTTAAGTGAATATTATAAGAGACACACGGATTTACGGCACGATTATAAGAGATACACGGATTTAAGGGAAGATTATAAGAGATACACGGATTTAAGGGAAGATTATAAGAGATACACGGATTTAAGGGAAGATTATAAGAGATACACGGATTTAAGGGAAGGTTATCAGAGATACATGGATTTAAGGGAAGATTATAAGTAATACACGGATTTAAGGGACGATTATAAGAGATACACGGATTTAAGGCACGATTATAAGAGATACACGGATTTAAGAGAAGATTATAAGAGATACACGGATTTAAGGCACGATTATAAGAGATACACGGATTTAAGCGAAGTTTATAAGAGATACACGGATTTAAGGTAAGATTATAAGAGATACACGGATTTAAGGCACGATTATAAGAGATACACGGATTTACGGCACGATTATAAGAGATACACGGATTTAAGGGAAGATTATAAGAGATACACGGATTTAAGGGAATATTATAAGAGATACACGGATTTAAGGCACGATTATAAGAGATACACGGATTTAAGGGAAGATTATAAGAGATACACGGATTTAAGGGAAGATTATAAGAGATACACGGATTTAAGGGAAGATGATAAGAGATACACGGATTAAAGGCAAGATTATAAGAGATACATGGATTTAAGGCACGATTATAAGAGATACACGGATTTAAGGGAAGATTATAAGAGATACACGGATTTAAGGCACGATTATAAGAGATACACGGATTTAAGGCACGATTATAAGACATACACGGATTTAAGGCACGATTATAAGAGATACACGGGTTTAAGGGAAGATTATTAGAGATACACGGATTTAAGGGAAGATCATAAGAGATACATGGATTTAAGGGAAGATTATAAGAGATACACGGATTTAAGGGAAGATTATAAGAGATACACGGATTTAAGGCAAGATTATAAGAGATACACGGATTTAAGGCACGATTATAAGAGATACACGGATTTAAGGCACGATTATAAGACATACACGGATTTAAGGCACGATTTTGAGAGATACACGGGTTTAAGGGAAGATTATTAGAGATACACGGATTTAAGGGAAGATTATAAGAGATACACGGATTTAAGGCAAGATTATAAAAGATACACGGATTTAAGGGAAGATTATAAGACATACACGGATTTAAGGCACGATTATAAGAGATACACGGATTTAAGGGAAGATTATAAGAGATACACGGATTTAAGGGAAGATTATAAGAGATACACGGATTTAAGGCAAGATTATAAGAGATACACGGATTTAATGGAAGATTATAAGAGATACACGGATTTAAAGGAAGATTATAAGAGATACACGGATTTAAGCCACGATTATAAGAGATACACGGATTTACGGCAAGATTATAAGAGATACATGGATTAAAGCAAGAGTATACAGCGTACTAGATTGTCTCTGTCTGTCTGTCTGTCTGTCTGTCTCTCTCTCATATTTGGTTTTTGATTATTAGTGTTGGCAACCCAGGGAGGATGAGAATTCATAGACAACATTATTTTACATGGGGGTAGGGAATTATAAGGCCCTAGGTAATAATTAAGTTAGATGTTTTAAATTTGTTTTAATAGTATGATAAATCTTAGGTGTTTGTTTGGATCATTGACGGTTATTGAGTGAATCATGTTTTTAATTGCTTTTTCCTCCTGCTTATAATTAGGGTGTATTTGGTTACGATAATGGTATGTTTATTTTTGTTTGCGTTATGGAGTGCGTCTGGCGTCATGTTTTCCAAATTTTGTTTAGGTTAATTTTATTTCTTCATCGATGACGTGGTTAGGGAAATTATTGTTGATTAGGGTTTGTTTAATGTTGCTTAGTTCCTTAGAGAATAATATGCCAGAAGAAGAGATTACTTTGGCTCGGAAAATCATACCTTTTATAACAGCTATTTTGTATCTGTTATGATATTCACTTTTGTAGCTGAGTAAACACAAGTTCCTTCTAGTGTTTTTTATTTGTTTGTTTTTCGTTTTGTTTTTTGTAAAGAGAGTTGATAAAATGATGGCTATTGGCATTGACTAATACGCCAAAGAAAAGGATTTTATTGTTAATTTTGAATCCTTAAATATAGTGTAGGACAGAGTTATTCTCAAAGGGTATTTTCAATTTTTAAAATTTTTCTAATATGAATATGTCGTCGATATAGCGTGCGTATGGAGGGGGGCTTCGGTTAATTATTGAAGACTTTGTTTTCCACATGGCACGTGTAAAAATTAGATAGAGTCGATCCAAGTGCTACGCCCATCGTTACACCGTCAGTTTGTGTATAAATGTTGCCATCTTTTTTCTTTTATGTGACGTATCCTTTCTGGACGTAGGCGATCATGGCTCTCCACTTCTTTCTGTCCTTCGTAAGTTTGGTCTTTTTGTTATTTCTCCCAGATCCTGTTCTCCCATCCACTTGCTTAAACCCGTTGCTTTCCCTTGTCCTCTTTCCCTCTATCCGCCCCGTGAGTATCAAATTTTCCAAGCCATCCTTTCTTATTTCGTTTCCCAGAAATTTCAGCTGCCTCTTCTTCATGTTAAGTTTCCTCTTTGTTTGCATCCTCTCTAAAACCTCATCGTTGCTCACGCGATCGGTCCATGGTGGCCTTAGCATCCTTCTGTAGAACCATACCTCTGTTGCTTCGAGTCTCTTCTTCATCTTTGTGGAGACCGTCCAACATTCGCTGTCGTAAAGGAGGACAGATATTACGTAGTAGTTCAGTACTCTTTTCTTTGCTACCAATGAAATCCCCCCTGTCTCGTAATATTCTGCCTAGCTTTTAGAATGCGTCTTTGGCCATCCCAAAACGCCTTCGGATGTCAGCGTCGCACTTACCTCTGTCAAAACACTTCCCAGATATTCAAAATTCCGCACTTGCTTGATTTTAGTTTCCCCGACCTGTAAATCATATTTTGGGCTCATCTTTTTACTGATGACCATGCATTCTGTCTTCTTGTAGCTTATGCTTAGTCCTTTCTTCTCGTTCTCCTTCGCTACCTTCTGTAGGAGATTTTGCAGTTTCCTTTCTGTGTCTGCTATCAGCACTATATCATCTGCGTATTTTATGTTGTTAAGATTGTGGCCGCCAATGATGAATCCTTGTAGGATTTCCAGTTCTCTCAGAATTGCCTCGCTGTATAGGTTGAATAAGTCCGGTGAGAAGACACATCCTTGCCTTATGCCCCTTTCTATTTTTGTGTATCTACTGAATTCATTTTTTATCTTTATGCAGACGGTTTGCTGCCAGTAGAGATTTTAAGGTTGCTGAGCAGTTCCAACAGGTCTTTGTGGCGTACTTTGTCAAACGCCTTTGCGTAGTCTATAAAGCACAGGTACACGTTCTTCCGCATTTATATTGCTCTTTTTGATAACATGTTGAGCATGAATATCGTGTTCCTTGTTCCGGTGTCTTTAACGAACCCGTACTGTTCTTGTTCTATCTCTGGTCTGATTCTGCTGCGCGCTCTACTCATCAGAATACGGATGATGAGTTTTGTTATGTGGCTCATTAGGCTGATTGCTCGGTAGAATTCACATTCGTTTGCGCCTGGCTTCTAAGACAGTGCTATGAAAATATATCTACTGAGATCTTCTAGTATATCCCCACTGTTGTAGAGTTCATTTGTTAATTCAGTAATCTTGGCTATGCCCAAATCATCTAAGGCTGTCAGCATCTCTGTTACAATTCCGTCTGGCCCTGTCACCTTGTTTCTGTTCAATTTGGCCAGTGCTGCTTCTAATTCGGTTTTTAGAATTTCAGGCCCGTCGGTAATTCTCTCTCTTGCCGGTTTTTCTCTTTCGTCGTGGAAGAGTTCTCCAATATGTTCGTTCCAGCGTTGAAGATTTTTTCCTTCTCTAATATGAGCGTTCGATCCTTGGATTTTATTCAGCCTGTTGACGAGCATGTCTTCTATCCTATTCGTTCCTTTATTTTTTATGCATATCTCTTTTGTTGGTGGTACTCAATCTCTCTATTTCTGCACAGTTTTTGTTTCGCCACTATTCTTTAGCCTGCCTGCATTTGGTCCTTATTTCGTTGTGTAGTTTCCTGTATTCCGTTCTGTATCTTGGCAGAATTTTCTGTCTCTATTGCATCATGTCGAGAATCTCATCAGTGATCCATTCGTTTTTTTTTCTTCGTCCATTCTCCTTTGTGATGATATCGTTTGCTGATGTCACTAAAGCTTCTTTTAGTGCGTCCCATTTCTAGTGTGTCCCTCGTATCTTCAGTTCACACTATCCATATATTTTTCCTCCAGGTTCGGGTCGCTCAGGAGTTTGTTGTACTGCAATTTGGATGCTGCATTAGGCTTCTTCTGTTTACAGAGTTTCATCTTTAGTTTACATGTAACAGGGTGATGGTCGCTTCCGCAGTTGGCACTTGGGTAGGTTTTGCAGTGAACCATTGCATTCCCGAGTCTTTGTTGATAGTCAATTTGGTTTTTATTTTCTCTTCATGTCCATAATCGTCTCGGATGTTCTTGGAACCATATGTTGGCTATTACCTGGTCATTGACCGTGTACCATTGGACTCATTTTTCACCGCGTTCGTTACGGGTTCCCAGTCCAAATTTGCCAGCTATATCCCCTGCCCCCTCTCTGCTTACTTTGGTGTTCAGGTCTCTCATGATAACTATGACTTGTAATTTGCAATGAGCCTTGGCGTTGTCTAGCATGGAATAGAAAGATTCGATTTATTTTTCCTTACTTTGTGCTGTCGGTGCATAAACCATTATGATAGCTACGTTGAAAGGCTTTCCTTTCAGTTTGACTACCAGAATTCTTTCGGATATGTGGTAGCATCCCATAACGCATTTCTTGTATCAATCCTACTCCTTTATCGTTTTTCTCTCCGCCTGTATATATAATCCTGTGATTACCACTGACAAAATCTCCGTTGTTTGACCACCTAGTATCACATACACATAAGATATTGATTTTTGGCCTACTCACCTCCCGTTTTACATTTTCTAACTGGCCAAAGTTGTTCAACGTCCAAGCAAGGGATAGGTTCCAATGTCTAACACTTTCGCCGCAGCCCCTCAACCTCCGACGTCTTACTCTCTGGGTTGAGGTGTCTACTCGGTCTGTAGGTCCCCTGAGCATCCATAGATTATTCGGCCGGTCCACTGGTTTAATCCTGCTTTCTGCCCACGTTGTGATTTGCTTGATCCAGAAAGCAGAAGTGATGTCCGTCCATTCACGGTCGACTGAAGATGTAGACACGGCTGGAGAGTCTGCGCTAAGAATTTTAGAATGCAGAAAAAATTAATATCTTCAGAAAGCCGGACAAACAACTATTCAATGGTTGAATTGTTAATGTCTTTTATATAGCAGAAAAGAATAGTATAGAAAAGAAACGGGTTACAGAAAAGAAAAGTATTTGATGTAAAAACTCATACACTGGATTCTAGACAGAGAAAGTGTGTATTGTGATTAACTTGTTGTTAAATCGTCTCAGAATGATATACGACTCTTGCGATAGAGGGATAAAGATTTCTGTGCGGGGTTTAAAGTTTATAGTGGCGTTCCTCCTCAGCAGTAGTAACGGTAATAGTAATCTTCGTGGTCGCAGAAGCATCGGTACTTATATCAACAGTACATGTTAGCGGACGCTTCGTTCCAATTTCTGACGTCACTTCTTCTCCTCCTCGAGTCTCCCCCTCGACTCTCCACTGTCTCTAGCCCAACTCTTGCCCGGGCTAATTCTCTTCTCCAGTCTCGCCAAGAATTATCTCCCCTATCTCACTTTCTCAGCATAACTACGCGTTTGTATAGAAAAACCCAGCTGGTCATAACCGACCCTTGGCCCTACTACTTCGTACGCAATTATCACGGGGTTCTGGCTTCTTCAACCAAAATCATGTGAATTCCAATGTTCCTTATAGCTTACTAAGCTCTATTTCAATTTTTAACCGATAAAAATTATTTCTTCTAATGACCCAGATTCCATTGGGTACAACTTCTGCCCTAGATCAGATCTCCCATCAGTAAACAAAATGCTCTGATCTAATTTCGCTATTCAGATCTACTCCAATTTCAATAAAAAAAAAAATACGTGTATGTTTCCAAGACACTCTCTCTCTCTCTCCCTCTCCCCCCTCTCTCTCTCTCTGTCTCTCTCTCTCTATCTCTCTCTCCCTCTCCCCCCCCCCCTCTCTCTCACACACACACAAATGAATTGGATGACTGTCAGGTGACACCAGTAGCATATGTCTTTCCTTACCGCGCGAGGAGTTAATTCCCATAGACTTAACCCCTTCCACGCCGTTAGGTTTCATAATGTGTGTGTTATTTGCCATAGCCTTTCTAAGGATTAATAGTGGAGTGGTTTCCCATTGCCTTCTCCATGGTGGTTTAGTAGTTGTAAAATGGTAGTTGTGCCGTGCAGGTTACGTTTTTGCAGAATAGTTGGTCTAATTTTAGGAGGTAGGATTGTATATGTTCTGTAGGACAATGTTTGTATATATTTGTTGGTCCTAAAGTAAAACTTCCGTTACAACTATATAGGCTTCAGAGGTATAAGTAGCTCGTAATTACCTCAATATCAAATCGCCAGCTACGAAAGTACAGGTTCGGTAAACGTATATCCATTTAGGAAAAGGCATGAATCAAATGACGAAAGTGTCATGTCGCCTGTTATCTTGATGCCATTTTCTTTCCATTGTGTCACAAAAAGAAAAAGGAAGATATTACATTATCTTTTCTTTAAAAAAAAAGAACTTCCGCAATTAGCTAATATATCTATAGTCAGCTATAACAAATGAACATCAATGAAAATGGAGCGCTTAGCAAAGCCGAGAAATTATTGGTTTCATGCCTTTCCAAGCGAATTTGTTTTCTTTTTTTCTTTTAATTATTTATTTTATCCCTTCTCAGATTAGTTTCGTACTTTAAACTTATTTATTTATCAATGTCATGTGAAAGATTGAATTTGAGACGAGAGGGGTGAAAATGAGATAGACTCAGGGTGGGGGACATTTTGAGAGAAAACTTTTCATCCTGAATCAACATTGCAGAACGTTTTCTTATCAAATGGACAAACAAAGAGAAGTCAGTTTAGTCTCAATATTTCTTCTCAATTTTGACTCTCGTGTTTACTTAGATGATAGATAATAAACTTAGGCTTACACGCATGGATGCCTTTAGAGATAACGTTTATACTATATATCGAGTGATATATATATATATATATATATATATATATATATATATATATATATATATATATATACATATATATATATATATATATATATATATATATATACAATAAAAATTCCTATCATATATTAAACAAAATCTTTTATGCGTTCATAGCATCATTATTCATTTTTCATAAATATATATATATATATATATATCAAATATATATATATATATATATATATATATATATATATATATATATATATATATATATATATATATTGCCGTGTATAACCACATATTGAACGAAGACAGCGTTTATGAAAAGCATCAAGTTGATTGATGTGCTTCCTGTATGGCGTCCACGATTCTGACCTATAAAGAAGTGTGGTGAGATTGGCTGCACGATAGACACTGATTTTCGTTTTCAGTGAAATCCCAAGAACATGCCATAGGCAATGCTTAAGCTTCCCAAAGGCTTTGGTTGCCTTTGATATTCGGTTAACCATTTCGTCATCCAAAGAGGTACTTGAAATGACTTTGCTTCCTAAGTACAAGAATGATTTCACATACTTCAGGTTGTTGTTACCAACAGTAATGGGAACGATTGGAAAGGTATGGACAAGGGGTTTTTGTTTTACACTCTTGACCTGCTCAGGTGTAGACTCAGGTGTCTTTATGCTTATAGTTAATCCGAATGCGTTGCAAGCGGTGGAAAAATGATAGACGAGTGTTTGAGCTTCTTCGATTGAGGTGGCCACGGTCGCAGCGTCATCAGCAAACAAAAGATCACGAATAATGCTTGCTCGAGTCAGCGATTTTGATTTAAAACGTTGATGTTTAAAGAGGCCGCTACTTGTGCGGAATTCAAATTTTACACCCATGTCAAGATCACTAAAAGCATGATGCAGCATGACCGAAAAGAAGAGAGCTAAAAGTACAGGAGCCATGACACAACCTAGTTTTGTGCCATTTGTTACACCAAAGGTTTCTGAAAACTCACCATTAGATACAACAGATATTTTCATTCCTTTGTGAAACGAGATGATGACATTTATGAGGTATGCCAAGCTTTTTGAGTACTTTTCAGAGGGCACCTCTGTTTACAGTATCAAACGCTTTGGTCAGACCAATAAAGATGATATAGCGTTCATGGTTCTTCTCGCGAACTTTCTCAGCAACATGACAAAGTGAAAAATTATTTCAATGGTTACATGACATGAAGGAAAACCACACTGAGTTTCGGAATAGATGTCATCAATGAGATATTTGATTATTCTGTTGAGAATAATACGATCAAGAATTTTGCCAGTGATACTTAGAAGTGCAATGCCACAGGAATTATCACATACAACCTTTTTGCCTTTGTTCTTGAACAGATATTTTATTCATGCATCTTTGTAGTCCTGTGGAACTGAACCAACCTTCGATATGACTTTAAAAAGCTCAAGGAGTTTCTTAACCAGAGTTCTCCCACCAGATTTTAAAATTGCAGGGGGGAATAGCATCTATTCCAAGAGCTTTGTTCAAGGACAATTGTTTGATAGAATCCTGAATTTCCTGTAGGCATGGCTCAAGAGACAACTGGGAAATTTCTAGTCGCTGATGACTTGAAACAATGACGTTGTCATCGATGGCAGAGATGGAATTAAGGACACTTTCAAAGTGTTATTTCCATCGTGATATAACAGGCGAAATTCCATTTCCTTGTGGGCCGTACACCTTTTTAGGGCCTTCATAGAATGATTCGAGATCTTTTCTGTCAGCTGCCGCCTGGATTTCTACAGCCTTAGTAGACCACCAGGATTCTTTCATTTTTTTTAGAGCATTTTGCACTTCCCGCTTACACTGCTTATATATGCGCTTTTCTGATGAACAATTTTTGTTGTTTATGAATATTTTATACGAATCGTGCATCTTGTTGATGAGACGTTGAACGTGAGCATCATTTACATCGAACCAGTCCCGATGTTTTCTTATGGGAAGTCTTAGAACTTCAAGAGAGCTGAAATAAATGGCATCGTCTCTGAGAGAATTCCTGGAGCATTCAATGTAATCAAATCAAGCAAATGAATCAAGCATCGAGTCAAGTGTGTCAGAAAGTTCTTCTTACAATCGAAAATCAGGGATGAGATGTTGATTCGTTTAGGAACCATAGTGCTAACGAGAGGTTTTTTACGTACTATCCTGTACCTGTCCCCGTCACCATAACTCTCTCGCCAGTGGACTTAGAGTCCAGGTGGAATGAAAAAGAAAGAACGAAGAACTGAACTTCAGACTACCCACGCAGAAGATCTGTTTAGAATGGTGAAGGCTTGTGTAGAACCAGCCACACTTATTGGAAATGCAGATAACAAGGAGTTGGTGCAAATATTTGCCAGGTACACAATGAACAACACACCCCAGGTTTAATTATCACGGAGTTATACTTCTCCCGTACTACCAGTGTACAGAAGAGTGAAGCGCCTTTCGATGGTAATTTCACGGTATATATATATATATATATATATATATATATAAATACTTCCATGTCCACTTTTATATTTACACACGCTCTATCTCTGATATTGAGCACTTTACCCCATAAATATAGCACACTTTAAGACTATATTTCTGCATATATATATATATATATATATATATATATATATATATATATATATATATATATACACACACACACTTATGCACTAGTACTACTCCAAATGTTATTTTCTGGATACCCATATTTGAGTAGACGTGTTCTCCGACTTGCTTCCCCTTTGTAGGAGAAACCGCCGTCTGATTCGGCATACTTGAGACTGCAGGGGCACAGAAGGCGATCTGACGCATAATTTCTTTACGCATCTCAAATGCGCAGGGAGGCAGATGTAATCTACACTGTCTATAGAAACAGGGCGTCTACTCAAACATAGATATTTACAAAATAACGTCGGATAAGAGATCCATTGATTCTTTAGAAATTACACCCACACACACATATCAGTCTGTTTATATCTACATATTTCTACCTAATTTATCAATCAATGTCATAGCTGGTGAGCATTCTCAGTCTGCTCATATCTGTGTATTTGTATCTGACTAACTTCTCATGGCACATTCTTACAGTTGTATACATACTGATCCCACTCACACATGCAAACAGATGAACACGTGTCGAAAAGTACATATTTTATAACAGTGAACTGTCACGTAATATCAGTCCTCCTATACGGCAGTAAATGATAGACAATCTCCAAACAGATGAAGAAGCGCTTTGAAGCAAAGAAAATGTGGTCCTACAGAAAGATGCTGAGAATACCGAACATGTGAGCAACGACGAAGGTTTAGAAAAAATTGAAACAAAAAGGACACTTATACTTAACATCAGAAAGAGAGAGTTGGAATTTGTAGGGCGCATAATGAGCAAAGTGGGATTGGAAAATTTGATTCTCACAGGACAGACTGAAAGTTCGAGGAACAGGGGAAAACAACGCATAAGCTACTTAGCGATCTTGAGTAAATGGATGGTGGAACAAGGTTTAAGAGAAATAACAAAAAGACAAAGTTTATTAAGAGCTACAAAGGACAGAAAATTGTGAAGAGCCATGATCGCCAACGTTCTGAGAGGACATGGCACATAGAAGATAATGGCCATAAAAATGCCATAGCTAATAAGAGAAATTAAAAACCAGATTATCTATTGATATTTCCTGATTTAGTTATACGACAACAATCGCATTTGCACGTATCGACAAAAAAGTATTATGGACGAGAATGCCCACGTATTTCTTTTTCTAATTGCCATTTCGATGATTTGCATTTTTCACGTCAGGAATTATAAAAAGCCTAACAATTTTCATCGGATCGGTAACACAGTCTAAAATATATTCTTATTGAAATCTTTTAATTCAATACTTTTAGCGGTTATATAGTAAACAATCACTTATCAAGAAAAATATCTCAAGTTTGCTGGCCTGAATATGACTTCTCCATGCTTTTTTTAGATGATCAACACCATATTTGTTGTTCTTGAGTTCCATCTCTAAACGACCTTTTCATATTGGCCCCAATGGGAAAAGCATTAATGTTGTGTAACCAGAAGCCTGTCAAATTAATGAACTACATCAGTTGATTAGTGTGTGGGTTATCCCTCTTGGTTTTGCCAAAAGCGCTCGCTAGGGGGCGCTCTTTAAGCCTATATTATTATATTCTCTCTCTTTCAAGGGTTTTTAGCTCTGGCTTTTAGATAGAGTCGCACGTAAATAGGAACGCTACCGCTGAGGCACGTTCACTTCTTTGGTCCTCTTTTGACTTTTGAACTCTTTCACGCATGCATCTATCATACACGCACACACACTTACACGCACACACACACATACATTCTTCTAACTTTTTTTAATGTTTTTTCTTTCGTTACAATTGTCTACACATGTAATTCCTTTTGTTAATAACAGACATTGTCGTTTGTTTTATATTTATTGTTTTGTGATTGTTCATTTTTACCTGGACTCACATTCAGTCTGTCAATTGTTTACGGGATAAATGTTCCAGGGGCCGATAAATATTTAGCATCCAAAGTGTTGATTCCCACAACATAATGATGACTAATGTTTACCCAACAAGTGTATCAGAATATTTTTTCAGCAATACCTACTTTTTCATGTTTATTATCTTGAAAAAGAATCTTACGCGTTAGGTTCCTCGCTTCCCGCCAAATGTTAAGAGCGACTAATATCGCAGTTGACAGTTAACTCAGCCACTTAAGATTACAATAAAGATAATATATGAACGTAACTCCTCCTTAATAGAAAACAAAGAAAAAGTACTAAATATAACATTTGATGAACAACAATTATATTGTTCTAACTTCAATGACTACAGCTAAAAGATATAGTTAAGAGACAATTCGAGATTTGAAAGACAGCGGCAACATTTATAAGATTATACTATAAATACTATGACGTGCTTTGAATCGTTCGGCTACAGAGAACCTACGGCCAAACAAAACCCGAACATTGCTGTTAAACACAGATTTTCCCCAGATTCTCGAAACATACATCTCTGCTCAGTTTCGTATCCTAACGTGAACAAAGCAATTTTAGAAATGGATTTTCATTTATTAATCCGACATATTTTGATTACCGAAACGTTATTGCTAGTGGATACCCGTATTTGAGTAGACGCTCTGTTTATTTACTAAAACACTATATTTATTTATTTTCGTCTACCGGCCTGAATATTCGAGAAATCAAATATGCGTTCTAAGACTTCGACTAAGTATCAGTCTGTGCCTGGCCCCAGGATAGATTAATGTGATCAGTCAGTTTCTGGCCGAGGAAACTGCATGAGGATATTAAGCGGGAAGGGAAATGGAAAGCAAAATAAGAGGAGGAGGAGAAAAAAAAAGAAAACAGGAATGAGGAAAGTTAGGGGGTAAGAAAACTAGAACAAAAAAGAAACCCAGGTGATAGGAAAAGAAATTATAAGGGGGGGGGGAGAGAAAGAAAGAGAGAAAGAAGAGAGAGAGCGTGATGGGATGGAGACGAAAGATAGACGTAGAGATGGGAAGACCTTCAGGTTTGATATCAGGAGACAAATGAGAGAATGAAAAATGTTAAATAGATGAAAACGTGTAAAAACTAGGGCACAAATACTTTTTGGAGAGAAAGCTTAAAAGAAAGCTAAATCGTTAACGAGAAGATATTTGTGTGATCTTTATTCCTTTCTCGCAATAAAATTAATCTTTGCTTGTGTAACTTTTAGATAAAAGTGCGGATGGATAACCAGGGTCGGATAGGATAAGGAATAGAATGAGATGATACATAAAAAGGGTGAGAGAAAAACAGACAAAATATAGAGAATAATCTTTGTTAGCAGCCATTAAATTTCCACGGATTCAACTATTAGGTATTCACTCTAGATTAGTTTGACAAAAGGTCACAAGTTTAGAGAGCCATATGAAAATCGGACTGAAGACACTTTACTAATTTTTGTTTCAGGGTTGGGTGCTCAAAATCGCTTGTGCATTTTTAAAGAATATATGTTCAACTTTAAAGGACTATTTAACATGCAAATGTTATGAGGCGTCTTTTAAAGATCATTAAATTTGGAGACTAATAATATCGCAAACTCGGAACGAAATCTGCATCAGAGTTGCGTGGAATCGGATATCCTTGTCGTAATGGCGGGGATCTGGTTATATAAAATAGTCCATGACTCTGTAGAACTTGATCATACTTGATATAACACACTTTGTTGGAGATAAAAGCCATAAACATGTCTTGGACTTCCAGAATGTTCTCAATTCGAGAAGATACTTTCTAATCTGAAGTGCAGACTATAAAATAAACCTTGACAAAATCAGCAAGAAAGAGAAAGCGAAGAATATGTCAATGGCTTTTAATACAGTTTCAAGTTTCCACTCTCACGAAGAAACACTTTTGGGATAAGATATTTGGAAGAAACAGTAAATATAGCACACACACACACACACACACACACACACACACACACACACACACACACACACACTCTCTCTCTCTCTCTCTCTCTCTCTCTCTCACGCACACACACACATACACAGACACATGTATATAAGTGAACATTGAAGTCAACATTCAGAGGCGACAGGCTGTTTCATGCTAGACGCAGTTGTCAGGCCACGTGTTTTTCTCAACTATTTATAATAATAATTATATAAATAGTCAAGAAAAAACAACACACGTAGCCTGACGATTGCGTCTAGCATGAAACAGCCTGTCGCCTCTGAATGTTGACTTCAATGTTCACTATTATATTGACATACGCTCTATCTCTGATATTGAGCACTTTATCCCATAAATATAGCACAACTTAAAACTATATTACTTCATATATTTATGTGTGTGTGTGTGTGTGTGTGTGTGTGTGTGTGTGTGTGTGTGTGTGTGTGTGTGTGTGTGTGAAACAAAGAACGTATACGCCTAACAACAAAAACCGTCGACCAGTAAATACTGGAGGGTAAGGCGTTCAATTCGAGCATATTTTTGCAAATAAAATGTTCAATGTTTAAAAAATAGAGCATCAATAGTTAATAAATATGTACAAATTCAAATGACTTATCTTCCGATTAGAAGTTACGCAGACATACATATATATATATATATATACATTATTAGTGGTGAAGATACACATACATATGCAATTATATATGCACATACACATATGTGTATAAAAATAATTCCCAGAGGATATGATCCAGGTAGAACTCGATGTCCAGGACAGAGTAAGGATATAATAAAAAGACTTAAACACTAATATTCCATGGTCATAATTTATTCCATTGGAATCGCAAAAACGATCCAATTCATCAGACCTACAGATTCAAAAAAAACTGTAGGTCTGATGAATTGGGTCGTTTTTACGATTCCAATGGAATAAATTATGACCATGGAATATTAGTGTTTAAGTCTTTTTATTATATATATATATATATATATATATATATATATATATATATATATATATATATATATATATATATATAAACGTTATTTTTGCAGAATACCTGTGTTTGAAATAGACGCCCCGTTTTTATTTTATTTTTTTTACGTCTGCCAACCTGTGCATTCGAGAGATCTAAAAGAAAATGTGCTCTCTACATTGGCAAAATATAAGGAAATTCACTGTCTATATTTCTGAGATGAGGTATTGTAACTATTTACACGATTTACATTGTTCGGACTGTTGTCCTCAACTTGTCATATTGACGACGTTTCGGCCGTTGTACGCCTTCTTCAGGTGATTGGAATTTCGAATCGAACCCTTTATTTCGCCCACCGGGGTAGATTGTTCTACTTCTTCCGGATATCTCAGTTTCAGTTATTTCTCTTTAATAACTCAACTCCAAATTGTACGTGAAACTAAAAGGATGAAATAAAAGGTTGGGTTTGAAATTCCAATCACCTGAAGACGGCCGGAGCGTACAACTGCCGAAACGTCGTGAATATGGCAACAAAGATGAGGACAACAGTCCGAACCATGTAAATAGTGTAAAAAGGAAATTCACATCACCTCCTCGGACAAAGGATTTGGGATCGTTATTATGTATAGGAACACATGCAAATTAATTTACTACTAACGATACCGACACGTACGAGAAAATAGACGGACACAAAATAATTAGAGAAACGCAGAAATGTAACGAAGCGATTAGAAAACTAATTAGTAATGACCACAAATCATGCGCTATATACGAATGTAATATCGCCTTAGAATACCCAAACTAGGGTCTCCCCCAAACCCACAAAGCAGACATTTCAATACACCCCATTATATCAGGTATCGGTTGCACTCCCCACAAACTGACGAAAGCTATAACAAAAATTTTAACACATCTCCTTCGATCAATCAATATATATATGTTCAAAATTCAGGCAACCGAATAAATGGTATAAATATGTCAGATAAACTCATGGTTAATTTAAATGTTAAATCATTTTGTATCAACTTTCCTGTTGCTAAATACTTAAATCTTTTTGAAAAAGCATCCAATACAATAAAAATCGAACCTCTCCCAACCAACAGCTAAAATCATGAAAATCTGCCAACTCCTATTTTATTTTTTATTTTTATAAACGAAAATTTGAATTAACAATGGGTTTACTTCTGAGTAAGGTTTTCTCAGACTTTCTTGAATCTGATCCTTTTCGGAGTATTTTGCCTAAACAATCGACATATTTCCGATATATTGATGACGCTCTATTAATATATCCCCGCAAAACTAACTTACCTAACCTTGTAGATAAACTAGATAAAATCGAACATACCATAGAAATTCACTTACGAAACAAATAACACTTTACATTTCCTAGATATCATGTTACACCGTACTGACAATGACCTAAAATTAAATTCTGAGTGATCTTAAATCCGATGAGCATTTCGGCTTTTATTTTGTTACGGGGAAAATAGAAATTCATGAGGTCATTTTTATTAGCTGATTTGGGATATCAACGAATAAAAACGATCTCATAAATTTATATTCTCACCATAACAAATTAAAATCAGGAATACTTATCGGATTCTATTTATACCAACTCAGAATTTGTAGCCTTTAATATTTATATAAAGAGGAGAAATACTTTTAAACGCCTCCAATACCCGAATTATTTCATATTCAACGCGAAACAAAAGGTTCATAAGATATTTAAAAATAGAAGAGTAAACCATTCTGACAAACCTAACGAATTAAAATGACTTAATAAAATAATTAATCTAAGCTTAATATAAAATTTGTTACAACTACATCTAAAACAATAAAAGATTTGATACAAAACAAAATAAACTAAAACTTGAAGGAAGAATTTACACTGTCACCGGTAATGATTGCCAAAAGGATTACACAGGAGAAACATCAAGAAATTTAAATAAAAATCATATGAACTGAACACAAAAGGGATCATTTATAAAATAACACAATCAATGCATAAGTTGCTCACCGCAGTGAGTCTGATTATAATTTTGATTTAAAATAAATGATACTTTAATTTTCAAAAAAGCAATTTACAAAAACGAAAGTGTATAGAAAGTGCTTTAATTGCTAGATCATTCACAGTAAATTTGCGTCCAGGTCCTTACATGACGCCTTTCTTAGCAAATTTTATTATGACAATGTGGGAAACTTAATAACAAAAGTGATAAAAAAACCGACAAAAAGAAAACGCGAGTAAACGAAATCGATTAGACTATATACGCAAAAAAAAAGGATTTAGATGTTTCAAGTTTCAGCATCCTCCCTCCTTCGCGCGCAGATATAAGTCACTTCAAGGTAAACATTACTTTAGTCCGATGAAGTCCTAAAGGACGAAACGCATCAAATGAAAAAAAAACACTTTATCATTGATTTTCCTTAAATAGAAAATAAAAATACAGTTTTCAGGTATGCTATATTTATGGGTAAAAGTACTCAATATCAGGGATGGGGCGTATGTAAATATGAAAGTGAACACTGAAGTCAACACAGAGTGGCGACAGTCTGTTTCATGCATGAACACAATCTTCAGGCCATGTGTGTTTTGTGATGTTTCGACTACACAGGGACGACGTGCGAATGTCCCTTTGTTAATGTTTATCTTAGTGAGAAAAGATATTCACTTGAATGAATAATTGACATTAGGTTGATTCAGTGTTTCACGATTTTTTAATCTTCAACAATTCATCTACTTTTTGGATTTGAATAAAACTTATGGTAATTTATGTTAAAGAAAATATATTTTTATAAAAACTTTAGAAAATCTTTGGTAAACTTGAACTTTCGTGTTCGTAAAAAAACAACAAAAAATAGTATCAAATGGCGGTTTTTCCATTGTCACCGCTTAACTACCATTAAATACCTTCCACCCTCGGCAATATTTGTTGTTTTAAAAAGCGACTAGAATTATAATAAAACCTAAACATATAGAAAGTAAATTTATACATTTTTTGTTCTTGAGAATTCACAACAAAGATATTAAACATTATTTATTTAATAGATTGTTTATTTACAAGAATAATTTCATATTTACAACAATCTAAAAACTAATAATTAAAACTAATGCTATGTAATATTTATCATTTACCAATTTATAAAGAAATAAATATTAAAACAATTTTTATTAATAAATTTATAAACTTTACTACATTATTAAAATATGTGAACCAATTATAAAAAAAGTCATTATTTACCATTTTATAAAGTTCTAATCAGTTGACAAATAACCGATGTTTTGACAAACATTCCAATAAACAATCTAATAAATAGTGTTTATTATTTTTGTCAATTCTCAAGAATAAAGAAAATGTATAAAGTCATTTTCATATGTTTAGGTTTTATTACAATTCTAATCATCGCTTTTTAAAAGAATAAACATTATCGAGGAGTGAAGGTAGTTAAAATAAAAGTGGTGTCAATGGAAAAAAAACGGGCACGAAGATTCAAGTTTGTCAATTTTTTTTTCCTGCTATTACACCATCGCTTTTTAATTTGATGATTTTCAATTGTGTATCCAGGCGGATCACATGACAATCCTGCAAAAATGTCTAATAAACGATGTGCCAAGTTTCTTGATGAGCGGTGTGAATAATCGGAACAGTCAGTATTTATGTATTTATGACTTTACATCTTTTCAGCACCTCCTCATATTATATAACATGTATAAAAAAAGAAAATTGACAAAATGAATAAACAAGTTAGTTGCCTCGCCAAAGAGCAGTGGTTAGCAAGCTTAATCTATCCGCTCCATTACCCGCCTAATAAGGTCGATCTTTATTGGCTGACTGAAATTTGTAGCTAGCCTTGTGCCAAACTAAACTTTGTAAATATTAACAAATAGTCAAAGACTACAATGGAATTTTACACGCGATTGCACAAATACGTTCACAAATTCATTCATTTTTTAAGGAAGCATATGGACACTTTTACAAATATGCCGGAATTTATTTTATTTCGTGTCGTGGGATTTAGATTTTTTTTTAAATTGCGTTTGTTTCGTATGATTTATTTTTAACCAAATGTCATTTCCAGGCATCGCAAAGGGATGAACTTAAATGTATTACGACTGAATGATGTAAATTTTCTTATTTTATTTTATTTATTTATTTTTTGCTTGGGAATCAGAAATTGTAGACTAGAGAGGATGAGGTTAAAATATAATTGAAGGCTCAGAAGCAGATTCAGTGACAACAACTCTCTTCAGCGCTCTCGGTATTTTTAACTGTTTTTAGTCATTTAGTTCTGAGACTTTTGCTGATTTCTTGTCTCTCCATCTTTTTCCCCAAGCTCTCCGGTACCATTCCCAACGCTCCGATAACAATTGGTGTCCTCCGAGAACTTTGAACTCAGAATTTTCCTTCTCATAGACTGGCTGTAACACAGTTAGAGAATCCAGTCTACCATGCTATTTAATCCATACACAAAAAAATAACCAAACACAGAAATAAAAACAAATTATTTTTATTTAATTTTTATTATTATTTTTGTGATCAAATCATTTTTTATGTAATTTTTTTTTATCCTTTTAAAAACCTTGGAAATTTTAGCTAAAAAATTTTTTTTGCATCAACGCGGGTCCTTAAATTTATACGAGAAATTTAAGTGACTATTTGCCTTGAAAAACAATGATTTAGAAATCATGTAAAAATCAGATAATTGTCGGATTTTAATGAAACTTTCAGGACTTACTCGGGAAAGAATACAATTATTTTTTGAACATTTCTTTTTCAGAAAATCTTTGTAAAATTAATATTAATCTGTTACCCTCCGCATTCATTTAAATTTTATGAAAATTCGAGAAATTCTTTTTTATATTGATTTTTGTACTGCTTTAATGATTTAACTATCTTAAGATTTTGGTGATTTGACTGCTCAGTGGCTGAGATTTCATTATGAGGGTACCGGGTTGGCAGTTTCCTGATTACTGCATCTGACTGGTAGTAAGGAGCTCGGATACTTTGGTAACGCTTAGAGAGACTGCTCTGATCAACAGAGGCTTAATATCGAGGTATTTGTAGTGCCATGTTGAGCATGGGTAGGTGTCCTTGCATATATTTCCGGTGAGTAAACCTGAGGATACAATATGATTTAATTTCCACCATGTTCTGGCCAGTTTTTATTGCAACTGATGACAGATAGTATTAATTATTTTAGCCTTTTTCTACTTAAAACAAAATCTTCTTATGACAAATATGATGAAAAGAAATACGAGAAAAGCAGTAAACCAAAAAATCACCTGCTTCCTCAACCTTTCTTTCTCCAATATCCGTGTTATCCGTTCCAATTTCTGCAGTGCCGAATCTTTTCCTTTGAAATGGTCTCCTTATGCCTTCGCACTTTGTGAAGCTAAATTAAATACTTCATTCCTAACAATGAATTCTCTGTTCCATGATATCTTCATATTTGCTGAAAAGATTCTAAGATACATATTGCATGTCCTTGGTGTTTATATCTGGGAAAATCTGCCAATGGTAAGGGAATTGTCCCTCGAGCCTCCACATGATTCTTTCATGTGCTATCGACTTTCGTTATTGCATTCTGTTAGCTATCTCTTTTTCCTTTATCACACTCCCTCTTCTCAAGACTGCAATATATTAGATAAAATTCATGACATTATAGAAACACATCCATCTGCGAACATTTTTGTGCTTGATAATTTTAATGTTTCTCATAACAAGTAGCTTAAGCATTCTAATGTTACTGAAGTTACCAACATTCAGACGTTCAATATTTCTGTTGCTCGTTTCCATAATAAATCTGATCAACATGCTTCCTTAGTTGATTTGTTCTTCACCTCCACCTCCTCCTCCTCCTCCTCCTCCTCTAGCTCTTGTTCTTAGTATTGTTCAGTTATTGCTCGCCTCATTTCCACTGAATCCATGTACACAGTACCCGGCCAAGCGATTGAACTCACAATTACTATGTCACCAAATTCGCGAATCAACGCTGTAATCAACTAGGCTATTGTTTCGTGGGAGTTCAATTCTCTGGGTCGGGCAGTGTGTACTTAGACTCAATGGAAACGAGGCGAGCAATAACTGAGCAGTGCTAAAAAGTAAGAACTGGGCGAGATATCACGAGACATGGGCTGTGAAACGAGAAGAGTCTATCCCTTTTAGATTAAATAAAGAGTTAATTTCGGAGCTCACTGAAGGCAAAATGTCCGTAACATTGTGATAATAACAACAAAGATGAAGACAATACTTCGAATGTAAATAGTGTAAACAATGATAACTCCGCATTCCAGAAATGAGAATATTAAATTTAATCTATTAGCTTGGAATTAAAAGTAAAATTAAAGTTTCACAAGAAAGATTTTTCATTTTTAAGAAATTAATTTTAAACTTTACTGTCCCATTTTTTGGAGGTACCTATTTTAGGGATTTGAATGGACAAATAAATCGGCTTATCTCGATTAACTACTCAAGCGAGTATCCCATTTTTGTTGTTTCGATCAACACATTTCGGCCATTAAGCTCTACTGCCTTTTTAACATGTATGTTACAGAACGGTAATTTTTTTACTCTAATTTCCGTCTCTTCACTGATCTAAGGGGATTTTTTTTAAATTTATCGAATGTGAAATATGTTCAAAGAAAACTAAGGAATTTATCAGTAGAAACGTTGCAGTTGATACAACAGGGGTAAAGATATTCAGTTGAATAATGCATTGAGTAAGGCAATACTTCAGCTTAGAATTTCAGATAAAACTTCATTTCAGTAAATTCTTATCGTATAATCTGTATTTTTTAAAGGTGATAATCTTTCATATTTAAAATTAAAGCAAACTCTATATACGTCACTGAAGAATTGAAGGTCATCCATATACAGAGATTTGTATTGAATGCTGTGACTAGCGAGGGATTGATTGTTTAAATGTTGATTTTGTTATAAATGATTCAAGAATTGAAATAACAGTAACAATTAAGTTTATTATTGGTATTGTTGAGAACAATATGAAACGTTTGTCTTTGTCTTGATAACGAATCCATAAAAAAAGTTACAGAGAAAAAGTCACAGAAAAAAATCACAAGAAAAAAGTCACAGGGAAAAGTTACAGGAAAAAGTCACAGGAAAAAAGTCACAGTAAAAAAGTCACAGGAAAATGTTAGCACTGTTTCTGAGTCTTTCTTTAATAGAAAGGTTTTCAATTCTCAACAATACGAGGATTTAGAGAAAATAGTTTAAGGCCTTCGTGAGGATGATATCACATCACGTCGGACAAGTCATCAGATGATGGGAGCGCTGTGCGTAAAAGAAATATTTCCAGTTTACATTTCCCCCATTATGAGTATTATTATACCCACATAATCCATATAACATATCCATATAATAACACCTTAATAAACCGACGGAAAGGAATAGCCGAAAGAAAAGGAATGAGAAACATGCTTTGTTCTCAGATAGAATTTTATAACGCTCAATAGGGCCGGTGCAAAGGTTTCGTGGGCCTCCGTTGAGTTTACGATGCGGGGGCCCTCACATCTTAATTATCATAAGGTAGCATTCATATAAAATACAAATTATTCACAATAATGAATCATATGCTATATAGATGAACAATTCAATTAGAAAAATTGAAAATAAATATAAATTAGAGAAGTGTCATAATAAATTATTCCATCTTAAATAAATCGACAATGTTTTGCAGCAGTTTTTAATATCAATTTGAGATTTTTCTTGTTAAAAAGTTGAATTTTGACACATTCAATATTATAGATAAAAAGTAGTGAAATTTATACAATGCTTTTTCGAGACTTATCATGAAGAAAACAAATTCACAGATTTGGACAAAAATAATTAAGGAAAATGTCACCAAACCAACGACAAAATCAGCGAAAATTTTTCATCCTATTGAATAGTAGGTTGTGCTTAGTTTATTTTGTAACGTATATAGATGTAGGTATAAAAATCAAATGTTGATAAGATAGTGAAGGTCACAAAGTACTGTTCGTGGCTCCAAATCAAGCTGTACCACTCCGGTCGGGCGGTTCAGGATTAGTACGCACTGTCCCTGCCGCTAAGTTACACACAAAATTATATACATGTATTTACACGTCCCACACAGAGAAAATATAACACTTCAAGCAGTGTATAGAAAGTATCTCACTTGTTGCCTATTGTGGCATGTGGGGGCTTCCTTACTTTGCTCGATTCATTAGCAGTAGAAATAATCAGCAGGGTACAACCGGAAATCTCAGAGGTTATAAAAGCATTGACGGAGCCCTATTCGGCCTCTTTGCCATATTCCATTTCAGCGACCTATACATTCAAGGCCCGCTCTTTTACTCGTTTTCTTTACAGTGGTCGTAACCTTCAAGCCCAGCTTGAGAGGCTACACAAAACTCTTACTGCAGAAAACGAGGCCTGTCCTATCAGTTTTATACTCGGATTTCTCGTTCCTCCCGTGGCAACTAGTGGAGAAAACTCTCGACAAAAATTACTCACGAACTTTGCTAACTGGGAAACCCCACTTTTTTTCTTGCAAAATACTACTATTTTGCACCCTCATTTAACCAGAAATAAAAGCTGTTGAACTGATATTCCAAGCTTTGTATTTTTGTTTATTCCACTGTCAATGCCGAGCACAAACACACACACACACACACACACACACACACAACCGGGAAAATGGCGAAAAGATAGATAGTTTTACGTGTAATAATTCCCAACGGGAATTTGAGCTAACGGACGATTCTTCTGTGTTTCTGGAGAAGAAATATTTAGGATTCCCAACGGAGATTCGAGCGGGCCCGGTTTATCTTCTATGTCACTATCGAGGACATATACCACAAAAAGGAAACGGCAAGTGATGGGTATTTCCAAAATTGCCAGCAGAAGATAGTTTCTATATCTGGTGAAGATATATTCGCAAGGGAAAACGACGCCGTGGGCTTGTAAACTACCCCACATGTCAGTAGGTTGGCCCGTGCAGAGTTCTTACGCCGCCCGTGAGAACGAACAACTCTTGTGAAGTCACTAAGCAGCCGTCACGCGACACGTGATTTCATCTCAACCAAAGGGAGATAATCGTCTTTTGTATCCCTATATAGCCTTATAAACTGTTTTCAAAAGTTTACATAAAAAAATGTACACAAACAACGTAGATCGTATACGAAGATAGTTTATGCCGAATTAAGTGCTTAAATAAAGTTTTATTCGCGAGATAATCCCAGGCTAGGTCTATTCGTGTCCTAAATTGACCTATAAACGAAAAAAGTCCGAAAGCGGTCGAGTTAATTCTATATTAAATTATTAAATAATAATTAAATTCAAATATGTAAATACAGTCTAAAAACAAATAAAAGCTAATTACAATTAAATTAATTAAATAAAAACAAAACAATTTTTTCTTCCTCTCTCGTTCGTTCATTTTCTTGCCGACTTCTTCCTTTCTCTTTCTTACTCTCTTTTTCGAATCCCCATTCTAGTCTTCTTTTCCAAATGACTACCACCACCCTCTCATTCTATTATCATGTCGATTCATACCCCAACCCTAAACAACACTTTTCCACGCGTTTTTCAATGTTACTTATCCAACACATTTTAAATAAATTTCATTTCTTCCATCACAGAGATTCGAATTGACTTCATAACCAAACTCATAATCTGACAAAAAAATAAATAAATAATCAGAAGATGCCTGTTGTGAGAGAGAAGGAGAACGAGACAGAACGAGAAAGCGAACGAGAAGGAGAGAGAGAAAAAAGAAAGAGAGCGAGAGAGAGAGGGGGGAGAAGGCGTGCGAGAAAGAAGGACAGAGAAGGAGAGTGAGCGCAAAGGAGAGCAAAGGAGAGAGAGAAGGAGAACAAGAAAAAGAGAGAGCGGGGGAGAAGGAGCGTGAACGCGAAGGAGAGTGAAGGAGAGAGAGAACGAGACAAAGAGAGACAGAGAAGGAGAGAGAGAGAAAAGTAGCGTAAGATGTGGTTGTATATTTCTGGAGATGGTCAGGAAGCATTATCGGAAAGAGAGAGAATTGTAATGGCGAGAGGGAAACAAATGTACTGAATTGATTGTGGGAGTGTTTGAGGAAAGACTTTTAAGCTAGTCTCCGAATAAAAGGCAGGGAACCAAATAGTAAACTGGTTTCCATTTTGTCTGTGGCTATCACATTCATTTCACGCATTCAAGACTGCTCTTTAATAATCCGACATAATTCACTTTTTTCAAACAGCTTCCAGACACTTGTAAATGTATATATTTATATTTCCATTCATTTTTTCTTTGTCTTCATAATAATTTCTTTATTCTTCTTCTTTACTAATTTTTTTATCGTTTTTCTTGTTTCGTTCACTGTTGTTGTACCTTTCTCATTCGTTCTTAATTTTATTTCCACGCACACTTTCGAATTGTTTCCTTATTTTACTTTTTCGCTTATTGTTTTTTTTTTCTTTTCACCCTGTCAACATTTTTCCTTTTCTTAAAAAAAAAATATTTTTGTTTTAACCAAAAGCGCTACATCATTTCTTTTTTTCCTTTTGTCTCTTTTCTTCTTTCTTTACTTCTTTTATCCTCTTTTTCCTCCTATCTACTTCTTTCAGTATGTTCTATATCTTTCTCCTTCTTCGCTATTTCTGTCACAACCTTACTTTCAATCACGCCTTTTCTTTCTTTCACGACCGTCTGCTTTTCACATTCCCTCACCATACGGTCTGCTTCTCTACGAACCAATTCACATTTGAATGAATAAACGTGTTTGTACACCCACACAAATTTGACTCTCTCTCTCTCTCTCTCTCTCTCTCTCTCTCTATATATATATATATATATATATATATATATATATATATATATATATATATCAACAATCATTTTCTCTCGTCTATATAAGTAATTCCCAGCCTCTGTACTTCAAAGTTCAAGTTTTCATCATACCCAGTTTATTTACATCAATCCTCTATCTCTATCCAAGTCTCGCATTCTTAAAAAAGCTTTAAAAAAACGCCTCGGCCCACTCCCCCACCCCGCCACTATGCCAAAGTTTGGGCACGATACGATAGCAAACACACATACGAAACTACCTCCAATTACACATACACATATAGACATGTGTCACTTGTCTCTATTTTCTCTTCTTATTTATTCACACTGGAAATCACTCAGTTGCCATCTTCTAAAAAATCTATTTTCCATTAACCTTGTTTATATTCAAAATGCCAAGTTCGTCGGACCCTTTAGGGTTTTTTTAATAAATCAGTTTAAATCAGTTGAATGCAATGCCCCCACCTTATCTACAGTTTCGCTTTCCACAATTTCAGGTAGCTGCTTTCAACCCCAAAGATAAACCATAAGTTTTAAGTAATATAATGATGTTAAGGTGAAGAAGAGTAATGGTATTGCCAATTCGAAAATAACGAAAAATAAAAGATAAAAAATTAAAAAACTCAAAATGCAACTTCCATTAAGTGTGAAGGTGAAACTTTTAGACTTAATAAGCAAAAAAAAAAAAAAAAAAGAAAAGAAAAGAAAATGGTTGCTAATATCTATTGTAAGAACAAAGCTTCTTTCCGTTAAAATTTTTTAACGCAACAAACTACGTAGCACTTATTTCGATTAACGGCGTTACTTAGAACGATTACTTCACTACTTATGTAAAAACAATCTTAGTTGGGAATAAAATAAGTGACAGATGATTGTAATAAACACTTGATTATTTAAAGCTATTTTTTTAAATAATGCACTGACTATTGTTTGCGTCACTTGACAATAATTCTAAGTAAAATGCTGTACTAAAATAAGTAACCGAGTAATTGTTTTAAGTTCTCTGAATACCAGTGCTGTTTTTTAATGTCATGTCTTTCCACAGAACTCCTTATCTGAATTATCATGAATTCTGAGGAAAGATAGTGGAATGGTCTTGCTTTCTCTTACCTTCTACGGTTCGGAATTCAGTGTTTAACTTCTTGCCGCCTTAAAATATTCTAAATTTTTTCAATACTAATTCAATAAGAATTAAGAAGACCAAAGTAAGGTCGCTGTCTCATCATGGCCTCTGATCAATGGAAGACTAAATTAAATCTGACAGAATAAAAATGAAGGACCGTTATTTATTTGGGCAGATTGACACAGAGAAGAATAGACAAGGAGAGACAGAGCCACACCCAATTGAGGCTAAGCTTCCAATAACTTGCACATCTTACGTTTTGCTCAAGTATCGTTTTGTACATTACATGAATGAAAAGGTATTTTTCTTTACATCGTGTTTGTCTTATTGTTCCAGCAATGTTCATAACAGAATGGTAATCCTGGTTCAATGCCTTTATTGCATGAGAATGCCTAATGACGATTTACAACAGGAAATAAGATTAAACAAACAAAAAAACTCAGGAAAACTAATTTTAAAGTGACAATGAAAACAAGAAAGAACAGATTAAAAATAATAATTAGACTTTCAAAGATTCGCTCAAGAATGAGTATACCATGATGAAAAAATGCTCCAAACTTAACAAAAACAAAGTTTCATCTTCAAAATCTTTCTTAAGAGGATCAAAGGAGTTTTTGATTATTGAATTATATTTTTTATAAAATTTTGTTTAAAAATTTTATCTGTTTTTGCAGAGAAAAAAACATTTATTTGGAAATTCTTGTAAAAATCAAATAATTGTTAGATTTTAATGACATTTTCAGTACTTATTTACATATGAATGAAATTATTTTAGAAATGTTTCTTTTTCAGAAAATC
The DNA here is from genome assembly GCA_964036315.1 of Acanthosepion esculentum. Taxonomy (NCBI): domain Eukaryota; kingdom Metazoa; phylum Mollusca; class Cephalopoda; order Sepiida; family Sepiidae; genus Acanthosepion; species Acanthosepion esculentum. Next base: position 22,401,533 of record OZ038513.1, read on the forward strand.
TTGGTAAAACATTTGTTTACATCTGTTACTTCCTACTTATTTAATTTTATAAAATTTTTCAAGAAATTCATTTTTGTATATTTAGTTATACGCAGAATGCATTGGAAAATTTAAATCAATTTATTTTTGTAAAACAGGATCCCCAATTATAGAAAATCTGCTCTGGGTCGTAAAATTAAAAAATACAATAAAATTAACATTATTTAATTAGAAAATCTTTTAATTGATTTTATGAATAAAGATATATTATTCACACTACACTATTGTATCGAATTAAATCCTCATCTAATTTTCAGGAATCTGATGCAGCCAAGAATGACAAAATGCGTAATCAAATCAATTTCCAATGAAACGTATCCATTTGTCAAATTTCTTTAAAAAATTATGCCGGGATTCTATATCCTATTTTAACCACATATGGTCGACACGGAAAACACATTGATTGACCTAAAAACATAAATCTTTTACTTTCAATCCATTCTGAAGAATTAGATGAGCATTTGCCTTGGATTCATTTCAGAAAAGGCTAAATGAATTTCTTGCTTTTGAGCCATTCTGAAAAAGAGTTGAGGATTTGCCTTTAATTCGATATAAAAATATGGTAAAATCTATTAACAACTTTCGACATAAACAAAGAATTGTAAAGAAAATATACAAAATAATTATTAACGGCTTTTTAAAAAGTCACTCATTTTCTTTCCTACTTTAATAACGAGAAACGCAAGCTTAGGGAAAAGGTAACATGATTCATTATTTAAGCATACACACAAATACACATAGACATATTTCTTTCTTTCGTTTTTGGGATCTGATGAAGCCTTCAAAGGCAAAATGCATAACCAAATCAATTCGATACAAAAAAGGCTTTTTAAAAAGTCACTCATTTTCTTTCCTACTTTAATAACGAGAAACGCCAGCTTAGGGAAAAGGTAACATGATTCATTATTTAAGCATACACACAAATACACATAGACATATTTCTTTCTTTCGTTTTTTGGATCTGATGAAGCCTTGAAAGGCGAAATGTATAATCAAATCTATTTTCAATGAGCTGTTTTCCATTTGTCATATATATATATATATATATATATATATATATATATATATATATATATATGTATATGTGTTTGCGCGCGCGCGCGTGTGTGTGTGTGTGTGTGTGTGTGCGTGTGTGTGTGTGTGTAGCTAAAAAGGCTAAAGTTTTGTTTCAAAAATGTATGGGTTGCAACAGAAATTGTTTTAAAGTGAAAGTTTCCATTTGCCAGTATCATATCAATCATTTTGCATTATCTTTAATCACAAAAACAGTGATATAAAATATCCGACCAGAGTGCAAATGAAACCAGTTGATTTTTAAGTTTAATTCTCTTTTCAATGTTTTGTTCAGTAAGAACATTATCAGAAAAACTCTTCTTACTGAACGAAACATTGAAAAAAAAAAAAAAAACTAAAATTTTAAAGATTCAACTGGTTTTCAGTCACATATTCCAATTTGCCTACTATCTTTAATGTGGGTACCTACAAAAAATACGATACCGACAGTTTAAACTGCATTTTAAAAATGAAAAAATGTTTCATGAATATTTTAGTTTTAATTTCAAGCTAGATTAAAATTATTTCAAATCAAACTAAAACCGATTGTAACCTTTTTCTAATTATTAGTAAAATCGATGAATTCGTCCATATTGACAGATTTGTGAACACAAAATCATTCTCTTTATTAAAAAATCTTGAAAAAATAAAACACTTTTCTAAGACGTTATTTAAGAAAATTCGCTGATTTAAAGCCTAATTAATCTGAATTGAAGTATTTTAGTTTAAAATCTTGCAGAAAAATCTTTTTTAAAACGGAATTGGTGTTTTTTGACATCTTTAATGATTTATCGCTAGTAAATTTAAACTGAGAGGGGCAGTAACTAGGAAGATTACATGACGAATACAACGTAAACGCCTATTTTACATACATTTTTTATCTACCCAGTAATCTTTAAACAATTAAATATATTAAGCATTCTTATATTTTATTGAATTTTAGGTGCTTTGGCTTATTTACGAAGACGCTTGTTGAGGAAATGTTAGAAAACTACCAATCAATTTTAAATTTACTATAAGTACCGCTCTTATTTTCTGATAATGTTTTGTACGGATGTACGTATTTACAAAAATTGATACGTTCATCCACGCATAAAAAAAATCAAAATTCTTTTTAAAATACAGAGGATCGTTGAATTGTAGTTAGCTTTGCCATTTATGATTAGTAAATACAATTTTTACTTAACAATATCACATAACCGATGCAAATTAATACAGGATTTTAAAATATTTAGAAGTTTATAAATTATCCTAATTAAAAAATTTTTTTAAATAAGAAAATAATGAAAATTCTTAAGACAATAGTATAGTGTCCATAAATATTTTATTCACAAAAAAAGCAATTAAAAGCTTTTCTAAATAAATAATACCTTTGATCTATTGCATTTTTTTATTTTACGATTCAGAGCGGATTTTCTGTAACTAGGAGTCCTGTTTAATCAGAAAAAATGATTTAAATTTTCCAAGGGATTGTCCTTTTAACAAATATGCAAAAAAATTTCTAGATATTCCATACAATTAAATGAATGGGGGAATAACAAATGTAAAAAAAAATTTTAAATTTAAAAAATATTCTAAAAATAAACAATTAAAAAATTAATGCCATTCCTTTATGAATAAGTCCTGAAAACTTCATTAAAATCAACAATTGTCTGATTTTTCAAATCAAAGTGTTTTTCACCGTAAAAATTACGCTCAAATTTCCCGTACAGATGTAAGGTGGCGTGTTGACGTCAGAAAAAAAGAAAAAGATTTTAAGAAAATCTTTTGATCTTTCCTTTTAATGATTTTGACGATAAAATTATATTTTTGTTACGTTTTTGGGGAATTTATTTCATCATATATCCTCTTTTTTAGCGAATTTTGGAGGTACCTACTTCTGCCAACATAAATTTTTTTTTACATTTTTTAAACTTTTGTAATTAAAGATTTATCCAAAATAAATTGTACGATGGAGATGATTTCATGAACAATTATTTAGCCAGTAAACTGTGAAAAAATATATACTGTTTGCTTAAAACCAGTTAAAAGTGGGAGGTGTTTAACTATTAGCACAGTTTAAAGGTTGCGCGCGGCCTTAATTGACTGATGGCAGATTAAGTGATTGTCCAGGTGATAGCGACTGACAGACAAAGCTTCTAGTCTCACAACTATACCGTATGGCGATCAGAAAAGTTATGAGGCTCTTTTTTGTTTGTTTTTCTTTTAAAATTGTTTTTTTTTTTCTTGAAGGTCTGAGTCAATCTGTCAAAACAACTTGAACCAACAAGTTCTTTTGAGAAATTATCTTAATACATCTTTTAGCAACCACGACATACACTGGATCTGACAAAAACGTTCTCCATAAATGGATCCGAGTGTCATGACATAGGCGTAGAAAAAACAACAAACAAACAAAAAACAAACAAACACGCTTCGTTGTTGATAAAACTCGATAGCAGGTTTGTCTCTCAGACTTTTAAAATGCTAGTACCTTCAGGACGTAGGCAATTATGGCTCTCCACATTATTTTACGTGTCAAGTCCTTTCTGGACGTGAGCGATCATGGCACTCCACAATTTCCTGTCCTTTGTACCTCTTAGCAACATATGTTTTTCTTTTTGCTATCTCACCTAATCCCTGTTTTGCCAATAATCATTTACACAATCTCGTTACGTATGTTATGCAATACTTTCCTCTGCCCCACTTGACTTCAATAAGTCCTGTGAATGTAAAATTTTCCAAGCCCTCTTTCCTCATTATGTGCTCTAGGAATTTCAGCTGTCTCTTTCTGATGTTAAGCATAAGTGTCTTTTTTGTTGCCATTTTCTCTACTTTTCTTTATCATCTGTCAATTGCTTTGGCTGATCGGGAAAATAGTGGAGTGGATTGCCTTCTTCACGGTTTTCATTCATAGTTTTCCTTCTCTTAGACTGGTTGCTAGTCAAAGCTAGAGATCAGTCTACCCTGTTAATTAACCTATAGATAGGGAGAGAAGAGACGGATTCATGTCTTTCCCAGAGTGCAATAGCGCGAAAGTGAACGCAACAGACTAGGTCAGAATCTGAACTCAGTTAACCGATTTTACTTTCCACGCCAATCACCGTTACACCACTTGCACACCACGTCTTCACAACCTTTCTCTCTCTCTCGCTCTCTCTCTCTCTCTCTCTCTCTCACACACACACACACACACACACACACGGTAATGCTTCCTACTTATTTCTGCAGAAACTGCAACAGGGAACACAGGAACAACATTGAAGAGAGAAACTTTTCATCTATAAAACTATTTTCTACACACTCACCACCATTATTTATTCATTGTCCAGTTGTGATCACATCTATTCTTTGATCTCTATAAACGTCGGGCAAGTGTCGATGAATGCCAACGGAGGAGGATTTTCCGCATAAGAGAATTCAATGACACTCCTCTGATTTACTCGTACTTTCATGAAGTCAGATGCCATTTTACCAGACTACCGATCAGTTGCACATTGTGGCTTTGTTACATCGGTTACACAACTACATGCTTATCAAGACGTCTTACATTACACCTATCTGATCACAGCTCCATTAGAACCCATTTAAACACACACACAAACTTACCAGACTCCATTAGAAACATACTAGTAGAAAACACAAATATATTAACTGCGTTCACCTGTAAAAAAAGACTAAAAATAATGGAAGCTTTAATAATAAAAAAGAAAAGGCAATATTAATACAATATTAACTACAAACAAAGCCACAATGTGTTAACCCTATTCGGAAATTAAAAACATCCCTACTACACACTAAGACATACACATAATGCACACACTAAATTAAGCTGAAAAATCGAATCATCCTTGATAATGGCTAAAGGTATAGCCGAAAGGGCTCGGAACTATAAAACATTTGCGCAGTTTTTACACACTCTTTGTCCAGAAAAGAAAGAAAGCTCTTGTTAGAACACAAGAAAAATTAAATAAAAAGCTTAACCGTAGTACCTTGTCTGTCGTTTTTAATGAAACATGCATATATATATATATATATATATATATATATATATATATATATATATATATATATATATATATATTCATGTGTCTTTCACTATATGTCTATCTCTTATTCATCACAGCAATCAATCTATCCACCAACAATATATATTTGCAGTCTGCCATTTAATATTGAACAAAACAAATACACAATTTTTACGACCCGTGATTTCTCGACATTATGGTCTGATAGCTTTCACTGGAGTGAGAACAAGTGACAGCAAAACATTAGGCATGATAGATATTATTGCCTCATGTTCCAAAACTATCTCACTTCTCTAGTAAGGTCCAAACATTTTACGGTTAGTTTTCTTGACCCTTCAATTTCATTGTGTTCTCAGTTGAAACAGCATCATCTGTTTTTCACAAATTTGCTTTTCCTTTTTTACGATAGACATCCTTCTAGATTCTAGTCGGTGATCCGTTTCATTTTCCAAATTTCATACTCTTGGATTCTCATTTCTCGTTGTTAATGTAAATTCCGAAAATAAACCAAAAACATTGAAAGTTGTTTATAGAGAGACTCGGCAAATACTAAAAGCATGTACAGAAATGATTAGGCGTATCTTTGCCTGATTTTCCACTTAAAACGGAATCTATATTGAGTGATATGCACATAACACCATACGTGATTTCTGCTGTCATCTCCAAACTAGATCCCCACAAGACATGCAGACTTAATAGTATCCCTGCAATTGTCCTAAAACATTTACTCCTGAATTGGCTCCTGTTCTTTCTAAACTCTATAACAAATGCTTTGCTACTACTTGCTTTCCAGGTTGTTGGAAATCTTTTTCAGTAGTTACTGTCTTTAAGAACTGTGATACTTCTGATCCCTCGAATAATCGCCCGATTAATCTTTTACCTACTTTTGGCAAAGTACTAGATGCTCTAATCAACTCCAAATTGGTTAAGCATCTTACTTCACACGGCCTTCTTTCAGATAAACAGCATGGCTTTCGCTTCTCTAGGTCAAACGCCGGTGCATTAACAGTTATTACTGAATTTGTCGGGAAGTTTCGGGCTGTGGCTTTAGATATCTCCAATGTGTTTGATAGAGTTTGGCATATTGGCCTTCTTCGCAAACTGAAGGACTACGGTGTTTCTTGCTGATTGTTTGGCTTGATCCACTCTTTCAAAACAAATAATGAAAGTTGTGTTGAACGGTTACATTTCCAGATCCTTTCAGGTTAATTTGATGGTCACCGAGGGCTCTGTACTTGGACCTACGTTGTTTCTGATCTTCATCAACGACCTTGCCAATGTCACCAGATCCCAACTTGATATGTATGCCAATGACAAATATTTACTCTTAATAAATAATAAATAAATACTTAATAGTAAGTCCGATAATGTAAATCTGGCAGCTGATCTCGAAAATGACCACCAATCAATTGTTAACTGGGGCAAGAACTGACTTGTAAATTTTAACGTCTCCAAATTGAAACTGCTATCTTTTAATCATTTTTGTCTTCCATCAGCATGGCTGATGCTAACCCCCAGGAGAGCGACACGTTACACCTTCATGGTTTTCACTGACATGATGTGGAATGATTATATAAAATCAACTGATAGGAAAGATTAAAAAAAAAGAAGATTATCTGACATTTACATTATGTGCCGTGCGAGAGCATTCTTCTCACTAGAATCCATCTTGCATAATTATAATTATACCATTTTTTCATTTATCGAACGTTGCTTCCATATCTGGTATGGTGTTACTACTATATATCTCGAGATTTTTGACAAAATTCAAAGAAGGGTTTGTAATGTTATCGGTCATGACCTGGCATCTTGACTTTGTTTATGTCAATTGTTGACTACATGGATTTAAGCGTACTACTAGATTGGCAACTAGGTCTCACAGATGAAATACCTAGATGCAACCGTAACTTCTATTTTAATCATTCCTTTTCTCCCACTTTTTGACTGCGGAACTCTCTTCAGGTTTCTTGCATTCCTACTACCTACGATCTTCAAAAAACAGTTGTCCTGCCAAGCTTTTCTAGTGAACGGCATGACCAGACATCCAGCACTATTAAAGACCTGGCAAAGAACCTTCTTGTAGGGGTCAATGGCCAATGGGGTTAACTGTGTTCCATAGCTATGGATGCAACCGGTGCACTGATGACGCGGCACTCGCTAGGCAGGGTGCTTCCTAGTCATGGGTCAGGTTAGATATTCCTCCCCACTTCCAACTAAATCAAAGGTCACCTTTCTGTGACCAAGGCGGGTATTCAAGTTGGAGGTTATAGGATGGAGAGGAGGAATGAGGTTTGTCAGGTCTACTTTCTATTTGGCCAATACAGGCTACACACAAATGAATACCTTTCCAGCTTTGAACCCAGATATATAAAGAGATGTGGTAAGCGACCCTACAATCACACTAGGTCATAGGACTGATTATATTAATATATTCAGCCTAATGATCACATATATTACACAGCAAATGCTAAAAGCATATAAAGGAAGTAAACATATCAAAATTTGCAGCTTATGAAGTTTCTTTTCTTTATGATGTCAAGATCTTGTATTAATTGAGTGATCCGTTTAAATTTAAAACATCATAATTCTACGACAACTAATTACTGTCCCTTAAGAAAAAATACTCGTAAGTCTGACGTTAGCAACCTCGCAACAAATTGAACGAGAAAGAAAAATTATTTGGAGTACTTAATAGTTTTCCTATACACTTTACGAGCCGCCAATTTGATGAATCGGCTAAGATTGGGAGGGAAAAGGTTCTTTCTTATCGACCCAGCTTGTAACTCAATAGACCTTAACCAATACGCCTCGGATTTTATCAATGTCCTTAAAGAAATCTTTTCGTGAATAAAGTCGGTAGCCACGGCAAATGGACCATGAGCCTTCTTTGTTTCCTTTAGTAATGGACCGTTTTAAATGAAGGCCAGTACCTGTTAAATATATCCCGGGTCACAGGATAGCCAAATATATCCAGATTTGTACTTTATGACTTCTCAAAACAAGCACATGTTCTCCCCAAAACTATCTCCACTTTTGATAAACAGAGTTCAACTTGAGTTTTCTTGGAGACAGCTGAGATATTCATAATGTAAATGACAGATAATCTTCTTTTTTTTTTATCTTTCATTAGATGTAGGGGACAGCATTTTAAAATGTGCATAAATGATTATAAAACGTATATAAAATATTTAATATACTAGTTTTGTGGTTTAGTATTTCATTTGTGAGATGAGTAATTATTTATATTCTTATTGAATTATTACTTTAAAACAATTGTTCTCATCTTGGTTGATATAGATGTTATTATAGACACAACGTTTCGACCAAGTATCCTCTGGTTATCATCAGGTGTCCATTGACTGACTGATATTTTTTTTTTTTTAATCATATCACCCCAAGCAAGGCCGGAGGCCACTATCACGCAAGGGGTTAAAGAAGGGTTGGAGGAAGAGCAGATAGGAGTGGCAAGGGAGGGGATGTGGAGAAAGAGAAAGACAGTGGGTCGATCAAGGCAAGGGGGCCACAAAAGATCCGGAGCGAGAGCAGATAGGAATGA
>OZ038513.1:22412687-22470187 GCA_964036315.1 Acanthosepion esculentum
GAAGCTGTCGCACATCTTTTTGTCGATTTTGAGCGTCGCGTTCGACAACTGATTCCGGCAGGAGTCCATATCCAACCGTATGTCCAGGGTTGTGAACACGCTGTTGAAAAAAGGCAAGTATGGTGGGCGGGAGTTAGAAGATTACAGGCTCATAACTTTGCTAAACACAGATTTAAAGATTCTGGCCAAGATCCTGACGGAGCGTTTGCAGTCAGTTGCCGAGTTACCTGCTTCTGATTCGCACGACCCTAGAGGGTGTAAAAGACAACGAGCAAGCTGCGCTGATCAATTTGGATCAGTCCAAGGCATTTGATAGGGTCGACCTGGCAGCCGAATTCAAACCCGACTTCTGCAGGTGAATTAGCTTCCTGTATCGCTCCCCCAGGTGAACGGAAAGCGTTCGCGCGCTTTTGCGTTGTGCCGGTCGGTTCGTCAGGGTTGTCCACTGTCGACCCTACTTTACGCTTTGGCGTTGGAGCCTCTCCTTCGCCGGTTGTGGACAGAGCGAGAAGTCCGGTCCTACGTGGAATCGCTATCCCTGGTGGGGCTCGAGTCAGGGTTTCCGTCTACGCCGATGACAGATCAATTTTCGTGTCGTGCCGCAGCGAGAATGAGATTCCCAACCTTCCCAGTTTGTTTTTAGCCTCTTTTTTCATCTCGACTGGGTCAGTCTTTTTTCCCCCACGCCTATATTTATTTTATCCTTCCCTCTCCGTGAGTGAGTGAGCTTCTTGATCCTGTCTGAAGATAGAATACAGCGACCATTCTTATTTTTTGTGGTGTGGAAGGGTCCTAATAACATCTGTTGTTTTCAGTTTGTTATATTTTAGTTTGTTTTGAGGTTTCATACCCTCCCCCTCATTACATATCATCATTATATTTTATATATATATATATCTGTATATGAACATTTATGCATAAAGAAATTTTTACGTCATGGGGTGTTTTTGTAGGTTCCCTGTGAATATGGTGTATTGTGGTCTACGTAGTAGTGAATGGCGAAGGATGACTTCTTGTGGTGAATGAGGTAATTTTAATGAATGAATGGGTCGTAAATCAGATTAGCTAGGTATAAGATAATTAATGATGGCCAGCCTCACCCTACTTCCCCTTTCGTCCTTGTGCAATTATTGTATCTTGCAATAATGAATCATGGATTTATCTTTCCTCGACTACACTACTACTTGTTAGAAATTTACAGGACACAACAACATGGCGTCACCGATAGGATATCTAACCTCGTTCCTGAGCTTGTTGAGACTTGGGCGAGAGTCAAGAAATTGAGTGACAGCAAATATAAAGGAGGAGTAGATGAAGTAATGGATTTATTTCTAGCATCAGTGGGTTGCGAGGCCATAAAAAAGATCTCCATAATGGTCTATCCGAAGATGCTAGAAGACTTGACATTTGAAGAAATTGCCAACATTGTACAAGAGAATGAATGTCCAAAAAAGAATCTGGTCATAGCTGAGAGGCGAAGTTTCTTGAAATCAGGCAAAACCCGGGGGAAAACCATTAGACGTTTACAGGCTAAAAATGCATCGCGGTACTGTGAATTCAAAAAGTTGGGTACAGGATTAATGTCTATAGAATAGGAATTAATATAGTTAAGGCTAATTGAAGGACTGTATGACGTCTTGAGTAAGTACAAAATTTTGGAACAGCTTTAATATGAAAATTGAAGTGAGTTTTGAATTTTTACAGCAGCTAGAGTTAATTCGGGATTTAATACCCCTAAGACTAACATGGAGACATACAGTACTACAAAGAGTTTACGTAAATGTCGTTTCTGCGACAAAGAAAATGAGATGAACAAGTATAAATGTCCGGCTTTTGGAAAGATACGTTTTAAGTACAAGAAGAAAAACAATTTCCACTCAGTACGCAAATATAAAAAAACAGTATAAGTGGAGAAGATAGATCCTCTGACGAGAAATATTGAAATTTATTAAGTAAAAGCGCGAGATAATAGTATGGAAAGAGTAAAAATAAATGGAATAACTGTACTAATGCAAGTGGATACGGATAGTAATGTAACGTTAATAGACAAGAATTTTGGGGAGGAAATGTGAAGACCGAAATTAAGGAGGACCAATCTGCAATTGAAACAATTTGACGAGTCAGTTATAAAAACACTTGGATGCTTTGTGAGGGTGTTCGAAATGAAGACTCGATTTAAGGTTAATACCAATCATAGTTTTGGAATGCATAAAAGGTCATGGTCTCCTATTAAGAATAGACACCTCAAAGTTAATTAATTGCATGAAATTAGAAGAATCTGAGACTGGACTTTTAAAGGATTCGGCTCAAAGAGAATAGTCTCGTAAAGTTCCGGTTCACCTTCTGCCCGTGGTTACGGCGAAACTTAATAAAATGATTGAACAAGGAATATTAGAGAAGATCAGCCAGGGAGGTAGCAATTGGGCTTCTCCAATTGTGGCCATACGCAAAACCAATGGAGATTTAAGGATATGTGGTAACTACAAAGTTGGTGTAAATCACCAGATATGTATGGACTCCTTCCCATTGTCAAATATTGAAGCGGCCTGAATATTTGCGGGCATGAGATTTTTTGCCCTGATTGATCTGGAATCTGCGTATAATCAGATTAAAATTGACAACCATTTTCTAGAAGTCCCCACAATAAACACTCTTATAGGTTTTCTAAGGTGGGCCCATCTGCCATTTGGTATTAAAACATCCAGCCATATATTCCAAAAGGCTATTGAGAAAGTTTTGGAAGGAGTCAAAAACATCATTGTCTATCAGGATGACCTAGGTATTGGCGCTCATACGGAGGAAGAGCTAAAGATTAAAACAGAACAGGTGGTTCTGAGCAGATTGAGTAATGCAGGCATGACAATCAATCGCGATAAGAGTAAATTTAATTGCAAGAAGATTTCATACTTAGGAGATCAAATATCTAAAGATGGAATTTCACCAGATGACAGACTTAGCAAAATATCAGAAATAAGTACACCAAAAAATAAGGAAAAGTTAGAATCTTTCTTGGGTTTTACTAACTTTTATAATAAGTATATACCTCAATATAGCAACATGATTGAACCTTTTGCAAACTTGAGAAAGAATAATAATGAATTTCAGTTGACTGAAAATCAGGAGGTGGCCTTCAAAAAGGAAGCCCTTAGAAACAAGCCAGTCGTTAAAGTATGTGACTGGACAAAAGAACTCACACTAACCACTGATGCTAGCGAACGTGCCATAGCAGCGATCTTATCACAAGAGGGATATCCTATTATGTATTCGTCCAGAAAGTTGACGGCAGTGGAGACGAATTAATCTAACATTGAAAAAGAATCGCTGGCAATTGTCTGGAGTACTTAAAGGGAGCACAATTTGTTATTGGATAAGAGCATTTTAAGGAAGCAAGGCGCAGGTTAACATTTGAAAGAGGAGTCATATGTAATGGAAATCTTATTGTACTACCGAAATCGTTAAGAAGAGATGTTATTAAAGCAGTACAAGACGACATATGGTGGTGTATTGAACATGCAACTAAAGTTAAAACTACAAACCTGGGGACCGGGGTATACGCGAAACGTGGAGGATTATGTCAGAAAATGCCTTAAGTGTGCATTGATAAAGAGCTTTATACAATCCAAGATTGATTCATGGCTAAAAGAGAAGGAGCCATTGATAAGAGTACACATGAATCATGCATACATTAAAGATGTAGGCCTATTCCTCATACTAGTAGACTCATATTCAGGTTAGCCTGAAGTGGTTAAAGTTTTGGACAGAAAAGCAAGTACTGTAAAACAGGTGTTAAAAGTAGTATTTTCGAGAACGGAGTACCTATGACATTGGTATCGGATAATGCACCAGGGTTTGCTGAAGAAAGCTTGTGTACATGGGTAACACGAATTGGATGTAGGACATACAAAACACTCCCATACCCATCCTCAGTCAAATGGAATTGCGGAGATAATGGCCCAGACTATAAAATTAGGATTGAAAACATTCACTCCAGGGAATTGTAGGATAGAAAGTTATCTATCAAGATTGCTTTTAAGTTACAGGACTATCCCGCGTGTAGGCAGAACACAAAGCCCTTCGGCATTGATGGGAAGGCAAATTAGAGCTCCAATAACCATGTCCTTCTCAACAAATGAGAATGTATGGTACAAAAAGAATAAGGATTCGAATCCTGAGAAAGCACAATTTGTAGTGCAAAAAGGATTTAATACAGCGATAATGTAACAGGGAGTTTTAACTCAGTGTAGATTGCAGAGAGGGAAGATATTGAAATGAAGGAAGAACTTGGTGTAGAAGAGAGGGATCAAGATTATCACCAAGAGTCGATTAGTGAAGGGGGCGAGAGAATGAGTGTGTCTAGTGATAATGAGGGACATGAGGAAGGTTCAAGTGAAGAAAATCCGGGAAGACCGAGATCCCCCATAGAGAGGAATCTAGGCAATCACCATGAGACAAGAGGTGCACCTCCTGGAGTGGTTCGTAGAAGTAGCAGATTTACCAAGGGCATAAAGCCTCTAAGGTTCAGGGAGATGTGGCGATATGCAAATTAGATTGTATATAAGTGGGAAATTTTCTACACTCGTGAGTGGAATTGTCTTTCCTTGACTACATTGCGTACTGGTGAAAACTTTACACGACACAACATGGACATTTTAAAAAATGGAAATAAAGAAGATGGAAAATACGTTGTGAAAATGTATAATTCTTAACTGAAAAATAAACTTGAAAAAAATTCACTTCCTTTTCATACTAGCTTCATTATTGTATCCGATTTAAAATTTGTTTTATAAGATAGAAAATATTGCTTATCAACCCACGTATGTACAGTTGCATACAAAGATATTCGACTCCTATATTAACCTTCAGCACTCTGCATTATTAATATTAATATCTTTGTTGTAGATTCCGGGATGAATCCAATATCAATGAATAACAAACCCCAGGAATGGGTAAGGAAAATAAATGTATTAACGTAATAATACAAACTGGTAATACGGGTTAGTAGATCCAGGAATGCGGGTTAGTAGCAATAATATATATACAGTCTTGGTATTGAAGTATCGCGGTATGACTCCTTACTGAGTCAACGTGCTCGCTAACTGTGACTCTTGTGCTACCCTCCTCTATTACAGACTGTCCGGGTATTCACTGGTAGTAATATATGTATACCTTGGGTGAGTCCATTTGTGTGAAAAGGGGAGACCCCTTAATAATCTTATAGTAATATTTGTTTCAAATCAGATTAATTGAACTTTAAATCAGCTAATATTCCCCAAATAAAGTTTCATAAACGTATATTTTATTTTTGAAAGACGCTTTTATAAAGAGAATTACATTAAGATAGCAGATGGCGCTAAAATCGGTGCTTTTTAGCGCTTTCAAAACAAAAACTTCTTCCAGTCAATTTAAATTCATTTTGAAATACAGCAAAGTATTTTTCTTATTGGAGTTATTAAATTTAATCTATTATCTTGAAATTAAAACTAAAATAAAACCTTCAAGAAAGATTTTTCATTTTAAAAATTTCATTTTAAACCTTAGGTATCGCGTTTCGGTGGAGGCACCAACATTATATATATATATATATATATATATATATATATATATATATATATATATATATAAGCACAAAGTCACAAGTTATCGTGACGTAGGGCTTCAACATACTGTTGACCTCTCTCTCTCTCTCTCTCTCTCTCTCTCTCTCTCTTCTCTCTCTGTTATGGTGAAAGACACCTAGTCTATAGATAATAGACTCTCCCATCTATTATAAGTAGGAGTCAGTAGGAGTCGAATACAAAAAGTAGTCAGCGACCACAACTCGATTACTCTGCATAATACTGATTATTACAAGTTCCTAACGTTTTTGTACGTTGAACCTATTTATGACGAATTTAGTCCAAATACAGTTTCCACTGAGGAAATAACTCTACAACACTCTCTCTCGTTCCGTTTCCTCAAACCTCTTCTTCCCTCTCTCTCTCGCTCTCTCGATCCATTTCCTCATATATCTCTCTCTACCGTTCCATTCAAACCTATCTCTCTCTCTCTCTTTCTGTTTCTTCAAACCTCTCTCTCTCTCCCCTTCCGTTTCCTCCAAACTTTTTTCTCTCTCTCTCCGTTTCCTCAAACTTCTTTCTCTCCCTTCCTCATTTTCTCTCTCTCTCTCTTTCTCTCTCTCTCTCTTTCTATCTCTCTCTCTTTCTCGTTCCGTTTCCTCAAACCTCTCTCTGTTTCTCCGTTTCCTCAAACCACTCTGTCTTTCCATTTCCTGAAAAATCTCTCTCTCTTCCGTTCCTTTTCCCCCAATCCTCTCTCTCTCTTTCTCTCTCTCTCTTTACGTTTCCTCAAAACTTTCTGTCGTTCCGTTTCCTCAAACCTCTCTCTCTCCCTCCCTCTGTTCTTCTGTTTCCTCAAATCTAACTCGTTCATTATCTTCATCCTACAAGTTAAAGATATTGAAGAATTCATCGAATCAGAGACAGAACAGGACCATTCTATTATGACGTCATGAGTATTATTCGTTGATAGCTAAAGAATACAAATCCTACAAACATAAGAATAAAACATTTTTGTCAAAAAATTGACGAAAACTTTTCACATGATCCTAAAATAGCTATATATCTGGAAGCGTATGTATGTATGCATATGCGTGCTTTGTATATAATATTTCACTGTGTGTGTGTGTGTGTGTGTGTGTGTGTGTGTGTGTGTGTGTGTGTGTGTGTGGCTTCTCAACTGTCAAACCAAAATTCCTTGATACCATCCATTCATACCTTCAGACAAGTCTGATGTATGCGACCTACAAAATCGGTCTTTATTAACGGTAAAACCTGCTCAAGTCCTTATCTGTTCATGAGCGTACTATGAAAGTTGTGTTCTTTGGTTGTCATAAATTATAGTTGCCACTTTACTTACTTAATGCTTTTTACGGGATTTACTGAACGAAATTGATCCTAAGCTCCGGAGAAATCTTGTAATAAGCCGAGTTTTCAATGAAATCGAGACGGAAGTTGCCGGACGCGATTACCATAAATTTCACCTGTCACTTCGAGGATTTTTTCCAAATGTAAAATAATTCAAAATAAAAAAATAAAAAGTTTTAACGATTATATATATATATATATATATATATATATAGAGAGAGAGAGAGAGAGAGAGAGAGAGACAAACAGCTAGAGACAGTGAGAATTGCGTTTGGTAAGATGGAAATAGCCTGTAGCGGCACCGGTCAAAAATGGATGAACATCGAACCAAGAGGTTATATAAAACAAAATTAAAAAAACAAAAAAAAACTACAAAATAGTCAAAACCGTTTTCACGTTTCTTTTTTCCTGATTTATTTCTTTATAAAATTTTCTTTGATGGCTTACGAGTTATTTATTATTATTATTTCCGGAGTTGGATTTAACGAGCATACAGAGAAAAAACTACATTATATATATATATATATATATATATATATATATATATATATATATATATATATATATGTGTGTGTGTGTGTGTGTGTGTGTGTGTGTGTGTGTGTGTGTGTGTGTGTGTGTGTGTGTGTGTGTGTGCGTGCGTGTGCGCCTGGTACTTAGTGGAAAAAGTGCTCGGTATCTGTGATAGAACTAACATATTCAGTTGTATGGATAATTGTTTGTAACCTTGGGTTTCACGCTTTTGCGATCATCAGACAAACATGAAACCAAAGGTTACAAACTAATATCCATATACCTGAATATATATATTGTTATGGTCCAGGTTCCTTGTACCACAGTGATGGTCCAAGGTAGAACCAATGCATATGGACCATTTACTATAGCTATTCACTATGATTAAATTGTAGAAGCCGTCAATTGGTCCTGCATAATCTGCGTGTATTCTTGACCACGGACGATCAGTCTCTGGCCATGGCTTATGTATGATTGGCGGTGCTTTGGCTGCTAAATTACAACCCTTGCACATTTCCACCATCTGAGTAATATCCTGGTTCATATTTTTCCAATATACATAGCTTCGCATTAGCGACTTCATTCTATTTTTACCAGGATGGCCCCTATGGAAATCCTTTAAGATGCGCTTTTGTAATGTTTTGGGAATAATTTCGATGTAAAGTAACACATTGTCGCATAGAGAAAAGCTGTCCGATAAGCTCATTTTTTCTGCTATTTTTGCTTTTGTTTCATTAATAAATTCGTCGTTTTTGGCTTCATTTCTTATGCCTTGCAGTGTAACTGGGAGGTTTCTAACTGTACAACATAGTACCGTCCTGATGTCTTCTTCGTTTATTAAGACTGCGATTACCGTATCTTCCAATGGCTTTGTCTTTGTTAGACCATCCTTATGCCCGATCTTTTTCGTTGGTAAATATTCCAATCTGAAATTATAGTTCAGAAGAATTGTTGCCCATCTAAGTAACCTATTTGCAGTGTAAACCGGTAGACCTTTTTTCGAACCGAAAATTGTTAGTAACGTTTTGTGATCCGTCTGTAGAGTAAATTGTCTACCATAAATGTACCTATGAAACCTCGTGACTGCGAAGATAATTCGTAGAGCTTCTTTCTCTATTTTTGAATAATTTTTCTCCGCTGGTAGTAGAGTTCGAGAAGCATATGCGATGGGTTTTATTGTCCCATCTGGCATTTTATGTAATATAAACGCCCCGACTCCGTAGACGCTAGCGTCACTTGCTACAATAATTTCTAGTTTGGGATCGTAGTGTGCCAAAAATAAATCTGAAGTTAACATTTTGATTATTTCGTCAAATGCTTTTTGGCATTGATCTGTCCACTGCCAAACTTTTTCTTTCTTTAGCAGCTCGTTCAGTGGTGCGCGAAGTTTATGCATTTCAGGTATGAATTCCTGGTAGTAACTTACTAATCCTAGAAAACTTTGTAGTTCTGTTATGTTTTTAGGAACTGGCATTTTTTTAATTGCTGTTGACCTGTCAGGGTCTGGTCGTCTACCTTCTTGATCTATTATATGGCCAAGGTATTTGATTTCCTTCATGAAAAAATCGCACTTATTTTTTTTACTTTGAATCCATAGCTTTGTATTCTTTTAAAGACTTCCTGTACATGTTCTATGTGTTGTTCAACGCTTTCGCTATTAATCAATACGTCATCCAGGTATGCAATTGTGTACTCTAGTCCGGCAAGCATCGTATCCATTGTCTGTTGGAATATAGCCGGCGCGACATTAATTCCAAAAGGTAATCTTTGGTATCTGTACAGTCCTTTGTGTGTGTTTATGCATAGTAGTTTTGAACTTTCTTCATCGACTGGAATTTACAGGTACGCCTCACTTAAATCAATTTTTGAAAAAAAATTTCAGCCATTTAATTTAGTGAATACTTCTTCTGGACTGGGTAGAGGATAATGGTAGTCCTTTATTGCTGCGTTCAAACCTGTAGAAAAATCAGCGCAAACTCGAATTTCGCCTGATTTCTTTTTGACGTAGACCGTCGGAGCGGCCTATTTACTGTATTCTACTTTTGTCAATATGCCAGTGTTTTCGAGTCTGGTTAATTCTTGATCAATTTTTTCAATTGACGCAAACGGTACGCTCCATTTGTTTCTTGAAAATAGGCTGAACGTTTTCCTTAATTTCGATATTAGCTGCCATTTCTTTACATCTTCCTAGGCCTGCTGAAAATACTCCAGGGAAACTCGTTTTTAGTTTTTCTTTTAATTTGTCTGCCTCGGTTGGTAAGCTTTTTACATTTTGGCAGTACGTATTTATAGGTAGATACCACAGTTCGAATTTTTGCATCCAGTCCGTTCCGAATAGGTTTTCGGTATTTCTTAAGACGTAGATTTTTAGTTTTTTCGTCATTCCATTAAATGTTACGTTTGTAATTATTTCACCCTCGAATTTTATCTTTCTCCCCGTAACTGATCTAGCAATTTTATCCGATTTTAACATGGCAGGTGTGTTCAGTTTTCTCCATGTTTGTAGGTTTATAATCGTTAAGTCTGAGCCACAATCCAGCTGTAGCCTAACTTTTCTGTTTTGCATTTCAACTTGTACGTATTTTCTTATGTTAGTCTCATCTGCTTAGTCACTCCTCGTGATTCTTATTCTGCTTTTATTTTCTCTTCGATTCCAATAGTGAGAACTTTTGTGGCCTATTTTTTTACATGATAGACAGGTTTTAAAACGATAATTACAGTCTTTAAACCAATGCCAAGTCCCACAGCGATAGCATGGACTGGGTGCTAATTTTTTTTAATTTTTAGAGTTAGAAAATTTTGTTTTACCTGTCTTTGAGGGGGGAAATCGGTTTGGTTTGTTTGTGAAGAGGGTAAGTTGGTTTGTCTTCGTACTTTATGTATGTGCGTTATGCCAGCTTCTTCTATGTCTTTTGAGTCTTTTTTCACACTGATGCATCTCTGACAGTCTTCGGCTAGTTTTTGAAGTGTCAAATTTTGTTCACTCTCCAATTTAGTAAGGATTCTGCGTCTCAATTCCGCGTCTTTGGTTGAGACCAGGCCTTGGACGTAAATTAAGCATTTGAAATTGTCCGCGCTGAGTTCTGATAATTAGAAGTCGTCACAATATTTGTTGACAATGGACGTGAAAGTTATGTAATCTTCGTTGTCCTTTTTTGTAAGGTTCATGCATTTCCATCTTTTGTGGAATAGTGTAGTATTATGGCTGAAAAGTTCCGTTAGCAGTTTAATGGCTTCTTTGAACGTTAGCTCACTTGTTTTTCTGGGAAGGATATAATCTACGAATTTGGTATATTCGCATGTGCTTAATTTTCTTAGTAATAGACGTACATTACGTGCGTCTGACCAATCTTTGCAGTCAAATTCATATAGATCTTCGTACCTTCGGAAGTAGTTTGCAAAAGTTTTATCTTCGTCGGGTGCGATAGTACTCCAAATAGCGTCTTGTGAGAGAACTGTTTTGTTCTCGGAATTTTGCTCCTTATTTGACATTACACGTAGCAATAATTCTTGCAATTCCAAATATTTCTGTACGTTTTTTTGCTGCTGTTGAAATTGGACTTTGATAAGTTTCACAATGGTTGACTTAAAATCTTCCATGTTGACGTATTTTTGTGTAACCTGATATTCTGTGACCTGTGTACGTAAAAAAATTTTCCTTTGTTGCCAGTGAAATTTGATATCCAAAAAGAAAGTTTTTTTCTTTTTTTTCTTTTATGTGTTCGCGCAGAACTTGTATTTTTTTTTAGAACCTCACGTAGAACTTGTTTTTTTTTTAGAGTTTACTTGTCGACCACTGTTATGACCTCCGCGTAGAGAGTTTGTTAGTCCTTTGGGTTACCTCGTCGCCACTATTATGTGCGACGTATAGCAAAAAAATATGTCCTCCGCGAATAGAGTTCGTTTGTCCTTTAAGGGCCACCTCGTCGCCACTGTTATGGTCCAGGTTCCTTGTACCACGGTGATGGTCCAAGGTAGAACCAATGAAGAATAAATCGAACACAGGTATGGAATAACACAGATATATTACAAATAGAAATATGTACAAAGAAGTAGAAGTGTTAGTAATAACAATCAGGTTAGGTTAGAGAGAACTATGTTGTCTCGACCAATATCACTATTCCAATGTCTTACAGTAATCGTCTGACGCGACTCTGTCTCTGACTGACTGACTGACTCTGTGACGATGTTTAACAACACGCCCACGTGTGTCGAATGTGGCACAAGGCCGGGTTTAAAGTGGGGTACCCGAGCCCGTAGGCTCGGCCAAAAATAGCCCGTAGATCCCGTATAAACGGGATCGGGGTGGTCAACCACCTCGAACGAGGCTCTGCCCTTCGGCGGAGCCTCGTCCGAGTTCCTCTCTGCCCAAAGGCAGAGAGTTCCCCTCTGCCTCAGAGGCAGAGAGTTCGACCGTCTAGCCGAGTCGTCCAAAAAGGACTGTCTCTGTGACAGTATTTAGTGTCCTCCCCACGAGGGACAGATGTGGCACAAGGCCGGGTTTAAAGTGGGGTACCCGAGCCCGTAGGCTCGGCCAAAAATAGCCCGTAGATCCCGTATAAACGGGATCGGGGTGGTCAACCACCTCGAACGAGGCTCTGCCCTTCGGCGGAGCCTCGTCCGAGTTCCTCTCTGCCCAAAGGCAGAGAGTTCCCCTCTGCCTCAGAGGCAGAGAGTTCGACCGTCTAGCCGAGTCGTCCAAAAAGGACTGTCTCTGTGACAGTATTTAGTGTCCTCCCCACGAGGGACAGATGTGGCACAAGGCCGGGTTTAAAGTGGGGTACCCGAGCCCGTAGGCTCGGCCAAAAATAGCCCGTAGATCCCGTATAAACGGGATCGGGGTGGTCAACCACCTCGAACGAGGCTCTGCCCTTCGGCGGAGCCTCGTCCGAGTTCCTCTCTGCCCAAAGGCAGAGAGTTCCCCTCTGCCTCAGAGGCAGAGAGTTCGACCGTCTAGCCGAGTCGTCCATAAAGGACTGTCTCTGTGACAGTATTTAGTGTCCTCCCCACGAGGGACAGATGTGGCACAAGGCCGGGTTTAAAGTGGGGTACCCGAGCCCGTAGGCTCGGCCAAAAATAGCCCGTAGATCCCGTATAAACGGGATCGGGGTGGTCAACCACCTCGAACGAGGCTCTGCCCTTCGGCGGAGCCTCGTCCGAGTTCCTCTCTGCCCAAAGGCAGAGAGTTCCCCTCTGCCTCAGAGGCAGAGAGTTCGACCGTCTAGCCGAGTCGTCCAAAAAGGACTGTCTCTGTGACAGTATTTAGTGTCCTCCCCACGAGGGACAGATGTGGCACAAGGCCGGGTTTAAAGTGGGGTACCCGAGCCCGTAGGCTCGGCCAAAAATAGCCCGTAGATCCCGTATAAACGGGATCGGGGTGGTCAACCACCTCGAACGAGGCTCTGCCCTTCGGCGGAGCCTCGTCCGAGTTCCTCTCTGCCCAAAGGCAGAGAGTTCCCCTCTGCCTCAGAGGCAGAGAGTTCGACCGTCTAGCCGAGTCGTCCAAAAAGGACTGTCTCTGTGACAGTATTTAGTGTCCTCCCCACGAGGGACAGATGTGGCACAAGGCCGGGTTTAAAGTGGGGTACCCGAGCCCGTAGGCTCGGCCAAAAATAGCCCGTAGATCCCGTATAAACGGGATCGGGGTGGTCAACCACCTCGAACGAGGCTCTGCCCTTCGGCGGAGCCTCGTCCGAGTTCCTCTCTGCCCAAAGGCAGAGAGTTCCCCTCTGCCTCAGAGGCAGAGAGTTCGACCGTCTAGCCGAGTCGTCCAAAAAGGACTGTCTCTGTGACAGTATTTAGTGTCCTCCCCACGAGGGACAGATGTGGCACAAGGCCGGGTTTAAAGTGGGGTACCCGAGCCCGTAGGCTCGGCCAAAAATAGCCCGTAGATCCCGTATAAACGGGATCGGGGTGGTCAACCACCTCGAACGAGGCTCTGCACTTCGGCGGAGCCTCGTCCGAGTTCCTCTCTGCCCAAAGGCAGAGAGTTCCCCTCTGCCTCAGAGGCAGAGAGTTCGACCGTCTAGCCGAGTCGTCCATAAAGGACTGTCTCTGTGACAGTATTTAGTGTCCTCCCCACGAGGGACAGATGTGGCACAAGGCCGGGTTTAAAGTGGGGTACCCGAGCCCGTAGGCTCGGCCAAAAAATAGCCCGTAGATCCCGTATAAACGGGATCGGGGTGGTCAACCACCTCGAACGAGGCTCTGCCCTTCGGCGGAGCCTCGTCCGAGTTCCTCTCTGCCCAAAGGCAGAGAGTTCCCCTCTGCCTCAGAGGCAGAGAGTTCGACCGTCTAGCCGAGTCGTCCATAAAGGACTGTCTCTGTGACAGTATTTAGTGTCCTCCCCACGAGGGACAGATGTGGCACAAGGCCGGGTTTAAAGTGGGGTACCCGAGCCCGTAGGCTCGGCCAAAAATAGCCCGTAGATCCCGTATAAACGGGATCGGGGTGGTCAACCACCTCGAACGAGGCTCTGCCCTTCGGCGGAGCCTCGTCCGAGTTCCTCTCTGCCCAAAGGCAGAGAGTTCCCCTCTGCCTCAGAGGCAGAGAGTTCGACCGTCTAGCCGAGTCATCCATAAAGGACTGAACTCTGTGACAGTATTTAGTGTCCTCCCCACGAGGGACAGATGTGGCACAAGGCCGGGTTTAAAGTGGGGTACCCGAGCCCGTAGGCTCGGCCAAAAATAGCCCGTAGATCCCGTATAAACGGGATCGGGGTGGTCAACCACCTCGAACGAGGCTCTGCCCTTCGGCGGAGCCTCGTCCGAGTTCCTCTCTGCCCAAAGGCAGAGAGTTCCCCTCTGCCTCAGAGGCAGAGAGTTCGACCGTCTAGCCGAGTCGTCCAAAAAGGACTGTCTCTGTGACAGTATTTAGTGTCCTCCCCACGAGGGACAGATGTGGCACAAGGCCGGGTTTAAAGTGGGGTACCCGAGCCCGTAGGCTCGGCCAAAAATAGCCCGTAGATCCCGTATAAACGGGATCGGGGTGGTCAACCACCTCGAACGAGGCTCTGCCCTTCGGCGGAGCCTCGTCCGAGTTCCTCTCTGCCCAAAGGCAGAGAGTTCCCCTCTGCCTCAGAGGCAGAGAGTTCGACCGTCTAGCCGAGTCGTCCATAAAGGACTGTCTCTGTGACAGTATTTAGTGTCCTCCCCACGAGGGACAGATGTGGCACAAGGCCGGGTTTAAAGTGGGGTACCCGAGCCCGTAGGCTCGGCCAAAAATAGCCCGTAGATCCCGTATAAACGGGATCGGGGTGGTCAACCACCTCGAACGAGGCTCTGCCGTTCGGCGGAGCCTCGTCCGAGTTCCTCTCTGCCCAAAGGCAGAGAGTTCCCCTCTGCCTCAGAGGCAGAGAGTTCGACCGTCTAGCCGAGTCGTCCATAAAGGACTGAACTCTGTGACAGTATTTAGTGTCCTCCCCACGAGGGACAGATGTGGCACAAGGCCGGGTTTAAAGTGGGGTACCCGAGCCCGTAGGCTCGGCCAAAAATAGCCCGTAGATCCCGTATAAACGGGATCGGGGTGGTCAACCACCTCGAACGAGGCTCTGCCCTTCGGCGGAGCCTCGTCCGAGTTCCTCTCTGCCCAAAGGCAGAGAGTTCCCCTCTGCCTCAGAGGCAGAGAGTTCGACCGTCTAGCCGAGTCGTCCAAAAAGGACTCACTCTGTGACAGTATTTAGTGTCCTCCCCACGAGGGACAGATGTGGCACAAGGCCGGGTTTAAAGTGGGGTACCCGAGCCCGTAGGCTCGGCCAAAAATAGCCCGTAGATCCCGTATAAACGGGATCGGGGTGGTCAACCACCTCGAACGAGGCTCTGCCGTTCGGCGGAGCCTCGTCCGAGTTCCTCTCTGCCCAAAGGCAGAGAGTTCCCCTCTGCCTCAGAGGCAGAGAGTTCGACCGTCTAGCCGAGTCGTCCATAAAGGACTGAACTCTGTGACAGTATTTAGTGTCCTCCCCACGAGGGACAGATGTGGCACAAGGCCGGGTTTAAAGTGGGGTACCCGAGCCCGTAGGCTCGGCCAAAAATAGCCCGTAGATCCCGTATAAACGGGATCGGGGTGGTCAACCACCTCGAACGAGGCTCTGCCCTTCGGCGGAGCCTCGTCCGAGTTCCTCTCTGCCCAAAGGCAGAGAGTTCCCCTCTGCCTCAGAGGCAGAGAGTTCGACCGTCTAGCCGAGTCGTCCAAAAAGGACTGAACTCTGTGACAGTATTTAGTGTCCTCCCCACGAGGGACAGATGTGGCACAAGGCCGGGTTTAAAGTGGGGTACCCGAGCCCGTAGGCTCGGCCAAAAATAGCCCGTAGATCCCGTATAAACGGGATCGGGGTGGTCAACCACCTCGAACGAGGCTCTGCCCTTCGGCGGAGCCTCGTCCGAGTTCCTCTCTGCCCAAAGGCAGAGAGTTCCCCTCTGCCTCAGAGGCAGAGAGTTCGACCGTCTAGCCGAGTCGTCCATAAAGGACTGAACTCTGTGACAGTATTTAGTGTCCTCCCCACGAGGGACAGATGTGGCACAAGGCCGGGTTTAAAGTGGGGTACCCGAGCCCGTAGGCTCGGCCAAAAATAGCCCGTAGATCCCGTATAAACGGGATCGGGGTGGTCAACCACCTCGAACGAGGCTCTGCCCTTCGGCGGAGCCTCGTCCGAGTTCCTCTCTGCCCAAAGGCAGAGAGTTCCCCTCTGCCTCAGAGGCAGAGAGTTCGACCGTCTAGCCGAGTCGTCCAAAAAGGACTCACTCTGTGACAGTATTTAGTGTCCTCCCCACGAGGGACAGATGTGGCACAAGGCCGGGTTTAAAGTGGGGTACCCGAGCCCGTAGGCTCGGCCAAAAAATAGCCCGTAGATCCCGTATAAACGGGATCGGGCCGGTCAACCTCCCCGAACGAGGCTCTGCCGTTCGGCGGAGCCTCGTCCGAGTTCCTCTCTGCCCAAAGGCAGAGAGTTCCCCTCTGCCTCAGAGGCAGAGAGTTCGACCGTCTAGCCGAGTCGTCCAAAAAGGACTCACTCTGTGACGATGTTTAACAACACGCCCACGTGTGTCGAATGTGGCACAAGGCCGGTTTAATGTGGGCTTTCCGAGCCCGTAGGCTCGGGCAAAAATTGCCCGTAGAACCCGTATAAACGGGATCGGGTTGGTCAACCACCTCGAACGAGGCTCTGCCCTTCGGCGGAGCCTCGTCCGAGTTCCTCTCTGCCCAAAGGCAGAGAGTTCCCCTCTGCCTCAGAGGCAGAGAGTTCGACCGTCTAGCCGAGTCGTCCATAAAGGACTGTCTCTGTGACAGTATTTAGTGTCCTCCCCACGAGGGACAGATGTGGCACAAGGCCGGGTTTAAAGTGGGGTACCCGAGCCCGTAGGCTCGGCCAAAAATAGCCCGTAGATCCCGTATAAACGGGATCGGGGTGGTCAACCACCTCGAACGAGGCTCTGCCCTTCGGCGGAGCCTCGTCCGAGTTCCTCTCTGCCCAAAGGCAGAGAGTTCCCCTCTGCCTCAGAGGCAGAGAGTTCGACCGTCTAGCCGAGTCATCCATAAAGGACTGAACTCTGTGACAGTATTTAGTGTCCTCCCCACGAGGGACAGATGTGGCACAAGGCCGGGTTTAAAGTGGGGTACCCGAGCCCGTAGGCTCGGCCAAAAATAGCCCGTAGATCCCGTATAAACGGGATCGGGGTGGTCAACCACCTCGAACGAGGCTCTGCCCTTCGGCGGAGCCTCGTCCGAGTTCCTCTCTGCCCAAAGGCAGAGAGTTCCCCTCTGCCTCAGAGGCAGAGAGTTCGACCGTCTAGCCGAGTCGTCCAAAAAGGACTGTCTCTGTGACAGTATTTAGTGTCCTCCCCACGAGGGACAGATGTGGCACAAGGCCGGGTTTAAAGTGGGGTACCCGAGCCCGTAGGCTCGGCCAAAAATAGCCCGTAGATCCCGTATAAACGGGATCGGGGTGGTCAACCACCTCGAACGAGGCTCTGCCCTTCGGCGGAGCCTCGTCCGAGTTCCTCTCTGCCCAAAGGCAGAGAGTTCCCCTCTGCCTCAGAGGCAGAGAGTTCGACCGTCTAGCCGAGTCGTCCAAAAAGGACTGTCTCTGTGACAGTATTTAGTGTCCTCCCCACGAGGGACAGATGTGGCACAAGGCCGGGTTTAAAGTGGGGTACCCGAGCCCGTAGGCTCGGCCAAAAATAGCCCGTAGATCCCGTATAAACGGGATCGGGGTGGTCAACCACCTCGAACGAGGCTCTGCCCTTCGGCGGAGCCTCGTCCGAGTTCCTCTCTGCCCAAAGGCAGAGAGTTCCCCTCTGCCTCAGAGGCAGAGAGTTCGACCGTCTAGCCGAGTCGTCCATAAAGGACTGTCTCTGTGACAGTATTTAGTGTCCTCCCCACGAGGGACAGATGTGGCACAAGGCCGGGTTTAAAGTGGGGTACCCGAGCCCGTAGGCTCGGCCAAAAATAGCCCGTAGATCCCGTATAAACGGGATCGGGGTGGTCAACCACCTCGAACGAGGCTCTGCCCTTCGGCGGAGCCTCGTCCGAGTTCCTCTCTGCCCAAAGGCAGAGAGTTCCCCTCTGCCTCAGAGGCAGAGAGTTCGACCGTCTAGCCGAGTCGTCCATAAAGGACTGTCTCTGTGACAGTATTTAGTGTCCTCCCCACGAGGGACAGATGTGGCACAAGGCCGGGTTTAAAGTGGGGTACCCGAGCCCGTAGGCTCGGCCAAAAATAGCCCGTAGATCCCGTATAAACGGGATCGGGGTGGTCAACCACCTCGAACGAGGCTCTAACGTTCGGCGGAGCCTCGTCCGAGTTCCTCTCTGCCCAAAGGCAGAGAGTTCCCCTCTGCCTGAGAGGCAGAGAGTTCGACCGTCTAGCCGAGTCGTCCATAAAGGACTGAACTCTGTGACAGTATTTAGTGTCCTCCCCACGAGGGACAGATGTGGCACAAGGCCGGGTTTAAAGTGGGGTACCCGAGCCCGTAGGCTCGGCCAAAAATAGCCCGTAGATCCCGTATAAACGGGATCGGGGTGGTCAACCACCTCGAACGAGGCTCTGCCCTTCGGCGGAGCCTCGTCCGAGTTCCTCTCTGCCCAAAGGCAGAGAGTTCCCCTCTGCCTCAGAGGCAGAGAGTTCGACCGTCTAGCCGAGTCGTCCAAAAAGGACTCACTCTGTGACAGTATTTAGTGTCCTCCCCACGAGGGACAGATGTGGCACAAGGCCGGGTTTAAAGTGGGGTACCCGAGCCCGTAGGCTCGGCCAAAAATAGCCCGTAGATCCCGTATAAACGGGATCGGGGTGGTCAACCACCTCGAACGAGGCTCTGCCGTTCGGCGGAGCCTCGTCCGAGTTCCTCTCTGCCCAAAGGCAGAGAGTTCCCCTCTGCCTCAGAGGCAGAGAGTTCGACCGTCTAGCCGAGTCGTCCATAAAGGACTGAACTCTGTGACAGTATTTAGTGTCCTCCCCACGAGGGACAGATGTGGCACAAGGCCGGGTTTAAAGTGGGGTACCCGAGCCCGTAGGCTCGGCCAAAAATAGCCCGTAGATCCCGTATAAACGGGATCGGGGTGGTCAACCACCTCGAACGAGGCTCTGCCCTTCGGCGGAGCCTCGTCCGAGTTCCTCTCTGCCCAAAGGCAGAGAGTTCCCCTCTGCCTCAGAGGCAGAGAGTTCGACCGTCTAGCCGAGTCGTCCAAAAAGGACTGAACTCTGTGACAGTATTTAGTGTCCTCCCCACGAGGGACAGATGTGGCACAAGGCCGGGTTTAAAGTGGGGTACCCGAGCCCGTAGGCTCGGCCAAAAATAGCCCGTAGATCCCGTATAAACGGGATCGGGGTGGTCAACCACCTCGAACGAGGCTCTGCCCTTCGGCGGAGCCTCGTCCGAGTTCCTCTCTGCCCAAAGGCAGAGAGTTCCCCTCTGCCTCAGAGGCAGAGAGTTCGACCGTCTAGCCGAGTCGTCCAAAAAGGACTCACTCTGTGACAGTATTTAGTGTCCTCCCCACGAGGGACAGATGTGGCACAAGGCCGGGTTTAAAGTGGGGTACCCGAGCCCGTAGGCTCGGCCAAAAATAGCCCGTAGATCCCGTATAAACGGGATCGGGGTGGTCAACCACCTCGAACGAGGCTCTGCCGTTCGGCGGAGCCTCGTCCGAGTTCCTCTCTGCCCAAAGGCAGAGAGTTCCCCTCTGCCTCAGAGGCAGAGAGTTCGACCGTCTAGCCGAGTCGTCCATAAAGGACTGAACTCTGTGACAGTATTTAGTGTCCTCCCCACGAGGGACAGATGTGGCACAAGGCCGGGTTTAAAGTGGGGTACCCGAGCCCGTAGGCTCGGCCAAAAATAGCCCGTAGATCCCGTATAAACGGGATCGGGGTGGTCAACCACCTCGAACGAGGCTCTGCCCTTCGGCGGAGCCTCGTCCGAGTTCCTCTCTGCCCAAAGGCAGAGAGTTCCCCTCTGCCTCAGAGGCAGAGAGTTCGACCGTCTAGCCGAGTCGTCCAAAAAGGACTGAACTCTGTGACAGTATTTAGTGTCCTCCCCACGAGGGACAGATGTGGCACAAGGCCGGGTTTAAAGTGGGGTACCCGAGCCCGTAGGCTCGGCCAAAAATAGCCCGTAGATCCCGTATAAACGGGATCGGGGTGGTCAACCACCTCGAACGAGGCTCTGCCCTTCGGCGGAGCCTCGTCCGAGTTCCTCTCTGCCCAAAGGCAGAGAGTTCCCCTCTGCCTCAGAGGCAGAGAGTTCGACCGTCTAGCCGAGTCGTCCATAAAGGACTGAACTCTGTGACAGTATTTAGTGTCCTCCCCACGAGGGACAGATGTGGCACAAGGCCGGGTTTAAAGTGGGGTACCCGAGCCCGTAGGCTCGGCCAAAAATAGCCCGTAGATCCCGTATAAACGGGATCGGGGTGGTCAACCACCTCGAACGAGGCTCTGCCCTTCGGCGGAGCCTCGTCCGAGTTCCTCTCTGCCCAAAGGCAGAGAGTTCCCCTCTGCCTCAGAGGCAGAGAGTTCGACCGTCTAGCCGAGTCGTCCAAAAAGGACTCACTCTGTGACAGTATTTAGTGTCCTCCCCACGAGGGACAGATGTGGCACAAGGCCGGGTTTAAAGTGGGGTACCCGAGCCCGTAGGCTCGGCCAAAAAATAGCCCGTAGATCCCGTATAAACGGGATCGGGCCGGTCAACCTCCCCGAACGAGGCTCTGCCGTTCGGCGGAGCCTCGTCCGAGTTCCTCTCTGCCCAAAGGCAGAGAGTTCCCCTCTGCCTCAGAGGCAGAGAGTTCGACCGTCTAGCCGAGTCGTCCAAAAAGGACTCACTCTGTGACAGTATTTAGTGTCCTCCCCACGAGGGACAGATGTGGCACAAGGCCGGGTTTAAAGTGGGGTACCCGAGCCCGTAGGCTCGGCCAAAAATAGCCCGTAGATCCCGTATAAACGGGATCGGGGTGGTCAACCACCTCGAACGAGGCTCTGCCCTTCGGCGGAGCCTCGTCCGAGTTCCTCTCTGCCCAAAGGCAGAGAGTTCCCCTCTGCCTCAGAGGCAGAGAGTTCGACCGTCTAGCCGAGTCGTCCATAAAGGACTGAACTCTGTGACAGTATTTAGTGTCCTCCCCACGAGGGACAGATGTGGCACAAGGCCGGGTTTAAAGTGGGGTACCCGAGCCCGTAGGCTCGGCCAAAAATAGCCCGTAGATCCCGTATAAACGGGATCGGGGTGGTCAACCACCTCGAACGAGGCTCTGCCCTTCGGCGGAGCCTCGTCCGAGTTCCTCTCTGCCCAAAGGCAGAGAGTTCCCCTCTGCCTCAGAGGCAGAGAGTTCGACCGTCTAGCCGAGTCGTCCAAAAAGGACTCACTCTGTGACAGTATTTAGTGTCCTCCCCACGAGGGACAGATGTGGCACAAGGCCGGGTTTAAAGTGGGGTACCCGAGCCCGTAGGCTCGGCCAAAAAATAGCCCGTAGATCCCGTATAAACGGGATCGGGCCGGTCAACCTCCCCGAACGAGGCTCTGCCGTTCGGCGGAGCCTCGTCCGAGTTCCTCTCTGCCCAAAGGCAGAGAGTTCCCCTCTGCCTCAGAGGCAGAGAGTTCGACCGTCTAGCCGAGTCGTCCAAAAAGGACTCACTCTGTGACAGTATTTAGTGTCCTCCCCACGAGGGACAGATGTGGCACAAGGCCGGGTTTAAAGTGGGGTCCCCGAGCCCGTAGGCTCGGCCAAAAATAGCCCGTAGATCCCGTATAAACGGGATCGGGGTGGTCAACCACCTCGAACGAGGCTCTGCCCTTCGGCGGAGCCTCGTCCGAGTTCCTCTCTGCCCAAAGGCAGAGAGTTCCCCTCTGCCTCAGAGGCAGAGAGTTCGACCGTCTAGCCGAGTCGTCCAAAAAGGACTCACTCTGTGACTGCTGCTTCCTCTTGAGGAGCAGTATTTATGCTGTACGGAATAGTCCATTATCTATTGTGGGTAAGTTCCCATAGCATATATACATACATACATACATATATATATATATATATATATATATATATATATATATATATATATATATATATATATGTTCATATATATATATATATATATATATATATATATATATGTTCATATATATATATATATATATGTATATATATATATATGTTCATATATATATATATATGTATATATATATATGTTCATATATATATATATATATATGTATATATATATATGTTCATATATATATATATATATGTATATATATATATGTTCATATATATATATATATATATGTTCATATATATATATATATATATATGTATATATATATATGTTCATATATATATATATATATGTTCATATATATATATATATATATATATATATATATATATATATGTATATATGTATATATGTATATATATATATATATGTTCATATATATATATATATATATATATATATATATATATATATATTCGACGGGGTCTGGCATACTGGTCTTCTTCACAAGTTGAAAGGTTATGGTATTTCTAGGCTGATTTTTCAACTGATTCAGTCTTTCCTATCAAATCGTGAAATGAAACTTGTCATGAACGGCCACTCTTCTAGATCTTTCTGCATTAATGCAAGCGTCACCAGGGCTCTACCTTTGGAACGACGTTGTTTCTAATTTTCATCAATGATTTCCCTGATCGCATCAGTTCTCAACTCGGTATCTGTGCTAATGAAGCTATTATTTTCTCTTGTCTTAATATTAAGTCAGATCGATAACACCAAATTGGCAGCTGATCTGAAAAAATGAGCTACAATCTGCTTTAAACTGGGGCAAGGAATGGCCTGTTAATTTTAACATCTCCAAAACGAAGATCTGCTGCGAGGAAATTTGGTTCACTGTGTCGTGCTAGACAATTTATCCCGCTAGAATTTATCTTACACATTTAAGTCTACCATTCTTCCTGCGTATGGTCAAGTGCTCCTACTATATATTTAAAGATTCTTGATAAAATCCAAAGAAGAATCTGCAATGTCCTGACATCTCGGCTTCAGTCACATTCTTGCCTCCGTAAATAGCGTCTCTGTGTCTTTTTATGATAATTTCATGATAATTGTTCTGATGAACTCTCCTCGATGGTACCTAGACTTTATGAATATACGCGCAGTACTAGATTTGCAGCAAGATCTCATGATTTTACATTTGAAATGGCTAGTTGTAACCCTAAATTCTATGCCAACAGCTTCTTCTATCGCACTTCTCGCTTGTGGAATTCTTCTGGTTTCTTGCTTCCCAGTCAACTTTGAACTTCAAAACTTTAAATGCGATGTCAGTCGTTATCTTAATTTTTCTTCGTTTATTGTTCATTCTTAACACTATTTTTATCATATTCTCGAAAATTCAGTAACCCCCCCCCCTCGCGTTGTAGTGGCTTTAATTCCTTGCTTGGGGCGAAATGATATACTCCTCACCGTTCCCTAGTTTTATGCACGTGGCAATCACCAAGCACACACTGTGCGCTATCATTATATATATATATATATATATATATATATATATATATATATATATATATAGGAAAAACGTTTAATTGAAACTAGATTTGATTACGCGTTTCTAGGTTTCATCAGATCCCAAAACGAAAGAAATGTGTCTGTGTATGTTTAAGTAATGAATCATTTTTAAGCAGACACACAAATACACAGACATTTCGTTTTTGGAAATAATCAAGCCTAAAAATCTAATTCTAGTTTCAATGAAAAGTTTTTCCATTTGTCAACTGATTACATATATGTTAGGCTCTGTCAAATTTAGCATTGAACCCTCAGTTGGTTTTATATATTTTAAGCTTTTAGCTTATTTTATGCTTTACCTTTTATTCTTACTAATTATATATATATATATATATATATATATATATATATATATATATATATATATATATATATATATATATATATACTAAGCATCTGAAGATTGAGGTCGAGCTATCGGTGAGCGATAATTATATATATATATATATATATATATATATATATATTCCCTTTTATGAGGGAATTTTATTAATAATGCTCATTCCGTAGACGGATATGTAAGCAGTAGTAGCCATTGCAGGATCATTTGGTGGTAATATTTCGTTGGTCTCGGGTATTGCCTGTCATGTCATAGCAGCAAAACCACCAATTTCATCTCCTATCTGGTCTTTTTCTACAGTGTTTACTCTCTATTGTTCACTAATCACTCCACTTTTCTTTTTACTCTTTCTCTTCTTCTCACCTCTTGATCTTGTGACCTTTCCACCTCCATTTTGACACTTTATCCTCTGTCACATTGACCTTGCTCTCTTCTCTGACCCAAATTGACGGAATTGACTTATCCCTGACATTGATTTTCCCATTAATCTACGTTGGTTGGTTATGTATAGCGGCATATCAAACTCTATAGGTTATTTAGTACCGAAATCTAAACATTTTGTATGCAATTTTATTTCTTTCCGAAATTAATAATAGTTTAGTGATACAAGTTTTACTAATTACCCCATAGCTGACGGAAGATGTGGATTCCTACCTTTTAAAAGACTATTTGTGCCTAAATGAATATAACGAACGCAACTGGAATTGGAACTCGGCTCTCTGATGAACCATTCAGAGGAATTATTTATGGCAGCTGGCATTCCAAAGCGGTCACCCATCTAGGTACTGACCATGCTCAACACACCACCCACATTTGACTGTGATATATATACTTGGTATATTTTTATCTGTGTGGGTGTCATGATAAGTATATTGGGCTTTATATATTTGTACACCAGTGTCGGATTGAGAAATAGGAGAGCCGAGTTCGATTTCCAGTCAGATCCATTACATTCACTTACGTGCAAGGTATGAATCCTCTTCTTCCCTCCCGCCAAGCGATAGGTAAATAGCAGGACAGACTGGGTTCTATAGCCTTGGGTGGCAAATGGTCTAGGAGAAGGGAAATCTCTGAATTTAAAGAACGGCTCGGAGAGGGTTGGGGCCCGTCAAGCTATCCTGCCCAAGAAACACCAGTTTTACTGCGGCTGCAGTACATGTGGTGCCTCTACAACAGCGTCATTTTGTTGGCGTGCTGCTCTCTCTCCTATCTCTCTCTCAGACACACACACATATATATATATATATATATATATATATATATATATATATATATATATATATATATATATATATATAAATAATTGTGTATTTGGGCAGCAATCCCTCTTTTATACAAATTTCATTGCAGACGACTGACGATTAGGCTATTTTATTCCATTTTCCATGCATTTGTACAAGTGTTTTCTTTTCTGGATAGAGAGTCTGTAAATATTTTATTAGCCATTATCAAGGATGTTTTTTTAATTCTTTTATTTATCACTGAATATATATCTATATATATATATATGTGTGTGTGTGTGTGTGTGTGTGTGTGTGTGTGTGTGTGTGTGTGTGTAGTGATGGGAATGTTTTTTTCAAACACGGTCAGCACGTTGTGATCGTATTCATAGATGACATAGTGTTGGCTTTTTTCTTTTTATTATTAATGCTTCCATTATTTTTAGCAGTTTTTTTTTTACACGAGGATGAATCTATTACGGTTGTATTTTGTACAAGTATTTTACGGGCTAAGTGTAGTAGGTTTTCGCGTGTTTAAATAGGTCCTAATTTATCCTCTCTCTAAGTCTCTCTCTCTCTCTCTCTCCCTATATATATATATATATGAGTGATGAACGTAAAAGAACAGAGATATGATATATAGTTTTCCAAAAATTATATCGTTCCTTATTGCACGATGCTACTGAACGTTTCATGCACAGAGCAGTCATCAGCATAAACTTTATGCCTGATGATTGCCACGCGCATTGAACTGAGAAGTATCGTGAGGTAAGAAACAACGATATATATACATATATACATATATATTGTTGTGGTGTCTTCCCTCTAATGAGTCTATTGTGAACTCTTCCACTTACTATAAAGTTAGTAGGAAAAGTAGACCTCGGGGGAATAGTGACACACACTCCCAAGTCGTGTAACAATCTTCTGTTGTATTTACTGTTCAAAACACGATTTATCTGCAAACTCTTGTTTTATTTCTTAACCATTTACTTGGTCATAACATGGATTCAAATGATTCGAAGAAACGAACTTCACGTTGAAACATAAAAAAAACTTTGTTGCACAACATCTTGGCAACGAAGGACTCGAAGAAAAATGTTTTCCAGTATCTACAAAAGTGGTGAAGAGAGAAACTCTACGGCAAAAGGATATCCAGTGTTAATTACTACACTGTCAGTGAAAAAAAGGAAAGAAAAAAAGGGAAAGAAATTCCGTAAAACTATAGGATTTCTACAATTTCAATTCACTGGTTGGGAAGAAGGTTGGTGAACCTTATTTTTTTTCCAACAAGACAGTAAATGAACTGAATAATTCAAGCAGACTTATTGTTTTCGCTAATAGAGTAAAAAATTACCCCCTCTCTCGCTTTTAAATTTTTCCGAAAAAGAATTGTTCAATTCAAACAGTTGGGTGAAGTGGGAAAAAAATTCCCCCTTCATTTCTTAATTTTCGTACCACCGCAGTAAAATGGACGAATTTAAAAGTGCATGCTAGAGTTTTTAAAACACCAACATGAACAACATTTGCTGTTGAAACAAAAATTTCAAGTAAGACAAGAGAAATTCCAACGAGGACAAGCAGAATTAAGTTTGCAAAATGAACAAGAAAATAAAAACTACACCTAAAATTTTTAGTTCGACAACAGAAGCTTGAGGAATTGCTCCTTAAAGCACAGAATGAGCGAAGGCAAAATGAGGATAGCGAGAAAGCGTTCCCTCCAAATGCTATATGGAGTGCTATTGAAAACTTCACATATACCTGAAAATACGTTCGCTTCGTATTTTAAACGTTACGAGGACTTATACAATACGGGTTGTGCAAATTGGGCTGACCATAAAAAAAGTTCGTCTACTCCTCAGGAAATTAGGCTTAGCAGAATACACTAAATGTGTTAAATATGTTTTGCCTAAGAAAACCAGCGACTTGAAATTTAAAGAGGCGGTTCAATCATTAACAGAACTCTTCAGTCCAAAAACGTCACTGTTTCACAAGCGTTGGAAATTCATGAATTTCACCCGCGACGAAGATTATCCTACTTTCGCGAGTGTAGTCAAACACTGCGATGATTTCAAATTGGTAGAGCTAAGCGCCAATAATTTGAAATGCCTGATTTTCGTCCAGGGATTGATTTCAGCGAAAGACGCCGAAATACATCGTAGGGTGCTCAACAAGCTTGAAAACTAGCCCGATGTTACTTTACAGCAAGTTGCCGAAGATTGCCAACGTTTCGTAAGCGTCAGAGAGGATTCGAAAAACATCGAACTGAGTGGCGTGACTCGCATTAAAAAATACGCAAAAGAACATTTAAAATGGGCCAACCAAAAAAATAATAGTTACTTTGCCGTCAAGACCATGTTTCGAGTGTGGTCAATTATATTGGTATAGAGATTGTCCTTTTAAAGATAAAATGTTTTAATTGCGATAAATTGGGAAACAAAAGTTCCCACTGCAGGATTAAGATCAAGACAAAAAGTTTTGTAAAAATTACCAAGTCTGAACCAGAATGTAATAACATCAGAAAATATATTGAAGTACAAATATTTAACAAAAATATACGGCTACAGCTTGATTCGGGTTCTGACTCATCCATAATTAATTATCAAACATGGAAAAATTGGGTAAGCCAACTTTAAGAACGAAGCGAATAGCTAAAGGAGTAACTGACGAAACTATTAAGTTTATGGGCGAACTTATAACGAACGTGTCATTCGAAGTTAAAACTTAAGGTGTATATTATGAAGCATACGGGTAATCTATTGGGGACTGATTGGTTGGAACAGTTTCAACTTTGGGATATGCGTATTAACTCATTATGTCAAAAAGTTCAATTTGACGAAGTAGAAGAGTTGAAAGGTGAAGTTAAAAAAAAATCCCGACGTTTTCAGTGGAGGACTAGGAAAATGTACAAAAATGTCTAAGTTTGAGTAAACCCAGTTTTTAAGAAAAAACGTAACGTTTCATTTGCCTCGTTAAATCAAATTGACGAAGAGTTGAATCGTCTTGACGAAATGAGAGTTCTGGCAAAGGTTGAATATAGCGAATGGACATCTCCCACAGTTTACATTAAAAAGAAGAGCAAAGAAATTCGTGCATGTGCT
The DNA here is from genome assembly GCA_964036315.1 of Acanthosepion esculentum. Classification (NCBI taxonomy): domain Eukaryota; kingdom Metazoa; phylum Mollusca; class Cephalopoda; order Sepiida; family Sepiidae; genus Acanthosepion; species Acanthosepion esculentum. The sequence goes on from OZ038513.1 coordinate 22,440,812, forward strand.
GACTTCTGTACTGGGCTGAACAGCACCCTAAAGAATCACCATTATCTTCTTCCAAGTCACTAAGCTCAGTGGAGAAAATTTTTTCTGTAAGATTGACTTAAGCGATGCTTATCTACAAATACCCGTGGACGAGGAATGCTCGAAGTTCCTTTGTATAAACACCCACAAATTTTTAAGAGCTCCGTTCGGGGTTAAGGTTGCTCCTTCGATTTTTCAACAGGTCATGGATAGGGTGTTAAATGGTCTGGATTTTGCGGTGGCCTATCTCGATGACGTCCTAATGAAAAGTGAGAGAATCGAGGAACACAAATCGCACGTTTGGCGGGTGTTCAGGAGAATCTAGGATTACGGATTTAAACTAAAGGACGCGAAGTGTGAGTTTTTCCTGGAGAGAATCAAGTACTTGGGGCAAATAACTGACAATGACGGAAGACGTCCCGACCCAGATAGGGCAACGGAGATAAAGAATATGCCAACACCAGAAAATGTGTCGGCTCTTCAAAGTTGTTTAGGTCTTGGCAATTATTGTAACGTTTTTGTTCCAAGAATGCACAGTTTGAGAGCTCCAATTAATGAATTATTGAGAAAAGACAAAGAATGGGAATGGACAACCGAATACCAGGAAGCATTTGAGAAAATAAAGGAGGTCCTTAGAGCAGATCTGTTCCCGACTTATTACGATCCAAATCTTGACATCATTGTAGCCAGCGATGCTAGCTCTTACGGCATCGGGGCGTGCATTTTACATAAGCTAAAGGATGGACCGGTAAAGCCAATCGCCCATGCATCTAGGACGCTATTACCAGCTGAAAGGGGTTACTCGCAAATAGAAAAGGAAGCCTTAGTAATCATTTTTGTGGTAACTAAATTCCATAGATTTATTCATGGAATGCACTTTGTGTTGCAGACAGACCATCGTCCACTCCTTATCTTTGGATCAAAAAAGGGTCTGCCAACACACACGGCTAATAGACTGCAAAGATGGGGAACCATTCTCCTCAATTATAATTACAAAATGGAGTTTCTCCCATCTACTAAAATCTGCCATGCAGACGGGTTATCGATATTGATACCTAAATATGCTGAACCCCTGGAAATAAAAGACAAATTAAAAAGCAAAGATCAGAGTATTTCAGAAGTCTACTCACTCTGTAACGACATATTATTGCACGGAGACATAGTAGTAATCGCATCTACACTTCAGAGTAGAACACTAAGTGGATTCCATGTTGGCCATCCGGGAACTTCAAAGATAAAGAGTCTGATGAGGAATTATGTTTAATGATGAGGAAAAGAATAAAGAGCTTAAAAAGCGCTTTAGAATCGACGAAAAGGTTTATTTTCATGTATTTGGGAATAACAAAGCTCACTGGGGGAAAGGAATAATTGACAAACAAATTGGGAACATGATGATACTACGGATGTCATCTTTGACACATTCGAGGTTCCAATACCGCAATCGGTACCAGAGCTCAAAAGGCCCAAAAGGAAAAGGAAGTTTACGAAATCTTTAGAAGTCAACCCGAAAAGGCGAAGATATTGAACATCTTTCATTTCATACCATGACTACAAAAAAGGAAAGAAATGACGTATAAGCTTTTGAATTACCAAAAAAAAAACACAATACTTATTGGATTACCATCCAATTTTTTTCTTCATTATTTTGGTATAATGAATAGACTATTGTAACACGTGAAATGCGTGTCGTAAATCTAAAAAAAAAGAGAAAAAAATTGTGACGTAATTCCTCCGTATAGCTTTTTTCAAAGTGGTTGCTAGTGATTTTTTTTCTTTTTTTTATAATTACCACACAATACTTTATTTTACAAAAAAAAAGAGACTCCATGTGGAGTCAGGCTGAAAAGTGAACCCTTTCATTTACTATAAAGTGAGTAAGAAAGTAAGTCTCGGAGGAACAGAGATATAGACTGTTCTACTGAGGCTGTTCGCAGCTCCTGTCGAACTCTCTGCTTTTGGCAGAGAAGAACTCGGACGAGATTGTGCCGAAGGGCAGACTTCCGTTCAAGGTGGTAGACAGACCCGAACCCGTTTATGCGGGTTCTACGGGGATTTTTGGCCAAGCCTACGGGCTCGGATAACCCACGTTAAACTCGGCCTTGTGCCATATTTAACCTCGTGGGGAAGGGCTAATAAATATCAAGAGTGATATAGACTGAATGCTGGTCAACCGACACACACCTCCCAAATCGTGTAGCACACTTCTGTTGTATTTACTGTTCAATACACTATTTATCTGCAACATCTTGTTTTGTTAGTTCATAACCATTACTTGGTCACAATATATATATATATATATATATATATAGTACTTTTTAGATTGATTTTTTTTTTTTTAAATATCATCGGTGATATATAGTAGATTCTTCGCATGACAAAGTGAAATTAGAATTCTCTGATATTCTGTTTATGCTAGAAAGTAATCTATTAATTTTTTTTATTGAGCCAATGCCGTTTTATTTAACGGCTGCCATTTTGATACAGCACGAGTAAACACACAAACTTTAAAGATACAAGTGTTGAAAGAGCTGTCCTCTTTCCCAGTTAGTACACACAGAGCTTGGCCACTCATGGGGCCTATAAGCGCCAATTAGCGGAAAACCTTTTGTTTTTTTTACAGAAATACAATATTTTCATCGGTAATGGAGAGAAAAACTCTTTCCTGACTGATGCGTAGCCACAGTCTTTTGCAACATTATCCTCCTGACTTTTATAATATTCGATATTTTTCGTTTACAGTCGAAAAGACGTAACATTTTTATTCTGTTAACATTGTCCCTTTGTAGAAAATAAAAGCTTCGTTTTACGTTCTTACTTTGCTCGAGAATTCTGTATTTTTTATTATAAATGTTTGGGTAGTTATCTGTTCAGACAACAAAGCAGCGACCCTGCTCCCGATATTTAAGCCGAAACAAGTAAACATTGCAGTCATTTCTGACGGCAAAAATAGATAGATACAAATGAACACCACTGCCATGTTCCTTCGGCATCTGCTAACTAATAAAACTAACGATAGAAGTATACATTGTAGTCGTTTCGGGGCGGTACAAGTAAATCGGCACAAAATAGTAAAACGTGTAAATAGTACAGACTTTTGTGATGGCACAAATAAATTCGTAAATACTAAATACATAACTGAACATCACTGCCATATTCCGACTAGTTTACTTCTGTTCAACAGAAGTAAATCAATACAAGTAATCCTTACCATCAATTTTGGGAGGTTACAAGTAACGTCATTTTTAATGGTTCGAGAAAACTATTAAAACCTAACGAGGCATGTCAACATTATCGTCATTTTTCGACACCAGAAATAAACTAGTAGCAACTAAATGTACAATTAAAATATGCAATTAAAATATACAACTGAACACTGTCATCATTTCTAACGGCCCAAGTGATAAAAAACATACGATACGATTAGATCTTTCATCCATTTTTGAACAGCATAAGTAAAAACAAACGATTAATATTTGGTGCCAATGCGGTGGAAAACTTTCAAAGTAAATACATTCAACTCGTGTAGAAATATGTTTGTGTGCGTGAAAGCAACATGACTCAAAAGAAGAGAGAATTACATACGTGTGTATACACAGGCTGATCTCAGGAGAAACATTCATAGGATTAGCAGTGGCGTGTGTAAGTGCGCCAAGTACTTTTTAGTTAAGTAGCCGGTTTTTCCGACGAAAACTGAACAATGTCATGTACCTACTGTAACCCATGGAAGAGAAAGAGTGTATGCTTTCACGTTAATTACCACACCATCTAGTGGCGGTATGTGAAGTCCATTGGCAAGGTGGAGCAATCCCACAGACACAAGTAAATATTTCGGCCATTTTAGAATACATGTGTAGTAATAAAATATATCGATACTTGTAAAACATTACCCTCATTCTCAAATGCCGCAAATAAACCGAAGGAAGCATATAAACATGAATACATCCAAAAAGACAGTTTTCGTTTTGCTGATGGCCATCTTAATCCCTAAAACTGTCACTTCTCCCTATATTTATAGTCCATACGTAATTTTAGTTTCGACAATTTGCCTCTCCCCGCAATGGACGTTATTTGAGACGTGTTTCAGATGTCTTCTTTTTTCTTTTTTCCAAGTCGGCTGGGTAGAAGGTGTGGGGCAAACTTAATTTTATAATAGCTTAGCAGCTACGAAATGATTCTTATGAGTTGTGCGTTATGAGTTGTTTCAGCCAAGACGAGTCGGGCAAAAAGGTCCCCCACCAGCAGTATCTGGTGAAACTAGATCAGTAGGACATCCCTTCCACGCCTGTTCGTCTCTTTTCGCTACAAGGAATCGTCGCTGTTATTTTGCCATTAATGTCGATTGTTCTCCGTTAGCCTCGTCAAAACCACACAATAAAAATTGTCGTTTGTCGTCTGAATAGAGAAGTAATGCTTTGGGTGTCAATAACAATATAAAAAAATGACTTACCGTTGCTGAAAATTTGAAGCAAGCAAATGTTTTAACTGCGGGGATTTTCGTGTCTTTCACGGCGACATCTGCTTGTATATCTCAGGAGGTATAACCATAAAGTCTTGATTCAACAACGATTATGATCTTGGCGTATATGTTAAGTATCATCTCTTGTTTGATTTTTTAATCCCTCTCAGACAACAACGCCATGTTACTTCTGGCTGGTGATCAGGATTCAACACCGATTATGATTTTGATGAAGGTGGGGTGAGGGTCATCACTGCTTTCATATTTGAGTTCCCTGAAAGCAGCCACGTTTTTCTCGTCTCAACACAAATTTGCAACTTCACGTACCATGTTCCATACATCTACTAAAATTCGTTGAACTGCCTTGACGTCTTTTCCTTTTGTCCCCCAACAAAACCTAACGTCCATAATTTTAAAGTATGGAAGCCTAAAATGTAAAACATAAATTTTCTTTTTTTCATTTTACTTTTCCTAAAAACAAAGAAAAAGGTTTCTTCCGTTAGTTAACACGAAAATCAAAACCCTGGTAGGAAACTAATAGTGTAAATTTAATACATCAGTTCAATAAGGAAATGTTGCTTTAGTAGTGACTATTGAAACATCTCGCAAATAGTATGCTTTCTATTTATCTTCCGATCCCCCCGGAGTGTTTCACACAGTTTTTCATTGACTTACTTGTCGACGGCTGTCCGTCCATTCATCTGTTCTTGAAGTGGTTGTACTACAAAAAGTCTTTTTATGGATCAGAACGGTTGGTTTGTCACAATTTTTTATGTTAAACGAAATATGAAAATTCTTTTTAAATATTAAAATCCCCGAATAACTAAACCATATATACACGAAGTATCCACAACACAAGAACGCGATCTCTCAGAGATTTGCTATTTGCATATTGAAACGGCAAAGAGTACTGCTCACAAACGGTAGCGACAAATGTTTATACTACGTTCTGGTCGCGCATTGTTCAAATTACTTTAATTTCACAGTAGCTTTATCTTGTCACGAATAAGGACTCCACAAAAATTCAAAGTTCTATAGTCAGCGAAGAAACTGATAACTCTTTTCTGAGATGCGAAATGTAGACTGTTAATCGTGCTCATTAACGTAATCAGATATTGAGAACACAATTGTTTGTCGAAAGACCGCAAAGTTTACATACGGACACGTCAACATTTGTCCACAGACAGCCAATCTAGCAAAAGAGTGGCTCCAACGATATGCTTAGGCTGTTTTACCGTATTGCTTCGATTCCTTTAGATTATCTTCTATTTGAGTCCTTTTTTATTTTGTACACTATAGGATACAAATCCTATATCATTCCAACAAATAACTGAAAAACACAAAGTAGATTTGCACACCTGCAAAATCGGATCAAAACGACTAAAAACATTTTTTAGCAATAAGGTGTGAAATTAATTTTCTGACCAATGAAAGGGGGCGATTTCCTAAACCGAGAAAAAAGTAACGAGCCAGTGTGAAAAAGAAGTCAGCCATAAATAGAGAGACTCAAATCAATCAGAGTCAGAAGGGCGCAGATATCAAAGAGGACAGAGGACTGACAGTCAGGTCCGTCACTGACTCAACCCGACACTAAGAGCAGAAAGTGGGGTAGGAAAGGAGAACAACAACAACAACAACTGACTCCAATTCAATTCAATCCGATAAGTACATTTTCCTCTTATCTTTTATTTCTCATTCACACTCTCTTTTTCGACTTAAATTGATCGCCCCTTTTTCCTTTCTACCTACTCGGCGGATACAACAAAAGAAACAGACATTACTCTACTACTCCGTTGAAAGAACACAGACATTTTTTGTTCAAATCACATTTGCTTAAACGAACTAAAAAGCATTAATCTTTTTTACTCTATTCAAACAAGATATAAAAATATACAAATTTGTTTATTCTGCATGAATGTCATTAAATATACAATATTCCATTTTTCTACAAACATTCCTTATCGTGTTGTCTTTTCTTGAAATTTGTGTTGTATTTTGTGGACAGTGTATCCCGCATTAAATTCTCCTTTTAATCCGGGTATGATGTACCCCACAACACCAAGATTCACACCGTAGAAGGTCCGGGAGCCACTCGAGGTAGATGGTTATGTTAAGAGGTAGTTTATATGGATAGGAGGGGAAGATAACGGTTACCTCTAGACTTAAACAGGTTAAGATTGTAGTGATCGGGGAAACATCCTCTTGGGAGTCTGTTCCACAGAGCAGTGGTTCGCGGGAAGAAGCTGTTCGAGTGGAATTACTGTTCGCCGATGGCATACGGAGGGAATGTGAATGGTTTTCTACCATGAAAGTGGCATGACATGCCTAGTCGTGAAGATTAGACCTAGCGGAACCAAAGAATGTAGTTCGTCTGGGCACTTTCCATGGAAGTAGCGATAGAGACTCGCCACGTCCCACCTGTATGACAGAAGTTGGAGGGTGGAAAATAATTCTTCTCCAACAAGGACTCGGAGACGCTTTCGAACTCTATCAAGACTGGAAAGTGGGGTCTAGGCAGCTCCCGACCAAATATGATAACATTATTCCATTTTCGGCTTGTAGAGGTAGAAGCTAGCATGAGGAGTCAGATACTTACCAGAGTGGTACAGGGATCCGATCATTTTACCTGGATATTTAGCGATCGTATATAAGAGTTCCACTTGAGTTTGGGTGTGAGTCCCAATATTCTCTCAAGGCACGGAGCCTCTTCAAAGGGACATCTGCAAATTGTGAGTGGTGGTTGTTCACAGTCCGATTGGCGGTGATGTAACTAGCCAGTTTTTTCCCTACTGAGAAGTAAGTGCTAGATCGGAAGAGAGGTCAGCTGACAATCTCTGATCGTCAAGAGTTTTAGAGGTGTGCCCGTATATCGTCGTATGAAACGACATTTAAGCGGTTACACACAGGTGCAAGAGTTGTCCCCGGCGCTTGGAGCCACGTACTTCAGGGGGGTATTTATGCATTTGTGTACCGTTGGAACAAGGGCAGCAACCCCGATGGCTACTACGTGGAAAAGTAGATTTGTACTGCTGGTATAATACATACACAATGTTTTATTTGTATACTAATAACGATATTAGATTATATGTTTGTACGTTTATTTCTAGACATCCTTCCTCTTATTAAATTTTTATTCTATTTTTTTTTACTTGCAGCTTTCATCGGAGACCAAGTGATAGCAAATATCTCCAATACTTCAACACTCTCCTCAGTATTTTCACTCATTTCTTTTAGTAATATTGCTGACTGGATGGTTTCAATTTTTACTCTAATTTCCAGTTCTCAAATATCTTCGTAGGGCTCTTTAGAACTATTCCAAACACTTTCGCCACTCATTGAAGATCTGACATACTACAGCCGTAATGACGAGAGACAGTTTAAGTTCCACAGCTAGTTAACCATCGTAATAACATAGGTGCCATAAAATATCTACCATGTTTATTTTAAACTTGTAATAACTTGGACCGATTTTAAATGGGATTTACGTTTAAGCGTCTAATGATTTTTTTTTTTTTCTTTCAGATTCAACAACTTAAGTCTTTGGCAATTTCAACCATGGAAAGATTAAAAATCAAGCAACGTGTTAATGTTTCAAGAGTGCAATTGGAAAAATTGTTCGTAAATTCAAACAAACTGGGTCAGTGGCAGATCTGATAACACCAACACGTGCTCGTTTACGCCGTTCAGCTGAAAATATTGCTGCAGTGCACGAGAATTTGGCCGAAAATCCAGACACCTCTATTCGTCATCGCGGGCAGGTATTGAACCTCTCCACAACAACGTTACATCGTTTCCAATTGCGCTCACGGTTGGTCGATTATCTTGACCCAAAAAATCGCGAAGTGCGTGAAATATATTTCTGTTTGAACGTCCATTTTCGTGATAGGCTTCGATAACTTTAACACGTTTGAATTTTATTCTTTCCATGGGTGAAATTGCCAAAGGCTTAAGTTTTAAATCTGAAAGAAAAAGAAAAAAATCATTAGACGCTTAAACGTAATTCACATTTAAAATCGGTCTAAGTTACCGGAACACCCTTTACAAGCAAATAAACTAAAGAACGGAACAAGGAAGTGAACTCCCTAATGTACTAATCTCTTCCCCTTAATAACAGCAATGACGCGACGTAGAATGAGTTTACGAAGTGATGAAGATGATGCATGAGTCTATCTACCAAAACACTGTCCATAACTTAATTGTGATTTTTGATGTTATTGTAGAGAAAGTACAGAGATCTGCGATATAACCCATATATGCTCAAAGGAGATTAAATCTGACCAACACAAAGGCCAAGTGAGTACCTTGGATTCAGTTTTGTGTCACTTACATACGATTTAGTTTCTTTTATCTTGCTAGAACAAACAATAACCACCAGGAAATGGGGGCAAGCATGAAACGTGCTACAAGTTTTGTGCATATCACAAATGTCAAGAGACACCAGTCTTAACACGCTACATAACAGAGTCGACACAATTTTTTAAAAAAATCATTTCACTCCATGCAATGCAAAAATACGACTATGATGCAGGGGATTACAGGGAGTGAAAGAGGATGAGAAGACTTTAATGAGGAGAAGTGAGGAAAGGACAAAGAAAGGAACAAGGTTCAGGAAGGCAAAAGATGGCGATTGATGTTTTGAACATTGTAGGTGACAGGGAAGCAAGAAATCGGAAGGCAGTTCCACAGGCGAGAAAAGAAACTACTGGAATAGAAAAGACGGATACATCTCGCTTCTTCAACAGTATAACAGTGAGACCTAATTTCCAATCTAGTAGCACGCTTTATAGTCGAGACACTAGGGAAAAAAGCTCATCCAAGCAGTTGCCATGAAAATATTTCTTGAAAAGACAGGGGAAAGCCACGTCACGTCGGTGAGAAAGTGACTGAAGTCGATATGCCAGGTCAAGATCGATTACATTACATACCCTTCTTTGAATTTTGTCAACAAATCTCAAGATATACAGCTGGGGCACCAGAACAGACAGTACTCAGTGCACAGACGAATGGTACATTTATAAATGTGCAAGATGGATTTTTAAGAGAAACATTTTCTGACACGACAGAGTGAACTAACTTTCCTAGCAGAAAATGTAGCAATTGATTCAATAGAATCACTCCATTTCACGTCAGTGGAAAACGTGAGACCAAAAAGGTGTAGAGTGCAGCCCTCCCGGAGTTTAGTATTAGTCATGCTGACAGCAGACAAAAGGTTCCGTGGTAATTAAATGAAAGTAGCTTAGTTTTAGAGGCGTTAAAATTTACAAGCCATTTCTTGGCCCACTTAACCACTGCTTGGCGGTCCTTTTCGAGAAGAGTTACCAGATTTACGGATCTGTCGGACTTGCTATTAAGACAGGAGTCAATAGTTGTGTCATCTGCATAAATACCTAGTTGGTAACTGATGACAACGAGAAGGCCAATGAAGATAAGAAACAGCGTAGGTCCAGGGATAGAGGTCTAAGGGAAACCCGCATTAGTATGAAATGATATGGAAGCGTGCCCGTTCAACACGACCTTCATTACACGATTTGTTAAGGACGATTGGATTAAACCAAGAATTCAAGCCGTGATACCGTAGCCTTAAAGCACGTGGAAAAGGCCAGCATGCCAAAACCTATCGTACGCCTTTGAGATATCTAGAGCCACAGCCCGAGCTTCGCCAGTTTTATCTAAAGCTTGAAAGCCAAATTCAGTGATAGCCATTAACACATCGGCTGTAAACGTGGTGAAACGAAAGTCATATTGTTTGTCCGAAAGGAGGCCATGTGAAGTAAGATGCTTAACTAATTCGGCGTTGATTAGAGCGTCGAGTTCTTTGCCAAAAAAGAAGAGGCTAAGAGGTTGATAATTTGAGGGATCAGAGGGCTCCTCATCGTTCTTAAAAACAGGAATTACAGAAGAGGACTTCCAATGATCTGGGAAACAAAAAGCAGCGAGATATTTATTGTAAAGTTTAGAGAGAACGGGAACCAGTCCAGGAGAACATTCCCTAGTCCTGGTCGGGGGATCTAATTTAGAAATGATAGCAGAAACCGAGGGACGGAGTGATGCGCGTATATCGCTCACTGGATCCTCCGTTCTAGAGAGAAAATCTGGAAGAGATCATCCCGATGGGTCAAGAGTGGAGATGGAAGAGAATTTCCGAGCAAAATAATCTGCTTTATCTGCAGTTGATGTCAACATTTCAAATTGATTGAAGAGTTGGCGGGGACTGAGGAATTGCTTTTGTTCGGCCCACTCTTTAACTCTCTGCTGACAGGTTGGATCGATAACTTTATACGGTCTCCTCCATACAAGAACTCTACCGTCGATCTGAAAGCACTGGCAATACAAAGATTTTGACCAGGTGACATCATGACACCTAGCCTTCCACGGTTTAATAGCGAGGTTCTTTGGTCGAGGTGAGCTGCACTACTAAGGCTGTTCTGCCAATAATCCTACTTTTGTTAGTCGATGCAATACATTGTATGCTTTACAGTACGTTGAGTAATGGGTTCAGTGGCATCAACCTTAAAATGGGACATGATTTGATGCAATGTTCCCTTATAAACTGTTAGTATTCGCTGGCTGGTGTTTATTTTATTTTTTTTTTTTTACAATGATGTACAAGAGCCAAGAACCACCTGAGATAGCGGATTAAAGAGTGATAGGCACAGTTTATGGATATGTGTGGGGAAGATAACGGTTAACGCTACACTTGAAAAGGTTAATATTGTATGATCGGGGAAGCATCTTCTTGGGAGTTGGTTCCACAGGGCAACGGTTCGTTAGGAGAAGCTGTTCGAATCGAACTTGCATCTCACCAATGAAATACGAAGGGAATGAAGGTGGTTCGCTACAATGTACATGGCATGATGGAGCTTGGCCACGAAGGTGAGAAATGGTGCAACTAAGGAATGTAGTTCACCTGAACACTTTCCATGTAAATATCGATTATGAAAATATAATTGCTTCACAGAAACTTGACAGTTACAGGGTAATTTCTCATAGCGCGCCTGGACAAGACACGATTTAAACAAACTGTCTAGTGGTAGTTGTGTACTCACTAAGTCCTGGTACCTTATTCGTTGAACTTCACTAGAAATTTAAACTGCAATATTAATGATGCCCAACACCAGAGTGAATTAAAAAAAATAATTTGACATTTGTTTTTTTTTGGGGGGGGGCGTCATTTCACCCTCATTTCGCCATTAGGACGCAAGAGGTTGCTGATTGTTAGAGAATACGAGAAAAACTATTATTAAGAAGAGAGGACAATAAAAAAAAGAATTGATAAAACAGAAGATAACGACTGACATTGCATCTAATTTTTTAGGATCAAATTTGACTGGGAAGTAAGAAGATAGAAAAAAAACTGTTAGCATAGAACTTACGGTTACATCTAGCCATTTCAACTGTAAATTGATTAGACCTTGCCGTCAAGCTAGTACTGCACTTAAATTCATAGTGGAAAGTTCACCCCAACAATTACCATGAAAGTATTTATAGAAAAGTCACGGGGATGCTACATTACGGGGGTGGGGAAAAGACTGAAACCGAGATGCCAGGTCAGGACTAATAACACTGCAGATTCTTTGGATTAACACAGAACTTCAAAGCGTTAGCTGCAGGTGACTTGAACAACAGGTGTGTGTGTGTGTGTGTGTGTGTGTGTGTGTGTGTGTGTGTGTGTGTGTGTGTGTGTGTGTGTGTGTGTGTGTGTGTGTGATTGGATGGCAGACTGTGTCATCACCATCAGGAAACTCAGTTCAGTTTTCCTGTTGCCAATTCAAAGTCAGTTTATATAAGATCCACTGACACTAAATATTTCTTAATCTCACCTTTCGTCTCGTGTTACCGTATAATTCTTTGTTGTCAAAACATAACCAGTTTGGAATTTCCTTTTTTTCTCCCTAAAATTCTATTGTTTTGTCATTATCTAGTCGGGTCATTAAGGTGCACTTTTAAGAGAGTTGTAATAAATGAATGCATCTCGGACAAGTGATAGGAACAAATGTTTTCAGATTTCGCAGTATTTTGATAGCCACATTCCAATAACGTAATAATCATGTTATCCAAATCCTGGAAGTAAATCCATAGAAACGGTTTCAAGTCACTTTGATGACCCCTCTAACTTTTATTTTTAACTTTTCTTCTCAGACTGACCTACTTACCAAAAGTTGTTATTGTAGATTTTATATCATAAAATGCCAATTTGCGCTTATTTTTTTAATTTATCTCAGCGTGAACAATGTCAACGGAAAGTGTATTCAATTCCGAATCTTCATGAATTTACTTTTCCTGCAGAAAAACGTCAAATCCATGAGTGAAACAAACAGTACAGCTTTCAGAGAGAAAGTTTTGGGAAGGAGATTTTGAAACCCAAGATGCAGCACGGCTTGGGTAGTTTTTAACAATGTCAGTTACTGAACCTGTTGATTATGTTCATGATTTAATTTTGGTCAATCAACGAATATCGATTAAAAGAATTGATCAGGCACTCGAAACTATTCGATATCTATTGCATCAAATCATGTCCCATTTTAAGGTTGATGCCACTGAACCCATTACTCAACGTATTTTTGGCATTTTACTTTTGTAGAGGCGATTCCAGTGTGCAGCATTGTTGGGAACGATACCACGATTTGTCTCAAACCTTGTCAGTGAAACTGGGTAAACGAAATTGTTCTGAAGCCGTCAATGGTTCTGCTACCATGAAGCCACTAGTCATCGTCACTGAGGAATTTGAACCTACTGACTACTGATCACACTTCTCCACCAGATGCAGTATAACTCACAAGTTGGCTCTATTGATTATAACGAAACATGCCATCTGCATCAGAGATTGGCTAGACACCAAAGAAGATTGATGGATGCCGATTTGTTTGCTGGGAAACTCCGTGCAAATCGAATTCATTCCAGTAGTAATCACGTCCTGCATATGACGTGTGTTTATTGAAAATTTTTAGATTTTATTCATTGCAGTAAAAGTATACATATTAAAATAAGAAACATGTAGGTAGAGAAAGATAAAAAGAGAAAGAGAGAGAAACAGGTAGGTAGGCAGGGGAAGACAAAGAGAGGATATTTATTTTATAAAATTAAAAAATTGTGGCAGAGGAAGATAAAGAGAGAGAGAGAGACTGGTAGGTAGAGAAAGAGAAAAAAGAGATAGAGAAAAAGGTAAGTAGGTAGAGAAAGCTAAAAAGAGAGAGATAGGTAGAGAGTGGGAAATAGAGAGAGAGGTAGAGAGAGAGCAATAGAGAGATAGAGAAAGAGACATAGGTAGAGAGAGAGAAATAGATAGAGATAAGTAGAGAAAGAGAAATAGTGATAGGTAGAGATGGAGACAGAGAGATGGATAGAAACACGGAAAGATATCACCGAAGAGGTAAATCGTGAAGGAGAGAAAAAGAAAAAAGTAAAAACGCTGACCGGTAATCGGTCCTCATTTCAGAACGATATCAAAGATGAAAATGTTTATTTTAACATTTTCTTTTTACTGTATTTGAAATAAGTAAATTAATTATATTGATCGATTGGTTCATTTCTACGGCTTATCAACCCTTTGCCGGTTACTTAAAGCCAGAAAATATTTTTAATTTGAAAGAATTTTTGGAGATAGTAATGATTTAGTGATACAAGTGTTTCTAATTAACTCATAACCAAGAGGAAAAGAGATGAATTCATATCTTTGCTGTATTGACGCATAAGTGAATATAACGAACCCGACGGGTATTGGAACTCAACTCTTTGATTAACAATTCCAAGCCATTACGTCGTCCGCACATCCAAGCTTACATCATATTCCCGAGATGTTGCTTAACATCAGTGATTATAGAAAAGCAGAATCTATTTCTCTGCAAAAGTTTAAAAAACTGATCTTTAATATACACTGAGCAGCTTAAGACCTCGCCCATAGGACTGGGGGCATTGACAAATGTTTCTGACCTTGCCGTCACTGTTGCTAATTTTTCAAGTATATAGTAATCGTATTATACATAGGGGTAAAACGTTGACATTGTTTTTCAGCGTTTTTATCGGGATGTCACACCATACACACGATCGCTTCCTACTCAGAATATAAACTAATTTTTGTAGGGGTCGGTAGCCCCGTTTCCCCAAAAGAGAAAAAGTTTAAGAGCTTTTATTCAAGGACTCGGGCAGCTATAAGTGTTTAAAATGAGCTGTGTGAGACGTAAATGGAACAGCTAGCACACCTACCCGTCACAAATTTATAAAGAAAAATATGCCCCCTACCCGCACGACAAGTATCAACATCATTAACCAGCCACAGAAAGGTGATAGGGTACACCTGGTATTTCTAACCAACTGGGGTGAAATGACTACCATTGGTCATTTGACTCCTAGAGTCTTTTCGGGGTTCGAAATGAGTTTCAAGTTTTTGTTACTTCTGATTTATAAAGAACCATATGGCACTTGTATTATCTTGAAGGATCTTTCTATTTCAGCAACTAAAAAAGGATTCCAAAAGACCAAAAGGTTTAAAAGCTCAAATACGATAGATAGATAGATAGATTCGCTAAAACTTGAACATACATGATGAAAAAATGCCCCAAACTTAATAAAAACCGTCAAAACTTTGATATCATTATCAAGAGGAAAGACCAAAGGATTTTTGAATTATTCAATTATATTTGTAATCCTTTTAAGAACCATCAAAATTTCGTTTTCTTGCGCCATCGGGTTCCCATTAATTAATATTGGAAATTTGGGCGCGTCTTCTGTGATGAAAAATACATCGTTTTGGGAGTCTTTGCAAAAATCAATTGTCGGATTTTAATGTAATTTTCAGGACTTATTCACAAACGAATTAAATTATTTTTTAAACTTTTCTTTCGAATGTTTTGGTAATTATATATATATATATATATATATATATATATATATATATATATATGTATGTATACATCTGTTGCCTCCCATACTTAATTTTATGAAATTTCGATAAATTTTGTCAAATAGAAATGCCATTTACCGAAATTCTGCAATAAAACTATAACATTATTTAATTACAGAAGCTTTTAATTGCTTTTATAAATAAGATAAATTAATGACACCATTGTCTTAAGAAAAAGAAATTTCAGTGAATAATGAATTTTTACAAGAATTGTTTTCGTTTTTTTAATTAGAAACATTTATTGTTTTCAATCTTTTAAAATTCAATATAATTTCAGCCTTTTAGATGATATTATTATTAAATGAAAGAAAGCTATATTTCATAATTGGAAAAACTTAATACAAATCAAATTTTGAATCATTTTTTTTTTTTTGTATAAATGTGCCGATTTTTGTAAGTACGGACAACCAGACACGACATTTTCAGAAAATAAGAGCGGTAACCATAGTAAATTTAAAGCCAACATTTCTAAAATTTAATAAAACTATAGATTGCGGCGAATACTTTTCTAAATTTTTAATTATTAATATGGGATTTTTAACGACTTCAACATCAAGTCGGGTAGATGACAAAGAAGAGACAATTGAACAGTTTAAAAGATATTTTATATACAACATACATGAAAAACATGAATTGAGAGAGTTACTAAAAAAACGTTCTTTTAGAGAGTATATCTTATTTGGCGCGAAAACTGGGTTATACCATTAAAAGTAGATAGTAGAATTTTCCAATAGCAGCAGGAGTAAGGGGAGATAACCTAATTTTTATACTCCCCCCCACACACGGAAAAAATATGCAATACAGCGTCTCATTGCATATTTCCAGTTCATAACATCAACACAATACTTAGTATTTGACCATGACATCAATCCTTTCTGATCATTTTATTTTTTTTTATATATTTGATATATACATAAATTCAAATCTTTATTTTACAATAAGCAGTACAAGAATTGACAGATAACAAAGAAGAAAAGCAAAGGAATAAAACATCCACAATACAAACACAATGGTTTCTGCTTGCTTGACTTTTAACCTTGTAGAAATTTTAACAAGATTACGTTATTCGGAATTATTATGACCGCTTATCCTAACTGTATGTATGATTGTTTTGTTTTTGCTCTTTTTGCATTTTATTTGTTTTGTTGGTTCACGTGCTGTATGTAGAACCAAATTTTATTAAACAACAAATGTAAAAAATATTAACTTTTTCCAATTAATAAACATTGCTATATTTGTCATTTGTATTTGTTTTCGTGACACTACATTTTATTATTTATTTGTATGTTCCAATTGTATATTTTATGAGTGTGTGCATGAATAAAAAGGATCCTTTATTGGTTACACTTTTGATCAACCATAATTCTTCCATGATAATCTGTCATCATGAAGCGGATCAAATGTTCAGATGTGATGAACTTTGGTTGTCTCTTCTTTTATAGATGTTTTTTCGTCTGTTGATGTTGTTTATACATCTTGTAGTGGACCGTGCGGGGGTGAAGATGTGAAGAGATACCAGAAGGTTAAACTTTCCTGCTGGCCGGTCCAGCTACATGAGAATGTCGAACTTTAATTAAGTCCAAAGAAGACAAAGAAAACAAACAAGACCGATATACATGGGTAAACAAATATATATTAATAACAAAACAAGTTAAACAAAGACATGGACTGTTACATAGAATTTGTATGGAGAAATTATGTGTGTGTGTTGTAAGTGTTCGTACGTACGTGTATTGTTCTTAGCGCGTTCCCAGAATTTGGGAAACACTGTATCTGTGAGAGGTCACATATTGGCCTAAGTGGAAAAAGAGAGATTTTATCTCGCCTCCGCACCCGAGGCCTAAGTCGAAAAAGAGAGAGAGAGAAGGGTCAGCTAGTATTTATAGCCAGGGGAGAGAGACTCCTGTTGAAGGATTAAAGAACCGAGGAGGAGCTAACTGCGACAATCTTGCTGGATCATTTCTTTAAAGTTCAGTAGTAATGACACATATAGTGTTATCAAAAAAAATCTACTGAGCTAGATGTTATCATATTATTTTCTCATCATCATCATTATTTTATTCTTACTAATATCATACTGGATTGCATGTAAACAGTTTAATGTATTATCAAGGACAATCCTAACAGGTGCTTCCACCTCGGGTCAGAATGGACCTGGGAGAAATGACTGTTAAGGGGTGACTCCACATTTTGTGGTGGATTTTTGACTGTGGCCTAAGTTACAAGGGTTTTACTGAGTTGGGCCAAATTCAAAATAGCGCATTTTGGTATTTGCGACAATATGTGTGCTGTTCCTTATTTTATTTTCCATAGACACAATAAAAATTAATTCACACCACGGGTATCAAAAAAATACAACTGCGCGGGAATTCACTCCTCACCATACCCTGTGGGGTCAAAAACAAGAACGGCGCACCCAAAAGTTCGGACGTAGTGAAAAGCACACCACGTGGTAAAAAAATATGATTTATTGACCAATAAGGGCACGACATAAGAAACCCATTTCTTAATCTCCCCGGAGCCTCATCATTCAGATATAAGGAAGGTAGAAACTCTCATCAGACCAGAGGGAGAACAGCGACAAGCCGACATCAAAGCGACACGTACAGCTTCGAACACACACACACAGAGAATTCAGCAGTTCACACAACAGGCAGTATCGCGTATCAGTGAACATTCCTTCACCCTCTCTTTCTTTCATCTCGCTCGCTACACATCGTCCTACCTTTTCCCTCTCACATTCCCAGTGCCTTTCTTTCTCCTTTTCTTCCACTGCTTTACGGACAATTTCATTTTTGTACAAAAAAAATAATTCTTATATTTTTTTTTACGAAAATAAACAAAAGTTTATTTTGCTTTATTTGTAGTGTATTTTCCTTTTATTATTTGTCTGAGGGACTTCTTTGCACCCTCAACATATGCTAACTAACATTGTCATATCTCCCAATATGGTCAAGTTGTATTATTATCTCCCCCCCAAAATATTCTTACAATCTAAAAATATTTTCTGGACGGAAATGTTTGATAAAAACGAACAAACCAACTAAATCAATGTGTTTTGCATCGTAAAAAGACGCTAGAATGTCCCATACTAATTTATGGTACAACGTTGGCACCGGAGTAACAAGATTTTTAACCTAGATTTCAAAGTTTCTGAAAAGGATTTAAAAAAATATAATTTTAACATCAGAAAATTCTTTGGTCTTCCTTCTTAATAAAGATTTTGACGATAAAACTTTGTTTTTTATCATGTGTGTTCATTTTTAAATGAATCTTTGGAGCTACCTACTTAGCTTATATATGTTATCTTTATTTTCGAGCCTGAAGCGTAAACAAAGTATTTTTTTAATTTTTTCAATTATTGTTTTTTTAATCCGAATCTTTTGTAAGAATTCTCGATCTCTGAACCGGTAGATATTAATTTCACTTAAAAAAATAAAATAAAAATGGCTACTCAGACACGACTAGCTACTAAATATAACGTTTCTAACGAGAAATAATATCGAATTTAAATATATATTCATTACTTTTATACATACCGTGCACTGAGTGAGTACTGGGCCTTAAACTTACACCTGAACTCAAGTGGAATTCATACATACGAGCCTGAACTCAAGTGGAATTCATACATACGAGCCTGAACTCGAGTGGAATTCATACATACGAGCCTGAACTCGAGTGGAATTCATACATACGAGCCTGAACTCAAGTGGGATTCATACATACGAGCCTGAACTCGAGTGGAATTCATACATACGAGCCTGAACTCGAGTGGGATTCATACATACGAGCCTGAACTCGAGTGGAATTCATACATACGAGCCTGAACTCGAGTGGAATTCATACATACGAGCCTGAACTCGAGTGGAATTCATACATACGAGCCTGAACTCGAGTAGAATTCATACATACGAGCCTGAACTCGAGTTGGATTCATACATACGAGCCTGAAATCGAGTGGAATTCATACATACGAGCCTGAACTCGTGTGGAATTCATACATACGAGCCCGAACTCAAGTGGAATTCATACATACGAGCCTGAACTCAAGTAGGATTCATACATACGAGCCTGAACTCAAGTGAAATTCATACATACGAGCCTGAACTCAAGTGGAATTCATACAAACGAGCCTAAACTCAAATGGGATTCATACATACGAGCCAGAACTCAAGTGGGATTCATACATACGAGCCAGAACTCAAGTGGAATTCATACATACGAGCCTGAACTCAAGTGGAATTCATACATACGAGCCTGAATTCAAGTGGAATTCATACATACGATCCTGAACTCGAGTGGGATTCATACATACGAGCCTGAACTCGAGTGGGATTCATACATACGAGCCTGAACTCGAGTGGAATTCATACATACGAGCCCGCACTCAAGTGGAATTCATACATACGAGCCTGAACTCAAGTAGGATTCATACATACGAGCCTGAACTCAAGTGAAATTCATACATACGAGCCTGAACTCAAGTGGAATTCATACAAACGAGCCTAAACTCAAATGGGATTCATACATACGAGCCAGAACTCAAGTGGGATTCATACATATGAGCCAGAACTCAAGTGGAATTCATACATACGAGCCTGAACTCAAGTGGAATTCATACATACGAGCCTGAACTCAAGTGGAATTCATACATACGAGCCTGAACTCAAGTGGAATTCATACATACGATCCTGAACTCGAGTGGGATTCATACATACGAGCCTGAACTCGAGTGGGATTCATACATACGAGCCTGAACTCGAGTGGAATTCATACATACGAGCCCGAACTCAAGTGGAATTCATACATACGAGCCTGAACTCAAGTAGGATTCATACATGCGAGCCTGAACTCAAGTGAAATTCATACATACGAGCCTGAACTCAAGTGGAATTCATACAAACGAGCCTAAACTCAAATGGGATTCATACATACGAGCCAGAACTCAAGTGGGATTCATACATATGAGCCAGAACTCAAGTGGAATTCATACATACGAGCCTGAACTCAAGTGGAATTCATACATACGAGCCTGAACTCAAGTGGAATTCATACATACGAGCCTGAACTCAAGTGGAATTCATACATACGATCCTGAACTCGAGTGGGATTCATACATACGAGCCTGAACTCGAGTGGGATTCATACATACGAGCCTGAACTCGAGTGGAATTCATACATACGAGCCCGAACTCAAGTGGAATTCATACATACGAGCCTGAACTCAAGTAGGATTCATACATATGAGCCTGAACTCAAGTGAAATTCATACATACGAGCCTGAACTCAAGTGGAATTCATACAAACGAGCCTAAACTCAAATGGGATTCATACATACGAGCCAGAACTCAAGTGGGATTCATACATATGAGCCAGAACTCAAGTGGAATTCATACATACGAGCCTGAACTCAAGTGGAATTCATACATACGAGCCTGAACTCAAGTGGAATTCATACATACGAGCCTGAACTCAAGTGGAATTCATACATACGATCCTGAACTCGAGTGGGATTCATACATACGAGCCTGAACTCGAGTGGGATTCATACATACGAGCCTGAACTCGAGTGGAATTCATACATACGAGCCCGCACTCAAGTGGAATTCATACATACGAGCCTGAACTCAAGTAGGATTCATACATACGAGCCTGAACTCAAGTGAAATTCATACATACGAGCCTGAACTCAAGTGGAATTCATACAAACGAGCCTAAACTCAAATGGGATTCATACATACGAGCCAGAACTCAAGTGGGATTCATACATATGAGCCCGCACTCAAGTGGAATTCATACATACGAGCCCGAACTCAAGTGGAATTCATACATACGAGCCTGAACTCAAGTAGGATTCATACATACGAGCCTGAACTCAAGTGAAATTCATACATACGAGCCTGAACTCAAGTGGAATTCATACAAACGAGCCTAAACTCAAATGGGATTCATACATACGAGCCAGAACTCAAGTGGGATTCATACATACGAGCCAGAACTCAAGTGGAATTCATACATACGAGCCTGAACTCAAGTGGAATTCATACATACGAGCCTGAATTCAAGTGGAATTCATACATACGATCCTGAACTCGAGTGGGATTCATACATACGAGCCTGAACTCGAGTGGGATT
This sequence comes from Acanthosepion esculentum, assembly GCA_964036315.1. NCBI lineage: Eukaryota > Metazoa > Mollusca > Cephalopoda > Sepiida > Sepiidae > Acanthosepion > Acanthosepion esculentum. Next base: position 22,462,321 of record OZ038513.1, read on the forward strand.
CATACATACGAGCCTGAACTCGAGTGGAATTCATACATACGAGCCCGCACTCAAGTGGAATTCATACATACGAGCCTGAACTCAAGTAGGATTCATACATACGAGCCTGAACTCAAGTGAAATTCATACATACGAGCCTGAACTCAAGTGGAATTCATACAAACGAGCCTAAACTCAAATGGGATTCATACATACGAGCCAGAACTCAAGTGGGATTCATACATATGAGCCAGAACTCAAGTGGAATTCATACATACGAGCCTGAACTCAAGTGGAATTCATACATACGAGCCTGAACTCAAGTGGAATTCATACATACGAGCCTGAACTCAAGTGGAATTCATACATACGATCCTGAACTCGAGTGGGATTCATACATACGAGCCTGAACTCGAGTGGGATTCATACATACGAGCCTGAACTCGAGTGGAATTCATACATACGAGCCCGAACTCAAGTGGAATTCATACATACGAGCCTGAACTCAAGTAGGATTCATACATGCGAGCCTGAACTCAAGTGAAATTCATACATACGAGCCTGAACACAAGTGGAATTCATACAAACGAGCCTAAACTCAAATGGGATTCATACATACGAGCCAGAACTCAAGTGGGATTCATACATATGAGCCAGAACTCAAGTGGAATTCATACATACGAGCCTGAACTCAAGTGGAATTCATACATACGAGCCTGAACTCAAGTGGAATTCATACATACGAGCCTGAACTCGAGTGGGATTCATACATACGAGCCTGAACTCGAGTGGAATTCATACATACGAGCCCGCACTCAAGTGGAATTCATACATACGAGCCTGAACTCAAGTAGGATTCATACATACGAGCCTGAACTCAAGTGAAATTCATACATACGAGCCTGAACTCAAGTGGAATTCATACAAACGAGCCTAAACTCAAATGGGATTCATACATACGAGCCAGAACTCAAGTGGGATTCATACATATGAGCCCGCACTCAAGTGGAATTCATACATACGAGCCTGAACTCAAGTGGAATTCATACATACGAGCCTGAACTCAAGTGGAATTCATACATACGAGCCTGAACTCAAGTGGAATTCATACATACGATCCTGAACTCGAGTGGGATTCATACATACGAGCCTGAACTCGAGTGGGATTCATACATACGAGCCTGAACTCGAGTGGAATTCATACATACGAGCCCGAACTCAAGTGGAATTCATACATACGAGCCTGAACTCAAGTGAAATTCATACATACGAGCCTGAACTCAAGTGGAATTCATACAAACGAGCCTAAACTCAAATGGGATTCATACATACGAGCCAGAACTCAAGTGGGATTCATACATACGAGCCCGAACTCAAGTGGAATTCATACATACGAGCCTGAACTCAAGTAGGATTCATACATATGAGCCTGAACTCAAGTGAAATTCATACATACGAGCCTGAACTCAAGTGGAATTCATACAAACGAGCCTAAACTCAAATGGGATTCATACATACGAGCCAGAACTCAAGTGGGATTCATACATATGAGCCAGAACTCAAGTGGAATTCATACATACGAGCCTGAACTCAAGTGGAATTCATACATACGAGCCTGAACTCAAGTGGAATTCATACATACGAGCCTGAACGCAAGTGGAATTCATACATACGATCCTGAACTCGAGTGGGATTCATACATACGAGCCTGAACTCGAGTGGGATTCATACATACGAGCCTGAACTCGAGTGGAATTCATACATACGAGCCCGCACTCAAGTGGAATTCATACATACGAGCCTGAACTCAAGTAGGATTCATACATACGAGCCTGAACTCAAGTGAAATTCATACATACGAGCCTGAACTCAAGTGGAATTCATACAAACGAGCCTAAACTCAAATGGGATTCATACATACGAGCCAGAACTCAAGTGGGATTCATACATATGAGCCAGAACTCAAGTGGAATTCATACATACGAGCCTGAACTCAAGTGGAATTCATACATACGAGCCTGAACTCAAGTGGAATTCATACATACGAGCCTGAACTCAAGTGGAATTCATACATACGATCCTGAACTCGAGTGGGATTCATACATACGAGCCTGAACTCGAGTGGGATTCATACATACGAGCCTGAACTCGAGTGGAATTCATACATACGAGCCCGCACTCAAGTGGAATTCATACATACGAGCCTGAACTCAAGTAGGATTCATACATACGAGCCTGAACTCAAGTGAAATTCATACATACGAGCCTGAACTCAAGTGGAATTCATACAAACGAGCCTAAACTCAAATGGGATTCATACATACGAGCCAGAACTCAAGTGGGATTCATACATATGAGCCCGCACTCAAGTGGAATTCATACATACGAGCCTGAACTCAAGTGGAATTCATACATACGAGCCTGAACTCAAGTGGAATTCATACATACGAGCCTGAACTCAAGTGGAATTCATACATACGATCCTGAACTCGAGTGGGATTCATACATACGAGCCTGAACTCGAGTGGGATTCATACATACGAGCCTGAACTCGAGTGGAATTCATACATACGAGCCCGAACTCAAGTGGAATTCATACATACGAGCCTGAACTCAAGTGAAATTCATACATACGAGCCTGAACTCAAGTGGAATTCATACAAACGAGCCTAAACTCAAATGGGATTCATACATACGAGCCAGAACTCAAGTGGGATTCATACATATGAGCCAGAACTCAAGTGGAATTCATACATACGAGCCTGAACTCGAGTGGAATTCATACATACGAGCCTGAACTCGAGTGGAATTCATACATACGAGCCTGAACTCGAGTGGGATTCATACATACGAGCCTGAACACGAGTGGGATTCATACATACGAGCCTGAACTCGAGTGGGATTCATACATACGAGCCTGAACTCGAGTGGAATTCATACATACGAGCCCGAACTCGAGTGGAATTCATACATACGAGCCCGAACTCAAGTGGAATTCATACATACGAGCCTGAACTCAAGTAGGATTCATACATACGAGCCTGAACTCGAGTGGAATTCATACATACGAGCCCGAACTCGAGTGGAATTCATACATACGAGCCCGAACTCAAGTGGAATTCATACATACGAGCCTGAACTCAAGTAGGATTCATACATACGAGCCTGAACTCAAGCGAAATTCATACATACGAGCCTAAACTCAAGTGGAATTCATACATACGAGCCTGAACTCGAGTGGGATTCATACATACGAGCCTGAACTCGAGTGGAATTCATACATACGAGCCTGAACTCGAGTGGGATTCATACATACGAGCCTGAACTCAAGTGGAATTCATACAAACGAGCCTAAACTCAAATGGGATTCATACATACGATCCTGAACTCGAGTAGGATTCATACATACGAGCCTGAACTCGAGTGGAATTCATACATACGAGTCTGAACTGAAGTGGAATTCATACATACGAGCCTGAACTCAAGTAGGATTCATACATACGAGCCTGAACTCAAGTGGAATTCATACAAACGAGCCTAAACTCAAATGGGATTCATACATACGAGCCAGAACTCAAGTGGGATTCATACATACGAGCCAGAACTCAAGTGGAATTCATACATACGAGCCTGAACTCGAGTGGGATTCATACATACGAGCCTGAACTCGAGTGGAATTCATACATACGAGCCCGAACTCAAGTGGAATTCATACATACGAGCCTGAACTCAAGTAGGATTCATACATGCGAGCCTGAACTCAAGTGAAATTCATACATACGAGCCTGAACTCAAGTGGAATTCATACAAACGAGCCTAAACTCAAATGGGATTCATACATACGAGCCAGAACTCAAGTGGGATTCATACATACGAGCCCGAACTCAAGTGGAATTCATACATACGAGCCTGAACTCAAGTAGGATTCATACATATGAGCCTGAACTCAAGTGAAATTCATACATACGAGCCTGAACTCAAGTGGAATTCATACAAACGAGCCTAAACTCAAATGGGATTCATACATACGAGCCAGAACTCAAGTGGGATTCATACATATGAGCCAGAACTCAAGTGGAATTCATACATACGAGCCTGAACTCAAGTGGAATTCATACATACGAGCCTGAACTCAAGTGGAATTCATACATACGAGCCTGAACTCAAGTGGAATTCATACATACGATCCTGAACTCGAGTGGGATTCATACATACGAGCCTGAACTCGAGTGGGATTCATACATACGAGCCTGAACTCGAGTGGAATTCATACATACGAGCCCGCACTCAAGTGGAATTCATACATACGAGCCTGAACTCAAGTAGGATTCATACATACGAGCCTGAACTCAAGTGAAATTCATACATACGAGCCTGACCTCAAGTGGAATTCATACAAACGAGCCTAAACTCAAATGGGATTCATACATACGAGCCAGAACTCAAGTGGGATTCATACATATGAGCCCGCACTCAAGTGGAATTCATACATACGAGCCTGAACTCAAGTGGAATTCATACATACGAGCCTGAACTCAAGTGGATTTCATACATACGAGCCTGAACTCAAGTGGAATTCATACATACGATCCTGAACTCGAGTGGGATTCATACATACGAGCCTGAACTCGAGTGGGATTCATACATACGAGCCTGAACTCGAGTGGAATTCATACATACGAGCCCGAACTCAAGTGGAATTCATACATACGAGCCTGAACTCAAGTGAAATTCATACATACGAGCCTGAACTCAAGTGGAATTCATACAAACGAGCCTAAACTCAAATGGGATTCATACATACGAGCCAGAACTCAAGTGGGATTCATACATATGAGCCAGAACTCAAGTGGAATTCATACATACGAGCCTGAACTCGAGTGGAATTCATACATACGAGCCTGAACTCGAGTGGAATTCATACATACGAGCCTGAACTCGAGGGGGATTCATACATACGAGCCTGAACTCGAGTGGGATTCATACATACGAGCCTGAACTCGAGTGGGATTCATACATACGAGCCTGAACTCGAGTGGAATTCATACATACGAGCCCGAACTCGAGTGGAATTCATACATACGAGCCCGAACTCAAGTGGAATTCATACATACGAGCCTGAACTCAAGTAGGATTCATACATACGAGCCTGAACTCGAGTGGAATTCATACATACGAGCCCGAACTCGAGTGGAATTCATACATACGAGCCCGAACTCAAGTGGAATTCATACATACGAGCCTGAACTCAAGTAGGATTCATACATACGAGCCTGAACTCAAGCGAAATTCATACATACGAGCCTAAACTCAAGTGGAATTCATACATACGAGCCTGAACTCGAGTGGGATTCATACATACGAGCCTGAACTCGAGTGGAATTCATACATACGAGCCTGAACTCGAGTGGGATTCATACATACGAGCCTGAACTCAAGTGGAATTCATACAAACGAGCCTAAACTCAAATGGGATTCATACATACGATCCTGAACTCGAGTAGGATTCATACATACGAGCCTGAACTCGAGTGGAATTCATACATACGAGTCTGAACTGAAGTGGAATTCATACATACGAGCCTGAACTCAAGTAGGATTCATACATACGAGCCTGAACTCAAGTGGAATTCATACAAACGAGCCTAAACTCAAATGGGATTCATACATACGAGCCAGAACTCAAGTGGGATTCATACATACGAGCCAGAACTCAAGTGGAATTCAAACATACGAGCCTGAACTCGAGTGGGATTCATACATACGAGCCTGAACTCGAGTGGAATTCATACATACGAGCCTGAACTCGAGTGGGATTCATACATACGAGCCTGAACTCAAGTGGAATTCATACATACGAGCCCGAAATCAAGTGGAATTCATACATACGAGCCTGAACTCGAGTAGGATTCATACATACGAGCCTGAACTCGAGTGGAATTCATACATACGAGCCTGAACTCAAGTGGAATTCATACATACGAGCCTGAACTCGAGTAGGATTCATACATACGAGCCTGAACTCGAGTGGAATTCATACATACGAGCCCGAACTCAAGTGGAATTCATACATACGAGCCTGAACTCAAGTAGGATTCGTACATACGAGCCTGAACTCAAGTGAAATTCATACATACGAGCCTGAACTCAAGTGGAATTCATACATACGAGCCTGAACTCGAGTGGGATTCATACATACGAGCCTGAACTCGAGTGGAATTCATACATACGAGCCTGAACTCGAGTGGAATTCATACATACGAGCCCGAACTCAAGTGGAATTCATACATACGAGCCTGAACTCAAGTAGGATTCATACATACGAGCCTGAACTCAAGTGAAATTCATACATACGAGCCTGAACTCAAGTGGAATTCATACAAACGAGCCTAAACTCAAATGGGATTCATACATACGAGCCTGAACTCAAGTGGAATTCATACAAACGAGCCTAAACTCAAATGGGATTCATACATACGAGCCAGAACTCAAGTGGAATTCATACATACGAGCCATCACTAAAGAGTCAAGTAAAACGATCGGCTCCCTGTACCGCTCCAGTAAGTACCTGACTCCACGTCCTTATTCTATACATTTACAAGAGCCAGGTCAATCCAAAAATGGAGTACTGTTCTCATATTTGGGCGGGAGCTGCCCAGACTGCTCACTACACTCGACAGAGTCCAAAAGCGTCTCCGAGTCCTTGTGGGTGATAAATTATTTTTAACCCACCAACTTTCTCTCTCTCTCTCTCACACACACACACACACACACACACACACACACACACACAGGCGAGATGTGGCAAGTCTCTCGCTGCTCTATCGCAACTTTCACCGAAAGTGCTCGGACGAACTACATTTCTTGGTGCCACCAGGCCTAACCTTCACGCCATGCCACTTCCATTGTAGCAAACCACCCACATTCCCTCCGTATTCCATAGACGAGAAGTAAGTTCCACTTGAACAGCTTCTCGCGAACCACTGCTCTGTGGAATCAATTCCTAAGAGGACGTTTCCATGATCACTACAATCTTAACCTGTTCAAGTCTAGGGTTAACAGTTATATTCCCCTCCCCACAAACTGTCTCCTAACGTAACCTTCTACCTGGAGTGCGTCCCGAGCCTTGTACAGGGTGAACCTTACTGTTAAAATTTTATATATATATATATATATATATATATATATATATATATATATATATATATATATATATATATCTGTGTGTGTAATATATTTAGAGAGAGAGAAAAGAGATAGACAGAGACATGTGTGTGCAGACATACACAATACATTATGCATGCATATATGATGTATATACACATGTACATATTATATATGCACACACACACGTGTGTACACGACATGTGACACTAATGTTGCTTTAAGTCTCAGAAAAGACCAAACATCATACAAACTTACTAAATTGATTCAGATAACAAAATTGAAATGTCGGCATTCCTTGTGAGTTATCAGATATTTATCTATTAAGCAGATGCCCAAATGCTGCACTGACCGATTCCACCTAATGACATCCGTTTATAGAACACCAGAACTAGTTCATCCGTCCACCACTCTAATTACCTCATCCGACAGAGTTCTTCATTTCTGACGTCCCCACACAACAGCCTTGAATGTTGTAGAAAAGTCAGTCTACAAAAATTATTGAGAAGGGGTGAAAAAAGCACTTTTGATTCATACCTTCCCTGTTTATGAATATTAAAAATGTTACCAAAAACTCAACTGAATTTAAAATTTTCAACTTTCTTTCATATAAGCACAGAGATATGTGTGTGTGTGTGTGTGTGTGTGTGTGTGTGTGTGTGTGTACAGATCAGTAATGCATTAATTCCTGACCAATGACTGAGTGGTTAGCACGTTCGTATTC
>OZ038513.1:22487687-22517687 GCA_964036315.1 Acanthosepion esculentum
AAGTTATATTGCGTAGTTAAGATTTGTTTTTATTTCCATTCATCCCAATGACATTTTTTTTATATTTGGTCATAACAAAGCACAGTGTATGTAACAAAGAAATGTACTCTCTGTCTGAATTTCTGTGATACAGCGTTATCATTATTTACATGCAGACTATTGTCTGCATCAACAAAGATGAGAACAACAGTCTGTATGTAAATAAAGAATTGTATATATTTTATTTTGTTAGAAAATAAATGAACACAAAGCATATTGCATGCGTGCAAAGCATATTCAATCATCAACTGCATGTCAACATATATATAGAACTGAACAGACAGGAACAAAGTAAAACAGACAGATGTGAACATACTGATAGGTACAGATAGATATAAATATATAAATTCTTTTGAAAATCATTTCATCCCATGCAAGGTTATAAAACTATGAAGATGCAGAATGAAAGAAACAGAAAAAGTTATTGAATAGAAAGGACAATAAAAGAACAGGAATTAAGGAAACTAACAATGACGATTCACATTGCATTTAAATTTTTAAAAATCTTACTTGACAGGAGAACAAGAAACATGAAAAGAGTGAGAATTGCAAGAGAAGAAACTATTAGAATAGAACTTACGTCTCATGATTTCATCAGTAATGATGAGATCTATCTGCCAATCTAGTATTAGGATTAAATTCATGGAATCAAGGTACCAAAGAGGGCAGCTCATTAGAATAATCTTTGTAAAATTATTTATAGAAAAGGTGCAGGAAAGCTATGTTATGGTGGTGGGAAAGTGATTGAAGCCGAGATGACAAGTCAGGACTTATAGTATTGCAGATTCTTTTGATTTTATCAAGAATTTCAAGATATATAACAAACAATATTTAATGCACAGACAAATGGTAGACTTATAAGATTCAAGATAGATTCTGATGAGAAAAAATGTCTAGCACGATAGTGATCCAACTTTCCTGACAGCAGATCTAGCAAATGATTCAATATAATTGTTCCAATTCATATCAGTGGAGAACATTTGACAGAGAAGACACAAATGAACCTCTTGGAGGTTAGCATCAGCCATGTTGATGAATGACAAAGAGAAAAAATTCTCCAGGACAATTTTTTAATCATTTTAGAGAATTTTTTAGAGAGCAGATAAGTTTTAGTGGTCTTAAAAGTCATTTGTTATCCAAGTTAACAACAAATTGGGAATTATTCTTTATATCAGGTGTCAATTTCACATTATTGAACTGATATATATATATATATATATATATATATATATATATATATATATATATATATATATATATAAATTTCAGATATAATATATCTGTAAAAGGACAATATGAATAAAGTCAAAAGTAAAACTTATCTTAGCCAATGCATTTCATCCTCTGAGGGACTTTATCAAGGAAAATTTAAAGATTTTATTTTGTAACAAGTATTTATATACAAGAGCAAAAATGTCATAAGTGGCGACCCAGGGACATTAGATAAAGAATTGGTCAGTATAAGTAGAACTCTACAACATAACAACTATCCTGGGTACATGGCAGCAGCCCCCCCAAAACTGGGATAGGCAGGTACAAGAGGAGGACAGCAACACTCAGAAAACAGTCTGCCTGCCTTATGTGAAGGGGCTATCAGAGAAAATACAAAGGATCTGCGGTTCGTATAACATCAGGACAACCTTCAAAAGCTGGACAACACTTCGCAGATATCTCTCCTGAGTAAGACTCCCCCCATAGAGGAGAACATGACTAAAGATTGTATTAACGCTATCCCATGCTACTACAGAAAGAAATATAAAGGGGAGACGGGCTGCCCACTTAAAGTAAGGCTTCAAGAAGACCAGAAAGCTGTAACACAAGGGGAAGTGGAAAAATCAGGCATGGCTGACTACATATGGAGAGAAAAGGGAGATCACCACCCTCTGTGGGATCAGGTTGAGATCATAGACAAAGAACACTATTGGAAAATTTGTAAACTTAAGGAATCAGCACATATGCTAGGCCACAAAAATCTCCTGAGCCGACCAAGCATAGAAATGAATGCAATATGGGAACCAGTAATAAGGAGTGCCAGAGAAAAGCAATAATAATAAAAATTGCAATATGTGCCCTGGTAAAAATATGAAATGATAACAGCAAAAATTGCAATATGAGCACTGGTAAAAAAACGGTTGCTGAAGACATTAGGTTTATAATACCCAGAAATTCATACACAGATGTCCTCAAGGACACATGGCACAGTGGATAAAGGTGTTGTTTAGATCCGGTGACAGGACCCAAAGAGTGTGAGTTCCGGTTAAGGCAGTGGAGAACTTGGCGAGAGGAATTAACAGGAGATAACTGATAATTGACATCCATTAAACATGGCATGTAGAACTAGAACAGTCTACCCCAGTGAGCAAAATAAAGGGTTCATTTCAACATTCCAACCACCTGAATGCCGGAGTGTACAATGGCCAAAACGTGATAAATATGGTGACAAAGATGAGGACAATAGTCTGAATAATGTAAATACGGCAAAAATGTTATTGATTTTTCAAAATGTTTTGTATAGAAGTTCTATAGAATTACTACCAATGAAATATATGACCACAAAAATACTAAAAAATTGAATGGAGATTGTTAAAACCATAATCTCATATTATTCAAAACAAAACATATAAATCAATCCCAAATTGAAATGTTCATATATATATATATATATATATATATATATAAAATTAATTAATTCATTGAGTCTGAAAGGAACCGCCACAGAAAGCACTGGACAGCCATTTCGCCCTATATTTGGGACTCATCAGCAGTGCACATCCACTATCAAGAATTCCCTGACAGTTGAGTTATCAAGCAAACATCATACCAACTGTTCCAACAGGACTCGATGGCGAAGAGATAGCAAATCAGACTCAATATAGTGCCGCTCGCTCATATATTCCGTGGTGGAACTCACTGAAATTCTCTGTAACCATAGGACTGTGCCCCCAGGAGCCACGACTACTATCACCCACTCAAACAGAAGCATTAGAAGCTGGATCAAGCAATGATATACACAGGATAGAGATTGTTAGGAGGATTTGATAATTATAATTAAGTAATTCATTGAGTCTGAAAGAAACCTCAACAGAATGCGAAAGCACTGGACGGCCGTTTCATCCTATATTTGGGACTCATCAGCAGTGTGCATCCACTACCAAGAATTGAAACCCTAACAGCTGAGTTATCAAGCAAACGTCATACCAACTGCTCCAACAGGCCTCAGAATATGTGAGCGAGCGGCGCTATATTGAGTCTGATTTGCTACCTCTTCGTCACCGATATATATATTGCACACACAAAAAATTTGTTACTCACTTTTGTTTATTAAGCATTGAATTTTATTACCTCACATCCATGAACTAACCTGACCTTTCTGCTAACTTGATGAATATTCATGAAGGCTCCTAGACCCAAAATTTTGAAAAACCAATAAGATTTTTGGTCTCGTCTATAAATACTTGTCCCAAAATAAAATCCTTATATTTGTCCATATGGATGAAATGCATCTGCTAAGATGTGAGATGTAAGAGGTGTGTGTGTGTGTGTCTTACACACACACACACATGTGCGCATGCATGTATGTGTGTGTGTGTGTAGGTGACAATGTGTGTGTGTGTGTGTAGGTGACAATGAGTGTGTGTGTGTGTGTATAAGACACACACACGTGCGCATGCATGTGTGTGTGTGTAGGTGACAATGAGTGCGTGTGTGTGTGTGTGTAGGTGACAATGAGTGTGTGTGTGTGTGTGTGTGCATACAGAAAAGTAGAAAAATTAAATATAAGAGAAAAAATCCATTTGTGATACTGGAAATCAGCCTACTGCAATAAAAAGCCCCCTCCCCCGCCCCCCAATTCAATAAACACAGTGTATGTTCATTTCTTAAACGATTCCTTTCTTATTCATCTAATCTCATAATATCCTTATTTATCCAGGAATCTTTAAATCTTTCTCTTGCAAGAGAAACCCTGTTTTTATTATTTGTGGGTTTTATTATTTTTACTCTATTTTATTTATTTAACAAAGCAGGCCACAAGAAGTCGGCTAATATCTTCTGTGCCCTTTCTTTTTTTTTTTTCATCATGGGCACGAGAACCAAGATGGAAAACAACATTCGACATTTGTTTGAAAAAGCGAAAATCTAAAAAACAAAAATAAAAAAAGACACATTAAATGATGTGGTGGGGGGCTAGGGGCAGTTAAAGAAACAAGAATTAAAAGTCCTCTTCAAGTCTTCCACTATTCTATTTAAAACAATTGCATAAATAATAGACATTGTTTCTGCCCGATGATAATGTTCTTTTTTTTGTTTGTTTGATTGTTTTATCAACAGCAGCATCCATAATTTTGAGCTTTTAAAGAATATTATTTACAATTTCCACAAATGAGGTCATGTGCATTGCTGATTTGGTAAAGATGTTGCCTCTTTCAGAATTTATATGCTTGTCACTTGTTTAAAAGGAATATTTTAGTAACAGCGATACATTTAAAATACTGTCAAAATATTATTATGCCCAGTAAGCAATAATAAATATATTTACTCAAAAACAATCATTTGGAAATTTTACGTTACATTTCTTTCAAAAATATTACTAATTCTTTTTCTATGTGTTGTGTCTTGTCAGGACGTGGACAATCATGGTTCTCCACAACATCATATCCTTTGTAGCTCCCTCCCACTTCATGTTTTTCTATCCATTTACCCATACTTGTTAGGTAGGTTACTTGCTGTTTCCCTCTTGCCTTCAATGTGTCCTGTGAGTGTCAAATTATCCAAGCCTTCTTTCCTAATTATGTGTCACAAAAATGTCAACTCTCTCTTTCTGATTTTAAGTATAAGTGTCTTTTTCATTTCCATTTTTCTTTAAATTTTCTTGCTGTTCACATGCTCCGCCCATGGTATTTTCAGCATTGTCCTGTAGAACCACGTCTTTTGCTTCAAATAATTTCCTCATCTGGTAGAAAATTGTCCAATATTCACTACCATATAGAACTTATAGTATTTAGCAGTTTAGCTCTTTTCCTTGTTTCCTACAAATTTCTTGTTTTTCTTATATTTTGTCTAAAATCTTGTTGACGTTATCTTTCACTATTCCAGTGCACCTGCCACATTTCCCATCCTCTGTTAAAACGCTTTTCAGTTAAATTTCGGTACCCACATAAATTGAATATCTCTAATTTGGAGCTCGCATTCATCGAAAATATATTTTTGAAAAAATAGCATTTTAGAAAATCAGAATTTCAGTTGGAAAATTTGTTGAAAATATTAATTTAAGAAAATATCTGTTGAAAAAAATAGTTTAAAATTCTCCAATAAGAAAAAATATTTTAATATTCTAGTTATAAAATGTGTTCCCTAAGAAATATATCCAATAAAAATGACATTTCTTTTGGAAAAAAATATAAACAGTCGCATATTGTTTCAAAAATATTACAACTATTAAGAAAATGTTTTGAAAATATGTCAGCCAAGAAATGTAATTGATAAGCATAGAAAAGTTTTGTTAGAAACAAAGAAAAGGACATAATATCAGTCATCCTATAGGGCAGTGAATGCTGGGCCATCTCCTCACAGATGAAAAATGGACTTGAAGCAACAGAAATGTGGTTCTACAGAAGGATACTGAGAATACTATGGACGGATCATGTGAGCAAAGACAAAATTTTAGAGAAAATGGAAACAAAAGGACACTTATACATAACATGAGAAAGAGACAGTTGAAATTTCTAGGGCACATAATGAGGAAAGAGGGCTTGGAAAATATGATACTCACAGGACAGATTGAAGGCAAGAGGGAAAAGGAAAACCATGCATAATCTACTTAGCAAGCCTGAGTAAATGGATGGTGGAGCATAGTTTAGGATAGAACAAAAATAAAATTTATTAAGAGCTACAAGGGACAGGAAGTTGTGGAGAACCATCATCGCCAACGTCCTGAAGGTACACAGAGCATAGAAGAAAACTGCTTCATGTAATAAAAATAAAAATTCTAGAAAATTGTTACTGTTAAGTCATCGCAATGATGTAAGCAAATCAAACCTTATATTTATTTTTTCAAGACAGGTTTTAAAATAAATATCCATAACAATTTGAGTGTCCCTCAGAAGGCCATGTCTGTGCTGTGTACCTTCAGAATGTTGGCGATCATGGCTCTCCACAACTTCCTGTCCTTTGTAGTTCAATAAATTTTGTCTTTCCGCCATCTCTCCAAAACTCTGCTTCGCCAACCATTCTTCCACGCTCACCAAATATGTCTTGTTTTCCATTACCCCTCTTGCCTTCAGTCTGTCCTGTGAGTATCAAATTTTCCAAGCCCTCTTTCCTCATTATGTGCCCAAGAAATTTCATCTGACTCTGATGTTAAGTATGTGTCCTTTTTATTTAAATTTTTTCTAAAATTTCATCCTTGCACGCGTGTTCGGTCCATGGTATTCTCAGCATCCTTCTGTAGAACCACAGTTCTGTTGCTTCAAGTTTCTGTGAGGAGCATTCTGTCCAGCATTCACTGCCACAGGCATCTTTCACTATCATATGCACCTTCAGATAAGCAGATTATGATATGTAAAAAGACGTCATCCTCCTCTTGTCAACAGTTGCAATCAGATAAGAAGCAAAAGGAGAAAGCAGATAGTTGGCCATTTACTTTGATATTTTGCTGGAAAGATTAGCACAGATAATTAAAAATGTTACACTTTCATGTTCATTTATTCTCTTCCATATCTTGCTTTTAGATTTCTTTCTTTAACTCAGCTTGAGATATCACGTCTTGCATGGAGACTGTAGTTCAACCTTTAGGTACTTTCACAAATAAGAGAGAGTCAAAAAGAGATGAAAGGGTATCTCCATGTGTATGTATCTTATTTGACATGTCTCCTCAACACGTGGGGGATCATGGCTCTCCACAACATCCCATCCTTTGTAGTCTTCAGTAATGTTTGACTTTTTTACTATTCCTCCCAGTCCCTCATCTACCATCCATTTACATGTAGGTTATCGCAGTTTCCCTGTTCCTGTCCTGTGAGTGTCAAATTCTCTTTCTATTCCCATTTTCCAGAGAACTTCCTCATTACTCACATGTTCCATTCAGATTATTTTTAGCATTTGTTATTTCAAATCTTTTCCTTTGTGAGGAAATTTTCCAGCATTTGCTGCCATAAATGAAGACAGATATTACAAGCAGTTTTCTTTGCTTCCAACAAAATGTTCCTGTTTCTTAATACTTTGTTTAGCTTTGGGAAGGCATCTTTTATTATTCCAATATGCCTTTGGATTTTGGTGCCACATTTTCTGTCATCTGTTGAAACACTTCGCAGATACTAAATTTCTGTACTTGATTATTTTCGCACACAGACACACACACAAACATTCACACACACACACACACACACACACACACACACACACACACACACACACACACACACAATAGTGCTTAAATTAATTAAACCAAACTTAATATGAAAATAATGAAAACTGAGAAAAACGTCAGTCAATTGTTGAAACTTCCCTACGAGTGAACTGAACAATTAGAAAAGGGTTCACCTCCAAAACTCCAGAGTTGAGGGGCTGAATATAAGATCAATCTGCTAAGTGACAAATTTTATATATGTATACCATAAAAGAGAATATTAAATTAGTAACAAAACAACAACATTTAGACTATTTACACAAGGACTATCTTTGTTGTTATCATAATGTTTCAGATGTTATGCCCTCCAGCCTTCATCAGGTGTATGTAGATCTGGGTAAGCTACAAGGAATTCCAAACTGAACCCTTTATTTAATACACTAATGGGTTAATAGCCTAGTGTTGGTTTATGGATTTGGTGACATAGTAATTGTCACCAAACGGTAGAATAATGGATAGCACCTTGAACTGAAGAATCGGAGAGCCGAGTTCTTATTCCAGTCGAATCCATTACACTCACTTACATGCTAATACCCTTGAAAAAGGTATGAATCCTCTTCTTCTCCCCCCCCCAGCTATGGGTAAATAGCAGGACAGACTGGGTTCTATAGCCTTTGATGGCAACTGGTCTACAGAAAGAAATGGCAACCTACCGCGGGAAAAAATCTGCCTCGTCAGTCATGTATCAGAAGATACATGATCACCTATGCATGTATCACGCACGGCACAGAACTGACTGACTGACATTTATGATTAATATTTTTGTATGTTTAGGTTTTTTATTTACATTGTTTGGACTGTTGACCTCATCTTTATTGCCATATTCACGCCGTTTAGGCCATTGCAGGTTCCAGCCTTCTTCAAGTGATTGGAATTTCGAACTGAACTCTTTATTTCATCCACTAAGATAGATTGTTCTAGTTCCACATGCCATGCTTTTTCCGAATGTCTCAGTTGTCTCCATGTAAATCAATTGTCCAAGTTTCTGTTCATCACTTGAGCATTACAATTATTGGGTCAAGTCATTGGATCCAACCAATGCTTTTATTCACTGGGCCATGTGTCATCAAGGACACATGGTCCAGTGAATCCAGTGACTTCAAATCACAAACTTTGTGGAACTTTATTTGAGTTGAGTTCTTCAAATTGCAAACATTTCTTATATATATATGCGTGTGCGTGTGTGTGTGTGTATAAAGACAAAAGGAAAACTTATATTCGCCAACACGTTTCATCCTCTGATGGACTTTATCAAGGCAAATGTAAGGATTTTATTTTGTAACAAGTATTTATATACAAGAGTAAAAATGTTATTGTTTTTTCAAAATTTTTGAGTTTAGGAATGCTCATGAATATTCATTAGGTTAGCGTAAAAGTCAGGCAAGTTCTAGGATATGAGGTGATACAATTCAATGCCTAATAAATGAAAGTGGGATGATTTTTATGTATATATATATGCGAATTATGTAAATATGTAAAAATACTTGTCACAAAAATTCACAAAAATTCCTCACTTGCCTTAAGAGGACAAAACGCATCAGCTAAGATTTCCTTTTGCCTTTATTCATATTGTCCTACTTACAGATATACTCTATCAGAAATTTTGACACACATACACACACACACGCACACACACACACACACACACACATATATATATAAAAGAGCTCAATGTATTTATTATGGAGCATATATGATTTACAGATAGTTGAAAATCACTCCTCCACAAGAATGCCTACTTCGCCCTTCCAATGGGCTTAGCAACTCAAGGAGTATTTTACTCATATATATATATATATATATATATATATATAGGGGAGGGAGGGAGGTAGAGAGAAAGGTTAAAGGACAGTATATATTCTATCTCAATTGAGATATTGTTTTTAGAACATAGGACTGTCCTTCAAATTTAAATGACTTAGCCTCCTCCCTTTATATGCCCTCCCCCCCCCTTCACTAGTCCTCTCATAATTATCCTATTGTACTCTCTCCTTCACTCTCTCTCCTCCACTAAATGAACACTGTTTCGCTAAGTGCTACTTTGCAAAGAAGGTGCAATAATAATAGAAAAGGCTCCTCCCTTAATACTTGGGACACCACCTCCTTGAGATCGTAAGTAATAAAAGCAATCATAAAAAGGTTCTCATAATTCCAGGGTTCCAGTTCAGTTGAGGAATTAATTAACACACTTCTTGTGTTTTATTTTGGAAGCTGAAGGTTACCAGGATGAAAAGCCGTGGGTATCCAAGATGACACGAGAAAGAAAAGCTAAATAAAAACATTTCCAATAAAGTGTATATGATTCAATTATTAACCTCTTTCCTCTGTGTGTGTGTGTGTCTGTTCATGTGTTCTGGGTCAGAACAAAAGTAAATTTCAAAGAAAATATTTAGATATTTTTTCATAGATTTATTCAGACACAGATGGGCCAACTTTCACTATCACTGAGGTGGTTTCATTATCCCCCACTGCCTATGCCAGAACTTACTATCTTTGTGGGTGATGAACAGGTCTAAGTGGTTTTCACAAACTTCCAGTGAAGCAAAGCATCCCCCAAAGGAATTTCTTGAAACTAATAATGGTTTGTATCGATGGAGTTAGTCTTATATATTGGGTTGAAACAAAAATTCATAGTGTTTTTTTAACAGAATTTCAAAGACAATATTAGGATATTTATGCATATTGTCTTTCACTATATTTGAAGCAACTTCATGATTCCATCCTCTGAGAACTTGGAATCTTTCTAGATGATGAACTGGATTAAATTAATTTCACAGGCATCCAGAGAAGTTCTTTCTATTGAGAGAATTTTGCAGGAATCCTAAATAGTGATCATCAGGTGAGTATTGTAATATGTAGTCTAGGTGCAGATGGCATTTCATTTTGTTTTCTCTATGACACACACATATATATATATATATATATATATATATATATATATATATATACATATATATATATACATATATATATATATAAAGAAGTTAAGGGTCAGAGTAGAATTAGACCAGGAAACAGTAGTATTAAAAAATTGCTCAATATGCATATAAAAAGATAAACATTTATCATGTAGAGTTTTTAAGTACAGAAAATCAGCCGATTTCATTACCGTGGTTTCAACCTTTCAGTATCTTCAGGCAATTTTGGTCAATTGATTTCCTAACACTTTATTTTATTAAAAAATAAAAATTTATGAATGCTATATTTAAATAGAAAAATAAATAAATGAATAAGCACACAATGTGAGGTGTGGTAGAATGTGAGAAGGAGGAGGAGGTGAAATCAAGTGCATTGAAATTAAATGAAATATACATACTTTCTTTTTATCCCACTTCAAATGAACCAAAAGGAACTTTTTACTATGAGTACAATGGGACCTAAATTCCAATCTCTGGTTTAAAAGGTTTTTTGGTCTGGAAATGTCATTATAGCTAATTCCTCTTGTACATAGTCTATAATTGTTGAATTTGTGACCATTTTCCTCAGAATATAAAGTACAGACTAGGTAACACCAAAGTGAGCTTTAAAAAATTAATCCTTTAAAACCAAAAGGACATTATTTACATTATTCGGACTATTGTCCTCATCTTTGTCGCCATATTTATTACAACGTTTCGGCTGTTGTACGCTCCAGCCTTCTTCAGGTGGTTGGAATGTCAAACTGAACCCATTATTTCGCTCACTGGGGTAGACTGTTCTAGTTCCATGTGCCATGTTTAATGGATGTCAGTAATCAATTATCTCCTGTTAATTTTCCTTCTGAAAGTTCTCTACTGACTTAACCGGGTATTGAACTCACACTCTTTGGGTCCTCAAGGACACATGGTACAGTGAATAAAGGCGGTGGTTAGATCCAGTGACAGGACCAAAACGTTGTAATAAATATGGCAACAAAGATGATGACAATAGTTCAAAGAATGTAAATAATGTACATAATACCTCATCTCAGAAATATAGACAGATATTGAACCAAAAGGACATATGTTTGGTTTTTATTTGAAAGATAATAGCTTAATCTATACAAAAAGAAAAATTGTTTTATGTATTTGAATAAGATTTTAGGATATTTTAAAATGTTCTTTTGGCCAATTTATCATCAATATGCCATTTTAATTATAACAAGATGATAAAAAATTTACAATACTTAAAAAAAAATGTGTGCACTAAAAATACGTTTCTAAGAAAATTAGTAAAATTAAGCATTAACAGGATTTTTGGAAAATATTACTTACTTTACGCCTAAAATATTATGAAAAATGACATTTTGAAAATACATTAAGGTTAATAATGAAAAGAATAGAGAGTAAAATATGCCACAGAGTGGTCCGAAAGTCTTGTTACCACCTTACCAGTATCATTCTCCTTGAAGGATCTGCTTTGCCCAATATTGCAGTGTAGTCATGTCACACATCCTCCATGCTCTTGCCAGAATGCACATGAAGATGTGTCTATACACTTGCAAGAGCCTCTCTTCCAAACTGTAGAAGCTCATGTCAGCCATCTGAAGTAGAAAATTATATTATGTAGGGGTGACAAAACTTTCGGACCACCCTGTATGTAATTAAACCAACAATCCAAGCAAGAAGAGTTTCAGAAGTGTAAAAGTATTCAATTGAAACCACAAAAAAATATGGCAAAATGTGCCTAAAAAGAGAATAAATACTGTGAGGTTTTATAACAAATAGATTACACCAGATTAGTTCATACAAATTAGAGGTAAACTATGTCAAGAGTCTATAAATTTACCCTGTCACAGTTCAGTTATTTGTTGTTAAGCTAACTTATTAATTCACAATCTTTTCCTATTTGATATTTCTTACAAAAGTAACTGAACAGTTGTAAAAAGAAGAAAGAAACAAAAATTCTTTTAAAAATATTTTTGATGTGAAAATGGCATTAAACTCTACAAATTTCAATAAAAATCTCTAATAAAAAAAAAACCAGAAGAATTTCAAAATCGCACTGAAAAATTACAAACTTTTCAAAAATAAGAATTCATTGTAGAATTTTTCTTCTTTGTCAAATTTTGAAGGAGAATAATGTGTTTTATTAAATTATGCAAGAACCAATTCTCCACAAAAAATCTTTTTTAAGTTTTATTAAATCATTTTCAGGAAAAATTTACAAAGTTTTCAATTTGATATTGCATCGATATATTAATGAAATAACATCTTCAGAGATTTTTCTTTATAAAACAAAATATTTGTCATCACCCCTAATTTAAAATATGCTTGTGATGTATTGAAAGTGTAACTGACCAAAAATATTTCCATAAAGTTTTTTATAAAATAATCTATTCACTATATAAATCATTCATTCATTAGCAAACAAGTGTTAAAAATTTCATTTAAATTGGAAAATTCCCTGATTTTTTGTAATTTTGTTTTTAAACAGGGAACAGGGAGTGATTTTTTTACTTTTCATCTCAGAAAAAAATGGATGCATTATGATTTATGATGTACTGCTAAAGAAAGCTCTCCAGTTAGTCCACTATGCACAGTTTGAGAGTCACTTGAATACATTTTGAGTTGCTTTCCCAAAGCTCTATTGGATGGATGTTATTGCTGGCACCATTACCAGGTATTAAAAAAACGATAATAAAAACATTAAAATCTACTATCCACATTAAGATTTTCAATCCAGACAAGAGAAGAATAAATGTTAAGACTTTACTTACTACTTGCCTTACTATTATTATTATGGACCCTCTCTAATGCACATGCACAAATGAAGTTGTTTCAAGTAGAAGAATTGATTTTGTTTTCTAATATTTGAGAAACAAAAGATTATTAATCTCAGATCCTGACTGTCTGAATTGTTCAGGTTCAATAAAATTGATAAAAAACAATTGTTTGAATGGATATATTTGGAAATGTTGATGACCAAGTGGCTATTTGGAGGAACGAACACACAGACAATCGAAAATAGTTGACTGCATTTTTAAAAGTTCCTACGTTAAAAAAAGTTCATATAGAACTTCCCATCAGTGAGAGTACATATGTGAATACATATTTATAAAAAAATTAAAAGTTGTTTTTGAAAAATGAGTTGAAACAATAAATAGAATGAATATTTTGTAATATATCACTTTTTTTGTTTGCGTAGGCATATTAGAGATGTCTGTAATGGTAAAGTCTTACTGAATACATTTCATTAGCATTGGGGAAAAACTCAATCAAAATATGTAAACTCTTTCAACTACAATAGATTGGTAACAGAGGTTTTGATCTTGGGTGGCTTTTAAAATTCTCAGAACACCACTTCAACCAAACATTGTCTTCTACTCTAACATAACAAAGCAAGCAGATTGTAACTTGGGAAGAAATTGTAGAAAAGGAAAAGATTAAAATATTAAGAATTATTAAAACTTTGCAGGAACACAATCAGGAAGGCCAGCTACTTTCTTACTGAAGTGGACAGCAGGGGTTTTGTAGCAAAATTTTAATGCAAAATCTTAACAAGGATTGATCAGTATTAACAAAAAAAAAGCAATCCAGAAAAGTACAGAAACAAAGAAAAAATGCGGCAAGATTGTTGTGGATAAAGATGGGGAATTTCATGGACAGATAAATAATATTTTTTGCTTCAAATTCATTTATCATTTTCATTTGTTTTCCTTTGGTGATGACAAGAATAAAGGGAAATTAATATAATTACTAAACAAGAAATAGTTAAAGATCAATATACCAGAACCTTCAGCAAATAATCCTGTGAAAAAGGCACCAATTCAAACTGACAGCTTAAATAGAGTAAAAGGCAATGCTTGAGGGCCATTGGTTGGTAGAATTCGGAAACGCCAATCAAGGAAGAAACTGAAATGGAGGTGCATGAAGTAGTAGTCAGTTGTAAGGAAGTTGATCAGGGCACACACACACACAAAAACGTATACCCACTTCAGGAAAGGTAAAACTTGTCTTTCATAGTGTTATCAAATTGCGATAACACTGTTTACTATAGAATGGTATTTCAAGATTTGAGAAGTTGAAGTCCAAAGACAATGGAGCTGTGAGTTTGGAACACAACAACCAATATGTTTGACCATTTCACAGATTCATGATAAGTTTGAAACACATGGTACCGTGTGCAATATGCATAAAGAAAAGTCCAGCAGACCTTGTACAGCAACAGGTGCTACTTCCTTGGCTATGAGGTTGGAATGGTTCATACATTGCTCAAGCAGTTCACCTTACTAATAAATGACTGAAAGCTAAAGGCCACCAATTTGAGCATCTCTTTTGATTGTAGAGTCCAAAGGTAACTTGCATGTCTGAATAAATTTAGTATTACAATATCTATACAAGTCAGTCAGTCTCTCTCTCTCTCTCTCTCTCTCTCTCTCTCTCTCTCTCTCTCTCTCTCTCTCTCTCTCTCTCTCTCTCTCTCTCTCTCTCTCTCTCTCTCTCTCTCTCTCTCTCTCTCTCTCTCTCTCTCTCTCTCTCTCTCTCCTCTCTCTCTCTCTCTCTCTCTCTCTCTCTCTCTCTCTCTCTCTCTCTCTCTCTCTCTCTCTCTCTCTCTCTCTCTCTCTCTCTCTCTCTCTCTCTCTCTCTCTCTCTCTCTCTCTCTCTCTCTCTCTCTCTCTCTCTCTCTCTCTCTCTCTCTCTCAGAGATATATACTTGATGATTTAATGAAAAGTTCTTGACCTGGCCCACTTCCCCAATTCAGAATGTTTCTTTCTGGAAGTATTAAAGGCATTAAGTAGTATTAGGAAATAGAAAAATGTCATTAGAAGCCAGAAAAAGAGTACTCAACTTTTGCATAATATTTGTCCTTTTGTATGGAAGTGACTGCTGGAAAATCTCAAAGATGAATAGACTTTAAGCAACAGAAATGGGTTTCTAGCAAAGGATGCTGAAGAGATCATGTACCAAAAATGTGAGCAACAACAAAGTTTTTGAGAAAATGGAAACAAAAAAGAAACTAACATCACTTAATATCAGAAAGAGGCAGTCGAGATTTCTGGGGCACATAATGAGGAAGGAAGTCTTGGAGAAACCAATACTCCCAAGATGGATGGATGGATGGATGGATGGAGGGAGGGAGGGAGGGAGGGAGGGAGGGAGGGAGGGAGGGAGGGAGGGACAGTGGAAAACAACACATAACAAACTTAATGAGCTTGACTGAATGATGGATGGCGGAACATGGTCTAGGAGAAATAACAGAAAGATAAAATTTAAAAAGAGCTACAAGGGACAGGAAGATGTGGAGAGCCATGGTCGTCTACATTCTGAGGAGACATGGCACATAAAGAAGAGAAATGATATGACAAGTGTGTTGAGCTGCTGAATGAATATGTCGAACAGGGTAGATGTTTCATGGCTCAAGGTCATTCTTCTTGTTCTGGCTGAAAATCTCTCAGCATCCTCCTCGTGTGCTTCTGTGCATGTGTGTGTGTGTGTGTGTGTGTGCCATCTTGAACACTTTATAACTGTTTAGAACTTTATTTCTATTTTGATGTTCTTTTATCTTTGTTGATCAGTGTGCCCTTTAACCTTTAGTCTTTGTTGATATCTCCTTGACTATCCATCTGGATTCAACTTCACAACAATGTTGAGCAATATTCATCATACTGGAATGCTTAGCATCTTAAGTCTACACCAAATGTGTGGGTGGATCACAACAAAATAAAGACTTAAAAGCAGGGGGTGGGGGAAAAGGAAATTCTGGTTACTTGGCCCAGACTTACCTTCACATACTTGCTTGCTTGCTCAGTCTGTAAACAGCTGCAGAACAGTTCTTTCATGAGTTTGTCTTTTATCCTCATCTTTTTAACCGAAAAGATTGGCTAGAGTATTGGACAGGATATCATAAGATATGTGGTTTTAATTCTTAGTATTAAGTTTGTTCATTTTAAGCATTGCAATTATTTTAATCTTTTCTAAAATTAGTGAAACACATTCAAATTCCAGCAAAGTGATTTAGGAAAGGCATGAAACCAATTGCTTTTGTATTCAGTCCTACTGCCAGATATGTTCACAATTGTTTTTTCACTGGTATGATAAGCTTATTTCCAGAGAGCATTTCAAAGTTATTCCTGGATAGCTGTACCATGTAACCTAGTACTGTCTGCCTCATGTTACTAGGAAAGAAAGAATCAATGGTGTCAAGCAACTTCCATTGCTCTAGAAATGTTGTGAATGATTCATCAGTGTAATATCTTTTATTTTCATTTAAATCATTAAGAATCCAAAGATGTTATTTAATGTTTTTGATTGGTTAATCAGCAACCAATATTAATTACATCATGTCTCCATTTTTGAAAAGCATGTCTTGTTTTCATTTTGTCCTCCATGCCTTGCTGTAACTAATTCCTACTTTCCAGTGATGCTATTTAGTGTCTTAGGTCCCCAGGGAGGCATGGTGGAGTAGTGGATAGTGGCTTGAATTTAGGAACCTGAGAGTTGAGTTCAAATTCTAGTCAAATCCATTATATTCACTTACGTGCTAATACCCTTGGGAAAGGTATGAATCCTCTTCTTCTCCCCCCATCTATGGGTAAATAGCAGGACAGACCAGGTTCTATAGCCTTGGATGGCAACTGGTCTACCACAGAAAGAAATGGTAACCTACTGCAGGAAAAATCTGCCTCGTCAGATCATGCATCATGCATGGCATATAACTGACTGAGGCCCCCATGCCTGCCCCACTGATTTACTCTTGGCCTCTATACATCTGATAAAAGAAAAACACATTGGCTCTGAGAAACTTCCTACTGACTGGTATCCTATAACCAATAATGGCATCCTAAATTTCCAGGAACCGGTTCTATACAGACAGTAATCTTTAAGAACCTATTCTGCTTATTTTCTTTTCAATCTGAGAATGGAAACAAATCACTATGTATCAAAAAGAATTAAACCATTTTGATAATTTAATAGAAACTATTTATTTATTAAGATATTTCCAGATTGAAATTCTGTTCTCATCATATTTCTGTTCAGAAGTACGATGCTTTTTGACTCTAGTGTCATCAGCTGTAACATGGTTTCTTAGCCACATACAAACTGAATTGCGGCAATCCCAAAGATACAATGTAAGACCTATCAAATTTATGACTTGAAGATTTGCCATATTTTTAACTTTAAAACAATTTCTTTCATCAGAATAAATTATGTTAATCACAGAAAACCCTCTTTCAGCCTCTGCAGAACTTACAGCAAGGGTATTAATTATAATGTTAGCTATTATATATTGGCTATTAATATACAAGATTATTTTCAGATAATCCAACAACCGGTTCACTAAGCTTTTATAATTTTAAGAATCAGTTCCCATGGACCTGTAGGATGCCACCACTGCATATAACCCAGTATGATCTGTCTTATCTTACTTTCCAAATGACCTTCAAGACACATCACATCTTGTCTTTGTACACACACACACACACACACACACACACACACGCACACGCACACTACTCTATCACTATTTCTATGGCAAATGTTCTCATAACCTACATTCCTTAGTTCCACCAACTGTGATCTTCACAGCTAAAACTTACCCTACCACATACACTGAGATAAACCAACTATGTGCCCTTTATATTCCATCAGTAATAAAGGCAGTGTTTAATTTGCACAGCTTCTTCTCAAGAACCACTATTTTGTGGAACAGTTTTCCAAGTAAATGCTTCTCCAATCACTGCAATTGTTGCCTCATCAAGTCCAGGGTCAATTGTTATCTTTCCTACATATCCTCATAAACTGCACTTGTCACCTCCTTCTCTTATACTCATACAACAACCCCATTCAGAAAACCTCTACCTTGAGTGGCTCTTGTGCTTTGCATTGAATGAAAAATTAGTTCCAACAATTACAAAATTAAAAAATATTTTTTTCAGTATAACATCTAGTTACACAACCACTACATTATCATGCTGATTAATCTGACATTTATCGGCTAAGAGTTTAATTTAACCACATATCACATGAGCTGTAAAAACAACTACAACTACAGGAAATGGTAGAAATGTAAAATTTTGTAAAATTTCTATAACTACAATGGATAAAGATTTAAAACTTCTAAAATATTAACGAGCGCCTTTATATGTGTTTAAAAATTACTATGACAACAGAAAGCAGATTTTATTGCAGCTACAACAGCATGTTTGTCTTTGTAATTTACCTTTGAAAATGATCTTAGAAAAGGTTGAAAGTACTTGGGTTAAAAAAACTATGGTGTCTTCATTGATAGATTTCATCTCAATATCAAGAAACTAATTAGACAACTTGAAAGGATCAAACCTAAAAATAGGTAGATACAATATATCTATATTATTCAACCAAACATATATATATATATATATATATATATATACTGCTGTGGCTAATATCTGCTTTCATGTTGACTGTGAAATGTATGTTAATCCAAAGATTCTTACCACTGACTCGTATGATTGGCAATACCATCAGTTAGTTCTTACTTGGCAATTAACCATCATTGCTTTCTTTCATGCTTATGAAGTACTTTGCAGGATATACTTGTTATGAATAATCAAGAGTTGTCTCCCCTTGTTTTGTTACTCTTCCCTTTGAGAGAGCTATTTCTGTTTACTGGGTCTATAAAAGGACACTATATGCAAACCCTGTATTCTCAGTTGAATAAAACTTTCTTAAAGCCTACACCTGCATACTTTTGTCATTACAATACTAATGATTATCTCTTCTTGCTCTCAGCTTAGGCATCCTTTCTTGCAATTTGCATAATATTACATAATACTACCAGATAGACATCAATCGTAGAGGAGATATATACCACTATGTAATTTTCAATACTCTCAGAAAAGGAACCAGCATGGCATTCCCATAATATCCAAGCATTTAAAAAATGAGTTTATTTATTTCTTAGCTGAGAAAGGCATGAAACTACTTCTCCATGCACTTTGCCAGTTATCTCTTCAAAAATGTCTTTCTTCTGATATAGGTAAAAATGAGGATAAATCAATTTTGCATATTAATCTTATTTCTCAAGTAATAGTAGCAAAGAGTTGTTATTATTTGACCAGTTAAAACAAAAAACAATAAACAATTTAAAAACATGCTAATACATACATTAAGATATACAATACAAAACACATGTACACTAACATGTATAAAAGGCAAATACATGCAACCTCTGGTTACATAACCACTACATTATCATGCTGATTAATCTGACATTTATCGGCTAAGAGTTTAATTTAACCACATATCACATGAACTGTAAAAGCAACTACAAATATGAGAAGCATTAAGCATGAAAAACAAAAAACCCAACATCAGCAAAATGTTATTAAATTTAGAAACAAACAAACTAAAAATATTTCATAAAGAAACAATACCAAGTGAAGCATGAAGAAGAGATATTTTTAAAATCAAACATGACATGTGATATTTGAAAAGAGATGAAATTGATATAGCACAAAACAAAAACTGGCTTCTAAAAGCTGAAAGTACACAGACACTGAACAATCTATATTTATATTCACACCTGAAACCAGGAAAATGGTCTGAAGTATGAAATAAATAAAAAAAAAACTTTTAAATTATTTCACCGCAAGCAAAGCAATAAATCCACTAAGACACAAGAGGTTACTGAGTGTAAAAAAATACGAGAAAAAGGAAAACAATACAAGAATAAGAATTAAGACGACACAGCATAATAACTGACATTGTATTTAAATTATTGAAGATTAAAGTTGGCTGGTTTTATCACCTTTTACAACATATTAAAGGAATGGTCAGTTAGGATGATATCACAGCTGATTCTGAAAAATGGAAGGAGTTACTGAGTGTTAGAGAATATAAGGAAAAAAATGAAGTAGAGGTAATAAGAATTAAGAAGACAGAATATAACAATTGACATTGCATTTAAATTTTTGAAGATCAAAGTTGATTGGAAAGCAAAAAGCCAGAAGTGTGAGAGAAGAAACAGTTAGCATAGAACTTATGGTTACATCTAGTCATTTCAACTGTAAAATGATGAGACCTTGCTACCAATCTAGCACTGCACTTAAATTTATAAAGTCTACGTACCATAGCAGAAAGTTCATCAGAACAATTACTATGAAATTGTTTATAGAAGCGGTAAAGGAAATTTAAGTTACAGCAGTGACTGAATTCAGGATGCCAATAAAATGGCAGTTTCTTCTTTGGATTTTATCAAGAATCTCTAAATATACAGCAGAAACACCAGACCAGATGAGACAGCAATATTCAATACATGGACAAATTACAGATTTATAATTATGTACAATAGATTCTGTCAAGAAAAAACTGTTTAGTACTTTCAGAACTTAAATTGTTTGTTTACTCAAAGCTATTTAACAAAGGTGTACAAATAGGGGATATTTGTACTGATTCAGGGTAAGAAATGAATGCTTACATTCTCTCTCACACACACAAACACACACATGCTGAATATTATATTATAGACTGTGTAATACATGAATTTAATTGAAGATATTTTTACATGAATCAAAACACTAGTCATAGGAAGATAATTGTCTGGCTCCATTAAACTCCCCAAGGATTTTCCCCAGACAAAAGTGCCATTAAAAAGAGTATAGATAGAAAAATGTTGAAACTCCCAAAGTTTCAAAACTTTAGAAAGAAAGATACTAAAGGAAACATTAGAAAGAAAGATTGCAGATCTTGTGCCAAAAGATGAAATGGCAACGTGACAGCTTTTATCAAACTCATTGCTTTCAGAAAATGTTTGCACAAATCTATTTAGTTCTGTTTTTATTTTTGGTTCTAATAATTTAATTTCAGAAAATATTCTTGCAGAAAAAAAAGAAGGTAAAATGAGAAAATAGAATTTTATGGCAAAGAGCAAGAAAATAAGCCAAAAAGAAAATAAGTGAAAAAAATAAATTAACCTGAACAGTAATAAAAATATATATTGTTCATAATTTACAAAAGTCTTAGATATAATTTCAGAAGAAAGTTCTTACAGAGAAAGAAAGAGAGAGTGATGCAAAGAAAGCGAGAGAGGAATATAAAAAAAAGAGATGGAGAAAGAAAGAAAATAAAAGAGAAAGAAAGAAAATGAAAGAAGACAGGAAATTGTATAAAAAGTGGCCAAAAAATATAGAATTATTCCTTTATTCAGGATTTATAAATACCTTATAGAAAATGTTCCTAGAGAAAAGAAAAATGTTCCTAGAGAAAGTAAATAATAAGGATAGAAAGAGAGTTAAAAGAAAAAGGAAGAGAGAGAGAGAGGAAAGAGAATTAAGAGAAAAAGGAAGAGAGAAAGAGAGTTAAGAAAAAAGAAAGGGAGAGAGAAGAAAGAGAGAGAGAAGAAAGGGAGAGAAGAGAAAAACAAAGAGAGGGAGAAAAGAAAGAAAGTTAAGAGAAAAAGGCAGAGAGGGAGAGAAGAAAGAGTTAAGAAAAAAAAGGAAGGGAAGAAACAGAGTTAAGAGAAAAACAAAAAGAGGGAGAGAAGAGAAAAATGAAGAGAGTGAGAGAAGGGAGAGAAAAACGAAGAGAGAGAGAGAGAAGAGAGTGAAGAATAAAAGGAAGAGAGGGAGAGAAGAAAGAGAGTTAAGAGAAAAAGAAAAAGAGGGAGTGAAGAGAAAAAAGAAAAAAGAAAGAGAGTTAAAAGAAAAAGGAAGAAAGAGAGTTAAGACTAAGAGAAAAAGAAAGATAAACCAATAAAGACATAAACAGAATCAACAATAATGCACAATACTTTTTAATACTAATATTTACTCTATATAAGGTTTGAGAGCCACTTAATGTAGAGGGTTATTATTAAAATGGTTATGATGAATGAGTTGTGTGATATGAATGAAAGAGTAGGTGGTAGAAAGTAAAGATTATGAGGATAAGGAGGATAGATAATGATTGACCCTTGACTTTGAAGTGGTTAAGAATGTACTGTTCAGGTGAGCATCCACTCAGGAGTTTGTTTCACAAAGCAGCAGATCTTGGGGAAAAGGCTATCTGAGTTTTTACATTATTAACTTCCTTCTAACATTATGGAAAAATTGAGGGTGATTCAACTCCATGGAAGAAGTATGGCATGTCTGAAATGGTGGAACTAAAAAATGAAACTGATCTGGAGATTCAAACTCTGCAGCAGAACATCCTCCATTGCAATTTTTGACACCCTGGGCCATGTGCTTACATGCAGGTGCTCAACATGAAATCAACAATGTCTCATATCCTGCAACTTTTATGCATAGGTAAAGAGCAGTTGTACATGAACACACACACACACACACACACACACACACACACTTTTCAAAATATACAATAAAAAGTGCTCAATAGAAGAGTAGAGCTTATAAATGAACCAAAAATTCCATGATATTTAAAGACCAAAGTTGCAGATATTCTTTGAAATAAAAAAAATACCCTAGCCTGCTGATCCCTGTTCAAAGAGTGAAACTTAAGTTGCAGAGGTAATATTTTCTATATTTCATATTTTACACACACACACACACACACACACACACACACACACACACACACACACACACACACACACACACACACATATTATTATTATATTTTTATTATAAGAGATTATAATAGAAACATTTATAATAACATTCTTATAATAAAAATATAATAACAATATATTGTTCTACTTTGTATTGAGCATTTTTTAAAGGTAAATGCTACAAACTGTGTATTTTTACTCCATTAGTTCTTTCTCTCATTTGGATATATATATATATATATATATATATATATATATATATATATATAATGTAAATCATTCATACGAAAACAAATAATGAAGCTAATTATATGGCAAGAATCACTCTCGCAAACATATAATTCTTGCCATATAATTAGCTTCATTATTTGTTTTTCGTATGAATGATTTACGTTATATAAATTGAACACGCACTACATAATTTATATATATATATATATATATATATATATATATGTATAGCGAGACACACCCATTAACAGAAGAGGAGCACAAAACCAGATTTGAATTTAAACTCCAAATGATTCAACCTAGGTGGAACATCAAAAGAAAAAAAAAATCATTTGGTTCAATCCCACCATCAATTTAGGAGTGAAAACAAATATAGGAAAAATGATTTTAAAACTACTTGAAAACACTTCCCCAAAATTTTTGAGTTGCACAAAATCTTCAACAAAAACACTGTGAAGATAAGTTGTATTTGTACCAGTAACTTAGAAAATACAGTATTGGAAATATTATATACAGCCTGTCAGGAAGAAAAGTTGGCGATTATGTTATATCCAAAGCAAGGCAATTTCTAAAATGAGAGATCTCAAATAATAGCAGCTTGCTGACATGCAAAAATATTGACTGGAACAATATGAACCTGAATGAAAATAGCAAAAAAATTTTTTTCTCTCCTCTTCTCCTCTCCCATTTTTTCTACTTTTCTTTTACCTTTTCCCTTCCATTAAATTTCCCATTAATATCATAAGTGTATAAGGTGATAGAAAAACAATTAACCTTTTCACTGCCTGAGGAAACATTCATTGGTAGAAACCACAGTAGTGGAAAAGGTTATTGTTTGTAACATTTTTCATATTATATATATATATAAAGAATTAGTGGATGTTTTTATTACTTCAAACTTGATTATAGTAGACACTTGTATTTGAAATCAAAATGTCCAATTTTCATTTTGGTTTTAAACATAGTATATCACACCTATCATCCTGTATAATAAATAATAAATACAATATAGGAACCAGTAATAAGGAGTGCAAGAGAAAAGCAATGACAACAAAAAGTTGCAATATGAGATCTGGTAAAAATATGAAATGATAACAGCAAAATTGCAATATGAGTACTGGTAAAAAATGGTTGCTGAAAAACATTAGGTTTATAATACCGAGAAATTCATACCCAGATGTCCTCAAGGACACATGGCACAGTAGATAAAGGCGTTGGTTAGATCCAGTGACAGACCCAAAGAGTGTGAGTTCAATACCCGGTTAAGGCTGTGGAGAACTTTCAGAGGGAAAATTAGCAGGAGATAACTAATAACTGACATCCATCAAACATGGCTCGTGGAACTAGAACAGTCTACCCCAGTGATCAAAATAAAGGGTTCAGTTCGAAATTCCAACCACCTGAAGAAGGCCGAAATCGATTTTGTCCATGTTTTTAGTTTGAATTGTTAGCAACAGTGCTCAACAGTAATAGGATTTCGGCATTTCGCTGAAGAATATTCCGATCCCAGACAAACGGGAGTAACTTCAAAATCTAGTCACAAAAACTGAAGACTTACCAAGTTGCATCTTTGTAGTGAGTAAAATGGTTTTGTCTATATGATAAAATTATAATAAATAAATAATTATCGCTCTACTACCTGTATCGAGCTCTTTTTTTAATTAATGCTGCGAATGTTGGAATTTATATATTACTTTCGTTCTCATCGCATCGGATATATATATATATATATATATATATATATATATATATATATATATATATATATATATACTGGACTCTCCTGTGGTTTTCGATGTATCAGGATCAAGCAACTCACTTCTATAGAAACTGACAGCCAGACTACCTGCACATATCATTTGATTATAGCGGTAAAGGCTTGTGCAGAAACATTTTTTGAAACAGCCAAATACAGAAAATTGGTGCACAGTTTGCCACAAGGTCCCCAAACATCCCTACACAGGTTTTTAATTTAGAGTAGTCCTTCTCTTAGACCAGTTGCCACACAAGGCTATAGGACCCAGTCTGTCCTGCTATTTATCCATAGCTGCGGGGAGAAAAAGAATATTCATACCTTTCCCAAGTGAATGCAATGGATTTGATTGGAATTTGGCTCTCTGATTCCTCAATCCAAGCCACTATCCATTACTCCACCATGCCTCATATATATATATATATATATATATATATATATATATATATATATATATAGAGAGAGAGAGAGAGAGAGAGAGAGAGAGATTGAATTTAAAATCTGTGGATAATTTATATAAATAAATTAGTCCAGTTTACTAATGTTGGGGCCTTACACATTCATCTTAACACCCTATCAGCTTCTGAAAAAAATTTTTAAAATTCTGCTTTTTGGATTAACATCAGGTGCCTTGTCACATTCTCCTTAATCTTGTCCAAGGTCTGAAGTCTCCAACCTCTCAATACTTTGGTATAAGCATCAAATGTGAGCTATAAATTAGAATAGATTTGATATTATGTTTAAGTTTTCAAAAATCTATTACCTAAGTGAATAAATTTATTGGTAAAATTCATCTAGTCTCTTGAAGGCTGGTTGTGAAGTCAGTCTATAAGCTCGGTAATGCAGAAATATATAACACTTTAGTGGAAAGGTAGATCAGTATCATAAGGAAGAGTTGAAAAATAAACATCCTGAAATAGGAAGGATACTGACGGGGTGGGGGACACTTGTAGGAACGTGAAGCTCATACCTCCACAGATGAAAGAAAGGTTTCCATTCATCATTCCTGAAAGGTTACAGAATACAACAGGAGGAAGGCTGGAGAGTAGAGGGGCTGAATTAGGTTAAGGATAAGAAAGATCAGAAATTAGTAAAAAATGTATAAAGTTTTGCTATCAGGCTTTATTTGGGGTAAATGTTAAATGTCACCCCATTAAGACATCAGATATGAAACCTATCTCAGACAAGATCTTCTTTAGTGTGATATATCTAGCACAAGATTCAGAGTCAAATGGTTATCCAGAAATTATCCAGCTAATGCCAATCACCAATGCATACCTCTATTCTCTTAGTACAATCAAGAGATGCTGACTGGAGAACAGAAATCTTTAGAAACCAAACTTCAATTACTTATTAGCTTCCAGTCTTAAAAACCTGAAATTTCCTGAACATTTCTCTCTAATTCAAAACCTTCATAACTTATTTGAAAAAGCATTGTTAAAAAATGTCACAATACTATTATTAGTATTAATATTACAAGTATACATCAAAGCAAAGATTTGGTCTTCTGCCAACATTAAAGACTCCTGTAGCCCAAATGGTAAAGCAACTGTTATGGGAAAATAAGCTTCCATGCTGTAGACTGTTTTCATAGTTATAATGTAATTCAACTAAAATTAGGATAAAAGAAATACTCGTTATGAATTAATGATGGTAACTTGTTTAGTGAATTGAGGTTTCTCAGCATTTTTCATTGCCTATAAAAAAATTGTGTATATTTGTAATGTGCTTTTTAATTACTTATATGCTATATTTTTACTATCAATTATTGATGATCAATTACCTAAAAATCTATTATTAGCAATTATTAGAATTAACAACCAGATTAATGGTTCTAATGCTTCCCACCAACAGAAATGTAAAACAAAAACAAAAAGCCAAAAATTACATAAGATCTTGAAAAGTTACTGACAAGTAAAAGTTACCATCTTTTTAACCCTTTAGCATTCAGCATGCACAAACCCACACCATAAATATTGGCTCTCAAAGTTTCATTCGTCATGGTTAAATCTTACAGCTGGTGTGACTTCCTATATTATTTGCAATGATGTTGACATATATTAAGGCAGAGTATATATATATATGGAGTGAGTTATGGCAGTTTGAAAATTGAAAGCTGATATTTATGGGGTGGGTGTCTGTGCAGTTTGAATGCTAAAGGGTTAAAAGAATCAATACAAAGAACCAATTATTAGATATCATGGTTTCATGAATTAAAATTATTTTTCTTAGAATTTTTAAAGACTACATCTTAAAGAGATTAAGCACTTGGAATAAATATATATACAAAATAATAATTCAACAATGGTCGTCGTTGTTTCTCCTTTTTCAGAGCATTTAACAATGTCTAATTTCCCTTCCATGGTGATGGCTTTCCTTTTCTTCAAAGGTCCACCATCAGGAAAAAGTTACACTATGCTTGAGAGTTATAATAAAAAGCAATAAGTAAGCATAAACACAACACAAACGAAAGAGAGCAAATACAAAACAATCTAATATGGCATACAAACAGCAATTGACCCACACTGCCTTCCATATTCTATTGTCAAATGACAACACACTTTATTGCCATATTCTTCTGCCACCACACAATATATTCTTCTACTGCACCCTTTATGCTGTCTGCTGGCAGTGGCAGTGGCACCCGCTCACATTCGAGCATTGGGATCACCATCCTCTCTCCTTATTCCCTTTTTTCTCCCTTCAAGTGGCAGAGATGATGGTGAAGGCCCAGCCTACTCCTGAAGAGTTGTGAGCAGCATTCACAGAGAAGTGTGGGTGGTGGATGCAGCTGGGTAAGTTGGGCTCTCCTGAAAGCACATTGCAGATCCTCTTCATGTTGATGGCTGAACTCAAAAGTTTTGGTCCCCACTCAGATGGTCCTATGCCAGGAAGGTCAATTTCCAACAATGGTTTCCCATGTCTTAGGTCTGATGTTGGCCTGTGTCAGCGATGTTTTCAACTGATTCTTGAAGCATCACTTTGAGCCTCCGTATAGCCTCTTGCTGCTGGCGAGTTCTCCAAACAGGATGGTATGTAGGAGTGCTGAAGAGTGGTAGAAAGTGAAGACAAAGAGAGTTTGACGAGGTCATTCACATGAATTTGATTTTGGTGGACAACTCTGCATGATGGAAAATCCTACACACTTGGCCATATGTACGAGGCAAACTGCATAAGTGAAAACAAGATTAATGGTGATTGCGTCATAACTACAAATCATTGTAAGTCAGGACTGTCATAACTGGGGGGGGGGTACTGTATTTTTCCAACAGAAATTTTTAAGCATAAGAGAAAATATCAAAGATACAAATCAAGCATTTAGCATTATTCTCTTTGGTAACAATGCACAGATATTTTAAATGCTGATATTTGAATACATTCAGACTAATTTACTTTGAGAGGAAAAAATATAAGTACCACTTGTAGCCCAATCAAATTCTGACAAATTTCAATGTTACTTTTAACAATACAAATATTAAATGTCTTCCGGTTTTGAAAAGTAGACATATATTCTTAAGAAACATGTAGATAAGTGGAGTTATTAGGTTACTGATTGTTCAAATAATTATCATGCCAATCTAGTACTAAAGACATTATTTGGTTGAATTTTAATCAACAAGATGAAAAATGTGTTTCTTTTAAAATGTGTAAACTAATTATTCAACATATGTATTTGAAATTTGACAAGAACTGGTCTCATCACTAGTTCTGATTAGTGTAAGAATTTTAAAGTCCCTGGTTAAAGAAGTTACTTATAAAAACAATGCTAAAATTCTGGTTACAATACATGGTATCATTAATATTCATAGTACAGTTCCAAAATATGTGCAAGGTACAATGTCATACTCTTCTCAAAATGGAACCTTAGATTATTTTTTGTCTGCAAGTTTCTTTGGTATATATTTTATAAAGTCAAGGTCTTTTCAGAAATTTGAGATGAAATAAAATTTTAGTATAATGTTTTGCCAGCAAAAGTAATTCAAGAATTGCCCAAATTTTATGGGCAATTTTTAAGTGCAGAAAGCAAAAGATATGATTTAATAATTTACAGATAATTAATTCTGTAAATAATACTCTGGAAAATAAAATAAAAGATTTTAATAAATGTAAACAAGAATGAACAATTGGGAAGCATATTTTATACCAAATTATTATTGTGTATAAGAACTGTTTAGAAAGTATCCACTATTTTAAAAAGGTACAGAACTGGTGGTGTGGCTGTGGTATAATTTGGCAACCAGCCAGAAGAGATCTTACTGCACATAAGTAGAGACTCTCCCATTGGGTTATTCGGTTAACAGTTAAACAACATCAAGTGAGATTGTGGATTCTGTGACTTTTGCTTTTACAGTTAATATGTATCAAGTTTTGATTGGAACTTAGGCATCCATCTTTGGAAACTATTTGAAGGCTTTTGAGGATAATTTAATGAGTAAAACAGAATTTTTATGTTGCTGCATTGTACTTGACTAGGAATCCATTAAAAGTCACCCACATTCTGGAAGGCCTTCAACAAGCACAACATCCCAAAATGTTGAATAGATGTAAGCTGCAATTAAAGAAAATCAACAACTGAGAATATGTAAATTAGAATAAGATCTGGGGATTGTAGAGATTGTCCGAAAATTATCCAGCTATTTTGAATATTTTGACTGCTTAACCATTATGTTTTGTTTAAGGTTTTAGGGAAAACCCAATACCAATCAAATTAGTCAGTCTCACTACAGTCTGTATTTGGCTCCAACTTTTGACCTTTCCAAAAGCTAAAAATAGCCATTGAAAATAAAGAAATTTCAGCCTACAATGAGATTAAGGAGAATGCAGTATGGTCCCACTGATGACAATGATGATAAAAGATTTTTTATGACTGTTTTAAAAAGTGGAAGGGTCACAACTAAAAGCATGTGAGATCCCAAGTGAATACTTGGAAGTAGAGTAAGATACTATTGCTTTATGTAGGTATTTTGTTTTCTTTTTTTTAAATACCATGTTCCTTCAAGGTGTAGATGGTCATGACCATACATAAATTCCTTTTTTTTAATATCTGTAAATTGCTATGCCTTCTTGGGAAAGATAGTTGTGTGGCTTTTCATTATCTTCTCCAAGGTTTTGATTTAAGAGTTGATCTTTATCTCATAGTTGGGA
>OZ038513.1:22527687-22540187 GCA_964036315.1 Acanthosepion esculentum
TGGGTGCATAGGTGGTCTTGCGGTGTGAGGGACAGCATCCTGAGGAGACAACCAATGTCTGGAACGATTGGGAGTTTCGTACAGAACCCAGTTTTCATCAATGGTAGGCACTTGATTGAATAAGGATGTGGTACGGTGGCGAGAAAGCAGCGATACACAGGCTGCCACTCGTTGTCCCTTGTGGACCTCCAACTGCGTTTGTGGAACCCACTTGTTCAGTTTGTACGTCTTACCTAGGCGGTGCAGGTGAAGTCTAAATATTTCATTGGAAACGTTGAACTGTCTTGCAAGTTCACCACATGTTAGACTACTGTCCTCTTCAATGGCTGCCTTCAGGACTCTGTCATTCAAGACCTGTGGTCATCCACTGTGAGGCTCATCATGGAGAGACAAATCTCCTGACTTGAATTTTCAAAACCAATGCTTTGCAGTAGGTTCATCCACAGCACTATCCCCAGACGCTTGACATATGTGGCGACTTGATTCAGCTGCTGATAAGCCCACTTTGAAGTCGTAAAGCAAACAGCCCCGAATGAGATCTCTAGACACTTCCATCCTTCTCACAGCTGTCCGGCTTATAACTGATGGCCAGGCATGGTGCGCGTGTTTTTTATAACGTCTGATGTTCCTACTTCCGGCTGTCCGAATTTTTAAACAATTGCTACACGCATTTCATATATATTTCAACTTCATTCAATGACTAATCAAAAAACGGACAGAACTTTTTTGGTTACCTTGTAGATGAGATATGGAGTGGAATCCGACACAATGATAGGATAAGGAACAAAAAAGAAAGATTTATAAATCTAACTTGTTTTGCTTTTATTAAAGCTTCATCAGAAAATTAAATATGGAGGAAGAAAAGAAGTAAATTCTATTTTTAATTTTGTGTTGTCTGTTTTTGATTGGTCAAACAAACCTCACATGCATCTGTCTTGCCAAGCAGTTTTCTTGTATATAATTCATATGTGTATTATAATTCTTGTTTATGTGAGATTCAAATGATAATGCATATTTGCTTCTGTATGTGTGTGTGTGTGTGTGTGTGTGTGTGTGTGTGCATCCATTAGTTATTTTTTAAGAAAATTCTGCTATTTTTAATTTGTGTTGTTTGTTTTCTCATTGTTTAAGCAGACTTCACATGAATTTTAGCAGAATATTTTTTCTCCTCCATATTTAATTCTCTGATGAAGCTTCAATAAAAGCAAAACATTAGATTTATAACCATTTCCTATTTGTTCTTTATCCTATCATATAGATATGCACATATTTAAAGCCCCAAACTACAATAGAAACTCAAAATTGATAGAAGGGTAGACTGGGCCCTCTAGCCTTGGGTGAGAATTTCTTCCCAATTCCAAACTGTGGATCAAACAATGGGAAACAACACTATATTTGCCCAAAAGGCATGGTAACTCACAGGTAATAAAGAACAGGAAATTGGGGAGATTTATCATCACCTACATCCTGAAAGGAGCTGGCATAAAGATTATACTGCTCTGATCCAAGTCAATAACAGGGGGGCATCTAGTGAGGATCAAACTCACTACACTAGCAATGGGTTGCAAAATCTGCTTACTAATAAGAGCTTTTTCTCAATAATCAAATTATTAGTATTTACTAAGCTTAACTTTGTGCAAAACAAGACCAGAAATGAAAGTAGGAAGATTGTATTGCATCAGTCTAGTAGTGAAGGTCTGCCTGTTATATAAGATTGTGTCCAAATAATTTTCTTTTATTGCACTTTAAATTTGATTTGTCTGTGTACACTGGGTAATATTTAATTTAAAAGAAGCCACAAGGTTTTACTGTAGTATCAGTGAGGCATGTAGCAATTGTTTTGTTTTTTTTATAATCAGAAAATCTGTTAATACCAGGAAATATTGCAAAGCATATAGGGGATTTTAATTAGTTCATTAGAAGTGACTCTAGATTAAAAACTTTTGTAAACGATATTCTGCGATTTTGTATTCAGAAAAGAAGGAAAATGTTTCATTGCACCAATGACCATAAAGAATCCCATGCTGACTTTTATGTGTTTTGAAGTAGATGTTTAATATCCAAACAACCAGTTAAAAAATAAAAATCCCCTTCAAAAAAACATTAATATAGACAAGTAGTATATAGTAGGTTTATTCCCATTACAAGTTTGAATATTATGGGGTTAAGATATGAAAGGAGTGCTTAACTTGACTGGGGTCTCGTATCTGATCTGACTTATTTAAGAGTAGGCCAGATAAGCAACAACAATTTGACTAAAGATGAAAGCAATTTAACTGTTACTCAATGAAAGGCTTCTTAGAAGCATTCCAATTTTCTAAAAGCAGAAACTTTCCATTCTAGAAATTTCCCATTCTTGTTTTCATAACCCAGTCAGAAGGAAAAAGATGGACCTTAACACAGACTTCTCCACTGTCTCTCTCATTTAGGTCTTCTTCCAGACATTTGAGAATGGTACTGGATTCAGGAGATCAAAGTCAAGCAAATCTCTTATTTATTTTAAGGGAAAAGGAACATAACTGTATTTCCTTTCATGAAAATGGTTGATAAAACTCCACTCTGAGAGACACTTTCTTGAATTGGCTTCACAGCTGGTTTTCTTCTGCACAATTTATGGTCAATTTGGTTTTATTGAAGGGGGGGCATCTTTATGATTGCCTTTATTGTCTAAACATTTCATTGGATTAGTTTATGGTGGTTCCCAGTCAACACTCCCTGATTTTTCCCAGCATTTCACTCATTTTCTTAACCCTACTCCCACCACCTATGACTTGAATAATCTTCTTCTTCTACTTCGTCTTCTCCTCCTCCTCTCTCTTCCACAACTTCCTCTGTCTTGCGATTTTTAGGCAAAGTAAAACTTGACTTGATAAATAAACAGAGAGGATGTACAAAAATAAAAGTATTTTAGGTCAAATATTTTGTTTGTTTATGAATGTGTTTGTATAT
Source organism: Acanthosepion esculentum (assembly GCA_964036315.1). Lineage (NCBI taxonomy): Eukaryota > Metazoa > Mollusca > Cephalopoda > Sepiida > Sepiidae > Acanthosepion > Acanthosepion esculentum. The sequence continues at coordinate 22,530,637 of OZ038513.1, forward strand.
AAAGATTCCTTATATATATATATATATATATATATATATATATATATTAGAGAGATTTGATCAATAAGTTTGTAGCCTGAGACATATTTATAAAGATCTTGTGGGTATAGAATTCAAGTAATGTAAAACCAGACATTTTCATTAAAAGAAGAGGGGGAAATAGACCAGGAGAAAATATCTGCAATCTCAGAACATCATATTAATAATTGGCAATGTGTTTTTTTGGCCAACCATGAGGGTATGGTTTTTCTTTCTGTGCTGAGCCATTCACATTCTAATTTGCATCTGAAAGTCCTTGAGAACATTTTTATGCAATCTAAACAACCTTCATTATGTAGACAAAAAATGGTTGTTAGGTTTAAATTATCTTGTAATATAATTATATATCATATTATTAATTAATATTAATTATTAATATATGATGAATATATAGCGGATCGTGGGTTTATGTGTTAAATTAGGAACACGTGTGTTTATTCCTGCTAGAAGAAGGTCCACTACAAGAACATGGGGGACTCAGATATTGAATCCACCATAAGGAAGTGTAAAGAAAACCAACAAGACCGATATATATATATATATATATATATATATGTATATATGTATGCAGGTGTGCAGTGAAATAGGAAAGAACACGTTAGGTAGATAATCCGGTGTTCCTTAATATTTAGCTTTATTTTCAAAAGGACAGTGCTCCATACAGAAGTAGAGCTTATATTATAATAATATTTTTAGTTTTTAAAAATATGATTCCTCCGCTACATAAGAGTTCTCATGTTTCAAAAGCGAGAGCCGAGACCCCTAACATAATTTTTTAAGTTATGAAGAGTTAAGGCGTCTGGACCCGCTTCCTTGTCAAGCGAGAATTTGGGTTCCCAAATTCTCGCTTGACAAGGAAGCGGGTCCAGACGCCTTAACTCTTCATAACTTAAAAAATTATGTTAGGGGTCTCGGCTCTCGCTTTTGAAACATGAGAACTCTTATGTAGCGGAGGAATCATATTTTTAAAAACTAAAAATATTATTATAATTATATTATAGTATATATATATATATATATATATATATATATATGTATATATATATATATATATATATATATATATATATATATATATATATATATATATATATGTATATATACATATATATATATATATATATATATATATGTATATATATATATATATATATATATATATATATATATATATATATATGTATATCAACAAATATATGTATTAAACAACAAAATTTACAGTGGACATAGACATTTGTGTTTGTGTGTGAACGTAAAGAGTTTGTATTTTGGTGAATGTTTGTACGTACATATATGTGTGTATAATGTTCATGGCGTCTCCCACAAATAGGAAGACGCAATCTTCTGCGAGAGCTTACATTGTAGATGTGTTTGCTGAAAAAGAAGAAATGAAAAAGTGAACTAAGTGGCAAGAAATCGCCCAGTATTTATAATGTAGGGAGAGCGTCCGCTAGTGAACAATTTGGACAATTAAGGAGGAGTTAACTCTGACAAATATATATGTATTCACACTTCCCACTTTTTTTACTCATAGTGCACAGCTATGTTATTTTTCTTCAATTGAGCTATAAAGAGAGAGGAATGAGAACCAGTTGTATTTTTTCTAATTTAGTTTTTTTTACTCAGCCTTTCTCAATACATATTTTCTTTTTCAAATTGCCATTTATTGTGATTGCATAATTTTTCCTTGTCTATTTCCCTCTCTTTTGTGAATAAATATGTCTGTCTTATAGCTTTCTATATTAATGAGGTTTTGACTGTATAATGTTTGGAAAAATAACATTGAAAAATGGATATTTGCTGTGTAAAATAAATCTTTTTTCATCAAAGTACAAGCTTATTGATTTCTCACCACTCTTTCTCACACACATGTGTGTGTGTGTGTGCGTGTGTGTGTGTATATATATACAAGTTTCATTAAAGACTACTGACATAGTACTGTGATTAAGCTTAGCCATTATCAAGGAGGATTTTTATTTTTTTTTACACCTACCCAACCACAACTCAATTAGGACTCATCTAAACAGACAGAGAAACCTACTAAACACCATCTTATTAGCAAGGATGATCTTTTTTTTTTTTTTAAGTGAATGTGTATTTCTTTTTATCTATGTGTCTAAAGTTAAAGGAATATTTTATTTTCCAAACATGATCAGCACATTGTGAATATGTTCATAGTTAATGTTATTGAGTCAGTTTTCTTTTAACAAAATTTGTATAAGAGGGATTGCTTCCAAAATATACAATTGTCATGCATGCACACACACACACACACACACACAAGAATGCTGAAAATTTTACTACAGGCCCCACTTTAAAAAATCTGAGCAAATTACCAAATATCAAAAATTTAGAAGAAAGTGGCCCTTAGTCAGGCAGAAAAATTTTCAGCATTGTATAAATATATGTATGGACATGTGAGTATTTGTAAGTTTGTATGTGCGTAATTTATATATATATATATATATATATATATATATATATATATATATTTAGTTGGATTGATGTAAGTTTTTGACCCTGGGTTTAATGCTCTCTGTGATCATCAGACAAACTGATTAATTTTAGAAATTTGGAATTTACTTATGGTTGCGTATATCAGTGTTTCATGGTATTGGGAAGAAAAATTGTTGTCGGAATGCCACTCATATGTATACAGACATACATACACACACGTTCACGCATTGCAGCTCATATAAACATAAACATATATGAACAGTGTGGGACTGGGCAGTGGGCATATATGCGCATCCATGTGTCATTGCATGTGTACGTACACAGTTGGTCACTGTATTCAATGTTGGATTGTGTAGCAAACTTCTTTTATAAGTCACAGTGTCAATGCACAGACCGTCCGTCTATTTTGTTTGTGGAATAATGTTTTCTCGCTCACACATATGCATACGTATGCACACATGTTCACTCACCTTCTATCTGTCTGGGCTTTTTTTCTATGAGGTCTATGTAAGACTATGAGAGGTAAAATTGTTATTATTTTTAATATTTAATGCTGTTTTGTTATTATTTGAAGCCTGGTCATCATTTTTGCTACTGAAGCATTAAGAACTTCTTATCGTCTTCAATTTTCATCTGTCAAAGAGACCATCCTCCTTTTCCACAAAAGGCTCTCTTTTTTTCTTTTTCCCTGCCTGTAATTCTAGTCAAATTTTTCTGTAAACCTTTTCATTCATCACAAGGTTTGAGTTGATTATCAACACAGTGGCCAGTTCTTCTGATAGGAATTCATGCTTTTTGCCAAACAATGAAAACTTCATGAATCACTAATGCTGCACTCTCCTTCACAGTAAGAAAACATTGAAGAAAAAACACTTAAAACTTGCCTATTTGTGGGTAGTTTGGCTCCCATTATTTGATTGGAAATATAGCCAACTAGAGTGACATGAAAATCTTTTCTTAACTTGTGTAATGAACTACCTGAAAAAGTTGATACCATTTTACAGGTGTAGGAAGAACATGTTACAGAAGCTACTTCTCACATGCACAAAAGGTTCTTAAAGTAAAAAGTAAGATTTAGTCATTAAAGGCATTATATTTGGTTACAAAATAAGTATATGAAAGACATAACATTATAAAAATGGAGAAGTTATAATCATGGTTTTACCACTTTGTCAGTGTTACTAACACAAAAGAGGAAGATCTATATCATAATGCCACAACAAAATGAAGGAGTGCTTAAAAGCTATTACAAATAAAATAACTTTTATTTACAAGCACATGGTGAAAAATAGGTGTTTGCCCTATACCTGTACTCTGCCCCCAACTTTGCAAGTTTCCTTCCCCATTATATTCATTGTCACTTATCCTGCTAATACCAAGAATAAAAGAAATTTAAAAAAGTCATTATGACTTTATGGGTGAAAATTTCAAAATTTCAGGGTTGATAAGGATCACCTTGTAGTTGCCCGCTTGAGCTAAAATTTTGCATAGATTGGTTTTCTGTTAATTGGAACAAGATAGGGTTTTATATATATATATATATATATATATATATATATATATATATATATATATATATATATATATATGACACATTTGTCAGAGGAAGAGTGTATTAAAAAAAAATTGAAAATTGCTTTTTTCACTGCAAATTATTCATTATATCACATCTAAGTATTTTACAAAAAAATTAGAGCCATTTACACAATATTTCAAGCTCAATTTAGGTTTATAGTTCATAACCATGCAATGAGATAAGGTAACAAACCGTAGATTTGTCTGCAGAATATCATTACATTATTGTTACATAATTAGAGTGAAATCATTAATGTTTTTTGCCAATTTGTTTATTTTTAGTTAGATGGCAAAGTAAATATTTATTTATATACCTACATTTACCCATTATTTTAGTTTTCTTGTTTAGGAGTATATTTTGGTTTTTAAAACTAATTATTGCTTATTTTTCTTCAAGGGATAATTTACAATTTTTATTGTTAATACTGTATAGGGTTGCTCTTTTTATAATGTCCCATTTGATTTTAGTGGGGATATTGAATTTGTTTTTGAGTCTATTTGTTTTATGACAAGGTTGTATTGCTTGTCTGTTTTTTCTTTTGAATGTCATTTTGTGGTTATAATATCGCTCTTTAAATGTTTTTTCTGTGGACCCTATGCAAACCTAAGTGAAGATATTGGATCTCCCACTAGACAGACACACATACACAATTACGAATACACATTACCATCTGATACTCACTTAGACATACAAGAATCTTCACATACTTACATACATATAGAATTATCTATGGTTTTAATGCACATGATACGTGAAAATTCCTGAGTTTTTGTCTTTTGTCTCTTTTCTCTCAATCTCTGATGAAGCATTAATAAAAGTGAAACATGTTAGATCGAAATATGTTTCCTATTTATTCTTTTATTTTATTATATATATATATATATATATATATATATATATATATATATATATATATATATATGTGAATGAATAAAGACAAAATATCAACCCATACAATAATTCCAAATGTGTATTTATTTATACATTTCTTGTCCCATCTGGATTGGGAAGGGAGTTAAGTCAACTTAAGTTAGTAAACTTATAAGTAATTATTTCGCTTAGTTATTTTAATAATCTATACAAATAAAATATTTATTTGCATTTAGACAAAATTAGTCCCCAGGAAAGATGAACTGTTTAATTAATCAGTTCCTTTACAATTTTTTGATTTTTTATCCATTAAACATTATTTTTAGTGGATACTTGTATTTGAGTCAATGCTTTGTTTCTTAATTAAACAGTATATTTATCTAATTTTTTCTTTCCGACATGAATGGTCGAAAAATCTTATTAAAGAAAAATTTATGCTTTCTAATAAATTTAATATTAAATACATGAAAAAATATTGAGCAAAAAGTGATTTATATAAATACCAGGAGTAATCAATGAATTGTAAATACTAATGAATGTCTGAATAATATAAAGGTAACCAATTAATTAAACAGTTTGTTGGTCTATATTTTTGTTGTAAATACTTTATCTCCACTCATTGTTTCCAGACTTTTGTTTCATTGTATCTCACTATTAAAACTTTCTAACAATTGCCATCATTTTAACGGCACAAGTGCACTAGTATATATAGAAAGAGAGAGAGAGCTATGTACTGTGCTCAAATTATTGACAATTATGATAAATATCTGTCATTTTATATAAATTATACAAGTCAAGAAGAGAATACTGGCTGCTTCCTGTACAACATGCTAAATTTAAATGACAATCTTAAAATATTTATGATAGATAAGAACATGAAATTAGTGTTTGGGGAGATGTTTTTATATAAATGTGAATTATATATATATATATATATATATATATATATATATATAGTGAAAGAGAGAAAGAGATCTATTCTGACGATAATGCTTGAATTAATTTCAAAGCACTGAATGACTCATTCATCCTGCCTCAATGCAACATACAAATTGACAAATGAAGTTGGTGAAAATTTAGGTAAATATAACTCGTCATCATTTTTTCTCACATGCTAGAAACATTCCATTGGAAAATGACAAAAGTTAAGCAATAGTGGAGCAATGGCAAAGTCAGGGGGCAATGTGAAAACTTGGCGTTGTGGTTTATATGAGTGTCAAAATAAAACTCTAATTAGGCATTCATTTCTAAAAACCACCCACTATAGGATTTGCTGTGTAATTCTGTATGTAATTAAAGTTAAATTAGATCAAAAATTATGTATTCCTGCCAAATCTTGTCTAGAGCTGTCCAATCTTCTTTACCCAGCCACAACCAAGTTCAAAAGTGCTTACATTATTTTCTACACTACAATTCCTCCCTTTTTCAGTGGATGCAGGCCTATCATTACTTTATTGCTATCTCCATAGAAAATGTACTGATGAGCAACATTCCCAAATTCCACCAGTTCAGACCTTTACAGCCAAGACCTGCTATGTCATATACACAGGATTGAACTCTTTGCATTCCTTTTGTAATTCCATTAGTAAGAAGCAAGATCCATTTAGACAGCTTCTTCCCAACAGCCACTGCTTTGTGGAACAGACTCCCAAGATGATGCTTTCCAACCACTGCAATGTTAACCTCTTCAAGTCCAGGCTCAACTGTCATTGATCATGCTTATCTTCATGATCTAGTCCTTACATCCATAAAACAACCCATTCGGTAACGCTCTACCTTGAGTGGCTCTTAGATATTGTGTTGATTGAGCAATAGCATAAAAATGTAATTATGAGTGAATGATTAATCTAACATATCTATTTAATAAATCCTATTCTTTGTGTCAGATGTAAGGATATTGTATCAGTTATCAATACAGAAAGTGAAATCATTGAGCCAAGTTCAAATTCCAGTCATTTCTGTTTTCTTCATTTTACACTAATGCATTTGGAAAAGGCATGAATCCTCTTCCTCCAGATATAGAGTATAGAGCAGGATGTATTAGGCTCTCTTGTCTTAGGTAGTAACCAGTCTAGGAGAAGAAAAACTCTGAGTTCAAAGTAGCATGAAGAAAGATGGGCTCTGTCAGGCTATCTTGCCTGAGACACATGGTTGCAGTACATATGGTACCACTATGACTCTCAGGGGTCACAGGACTCATGACATGACCATTCATTGTATAAGAATACATAAACAAATTGTAAGGATCAAAAACCCTACTTCTTTTATGTACCCTGACCCTTCAGGACAGCGCCTTCCTCTCCTTAGAAATACAAACACTAAGAGTCTACATTCTTCGTGTTATGTTTTTGCTGTTTTAAGATATTTTAGTAGCATTTATTTTTATCTAACTGCATTGTAAAAAATTATTTTTTATTTAATTTCATTGTAAAAAATTGTTTTATTGTGGCGGTTCTCATCGGATCATACATTTTTTTATCTAATCTAATACTGAAGATAAAAGAAAATAAATAACGTTTTTGATTTTCAGAAAATTAAAAATGTGTCTCAAGCAAAAAGATTGTGCAGTTTATGGATAAGCTAGAGTAAATGACTGAAGGTATCAAAAGTGGCTGGAACCATTGAGATTGATAGTTAGGAAATATTTACTAATTACAGGGTGGGATGAATAAATTGTCATCTAAATGACACAAAAATGAAAATGACACTGGCATCTCATTTTAATGGATATATTTACTAAAATTACACAAAAATATCTTGAAATACTAAACAGTAAATTTAATCAAATAAAATAACCATTGTCTTCAGCCACAGTCTCAAGACAATTTTGGAATCTCCTGTAACTCTTTTGGACTCTTTCCTTGTTTTAGTTGGTGAATGCTGCCATAATCCTTCTCTTCAGTTCATCTTTGGTGCTACAAGGAGTTTTGTTGGTCTCTCGCTCAACTGCGCCCAACACAGAATAATCTAGGGGCATGCAGCCTGGGAAGTTAGGTGGCCAGATGTAAGGGGTGATGTGGTTGCAGAAATTGTCTGACAGCCATGATTGGTTTCTCCTGCTTGTGTGGCATGTTGTTGAGTCTGAGGCCCTGTGGGAAGATCAATGGAGGTATAACATCCCGTTCCCACCCCTTCACCATTGAAACTGTTAGGTGTAGACGTCTTTTCTACTCCAATAGCTTCATGTCTCGCACATCTCGCCTATGGAACTCCCTTCCCTATTACTGTTTCCCTGACAAATACAATCTCCAACGGTTTAAGTGTAGCGTCAATCGTCATCTCCAATTGCCTTGATCTATCCACTTCCTGACATCTTTCATTCCTATCTGCTCTCGCTCTATATCTCCCGTAACCCCCCTACCTCGATCGACCCTCCGTCCTTCTCTTTCTCCACAACCCTTCCTTTACCACTCCTATCTGCTCTTCCTCCAACCCTTCTGTAACCCCTTGCGTGATAGTGGCCACCGGCCTTGCTTGGGGCGATACGCTTAAAAAAAAAACAAAAAAAAAAAATCACCATCACTAGTGATCACTCCAAACATCTTCGTAATCACCATTAGACTCCTCCAACTCTTTCCAAATCCTCTGCACTGTCCTCAGATTGACACCCAAACACTCTGAAATGTTTGTATTGGAGTTTCTGGTGTGAATGCCAAGCAGTACATGCCGTTTTTAAATTTCCAGTGGAGTGAATTGTGTCATGGTGCTCTTTTTCTCATAGATGGTGCCCAACTGACGCTACTATACTGTGCAGTCAGCAGAAACAAAAACAAACAATGCACATATGCAAAATTAAAAATATAAAATGGCGGCAATTTACTCATTGCACCCTGTATTTACTAAGCTTAATTTACCTTTGGGACAAGGCCAAAAATATGGAGCACCATGAAATCTAGCATTTTTTCTTGTTGGCTAATCACAACAAGAATTTTATAATCTGAAAGTGTTGAGCAACTTTTTTAGAGTAAATGTTAGCATACTAGTGTTAAGATACTAAAGCATACTAGTCTTAAGATACTAAAGCATACTAGTCTTAAGATACTAAAGCATACTAGTCTTAAGATACTAGTCTTACGTGTACTGAGTCCAATCTTCACTGAGAATCGTATTATTTTTGCCCTCAGCCTGATTAAACTAAGCAATAAGCTTTGATTGGAAAGACTGAACACAAATGTAGGCCCCAGCAATCAATGGTGTCAATTTAATTTAGCATTCTATTTGATTTGCGCCTTGTATTGCTGCTAGGGTACAATGAGTTAAATGCGGACAAGCAAACATAAAATGAAAGGAGCATGGATGCACTTTTGCTTGAAAATCAGCATCCGTTTGGGTTGGGGTGAGCAAGGAATTAAAAGGGCATTGCTGCAAAAATCCGGGGCTGATACTGGCAAGCTAAAGATAGTTGATCCCTTAGTAATAAGAAATGAAAACCATCTGGTTGAAGGGGGCTAATTCATTGAGTGAAAAGGAATTGTGTGATGGGCAGTGTGTTTAGGATTGCTTTAAATCTTAAACCACTCAACTGCTTTGTACATAAGCACTTCACTATTATACTTTGAGGGCATAATTAACTATGCATAAAGCATACATGAGGAATATATGTATATGT
>OZ038513.1:22545187-22605187 GCA_964036315.1 Acanthosepion esculentum
TTGTAATTATTGTTACTGTCAAAGACTACATTTTTTCTTAAGATCAAAAGTACAGGTTGATAGCCATAATACACACAGTTTAAAATTAAAAATGGAGGGTCTATTTCAAATATGAATATCCACTATAATAATGTGTGAAGTAATAAAAATGTTGGATAAAAAATGAATCTATTAATTCTCTAGAAATATATATGTGTATGTGTGTGTGTGTGTGTAAGGTAGGATTTGAATATGAAATAGGTAATGTCCAATATAGACAACTGTTGAAAAGAGTAATAAGGAAAGGGGATGATTTGGCCTTGGTAGTTGCAACAAATGACAACACTCTTTTCCCATGTAATCTTTGTAATGAGGGTGTCTTTCAAATGCTAGTTCAGTTTCCCACATGCAATCATATGATCATGATTTCAATTTATTACTGTGTTGAAAGCAATTACTCATACACTGAATGTGCTAAGATTGTCAAAAGCTCAGGTGGTTTAAAACATCACAGAAAAATCCAACAGGCTGCCGGCACACAGCCAGCAACTGTTACCCATAACAACAATTTGGCAGGTAATTATATTAGTTCCATCTGTTAATGTATATGCAAATCTGTCTTGGGACTTAAAAGTCAGCTTCTTAGATGTGCCAGCCAAACAATGATTCAGTGTACCCTGGTAACCAACATTTCTAGAAAATAAAATAATAAACAAAAAAAGTCTTGCTTGGTAACAAGTCAACTGCTACCATATATATACACACATATCAATCAGCTAATATTTGTATTAATCATACACACACACACACACACACACACACATATACACACACCAGTGAATTATTATATACATATACATTGCTGTTCGATAAAAGTGACTCACCTGATTTTTTTACTTAAAAATTTTTCGCCTATTGTTTTTGGGGTCAAACTAATTTTTAATCTTACTAATATAAAGACCCCTTCCTGACCACCTAGTAAAAAAGTTTACTCATCCTAAGGTATTCTATTGATAATTATAATTTTGGATATAAATGAGATTTAGGGAAAAACTCTGTGCAAAAAAAAAATGACTCACTTATTTCCTGCAACTAGTAATCAATGGAAACATAACTGAACAGCTTTAAATAAAGAATAATAGAGGTATAATTTATTTATAATAGGTAATATAGTTCGAAATATTTAATAATCTATGGGTCCTCCTTTATTTTGAATAACCTTTTCAACTCTTTTTGGCATTGACTTGATTAGGTTCTGGCAAATCTCATCTCCAAGCATTGAATTCCATTTGGATATGAAATTCACAATCAAATCATCTTTGTTGCTCAACTGCTTTCTCGAGAGCCTGTACTTTATAATGCTCCATAAGTTTTCTATGGGGTTGAGGTCAGGAAGTTGGGGCAGCTATGTCATAGCACTCACCTGCTTCTCATCAAAGTATTCCTTCATCAATTTTGATTTGTGACAGGGAGCATTATCCTTCATAAAAATGAGCTTGGTGAGGTCGATTTGCACCCTTTCAGCAGAAGGGAGAAGACAAGACTCTAAAATTCTCTTGTACTGCTCGCTCCTGAGGGTCTTTTCAATAGGTTTTAAGAAACCAGTTCCATGAAAAGAAAAGCATCCCCAGAACATTATACTGAATGGATGCTTGACTGTACTTACTGCTAAATTCAAAGAGCTTTCAAAGCTTCTTCTTCGGATTTTAGATCACTTATCCTTTGAATTTAGCTCAACTTTCGTTTCATCGGAGAAGAGAACATTTAGTAAAAAAATCAGGTGAGTCACTTTTATCGAACAGCACTATATATATATATATATATATATATATATATATATATATATATATATAATAATTCACTGGTGTATATTTTTTTCACAAGTTGACTAATTCATAAATGAAATGTGCCAATTCTTATGTATGTTGGCATACTGAATTTGTAAATGACCTTCAAATTAAATGACTGAATCAAGATTTAGAGATATTTAGTCAGTTATGTCATACAAAAAGTAGTCTTCAAGAAAAACAATGTTGCTTTGCAAAATCTTAGATCTTTTGTTCTATGTTGACTACCAGAGTAATACACAAAAACATCAAGATGGCAATATGTGTTTATTGAATAAAATACAAACAGAAAACTCTCTGCAGAAATATATACATGTGCAGTTATTCAGCAACCATATGTCATATCTTAGTTTGTCTTTCTTTTGTAGACTGCAGAAAGATGATTTCTGGCCACAGTTCAACAATAAACAGCCAGCCATGATGGGCTCCACCTGCTCTGACACCTTTTCTCCATTGCTGCAATGTCTTGATGAAATCATTCATCATGCTTGTCCCTTACAGCACCACAGTTTTTTGTGTAAGGAATTGGGGGGTGGAGTTTTGATCAAGATGCAAGTCTAGGAAATGGTTCTTCAATGACATGTTACAGCCAAGATATTTGTATGCCATCAAGAGGTTTTCCACCAGTTCTCTTTCATTACCCAGAAAATTGGTTGCCACTGACTTGAAAATTTTCAATGCAGTTTTTTCCTTTTCCCATAGTATTCTATCAAAATTTACATCCCAAATAAGTTTACAAATCTGGAGACCAAAAAAGATGTCTTCCTTTATCTGTGCTTCATTTATCCTGGAAAACTTATCCTGCACATACTTGAATGCTTCTTTTATTTTGTCCATAGCCTTTTTTTATAAGACCAAGCTTGATGTGGGGAAGTAGCAACAAAATTTTCTTTGACTCGTCTGGTGGTGAGTGCTGAACATTTTTCCACCCAAGTTCCAGTGATTGTTGTAGTGGTCAGTTTCTTTTGTTGTAATATGAACTTCAGTCTTGGCTGTCCCATTCACAAAGAAAAAACAGTACTTCGTATATCCACCTTGCAGCCCTATCAAGAAAGTGACAACCTTCTATAAAGTGTCAAAGTGGTGGGTGTAAAGAGTTTGCCAGTCAAGAGCTGCCTTTCTACGGCTTTGTAGTAGCTAGTTTATATTGGCATCATTTACACTGTTAGAGCCTCACATGTGGTAGGGTTAGTTCAATATTGTTGGGGGGCTACTGGTGTTGTGTTAAAGAACATCCCTCTGTATATACATCCAACGTACTACTCTACATGCACCCACCTCTGATGGGATCACAAGACGTTTGAGTTGTTCTTGAATAGTCATGCAACGTACTCGGTGTCTTTGAAGTAAGGTTTCTGGGTTGTGATATTCTGCAATATGGGACCTGGCTTGGTGGTGGTTCACTTATTTGATATTGGTCTTCCTCATCCTTCATCATTGTGGGGACTTCCATCCTTTCCAGGCCATCTCTGTCCTCCACTTCCATTTCCTCTGGTGCAGTACCTGGGGGTTTAGTCTGGTAGCACATAGGTCATGGTTCTGTGTTTCAATTTGCACCAACAGGTGTGGCCCATTCTCTGGGTTGTTGGTGTTGGGGTCCAGACCCTGTTGGGTCATCTGACATGCTCAATGTGTTGGGGACATTTTTTTCTTTGGTATGGGGTAGTAAGGAGTGTCAAAAACTGGGTTTATCTCTCAGAGGAAGCAGCAGTTGCACTAGATCACCTGGTTGCTCCCATCAATGCTATTTGGTACTGCTTGTTGCTAATGTTTCTACCATTCTCCCAGTTTTTGCCCATCAACACAGGTATGGGCCGACTTGGCTGTGTATCTGGACAGATTCTCCAATTCTTAGTTCCCAAAGTGGGCAACTGTGTATGTTGTAGCACCTTTCATTTTTCACATATCTTTTGGTCATCCCTGTTTCCCTATACCAACTGATTTCATCCACCATTTGTGAATTTGGTATTTATCTGGGTGTTGTAGGATGTCTTGATGTTCAATCTGGTGTGGCATTGAGTTTCCTGGGTAGGTGTTTTATGTGAAACTTATAAATCAAGGCTGAACAGTCATGGGTTCTTTATATCCTCTGGAGCCTTGTCTGAAAAGATCTTTATTAGAGGCTTGTGATCCACTGTTACCAACAGTTCTGGACATCCTAACATGAACACTGAATACGATTCTAACCTGTATACTAGTGCCAATGCCTCCCCCTTCCATCAGCATCACTAGTGAATCAGGATCCAGCTAAAATTAGTTTCCAGTGGTCCTTACCACAAATCAGTCCCGCTTAAGTGGTACAGTTACAGTGCTTCTGAAACAGGAAGTATCCTCCCCCCCTATTTTACTGAAGTCTGTTGATAAGCATGTCAGCCTGATGACTCCAAATATCTTTACACCATCCTTCATTTCCTGTGCAATTCTTTGTTTTGATTCATTGGATATTTGATCGAGTGTGCTGTCCCAGTAGAACTTCTGGTCCTTTGTTCGTAGTAGTCCCCAGAAGGGGATCATTATCTCAGCTTGAGAAAATGCATATGAGACTTGGTTCACAAATCCATACCATGATATGAGATTGGCGACATTTTGGGGCATGGAGAAGTTCAAAATTGCTTCCATCATCCCCTTAGTGCGTTTTATCCTGTCCTCAGTTACCCAGAACCTGACGAAATCCACCTCTTTTTCCGCAAAGTTAAATTTTTCTGCGTTGAAAATGATATCATTTTTGCCACAGTGGGTAATATAATCCATTGTATGCCAGAATGATGTTTCTATTGTATCATCCCAGATTATGCTAGCGTCAATGCATCTGGTTTTCCAGACCATATCAATGGTTATATCATCAAATCTCCACGTGTATGCATCTCCTGATGCATGAAATCCCTGTAGGGCCTGAAGGTATCTATATCTACCCCATTCGGTGATGAAAGTAGTTGTGTCCTGTCCAGCTGTGGAAAGGGGAAGTCTGATCAATATGCTGCAAAGTTGTGAATTTTGAATGTTGGTAATTTTCCATAGTCTTATAAAAAAATCCTATCAGTGATCCCATGTAAAGTGTCAGAGTGGTGGGTGTAAAGCCAGTCAACAGCTGCCAGTATTTACCCGACCTCCCCACAAGACAGGATGTGGCACAAAGCCGGTTTTTATGTGGGGGCAATTCCAACCCTGTATGCTTGGGCAAAAATTCCCCACAGATCTCACATACATGGGGTCAGGTTTGTCTACCTCCCCAGATGAGACTCTGCCTGTAGGCATAGCCTTGTCTGGGTTCCTCTCTGCCCAAAGTCAGAGAGTTTGACAAAGCTGTGAGCCTGGCAGCAAACTGCCTGACTCAGTCAAGAGCTGCCTTTCCACTGCTTTGTAGTGGTTTGCTTATATTGGCATCATTTACCCACTGCTAGAGCCTCCCACATGGGCGTGTTTGTCCAATCTTGTTTTTTTTGGGGAAGGCTACCGGTGTGGTGTCGAAGAACGCTCCTCTGTATAATACATCAGACGTACTATGTTACACTTTCAAATCTCCGCAACAGATGTAACAAGACAACTTTGAGTCTTGTCGTCAAGGAATCATGAACAGCCTCCATTCCTATGGATTGTAATTAAGATGAATGATATTGCAGTACACCAAATTACCTTCCATAAGGAAGAATGAGATGAGATCCTTATGACATTCACAGAAATGGGAAATCTGTACATCCCTAGCTAATAGATTCCATTGCTGTAACCTGGAACATAACAGGTCTGCTTTGCTCTTAAGAAGTTCCAAATCTTTGACTAAATCCTTTAGGCTGCTTTGAGTTATGAGATGTGATTCAGAGCTGGATCTTAGACAATAATCTTGGTCATATGAAGTTGTTGGTTTGGAAGTTTCACTGTATTCATCATCATCTGACATCTTCTGGGACTGGTATGTCTACATTATGGAGGACAGGATGCAAAGCTGATAGAATGTTTCAATATTGCCCTGTCTTTCTTTTTCTTTGACAGTCCCTTAGCAATTAGAGGCACCATACAGAAGTTTCAATCTGTTGGCTCTCACCAAATCCAAATTGTGGGCACTGCAAAAGACATAGAATTTTTTCTTCCTGGTTAACCATTGACTGAGCATATGTGTGGTGTCCATTTCTTGTCTTGGTCTCTAATTTTATATCCAAAATATAATTGGTACTTAACAGCATAAGATACACAGATGACACAGTACTGATAGCAAGACACGGAAAAGAAACTACAAAACCTCCTACAGAAATTAGCAAAGGAGAGTGAGAAGAAGGCAATAAGCATAAACTGCAAGAAGACAATGCATGGTCATCAGTAAAAGGATGAACCCGAAATGCTATTGCAGGTCAGGGACGCTAAAATCAAGCAGGTGCGGAAATTTAAATATCTGGGAAGTGTTCTGACAGAGGATGGTAAGTGCGATGCTGAGACCTGAAGATGTATTGGGATGGCCAAGGATGCATTCCTGAGGCTGGGCAGAGTATTACGAGACAGGAGGATTTCATTGGTAACAAAGAAAAGAGTACAGAACTGCCACGTGATATCTGTCCTCCTTTACAGCAGTGAATGTTGAATGATCTCCTCAAAGATGAAGAAGAGAATCAAGGCAATGGAGGTATGGTTCTAATCAGCATGACAATGTAGTGGTTATGTAACCACTGTAGGTGTTATTTGAATTATTGTTATTAAAGAAACAAGTGGGAAGTGAATTCCTACCCAACATTGGTTTGTTGAAGATTTTTAGTTTTTTGTAGTAAGTGATGACTTTACTGTATTTGTTTTTGTTGACAAGTGAAAGGAATGAATAGATTAGATTCCTTTCTCAAGTTTGTTATTACTGTGTAATCGGCTTCTGCGAAACCGTTTAATGGTATTTTTTATGTTATTCTTATTTGCATTATTGTTCACTTTTATTTTTTCTAAGGTTAGTTTAATTTGCTTATCAATTATGTGGTTAGAGAAATTATTGTTAATGTTTGTTTTATGTTTTTGAAATTGTTATACTAGAGCTGACAAGTCCTCTGGGCCAAGTTTGAACCATATGTAGTTTAGTCATTTTTTACAGATAATATGCTTCTCTCTCTCTCTCTCTCTCTCTCTCTCTCTCATTAAATGTAATAACTTTGCAATTAGCAGTTATTAGACTTGGAGTTGTTTCCCTTGGGTAGACTTTTTTATACTTAATTAGATTATTTTTTTCTTTCTTAGGTGATGAATGGTCAATATACATTGACATATTCAATTTATTCAAACTTTCGTTCTCATCTTGATTAGTGTAGATGTTATTATAGACACATTTCTACCAAGTACCCTCTAGCCTGCTTCAGGTTTCTATTATTTTGGCTGATATAGGATGTCTTATGTGTTGATTAGTGTGTTATTATCTGAAACATTGTGTCTATAATAACATCTATAATAAATATGAAAACAATAGTTCCAATAAAGTGAAATAGTTAAATAAAGGTTAATTAAAAATTAATCAATAACTGGTGGCCTGATTAAACTGGAAATTTATTTTTCTGCAAGTTAAAATGTTTTAATAGTATTGAGCTAATAAAAGTTGTGCTACAAGGTGTCATTTTTGTTGTATTACAGTAACAAATACACAAATGTACAGAATTAGAATAATTATGGTAGAGATGATGGCTGTTGGTTCATTCACATATTTTCTGAAATTAGTGATGCTTTACTTTGATAGGAATCATTTATACCATGATAATATTCCTAATATAGATGTTAAGATGAGATTTTGCAAATTTATTTGAATTTCTTCTAAAAATCTATGAGATTTTGTTTGTATCTTTTTTTAGCAGGGCATTAAATAGTAAATAAGTTTTGCAAAATTTTCCAACATCATCTTTTGTACAATGTTAAAGAAATCTTAGAAGTGTCTTTAAAGTTTATCCAACTCTTTATTATCCTAACAAGTTTGTGTTAATGGATGGCAGAACAGGGAGGGTAAAAGATAGTAAAAAGATAAATATTGTTAAAAGGTCATGAAATTGTGAGGAGAGCCATGATCCCCCACATCCTGAAGTGGTACAACACATAGAATAACAGGGTCACAATACTGGGGCATTTAGTTAGGATTGCACTAACTCCTCACACATGAAAACATTGTTTGCAATAGTTATTAGAAAGCCTCTATTTGTTCATCTTTTTCTTATTAATTCTGTAAAAACGCTTTTATATAAAAGATTGGAAGTATTTATAACTTTTTCCGACAATCGTCATTTCTTTTTATAACTACTCATTTTATATGAGACAATTTATTTCTTGATTAGCAGACAAAGCAAAGGGAACAGTCTTGTTCACTATATTTGTCAATTATAAAATAAAACAAAAGGCTAATATTGGCATTAGGAAAAGGAATAATATTGAAAAATAACCCCCATCCCTACCGAGCAGGTGTTCATTTGAACATAGAAAATAAAATCATGAAATCAAATTTAAATTCTGGTTGAACCTGCTAACTTAGCACTAATATCTTTGGAAAAGGCATGAATCTACTTCTCCCTGTATTCTGTTCCATGAGCATATATTATGACTGGTTGACAGAGAAGAGAGTGCATGAATGAGAACTTGAACAAACTACTTTTCTATAACTACCTAGCCACTTGTACAATAATAACAGTAAAAGCTGTTACATTCATTTTCAACCTTGACATGGGCTAGTCATACACAGGTTAATATTTTTTTTAAATATTCCCTTTTATTCTTTCAAGATTTTTCTTAAAGCATAATCAATTGACCACAAAACATCTAATTACTAAAAAACTCAATTGTCTGGCACAAGGCTTAAATAGTGGGGTACAACAATTAATATCAAAATCACTACACTTACAAGTAGCAACAGTTGTTCAAATATATATATATGGTTTTCAATTCAGTGTGTAGTTGGTGACTGAGTAATGGGTTTGATCCTCCATAAAGCCTTGTGCCACATCTACGCTACGCTTACTAAAATAATGATTTGGTCTTTAATTCTGTGAGTGTGAATGGTTGGTTTGAGTTTTTTTGCATAAATCCGAGATTGAATAAACAAATTAAACCATTTTCCCTTTTTTATTTATTTTATTTTCCCTAAAATTCTTCCTAAAATGTGACAGAGAAAGAAACTGAATCTTGTTCCTCCACTGTATTTTTATTTATTTATTGTTTTATATCACTCGACATGAATTATGTATGTGTCGTTTGGTTTATGTAAGTAAAAAAAAAAGAAGTATGTATATCTTTTTCGTTCATCAACATAGCATACACTTTTCTACGACCTTCTCCCATCATTATTTTATTTTATTTTTCTTTAGAATTTTTTTCCCTTCCCACGTCCCACCGGCTTCCAATTCTCCCTTCTCTCTGGGAATGGTAGCAACCCTGTTGAAATTTGACCCACTACTGAGCAACGCGGGGAATGGTGTCTGCGAGAGACAAGGAAACATGGTACTACACCGCTTGTTGGTTTTATAGATTGTTAACGGAAAAAACACCAAACAATCATCTGTGGACATTTTCTTTGAGTGTAAGTACTACACAGTCTTCCTGCTCAAAATTTTATTTCTTAGTTAAAAAAAAGAAGTTTCTTTATTATTTTATATTTAGTCTTAAGTACTAACCAGCATCGTTAACAAACGACGCTAAAAAATCATGGTACGGTATTACTTTTAATAAAGAAAGCAACTTCGATTTTGGGTTTAAAAACCATGTGGCATTATCGTAGAGGAAATAATGAAAAAGAAGAGGTGGATTTTTGCGTGAATAAGTTGGGCACTGGAGATGGTGCGGAAGAAAGAAGGGGGGATTTTCTTTGGAATTAGTCTAAGATTAGATGAAGAAGAATTATTAGACTTTTTTCTTGTTTTTTTTTTATTTTAATCATGACAATAAAAGCTTCGTGGTCTATATAAAATATGTTTGTCTTTATGACAAGATTTAGAAGTGGAAGGCGGAGAGAAAGGTGTCTGTGTCGACTAATAAACCAAAGGTGGTAGTGTTTGCGGCGGTGGAATGGGCGGGGCGGAGGAATGGTTCCTGTTCTGCTTCTTATTATATCTTTTACTTCCTGCCCCAGACTACCACTTTCCAGCCCTTCAAGGAAATTCGTGTTATGCCAAAATGTTTCTAGGGTGGAGAAAGAAAGGGATTAGAAACAAAATACAAGCAAAAACAGCAAATAAATAAAATAATGTAAAAAACAAAAACAAACTCTTCTTAATACAATTGTTTAATAACTGAAAAGAGGCAGTCTTGTCAGAGCAAGCTACTTAAGTTTATATTCATGTAAACATAAATCAATTTATAAATAAATAATGAAAATAAACCGTCAGAAGTACTTGCCATATTTTTTCAGAATCGTAATTTTTGTTGCGAAAAGTTCAACTTTTGGTGTTTTTTTTTTTTTTTTACTAATTTATCGTAGAAGAAATAATGAAAAAGAAGACTAAGAGGCATTAGAATTTTATCAGCTGATTTTGTTTCTTAAAATTATTTAATCTTTTCTTCTCGAAAAATTTATTAATCTATTCCTATTCTAATGAATGTTGGTTGGCATCAAATTTTTAACACTCGTTCCTCCATTTTTTTTTTTTTTTTTTTTTTCATTTTTTCCCGTGTTTCCTTTCGAAATTTATTAAAATCTTCAGCCATTGGGATGTGATTTGTAAGTGGTCTTGATCATGTTTAATGTTTTTCTCGTTCGCACTTAAATATTCTTGGTTGTGGGGGGGGGGGATACTTATTATTGAGATAAACTTTTTTTTTACTCCCAACCTGTTGTTTAACTCTTGAAAAATGGAAAACGTTCTTTTTCGTGTGGCTATGAATTTCTTCTAAAAGAAAAAAGTAGTATTCAAACTATTTTTAAAGAATTAAAAAAATCTTTAAAAATAATTTATTTTTTATAAAAAAAAGAAATCCCAAACAAAAACAGACTGATGAAAGTGTTCATCATTTTTTCGTACGATTTTTATTTCTTTTTGTAATTATTCTTTTCTTTTTGTACGAGACATCTTCCTTTTTTGATCAACAGACAACAAAGCGATGAGAACAGTCTCGTTCGCTATATTTGTTTTTTGTGTATAAAAGAAGCTAATTAACTTGATATTTATGATCACATGGGGTGGGAGTACATGCCGATTTTTTTTATTTTTTTTCTAGAGTGGGAGATTCTCGAAGATATTGATTGCTTAATTTTCAAATTTGAGTTTTAAAATCAGTTAAAAATCATTAAAATAATAATGTATCCTGTATCGGTGAGAACACTGTACTCACTGTGTGTGTACAAATTAAAAAATCTCTTCTGTATGAAAAATGATTAAATTATTGTTGATTTGATACGGTTCTTCCTAAACTTATTCGTATTCTGGTGATGTTGAATGTGGAATAAATCCTTTTTGAATGACATTTAAAACAAAAATAACAAAACAAATTTTGGAAATAATTTTTTTTATGGAATCGTAAATAAGGAAAAATACGTGGAAGAGTTTGCGTACCAATCGATTTGAAGCTGATATCGAAATGTTGAATTATTAAGAAAAAGCAAAAATGATGATAAAAGAAGAGATTATCGAGAGGTATTCATTTTTCTTATATTGACACTCTTTCTTTCTCTAACGCATGCTTCCTTTAATTGACTGTTTCACTGTTTTTAGTCTTAAACCAAAACGCCATCAATTCTTTGATTTATTTCGGAAGCGGAAAGTGAAATTTAATTTTTTTTTTTTTTTTAAATTTAACCTAATTATCAATTTTTAGACTTGATTTTTAACATTTCGAACAAATAAAGGTAAAGAAAAAAGCAATCATTTGTTCTCTATTGTTTAAATTTAAACTTGAATGAATGGTCGTTTTTTAAAAATACTTTAGTTTTTATTTTAATGAATGACTTCGTATTTCGTAATCATTTTTTTATTTTTTTTTATCTAAAATGAAGAAATCTTACGATGGTTAATTTATAACTTAGTTTTCAAAAAATGTGTACTAATTTTAATAATTTTCGTTTGAATCACCCCTCACCCACCCACTAAATTTTTCATTCCTCAAATTTGAAAATGAACTGACGGTTCGCATTTTTGATGTTTTTTTACTTGTTTATTTATTTAAATTTAAAAGTTTTTTCTCCTCAACTTGTCTCATTATTTAACACTTTTTACGCATTTTTTATATAAATTGGCAACGGAAACTATTCTTTGTTCGTGAACTTTGAAAATGACTTAATTAAAATTTAAAATTAAATTTTTCACTTCAACCTTTTCTTTTAATAAATACTTATAAAATGTTTGTAAATGAACTTGCAAAATAGCAAGTTTACATTTCTTTTAAAATCTCAAATCCACAGTTTAAAATTTTTAATTGCTCTTTCAGCGTATATGTGTCGATATATCTACGTGAGTAATTAAGGAACAAAAGATTGAATTTGAATATAATAAATAAAAATTCAATAATTGTAACAAAAAACTGTAATGCAAAAGATGCCTCCGTTGATTTTTGTGAATGACTTTTTTTTTTTTTTTTTAGTAAACAGTCTTATTTGGAATGTTCGTAGAAATTAACTTATTTCTTAATTACTCACAGTTTGTGAGAAAATAGATTCAATCTAAGGGGATCCTTGTACCAAGCTTGGCAACCATGCGACTGCGGCCCACGACTGGGGGCGGGTATGTGGAGACCTAAATTACTACTAAATAACAATTACTGTGAACATTTTAGCAAGGAACTTATTAATGTCCAGTAATTAGTTAATTAGTAACTATATATAATATTAGGGTGCATCTTACAATTATTGACTTATTTCTATAAATGCAAATGTACAAAGAACAAAAACACCATAAAATAACTAAATGCATAAAAATCACTTTATTCATGATAAATTAGACATTTTTAGATAATATTGCAAAAATAATGGGTTAATTTGTTTATGCAAATTGATTGTTTTATAAAATTACATTTTCTGTAATCAATTTGCATAAACAATCAAAGCAATTTCAGCATTTTACAAAATTTGAAAATAATTTACAAAAAATGTGAATTTCAGAGAAACAATAATTTTGATAAATTTTACAAAATTTGTGATTTTTGTTACATGTACCATTTGCTTTGCTGAAGATGAAAATACTTATTTCACTATGATACAGTACATATAGTTTTAAAAATTAAAATCAATTTACATTAACAAGAACACAAAATTAATTAACAGGATAATTTGGAGAGTTAACCAATTAAATATGTGTAAAAGAAATTTGATATTCCTGCAGTATCTAGTGGAATTTTTTAAAAATTACCACAAGCTATTTCTTTAAAAAATGTTCATATTCTTGAAAATAAAAACTAATATTATTATATTTCCTCTTCTGTGGAGCACCTCTTTCTTGTAGCATATATATACAAAAGTGACATTTTAATATCTTTAGGGATAGTTTCAAGGTCTGGTAAATTATCAAATGTTTGGCATGCCACTTCATCCAGCAAATGTCCACATTTTGAGCCTGGATCAAAGTTGTATGACATCAACATTTAATTTAAGCAATAGTTTTAGTTTTTTCAATAACATTTTGAACCGTATATAAAATATGCACCTCCCAGAATTTTGTCTTAATTTTCTAAATAGTCTGTGGTAAATTCACCAAGCATAACAAAATTAAACCCACTACTTAGCAAATATCTACACACATCAATTAAGCCATTGCATTTATGTTCAATGGTTAAAATAGTAACTCTTGTTATTCAATGGTTAAACTAGTATCTCTTGTTAATGACTTAATTCTTTTTTCCTTGATTTCTTCCCATTTTTTTTTTCAGAATTAGAAAGTAATAACAGTTGTTCATCATCTAAATTTGATATCACCTTTTTCAGTGGATCACTTTTCTTAGTATCACCCTATATTTCTTTGACACAGACAATTTTCAAAAATGTGAATACATTTTCAATGAAATTAACTGTTTCTACAGTATCCTCCCAATTTAATAATTGGTGTGTTTTAATGACAGCTACAGTTTAATCACAAAAAACTTTTAAACAATGGAATGCATTTTGTCACTCAACAGGTTTCCCATTTTGTTGTCATCTCTTTATCTTCAGAATAAAAGAGTAATTCACAAGTAGGTTCACTAATCCAGTTTTTCTGAATATTTTTGAAAAGGTGGACATAATCAAAAAGTAAGTAGAAGCCATTTTTAGTTATCCAAAGCTTATTAAAAACAATGTCAAATTTTTGAAAAAAGATTGATGGCTCATGTTATTTTCACATACAATTGCAATTACTTGACTGTTTGATTGCATCAACAATATATAAAAATTTTTACATAAAGTTACCTTTAATTTTACAACTGGGATCATTTTAAAATAACATTTTTGGTCTTCTATTTAAACATTTTACCACGATGCTCAATACTGTTTTTGCTAATCCCTCAAAATATTTCAGCTAAACCAAATAAGTTTCCTCCATGATATTGTAAAGCAACTTTGGCATCCACTTCATCAACTAAAAGAATACACTTTTTTCTGATTTTCAGAGATTTCACTAACATATCACCAAGAAAATTAGTCATCTAATTTTGAAACTTCTGATGTCAAAGCTGGTAATGTTCTTACACTGGGTAACTTAAAATCCTCCTGAAGTCTGTTATATAATGATAGATATGTAACAAAGTATTCAAATGCCCTGATAAGAACATCAGAATAATGTTTTATCTCAATCCTTTGTGGTGATATAACATTAATATGTTCTTTTTAATTTTTTTTTTTAAGTTATTAAGATAACAAATTGCTTTATTAATTTGTCACCAGTGCTAAAACATTGATATTTGACTTTTTGAAAGGGACAAAAATTGTATATACCAGCATTGTAGCATTCAAATCTCAAATTTTCAAAAATTTTAATTAAAAACATTGGAATACTTCCAATGAAAAAAATCAATAGATTGGATGAACAGTTGATTGTAACTGCTGAGACAAAATGTAACTGCTGAGACAAAATCCTGTTGATCACTGATTCTGATACAAGTTTTCAAAAGTGAGGATTTTGTCCTTTTCTAGAAACTGTGCCAACTCATCATTTTTTCACATTTCGCATAGATGCAAAAGTTTTGTTTGTTGGTTTTGGTTGACATCTTATGACAAATGATCAAATATTTTTATGGTGGATTTCTGGATCGTACTTTTCTTGTAATTACTACTGTTTCATAATCAGATAGAAAATGCTTTTACGAACAACAGTGTTTGGTTTGTCATGGGTATTTTCTTTAATCATCGTTCGCACTCATTCTGAACTTGGGGCAAAAGAGGTAAAAATGCCTATAAAGACTGAGGAAATAATCATTGAAAACATTACAATTTTGGCTTAGAAAGATCTCAATCATTTTTAATTAACCTATTAAGACACTTTTGAACTGACAATATATTACATTTCATTCTATGTCATTCAATATATTTGGACAAGTCAATGTAATGAAACTTGCATATCAATCAATTATTGCCAATATATGATGCACACTTTGATAACGATTTATGGCATTACATACACATTAGAACTAAAATTAAATTTTGAAGCTCCTGTACTTCTGGTGATTAGAAGATGAAGAAAAATTACTAATTTGTTTTTTTGGTAGGAAAAATAGTTAAGAAAAGAAGTAAATACTTTCAAATAGGTAATATAATTCTTTTAATCATTTCACCCCAAGTATGGCAATAAAACTACTAAAACACAAATAGGTTACTGAGTGTGAGAGAATGTGAGTAAAAAAAAAAAAAAAAAAAAACATTGCAAGAGAACAATAAAACAACTGGAATTAAGAAGGCAGAAAATAACAATTGACATTGCATTTAAATTTTTGAACAAGTTGACTGGGAAGCAAGAAGTGAAAGAGAACAAACTTTTAGCATATAACTTATGGTTACATCTTGCCATTTCAGCTGTTACATGATGAGACCTTCCTACCAATCTAGTACTGCACTTAGTTTAGGTACCATAGAGGAAAATTCACCAGAGCAGTTACCATGAAAATATTTATAGAAAAGCTACAGGGAAGATATGTTACAATGCTAGGTAACACACACACACACACACAAACACTATATATATATAATATATATAAAATAGAAGATCAAATATGGATATGAATCCAAGAACAAGTAGGAAATAGATCTGAATCTAACATGTTTCACTTTATTAAAGCTTTAAGATAGAAATGATTTTTATCATTTCTATCTATCTTTTTCTTATATATATGTGTGTGTGTTTGTATTCATGCATTATAGTGATTAAATATTTTAAAGTAATTTAAAATACTATTTATTATTATAAACAAATTATAATATTAGTTATTTTCTCTGGCATTCTTCCCACTCAGAAACTAAAGATATGATTTTTGTTTCTCATTATGTTTTTCATCTAAAAGAAAAGAAGTTATACCTTTTTATGAATTGTGATGATATAGAAATAAATAAAAATAATGAGACCCAAATTTCAACATCCTTAAAAATAGATGGATAATAGAAATTGCCAGATAAACGGTCATAGTTTGACCAACCAGCCAAAGTTTTCATAACCAGTATGTATGGAAAAAAAGAAATAACAAGAAGGGGACCAAAATTTCCCCATTTCTAAAAATAGTTTGACCAAGCAATTTGAAAGCTTTCACCGCCGGGATATAAGGCTATGTTGCAATAAGAAATTGGATCAATAGATGTGTATAACAGATGGGAAATCGACCAAAATGAGTTGATAAATTAATTTTGTCCATTCTCTGATGCTGCGGTCATCGTAACATACCCAGTGATGAAATATGACATTTGCACAAGTAGCTGGTGACTTTACATGGTTAACCTGTTTTTGCTACATTGAAAACAACATACTTTCCTTTACCACATGGTTCAAATGGTAGCTACTACAGGTGCATGCAAAACCACCATCACTCCTATACATATATAATTACATTCTCACTTATATGCATCCAGAAAATGTAACTCCTATAATATATGTAAAAAAATTTTTCTTTCTTGAAATAATTTCTCCTTTCTGTTTCCCATTTTACTTTAATTTCCACAGTCAATAAGGGCAAAGTTAACATAAAAATTGTAAAATTAATGAAAAATCAATGCTTGGGTGAAGACCTATTTACACACTGCATTGAAAATCCATCTTAGTTATTTTTGATTGTATAAATATTTATACAAGTTTAGAACTGTTAAAAAAAGGATTATTTTCTTTATTAATTAAAGATTATTAAAGTTATATATAGGAAACATCAATTAAGACAAACTGTAACTAAAGATGCAACTAATTATAGCTCCAACAGAAAAATCTATGAAGTCTTTGTTTTTATAAAATAATTATTACCATTTTATTAAAAATTATTAATCGAGTTCATTTACTAATTCTTAGATGTAAAAGAATTACATAGCATTAATGTTTAACAAAGACTAACAATCTGGACATAAAAATATTGATATCAATAAATCACTGCAGAGACATTCACTTAAAAATGTTTATCTACAGAACACCATGAAATGTTTACACAAAATAATATTCATAAAATATAAAAAAATAAATATATAATTGATAGATCTCTCATCTGTTATGTACATTTTTACTTTTATAGTAATAATTACCATTTGTAACCATTTAGTGTAAAACTACAATTTCTTTTATTATTAATGTCCAAGCAAGAAAAATACTTTCATAGAACAATTTCTACACAAAAATGTATATTCTACTTCGATAATCCAAGTCTTCACCTTTTCCAGCAAATAGATACTTCAGCTAAATTATGAAGGTACTGTGATATTCAGAAAATTTAAAATGATTACTTGGTTACTTATTTTAGTATATTATTTTATTTACAATAATTGCCATGTGATGCAAACAGTAGTTAGTGCATTATTGAAATAATAATATTGAAATTAGCTGTAAATATTCTACAGTGACTTTTTATAGCCATCTGTCACTTATCACTAAGATTGTTTTTACATTTATACAAGTAGTAAAGTAATTATTCTGAGTAATGCAGATAATCAAAATAAATGCTGTATAATTTGTTGTGAAATATAAACACTTCACTGTGTACAGATCCTAGGTGGAGGTCATAAATGCTCTAATCGTAAGTAGAAGTGTTGTTCTATACATAAATTATCATCCTGTCATTTTTTATTCTAATATAAATAGAAAACTGATATGCCTTTAAAAAAAATCAAATGTTACATACATCCACTCAAACATTCAGTAGAAATATTTTTTAAAAAATGGCCAACTCTGCCCCCACATATTTGTTAACATTTATGCAAATGTAATGAGTATTATGGGTTAAAAACAGTAATTCTGTCATTTTTCCTTCTCATAGTCAATTATATTGTCTCTTCCCCTTCTTTCACATAATCTGTTACATTTTACGACCATATATAAAAGGGAACATTGAAGTCATTGGAGACAGTTGGTTTCATGCAAAATGCAATTGTCAGGCAATATTTTGGCACATGGCCTGATGATTGGGTTTAGCATGAAACAAACTGTTGCCTCTGGGTGTTGACTTCAATGTCCACTTTTATATTTTACTCTATCCCTGATATTGAGCACTTTAACCCATAAATATAGCATACCTTAAAACTATATTTTTTTCATATAATATATATATATATATATATATATATAGGAATCAACACTATATCATGACTGGCATTCATCAAACCCAAAATTTTATGAGATTTTTTTTTTTTAATTCTGTGCTTTTAGTCTGCAATCAATATCATTTAACAAAGGTAAAAGGATTTTTTTTATGGGGAGACAGTGAAGAAAGGACGTTACCCCACTTATCCCAAATATTGAAAAGGCCGCATACAAAAACAACCAAAATCCTAAACTTCAATATGAAATTTGAAAGACAGACATTTATTACAATGACAAAAAGCAACAAAACGGTATACAAATTTACAAATAAGTTTGCACAAAATGATAATTTTGTGCACTTTATTATTATGGCAAGATAACCAGTTCAAAACACTATATTATGACTCATAAAAAGCAGATAAATTTTTTTAACCACTTTCAACAAGCAAAAATTCTTTTGAGAAGGTACAATTCTTTTTTTTTTTTTTTTTTAACAGTGCATAGAAAATTTGTAAATGGCACTTAACAAATGAAGTTAAAAGAAATTCTTTCGGTTTGTGTTTCTTTTAGTTTTATTTTGGTAAATTGTTTTCATGAAACAAAAAACATTTGATTTTTTTTTTTTTCATTCTCAAAAAAGTCATAAAATAAATGTGAATCTTTAAAACATAATATTTGAAATTGGCACTAAACATATTTATATAGCTGAAGGAAATGCTTTCATTACTTTTTTTAAATTTTCATTTTTATTTTTTAAATAATTTTTCAAAATTATTTTCATGAAACAAAAATATTTGATTTTGTTTTAATCAGAAGAAAGTCATAATGAAATTGAATATAAAAGAGTCTTTGAAGGATTACATTTAAACTACACTATGCACTGTCTGATCCTGAAACATCAGTTCACTTACCATCCAGTATCCAAGGAGAAAGGTGGTATTTTTCTAATTACTTGGATTTTTTACTTGCACACTGGATTTGAAATACAGTAGTTTCTTATTTCAGTTAAAGATGAGTTGTTCTATTTGTACTGAGCTAACCTGTCATGGTTTATTCAATGATAAACACATTCGCTTGATTTCAGTTGATCAGTTGGATGCAATGGGTGTAAAGCTATAAAACAGGACTTGACAAGGATAAAATACAGACTATCTGTTACCATCACAAGAAGACCTTGTTGACTAACTATGAATGGCTTAAAAAAAAAAGATGTTGTATTCCATTTAAAAGTCATAAAATGGAAATCAAAGGTGGTTTGAAACCAATTTCATTGGAGATGGCAGACAAGGCAAAGGCTAAGTTGGTATTAATCCCAGGCAAGAAACTCTGCCCTAATTGTCAAATACAAATCCACAAACTACTTCCCGATGAATAACCAAGACATGTATCGGATGAGGAAATACAAGAACTTGAAGCAGGTACTTCTGCAGAATCAGAAAAGAGTAATAATAATGAAGAATCAAGATGTGTATCAGATGAGGAAATGAAAGAGCTTGATACAAGTACTTCTGCAGAAACAGAGAAGATAAATATCAATGAATGTTTCTCTGCTATTGGAATTTCTCCACTGAAAACAAAAGGGCTTCATTACTCAGGAAAAGTTACTTTAGGTAAGAGAACATTTTTTTCTGGAATGCAACGTGTAAAGCCCAAAGTAGCCAAGTCATTAAAGGTTGACTATGAGCTGTCGAATGATGAGGCTTTAAAAATCAAAAAGGAGATTTTAGGTAGCGCTAAGTGCTTTGATAAAATGATAGTTTCTTGTAGCAAAAGTGAAGACAGTGGAATCACCTAAAATCAAAATACAGATCTTGACACTTGCCCCCTACCGACTGGTCACACAAAAAAGTCATGGATGTGTCTGGTGTTTCACAACACATTGTACGCAAGGCTTGCAAATTGTGTTTGGAAAGAGGTATTTTAGCTGTGCCAGAACCAAAAAGGAGCTTTGCCTGCTGATATTGCACAGTTAGTGGAAGCATTTTACCAAGATGATGAATATACTCGACTGATGCCAGACAGGAAAGACTACGTTAGTATTAAACATAATATTCATCAGCAGAAAAGACTCATCTTGTGCAACCTAAATGAGCATTCAAGGAACAGATCCCAACAGTACCTTTGGGATTTTCAAAATGTTGTAGTCTAAGGCCGAAATGGTGTGTCCTTGCTGGTAGTGCAGATATGCTTGTTGTATGTGTATGCACTATCCACCAAAATATGAAATTATTACTGGAACCACTGAATGTCTCTGGAAATATATTGTCTGTAATACCAGTAGCAGAGAGTGCATGATTCATAGGTGCCCAAATTGTCCTAAATCATCAGGACAGCTTGCAAAATTTCTTTGACACCATGGAAGGATATATTGATAATGTTGAATCAATAGTTCTCTCAATGGACAACAACTGACCGATCGACTTTGATAACACAAAAGGAATCCTGTCAAGCTTACATTGATTTCGTTGTTTTACAACTGAATAAATTAGCACCTCATTCTTACTTGGCTAAATCACAATCAAGGTACTTAAAGCAAAGAAAAAGAGGAGATTAGTGATAGTGAAATTTTGTTCCTGGGAGATTTTGCTGAGAACTACAAATTTATAGTTCAAGATGAGATCCAGAGTTATCATTGGAATACTTCACAAAGTACTTTACATCCACTTATGTATATTCTATTCAAGGATGTTATTGTTGTCTCTTGTAGGTGCATTATTTTTGGAGCATCCCTTTTATGTTAGAACTCTTATCTACATGTACTCTGATTAAGTTTATCAAATGATTCCATTTGTTAGGTTCCCTGGGGTATGTTAAGATTGTTCCGCACCTCCTGCATTGCTTATTTGCATCTTGTGATGATTTACAATTATCAGGGTCATTGAACATGTCCATCAACAATAATGGTAAATAAATCCAGACTTGTCCAGTCATCATAAAAGTGAAACAAGATTGTAATGCACTAAACATCACTTCCTTGTTGAGAAGTGTTATCCAAGTTAACAAAGATATCACTAAGTATCAACAATCTTCTGTTTTGTATCCAAGCAGTTGTAACGGACACCCTGGAGGGGGGCACGATGGCCCGAGGGCCCCCGTGTTGTAAATGAACGATGTCACAAGGAGCCAGCCACATTTTTTACTTTGTGATCTGACCAGGTGAAACAATATGGACAACAGAACGAAGATGTGTACGATTTTCGCAGGGTTTATTACATGAAGGAGAATAGTATATATATATATATATTGGTAATGCCGATGGTTGGACGTTGAGGTGCTTACGTCGAACCAATGACTCAACTGGAACGTAATTCCAGTTAAGTCATTGATTCGACGTTGCTGATGCGGACGCTCTGGTTGAGGGTTGATGTGTGGCTGCTCCGGTCGTGTTGACGGTTGGAGGTTGTTGAAGTGCGGCTGCTCTGGTCGTGTCAACAGTTGGAGGTTGATGATGCAGAACCTCCCGTATCAATGGTTGGAGGGTGATGATTGC
This sequence comes from Acanthosepion esculentum, assembly GCA_964036315.1. NCBI lineage: Eukaryota > Metazoa > Mollusca > Cephalopoda > Sepiida > Sepiidae > Acanthosepion > Acanthosepion esculentum. The sequence continues at coordinate 22,567,096 of OZ038513.1, forward strand.
AGTTGCTCCGGTCGTGTCGACAGTTGGAGTCAAAGTGAGTGTCGAAAAACCTTCCGTAAATGATTACTAACAATAGTGTATGGGAAAGGTTGGTTTGTCGTCGCAGGTGGGCTTTGCTGGTCGGCTGGTCTGGTTATTGCTGCTGGTGATCGCTGCCGGTCTTTGCAGATGGTTGCTGGCGTCGCGGGCCTGCCGGGTTGAGTCCAATGGAAACCTACCGTAATAATTACTAACAATAGTGTGTACGGGGAAAGGTTGCGGACGACGTGCGGGAGTAGGAGTGGCATGCCGAGAGTCAGAAGTATATATAGAGAGAGAGATAGTTCCAACTAGCGTCCAGTTGGCAGACAAAAAAGAAATGTGAGCGTAACTTAATACACAGCCCGGGGGCTGTGCACCGACCGAGTCAGAGCCGACCGGTCTGTACCGTGGATTTACTTGACCTCCCACAGGGCCAGGTTGTGACACAAGGTCGGTTTTTAATGTGGGAAGGGAGGGGGAGTGGACCCGAGTTTTCACCCGGGCCACAGTACTTTGGCTTTAGTTGGTCTTAGCTTGTCCAAGCTGGTCTTTAGCTGGTCATAGCCAGTCTTAGCTGGTCTTTAGCTGCAATACTACCAGCGCAGGGATGAATCCCTGCGACCGGCCTGTATCAGAGATCGAATCTCAGTCCATAGGCGATCGTCCAGAGAGTAATCTGAGAACAGATACTGCACCGTGATCTTAGCCTTGGAGCCGAGAAACGAACGATCGGCACCGACCGCGAAGGGGCGGCAGCAAAAATCTCTCCAAAAAATGAGTGGAGATTTCTATGCGAAACTTACGGTGTAAAAACACTTGGAGGTGTATTACGATTAGGTTCGTAACAACAGTGAACAAAAAAGGTAATTAGTTCATCTCCAAATAAAATTACAAGCGTGTAGGGACCATGATGGAAAGGTCAAGGTTGAAAAATGCCCTGTTCTCTACCGCTTTAGTGAGCAGCCGAAAGCGGCTGCGATACAGTCTTTCTCTTTTGTATTTGAGCAGAGTGTGTGTATAAATTCTGCAATTTTTACACCAAGACTAGAATTAATTTTATAATAAATGGTTTACTTAATTAGCCTGTTGTACTTTACTGAGCAGTACAATATCTGTTAGAAAAATATTCAGTTATTTTATTTAATACCTACAGAACTGGTTGTGTGGTTAGGATGTTGCCAAGCAATCAACTAAAAAGACATTACTATATATTCATGAATACTCACCCATAGTTACTCAGTCAGTATTGAGATACCATTGTGTAAAGTCGGGCATTGCATGATTCTCAATTTCACAGCAAATCTGCATCAAGTTTAATTTGAAATTTGGACATTTATAAACAAAAACTATTTATGATCAAAAAAATGTTTTGTCTGAATTTCTGAGATGAAGAGTTATTATTACATTGTTTACAAACAGATTAATGTCTCCTTTCTTTTTATATTCTCAACATTTTGACCATTTTGTTCTCCAGGTTTCTTCAGGTGCCTGTCAATCCAAGTAACCATCCGGGAATTTCATATTAAACCCTTTATTCAATCTACAGGGGTAACATGTTCACATTCCACTGTTTGCATCTAAAGATATCTCAACTTGGTTATTGGTTCAATTATTGCTTATATTGTTTCCTCTGAGCCTGAGTATGTCCTTAATAATCAGGTTTGGTGAAATAATAGGGAGTTCAATCTCTGAGCCCAGTAGTACAGACTAATTCACTCATTAGAAACAAGACAAGCAATAACTGAACAGTTAATCAAGACAAGGTATTCTTATCAATGAATAATGGAATGAAAACAATCTACCCCTGTAAATTGAATAACGGGTTCAGTTTAAAATTTCCTGAAGAAGGCTGGATGGTACAACAGCTGAAACATTGTGATCATAAAGATAAGGATATTAACCCAACTATAAATAATGTAAATAATAAAGGAAAATTTTTAGGGTGATTCAATGAGTAAGGCCTGGACAAAATCTTGGTAAAAACATACAACAAGTCCATCTATTAGCTTTCATTGACCTGACAATGATGACCTCACATTGCATCACTGGTTCATCTCTGGTTCATGTCGGTGTGCACAAAAACTGGAATAAGCACACAGCATGTTCGCAAAAAAATGAAAGGTGAAAATAAATGTCATGATGAGAAATGAAGACTTGAACCTTGTTTCCAGTATATTGAATTTATTTCAGGTATTCTCTTGTATTATCCAAGTGAGTAGGTAGATGACACTTTGGGACAACTTTTGCCACTTTTGAAATCTCAGATGAATACATCAGCTTTTCCTTTGAACCAGTGAAAACTTTGACTCTCCTACCATTCCTCTGACCATCTCGACATTGACGAATGACTAGTAACTCTAACAGGTAGCATCAGAACAACCTTGACAAACTGTCTTCACCCAATAATGAGCTACCCAGCACTACCTCCAAGAGATAGTGTGTCCCTCACTAATGGCAGTTCATAACCCTCAATGGGACAGTTAATATAAACCTTAAGCTGTAAATCTAGATGTCTAGTTTATCACTTAACCCCAAAAGATTTTATTTATTTTATTCTATTGTGATCAAGTGGGTGGCTTTTTTGAAAACCCTATTTCACAAATCTTATAACTGGTCATAAACAAAAAAATACTTAATTAAGCCTAATATAAAATTGTACACCGTCCCCTTCTATATGGGTGTTACATTGGTATTGATGCTTCAAACTTAGGGTATCTGTTGAAAGTAATCAATGTTTGCAACATAAATATTGAGCATGCTGCAGGAAATTGATTGCCAGTGTGTGAACTCGGAAACAATTTGGAGATTACACTGTCTGGAAAGTATCCAGACATTTTGAATATCTTGAAAATGATTCTCATCTTTTAAAGGTGTGTGTGTGTGTGTGGGCTCAAAAACCACTTATGTCAGTTTTCCTTCTTGGGACCTCTGGCTTTTCACAAAGTTTGAAATCTCTTCATTTAACTATGGACAAGATTAAGGAGAATGCAATAAGGTATTGGTGATTCCAAAAGAAGACTTGGCAGTGTTTTATGAAAAGTGGAAGTGATGTTCGGATAAGTGAAATCCCAAGGGTAACACTTTGACAGGAGACTGAGGTACTCTTGTTCAAGACTGGCTATATTTTATAATTTCATTACTATCTACTAAATGGCTGGATGATTTCCAGGTAGACTTTATATGTAGACTACAGTCAAAAGAAAAAAAATTGAACTAATCTTATTTATACTAATGTACCAAAAGTGTTGAGGGTAGGAGAGTATGTAAATGTTGCAACACTGTATTTTAATATCATGGAAATTTATCTCGGTTGACCTCTGACAATATGAATCAGTGTGAACACTGGTTAGGCTGCCACTTATGGTAAGGCAATGTGAATTATCAGAGTCCAAATGGGACATGAAAGTGTGTACCAGATGAAAGGGACATTCCATTTCTGAAAGTGTAAGAATATTTAACATCCCTTGATATCCAGTGTACATTTGTGCTTGGATTTACTTGATAGGAGGCATTTGGCTAGGATTGTCTGCAGTAACAAAGTGACAATGGTTCACATTCAATGCCAAAGGTACCAGATGTATATCTAGTAGGTCAGTTCATTAGTTTATATGGGATAAAACCTATCATCCAGTTCATGTTCCTCCTCAGTCTTTTGAACAGAAGTAGAGGTTTATTGCTTGTTTCCTGTTTAGGATTGGGTTTCTAGTTTCTTCTAAAGTCTTTTCAGTCTCTTTCCATCCCAGTAGACAACCTTGCATCTTAATTGCATTATCACTTTGCTTGGGGTGCTTAATTTATTTATTTAAAAAAAATGGTTCTAAAAACCATAAAGGTGCTTCTGTTAAGATCCTGCTGCTGCTAAAACTCATGCCATGAAGGCACTGAGCCCACAAGAGTCACCTGGTCTCTCCAGCTCTCTCCTGGTTATGGCAATGTTGCAACATACTCCAGTGCCAGATTAATCTGCATGAGGTCCTGAAGGACACTGCCCTTCCAGCTGATCGAAGGTCATTGCTAGTCTACAGATGGTGGGTCAAACTGGTAGATGTCTCTGGTGGAGTGGTCATCAGGTTATTGCAGGGCGTAACTGAACCATTGAACATGGTGCTGAATGATGGAGTGGAAGATGTTTGGCTGACACGTCAGAACAGATGGTCCTGAGGATTAAGAACTCGAAGGCATGCATATGGGTAGGAGGCAAGGATCTTCTGATAAATCATATCTCGGCACCATATACTAGCACAGAGTAGATGGTGGCATTGTAAACTTGTAGTTTGGTGTTTTGGGAGATGTTGTGCTGCCGCCACAGTTGTCTCCAGTATGGCACCTGGAACCAGACCATGTTGTTTGTCATCACCGGTGTAGGAAACTTCTCAGCCCAAGCTACAAAAGAGGTAGAAAACTCAACAGGGTCACTGCTAATGATGATGGGTGGTGGATTGGAGTTGTCTTCCACATGCATGGTCTTTGACTAGCAGACACACAGCCCAAACCTTGTTGCCTTCTCATTGAACACACAGTGCTCCACTCTAACCTGGTCAGCAAACAGAACCGCATCATGTCATCGACATAGTCCAGGTCAGTTAGGTAAACAGGTCCACAAGGTAAGGACAATAGTGAAGTTGTTGCACACTGCATCCATGAGGTGGTCTGTGATGCAGTTGAATAAATCGGGGTTGGCTACACAACCCTGGCAAACATTGGCACCGAACCAGTCAGAAACCTTTTCATTGATCTACATGCACCTCTCAGTATAATTGCAGAGCATGGTGGAGCTTTGGTAGGAGGATGAGGGTTCACAGGATGTTTCACAGTATTGATCTGTCAACTGTGTCAAAGGAGGCCTTCCAACTGATAAAAGTGGCCGTCTCTATGGTACTCCTGGAACTTCTCAATGATGAGCCAAAGAGTAGAGAGAGGTGATCAGAGGTGGAGTGGGAAAGCATGAAACCAGCCTGTTGAGAGCAGTCTCTCAATCTCATCGCAAATTGGAGCCTGGAGAATTGGTAACAATGTAACCATTCCAGTTATTTGTGCTGATGATAGGGTTAAAGTCAGATGCAACCATGGACTGTGCGGACCCATAAAATGAACATAACACGAGTTGGGCCTGCTTGTCCACCAAAACATTGGTGATAACTATTAACATGCAAGATCCTACACCTATAATATCGAGGAGCTGCAGACAGCTATCAAGATGGTATGGCTTGACTTTTACCTAGAGATCTTCCAACCATTTGTGCAATTGATACCACATTGAGTTCCTCTTTGTCAGGCTAGCAAGTATCCTACATGATACTAAGTACCCATTCCATTACTTTTGGCACATCAGTGTATTTAAGATGAACTCCTGAGCCACAAACAATTTATATACAGCTTTTTATTAAATATTTTTATGCTTGTTTTGCAACTTTCCCTATCTATCTTGTTTTCTCATTATATCTACCAATGTATTACAGAAATAATGATGTAGTCTTGTTTCAGGATGTGAATTAATATGTAGAATGCTATAAAATGGGAAAGAAGTCCTGTACCTTTTATTTTAATTTGAGAAGTAAAATCAGAAAGTTGAGTTGGGAGAACCTTCATTGATTGAATATAGATGCTATGAATTGAAATGTATGAAACATTTATCACAAACTGCTGTAAGATTTTGGCTTGAACTTTTATATACACAAGTAAAATGCTTATAAAAATAACATTTACATATATACTGGCAATTCTATCAAAAGTAAGAGAATCTCTACATTCTAGCTCTATCTAGTGTCATATCCATGCAGTATACCTCACACACTCCCCTAAAAATTATAGGTGCTAAAAATTTCTTGGCTTGACTTGCTTTCAAAAATCTGGCAAAATGTCTGATTTTCTTTTAAGGCTCCTTTGTTGAGCCTAGAATTTTTCAGTACCCACTCTTTTGTGGATATGCATTTTGTTTTATACTATGTGAATTTTAAGTGAATACAAGTAAAGTCTCATTGATAAGCTTTATCTTGTTACAAATCAAGATTTGATTGATTCATTTCTGTTTAGAAAACAAATAAGATATCTTGTAAAACTAGTTCAGTTCTAATCATCAGTGACATGTTTATACGATACATTATTGTCTATAACTGCAACATTGATACATTGCCTCTGTTCTTGTTTGTATTTTTGTTTACTGTGGTTTTAGTTACTCACAAACTCCAGTAGACAAATTTCAAGTTTTATTTAATGATCCCACAGTAATAATGCTAACAATGCAGATATGACCTAGAGAATTGATAAAAGTGCTTCTTTTAAGTAAAAGAATACAAAGTAGTTGATTTAATAAAGAAAGAAGAAACATTCTGTTGAGGTTATTAAAATCTGTGATAAAAATGAATCTTTTATTTTATTGTTATAATTATTCTGTTTTATTATCAGTTATCGTATCTATTATTATAACTTGTTTATAAATTAAACTTATATATATATATATATATATATATATATATATATATATATATATATATATTTCTTATTTAAAGGATGAAAGAAAAGCAAACTTTGTAAACATGGAGGTGCTTAAGTCTTCAGTCCTGCCTATTTTCCAGAATTGGCATTCTGATGTCAGATCATTGAGGTACTGGCTTTGGAAATTAGGTTGGCCTGGGAATTTTTAAATTTTCCATCAATAAAGGAGTGAGGGTAATAGTATAATTGTAATATAAGCAAGATATAGTTATATTTAACTTGTGTAATAAGTTATATAATTTCTTGAAAGTGATAGAAACTTTTTTTTTTTTTTTAAGTATTGACCTCTTCGCCATGGATACACACTGCAGTGCACATGTAAAGCAAAATCTTTTCTCACTGGATTCACATTTCTGCAAAGAAACCTCCTCCCTCTTCTTCCTCCTTCTCCTCCTCTTTTTTTGTTTTGTTTTTGCTCTGTCATATGATCTCTTGCAACCAAATGCTCCCTTGCATTCCCACGGAAATTTAATTTCTATAATGTAAAACTTGGGAAGAAGAGATTGTTCCAAACTTGTAAATCATGGTTGAAGCCATTTTGAATATTTAATAAGCTAAGAAGAGTTAATTTGCATAATTTTGAAAAGGCTTCTGAAAGAGTAGCTTTCAAAAAATAGACAATTTTTTCTTCATTTTTGAAACTTTATATAACCAAATTTGGTTTGCAGAAAATCAGTGGTTAAAAAATATTAAATCTATTAATAGGTCTGACACAAGGTGACATGAGGCACACAGTCACTCTCCAGTAGTAATGGCATGCCAGACTCAGAAGACAAGATGCCTGATATATTTAACTTCATCTGGCACAAGTGTTGGGCATCTTTTCTTTAATCTATATCACCCCATCCAAGGCAGTAAAGCCACTACAAGACAAGGGGTCACAAGGTGTAGAAGAATTAGGAATAGAAACATTAATAATGAGTGGGAAGAGGGAAGTGCAATCAGGAAGACAGTAGATAGCGATTGACATTGCATTTAAAATTTTGCAGATTAAGTTGGTTGGAAAGCATGGAGCCAGAAGGAAGTTCCGCAAGCAAGAAATGCAAGAAAAGAAACTGTTAGCATAGAATTTACGGTTGCACCTAGACAGTTCAACTGTGAATTGATGAGTTCTCGATGCCGGTCTAGTACTGCACTTCAATTCAAAACGTCTAGGTACCATAGCAAAGAGCTCATCTGAACAATTTCCATGAAAGTATTTATAGAAAAGCCACAGGGAGGCAACCCTATGGCGGTGGGGAAAGGTGATGAGGATTTAACTTTCTGCACAATGGTATGCTAGACAAGGTCACTAACTCCTTTGACTTAATCAGTCACAAGGCTATAAATGAAATCCGTTCTGTAGCAATGGTCTATAAGATCAGTTTGCTAACCACTGAACTATAACAATGCAATATCTATTAACAGATTCCAAATTTGCAATTGATTTGAATTTCCATCATTTACTACTGACTCTCTTGACAAAATATTTGGTCATTTAAGATTTAAGCTTTTGATTAATCATAAGAGATCCATATCATCACCAGTCTGTGCATTGAGACTGTAAAGTGTCTGGAAGCTTAAGATTGTGTGTGTGTTTACAAGGAGATATTGAAAAGTTCTTGGTCCAAATAAGAGATACCAAAAAACTCTGATGTTTGGTTATTTGTTCATCTTTTGGCAAATGGGCCAGAATCCAGAGAACTTTTCAGCACCCCACCATAACCTAAAAACTGTTGTTAACAAGTGTATATAATATATATATATATCAAAGGAAAAACTCAACATATCAAAAAACCTAGTAATAAATTTATTTTGCCAGGTAAGTTTTTAATACATGCCTCATCAGACTGAAATTACAAAATGGTTTAAATTTATCCAGACAATATGTTAAATTATTGTTTAATGCTCAATGTAAAATAAATGAGCTAAAATTTATACTAATAATAGACATTTTGTTCTTCACATTTGGTACAAGAGATTTGTATCAAATGTTGTGGAATAAAAAATATATATTTATATGGATGGATGGTTTCAAGTACAAGAAATTGATAACCCAAGTTCAGTTGAGGTCATCACATTCACTTTCATGCAAATACTCTTGGAAAAGTTATGAATCCAACTTTTCTCCCCCTCCTAGCTATGGACTAAATAGTAGGGCCAATTGGGCTTGGATGGCAATCATTGTAAGAGAAAGTACAACTCTGAATTCAAGACCAGTTAGGTATGAGGATAGTGAATCCATCCTTTGAAAAATCTATTTACAATGGAAACCATCACAGAAGTGCTTAATGTTTTGCAACTCTTGCCTCATACTCTGCAGTTGGAGTGTACAGGACTATATATAAATGTCAAATGTCACCCAAAATATTCTCTGCCTTTCATATTAAATATGTTACATATATACGTATGAATAAAGACAAAAGGAAAACTTATCTTAACTGACACATTTCGTCGTCTGAAGGATTTAGTTTTTTTTATCTTTATTCATATTGTCCTTTTATAGATATACTCTGAAATTTTGTACACACACATGTATGTATGAATAGCTTTAGAAGTTACTTTTCTTTTTCTTGGTAGAAACATTGAATTAAAAACAACCAAGATGAAGATAATCTTAAAAATTTTTTTTTTTACCATGTAAAAATTAAATAATGTTTTATATTATCTATTCTAATACAAAAACTATAAACAAAACTTAATACTTAATTATTTCTTTCTTTCACCCTCCCTTAATTTCTATAGCCTGCATTGGATGCTGTTGGTGAACTTTTCAAAAACACAACTAAAATATGAAATCTGGTTTTAAAAAAATGCAGATTAAAAAGTCATTATTATGATAATAGCCGACATCTGAGAACCCTTCCCTAACCTTAAGCATAAAGAAAGTAGGCCAATACCTTTTATAACAACAAAGCCACTAATGAATGGCAGTCCAGGTGTTACTGTTAAGGAATATTTCAGAAAGGTTAAAAGTAAAACTGTGGGTTCATTTAGGCTTTCCAACATTTTTGACATATCTTGAATATCTTCTGCTTATTCACCTGTCTGAATCAGGTGAGAGGTGAGCAAGTAAGAGTATGGCGTCAAACATTTGATCAAAGTAATACTTGCCACATTTCAATCACTGAATCTGTATTGAATTGCTTCCAATCATCTCAGGTTTTATAACTTTATATATTACAGGTCGCAAATTCCCTAATATATTTGCTGACATAATAGCATATTTTACTTATCTACATTGTATGGTGAATATCATGTTATATAATCTATGAATGTTATAATGGTCTTTATCAAATGATTACATTATGATTTGACATGATTTTGAGGGTTGAAACCTCTTTGCTATTAATCAAGATTGGTCAAGTCAGTCTCGGATTCTCAAGATTCACTTCCTCTGTTCCCAATTTAGGATGCCCAATGCTTTTGTCCTCTTTATTTATTTGTGTGTGATGGCCAGTGAGCAAATAAATAACAAGAAAGTAAAGAACGTGTTCAGACTCGGAATCAGAAAACCTGCACTTCAGCTTTTGTCATGGGACCAAGGTGAAGTATCTGTTCAACTTCTGCAGTGTTCTCATCTAGTGTATTGTTTCTACTTTTGGACACTTCACAGCAAAGAAAGAAGGGAAGCCTGACACTGGAGATTCTAACCTGTGGCAGTACCTCACCTATTGCACTAAGCGAGGATGATGGAAATAATCAAATGCCAGTATGACAGTGGTTGCAAGCACTGACCAATTTCTACTGTTTTTATGGTCTTCCTTTCAAGTACATATATGGACTTGATGTGAAACCAACCATGTGTTGCATCCTTTCACTATGTGAGAATTTGGTAAATAAAAGATCAGTGTAGTGTCTGCATGCACTGTTAGTATTTGTAAATTAATTTTCACGTGCTGTTAAAGCAGCAGAACACTGTTGTCATGGAAATGTCACTTACCTGCTTACCTCTAGGATTCATTTGTTTAATTTTGTTGTTTCAGCATCTACTTCTAGGTGCCTAATAGACATATGGGGATGTTTTTTAGCAAACTTTTCAAACCCTGTCTGAGCTTATTAAAATCACCTTGTTTATTAATTTCATGCTTTTTGTAACTTTAAATGATTTTCTGATCCTCCACTCATATCAAGACCCTCTTTACTGCATACCAAGAAAAATTCTGAATGCCAGTCCTGATTATTAAGACATTCCCTTGTATTCGGAATATAAGTTTACAGAGAAACCAACAAATATAAATTCACACTGTTCATCATCATCATTATTATTATTAGCTTACACATTCCATCAAATGATGGAATTATTCTCCATCCTGCAACCCTTAGATGAGACTTTGTCAGCCTTTCACTGCTATATTGTTATTACTATGACAGATGTTCGAATGAGTTACATTCCTTAGTTTCACCAGTTCAGACCTTCACATCTAGGACCTGCCATATTCATGATGCCAAACCATCTCCATTCTTTTTGTGTTTCTTTCATAAGAAGCAAATTCAACTCAGCTTCTTCCCTACAACAGTTATTTTGTGAAACAAATTCCTGAGAGGATGCTTTCCTGACAATTACAATCCTGGTCCCTTTAAATCCAGGGTCAATCAATATCTATCCTACACACCCTCATACTTTTCCCTTCCTTACAATCTCACTCAGTAACTCTAGTTTGAGTGGCACTTGGGCCTTGTATTGGGTGAACTAAAAGCAAAAATGGTTTGTATTATTATTAGGTTTTCACATGTGAGTCTTGAAATATATTTTTGCTTATTACTGCTGCTTCTGCTCTTCCAGTTTCATAAATCTTGGCCTCTTATTGTTATAACAAGGATACAACTGGATGACATCACCAGTGCAAGGGAGATAACACAGTACTGCAAAAAGTGAATTACAGACAAAAAAATATAGAAATACATTTGGTGTGTTGTATATTATGGAATTATCTATCCAAGAAATGATTGAGTTCATACCTGGTGGATTTTTTTTTTTTAAATTCACTCAAAGCAAGGCAATAAACACACTAAGGTGCAAGGAATGACTGGATGTGAAAAAATATGAGAAAAACAAAAGTATTAAGGAAAAAGAACAATAAAAGAGGAATTGACAAAAGATAACGATTGACATTGCATTTTGAAGATTACAGTTGATATGGAAGCAAGAAACCAGAAGAGAGTTCCACAAGGAAGAAAGGAAGAAAACTACTAGAAGAAACTGTCAGGTAGAACTTAAAGTTGCATCTAGCAATTTCAACTGTAACATGATGAGTCCTAGCTGTCAATCAAGTACTACACATAAATCTGTAAAGTCAAGATACCAAAAAGCCACTAGGAAGTTACAACTGTGGGGAAAGTGACTGAAGCTGAGATGCCAGTTTAAGACTGATATCATTGCAGATCCTTCTTTCAGTTTTTATCAAGAATCTCTAAAAACATAGCAAAAGTATCACACCAGATATGACGGCAATATTCAATGCATGGACGAATGGTAGACTTATAAATGCATAAGATAGATCAAGGCAAGAAATATTGTCTCAATGATTTATCCACTTCTGTTTATAACTGGTAAAGGGAAGTAACAGGTGTGACTAAAAATACATGTAACTCTCTTCACAGTAAAACCAAAAATGATTTCAACTTCTTTTTGAGCAATTGATCCAAAAAACCTGCGACAAGTTACTGAAGGGAAACAAAATGGCTGATTTACACGGATTTCTGCTTGAAAAATCCTTTTATATCTTATTTCTCTGCAGGTTCTCCCAATAAGGCGAATGATGAAAGATTTTAAAGTCATGCTCTTAGAAACTATTGGCTATTTTACTCATGGATGAAGTTTAATGGGGTATGAATTTCCGGCTGAGACGCAGCTAATTTACCATTCAGTAGGCTTATTATTTTCATATGCATGTCCTGTGTAGGTAAATGTGTCTCTGTCTCTTCCGCCCCTCCTTTCATCTCTCTTTCTCTGTTTCATTGGTCTCTGTTTAGGCATGTTTGTCTCTCTTCCCCCCTCTTCCTGTTACATTAACATGTCACTGTGTTAGTCAGATCAGTGTTAAGACTTTTATTCGTACAGGTGTACCTAATAAATAGGACCATGAAAAAAAAAATGAACATTATGAAACAGCAGATCTATCCCACCTTTTTACCCTCGCTGAAACAAGGCAAACACTGTGTGTGTGTGTGCGCATATATATATATATATATATATATATATATAATGTTGGTAATTCTACTATAAATATGTATCATTGGTAATTCTTTTTTATATAATAATGTATTGCTGGTATTTCTACTAAAAAATGTAGTATTTTTATACTTTCATAGTGGGGTTCACTATTTGCCCATAGTTGAGGCCCTAATATAGTTTTAAGGTATGCTATATTTATGGGTAAAAGTGCTCAATATCGGAGAGAATGACTGTAAATATATAAGTGGACACTGAGGATAACATCAAGTGGTGACAGTCATGCTTCATGATTGAATGGAATCTTCAGGCCTGAAGATTCTATTTCTAGCATGAAATAGACTGTCACTGCTTGGCCGTGGCCTCAGTGTCCACTGACGTGATCAACAGAGATCACTGATTTTTAAAAACCCAAAACATAGTGGGGGAAAACACTAACAAAGGACTTGAAATTACAAGCTAAGCCCCAAATGTCACTTTCTAACTGTCTGTATATCTTCTGGTTTAGCCAAGTACTGTTTCCTTTTCTTTCTTGTGTCAATGTTATTTATCAGAGGCTACAAAAAGACAATCTTAGGCCAACCATAAATCAAAGGTTACAGCAGGACAGTCCCCAACATTATCTTTCCATCATTAACTTCATAGAATATTTGGTTTCCTTTCATTTCTCTGTTCTTGAAGTTCCCCAGGCATGTTTTTATATTTAAATACACAAGGGTTACTCTGAAAGTAATACCTCCTATGTTGGCCCATAACATCAGAGGTGGATGTTGAAGATAGAGATTGAACCTTCCTGATAATAACCAATAATTGTTTGTTTGTTTTTCATGCAAGTAGCAGTTTGGGCAAAATGACATCTGACATGAAAGTGTGTTTGAAGCGGTGGTGTATCGTTGAATTCATCAATATTTGCTGAATGTGAGCACAGTTAAGTGCTAACCACTGCATTTCAGCAGTAGCAACAGTGGTGAGCTGCCCTATACTCCTGTCACCCCACAGGCTGAAGAGTGCCTGGAAAATAGAGCCATCGGTGGTGGCTCTATGGAAAACTAGTGTTTCATAGCTGAAAACCTTCTCTATCCAATGTTGTACGCCCCATATCTTATAATTCTGTTTGTCTTTCCCTTTGTTCCTTAGTTAGCTTGTATGACGGAAGAGACATATCAGAGATGCTACTTAGTTTCAGTGAGAAAAAGAAAGAAATGCTCTTCCAATACCTCATAAAATAATGGACTGTTCAGTTTTGATTGCTAGGAAAGATGGAAAAGACATATCAGAGATGCTGTTAGATTTCAGTGAGAAAAAGAAAAGAAAAAACAAAATTAAGTGTAAAGCTGTGAAATTTTCATGGGTACTGCTAGTGTTTTTTTTTTTTTTTTTTTTTGTTAATAAACCAGAACAATTTCTTTTGATTATCTAAGGGTGTTTAATATGAGATTTTTTCAAAACATCCCTAAACAAACAAATAAAAAAAAAAGGCTTGTTCTAGTTCCATGATGGGGGGGGGGGTCAATTTACAATGAATTTGTATTGCACCAATTTTAACTTGAGAACTACTTGACCAAAATCAATCTTTTTATGATTTTGCACATTTTCGGAACATGAATTAACATAATCTGTGGTTATTTCATGAATAAAAAGTTTATTTAAGCTCCTACATTAGCCTACTTCTTCTTGGTATATGATCCTCATTTTTTTTTTTTTGTATTCTAGAAATATTGTGTATAATGAAGTCATGGGATTCCAATTACTTGGAAGCTTACAGGCGCACCATGTTGAAACCTCAGTTCCCATATGATCATCAAAGTTAAACAATGTCAGGCCACTGTTAGTACCTAGATAGGTAACCAATTGGGAATACCAGATGTGGTAAACTTGGATGTGTGGGTGGTGTAATGTATAATGCTTGGAATTGTTAATCCAAGAGCCAAGTTCCAATTTAACTTAGGTTCGTTATATTCAGTTATGCTCAAATACCCATGGGAAAGATATCTCTTTCAGTAAGACTTGTATCAATAAACCATTATTAATCTCAAAAAAAAGAAAAATTCTTACAATCTAAAATTTTCTGACTTTAAATAACCTGCAAATGGTTGATGAGCTGTAGAAAATGAATGAATCAATTAATTACTTGGCTCTTTAGCTGCATTAGGGAACAGTCAAGCTTGTTTAGTTATACATTTACAGAGTCTTCTGTATACCTGAGCACAGGACCAAAGTTTATCTATGTAGCCAACTAGCAGCGTGCATTATAAGTGTAGTAACTTTTACCATTTTTCTTTAAATATTTATGAATTTGTTAAGAATTCCATTTTATTTATTTTCTCATGTGACCTAAGCATGTGTACATATGTATGTATTACAGGACAACATTAACATATTTTTTTGAGAGTAGCTTGATTACGTTTCATATTTCTATCATCATGTATAAAGAGAATAATTTTTTGAACTCACTCATATTCTAAAAATCATTGTAAATTACTAAAATATTTATACTAACATCAATAATGCAACAATATTTGGAATAAAACTAGATACATTGTAAAAAGACTTCATTTTTATTGCTGTCTATCTCTCGTTCACACATAACATGACAATGTCTCTCTTTTCTTATTAGTGTCTGGCATGAGTCTATTTCTTCCGTCTCCAACTCTGAATTCTAATTCATGCAGAGGGCAAGAGGAAACCACTCTGCTATCTTTCTCAAGAAGTCATGACAATTCACAAATTATAAAGAAAAAAGGAAACTATGGAGTCATGATCAGCCATGTCCTTTCAGGACATGGCATTTAAGAAAAAATATCTGGGGTTGTCTGTAGATAACGGAAACTATAGAAAGGAAAATGGCAAACAAAAACAATCCCAGAATATTTGAAAAAAAAAATAGTTTTAAATGTATTTAATCAAAATGTCAGTTAAGTTCTTCAAATGGTAATTAGAGAAAGAAAATGAACATCTCAACTTGCTTGTACACAAACTTTTTTAAGAAAGTGTTTTATTTATTTTAAGATTCTCATCACCATTTAGTCTCTAAGATGGAAAAAAACAAAGAACAGACTGACATGATATTCAAAATTGTTTTATTTACTATTTCTATTCATTGCTAATAATGGTAGCCTTTTTGGAGAGGTGATTAAGTTCATCTCTCACTGACCTATAGTGAGGTCATTATAGTGAGGCTTGGCACCAGTCTGCGTTTAACAAATTTGATTCTCATAGAATTAGCAAGTTAGTGCTACAAGGGCTTTATTACAGTAGCAAGTCCAATCCTCATTGGGTGCACTGCATCTTGTGGCCATGTGTCAGACTAAGCTTAGATTTAAACAACCTAAAATTTAATTTGACTTTTTACAACCTTTTGTGAAAATGCAAGTAAAAAGATGTTGTCAGTCCCACCCAACCCTAATCCAAATCATTCTCACTCCTTTTGGAGGAGCCCCATGATTCACCATGTCTTCAGGAGAGTAGCTGTACTCACCATGCTTCACCAATTGTGGGTTGGTGAGAATATTTAACCCATACTTTGGGTGGATGTCCATTGACTTTGAGGAGTTCAAAAAAAAAAAATGAAGTCCACAAAACTTAGTAAATTGATATTAATCAGCATTGTTTTAATGTTGTTTTTTGATATTAATCAATATTGTAATATAAGCTGATGCTGTCAATCATATTTTAATTCAATATTACTATTAGGTTTCCACATGTGTGTCTATAAATATTTAGCTAGTTTCCAATTATTATTGTTGTACTCTGTTCTTTCAAGGAGTTGATCTTTTTGTGGCCCCTTGTTTCAGAATCATAGAAAAATGCTAATAGATTTAAGTACTGAAAATTCATCACATAGAATGTATATCAATTTTTGTATTTTTCTGATTCCAAATATTTGAATCTTTGTATTCACATATATTAACCAACCAGTGACGTTGAGCAAGACATGAGGTTTTTCTTTGAATTAGCAGACAATAAAATATCTTAGAGCTGAAATTTTGGAGGATAAACTTCAGAATATGTTCAACAATATTTTTCTTCCTTAAAAGGAATATTTAAAAATATATATTAACCAATAAACTTGTGATTAAATTTTTATCTGCTGATCAGTTTTGCAGTTAATCTCTAACCAGTATTGTTTGTTTGTTACGCAAACGAAACTGAAATTCTCACCATTAATTACTCACATCTTTCACTTATTCAACATTACAAAAATTACATTTAGCAACGACATTCCACTAACTTCCTGTCTTCTTTCATACAGTCAACAACTAGAATTTATACACACAGTGCAGACAACGTAAACTTGTGACATACATTTGCACACATGCAACAATATCATTTAGTGTGTAAGATCTATAACTAGAATTCGTACACACTAAAGCTGTCTCATAAAGCTACTAAACTTGTCACATACATCTGTACACATATAAATGCATTTGTTTACACCTATGCTAATAAAATGCATTCAATTGTACTGTTAAAAAAGAATACCCAAAATATTCTGTGTAAAGTTGTTTAAAGTATTTTTGTAATTCCATTTCTTTCAATTCAAAAGAAAAATAATACTCTAATAAATAAAAATTATTAAAATTTGTAGATTTGCGTTGAAGATTAATTTAATTCTTTGCTTATGCATGCATTTTCCACAATATTTTCACCAAATATCTTGAAACAGCTATTGTCATAAAAAAGACACTCGCCTAGCATCACCAGTGCATAACTCTAGTATAGCAGAAATGCACAGACAAATATACAATTATACTAGGAATATTATATATTATTTTTATCAAATGAAATTGTTAGAACTGGATCTTGCTCAATAAACTGAGTGACAGCAACTCACGTGAAAATATAATAATTATTTGCATAATACAAAAATGTGGCACAAGGCCGAGAGGGGAAGGCTGATCATCAATCTGTCTTAAACTTAGCTAGCAGCAATCACAGATCCAAACATACCACAGTATTCCTTACACCAAAACAACATTCTTACTTACCATTTTCCTACAGCCATCATAATACCACAGTTGCTATGAAGTCCTAATTACTTATATACAAGAAACTAAATAAAATAGTATTAGTAATAAAAAACAAAATTCTTAATTGTGACAGAAAAATCACTTAAATGGACAAGATTAATGTGGGAGTAGAAAATTAACAACAATCATTCAACCAAGCACACACAAAATATACACACAAAAATGAAAAAAGCCCTGCATCTACCAGAGAACTGACATCTCTGTCACCTAACTGGGTGGAGGAATTAAACTAAGTGGTGGCAGAAATAAGTCCAATGAGCACACATCCCCCTAGCTAAGTTAACTTGATGGAAGAAACTAAGGATAAAACAAATCTAAACTGCCCTATTTTAGGGTGGGGTTACAACACAAAGTTCCCAATATCCTGATGTCTAACTGGCATCAAAATGACATTCCAAATCAGCTCCTTTTATTTAATACAGATGCACAAGACTCCAACCTTTTGCCAAATTCCGATGGAGGGAGTCATCGCCTTTCTGTCCTAATCTTGACTTTAAACTGATGCTTAAAGTACAAGATCAATTGGGAAGAGGTAAACTTCTCATCCCCCATAGAATGCCTTCTATCGTGTGATCCATATCACAACACTCATAATGCCTAGCAAGCAAAAGAACACATAGCCTTAGTTAACAATGCTACCACATTGCTATAAACACAACTGGCCTTGAGGACAAAGAACTTTCCACACAGCATGTGAACCATGATATCTTCATTTAACTTGCACAACGGGAATACATCCCTGCAGTAGAAGAAGCTGTGAACCAGGGTCTCCATCAACTCATCACAGCAAACACAGTTTGGAGATTTTTTCCAAGCCCACCAAACGGTCCTTTTGCTGACCCAGAGGGACTTTCATATCACGAGCCAGATGAGTGATGCCTCATCATTAGTGAGGCATTTCAATCCGGGTGACTAAGGACATATGGAGCGAGCCTCCTGCTTCATAATACCGAGCTTGCTTATCAGATCATCTTGAATGGACCCCCCTAACTGACACTTGATATAATGCCTAACAGGGCAACACCTGAACATCGGAGAGGCCATCCGTCGCCCATAAGAGGTTTTTTAGAGTAATCCAACATTCATGATAGAAGGATCACCCATCTCAGGATAAATGTTAGGAGGGTGTACCTTGTAGGCCTTGCTTAACCACAAGGAGAACAAGACCCTTACTAATGTCATTAGTATGGTATACGCAAGTGGAAGTATGGATGTAGCAAAGAGCACTGGTCACCCTTGAAATAATAATTATAGTAATATAGAATTTTGTTTATAGATGATAAAAATAATCTGTGTGAATTTTGTGCCCAGAGGATCTGTGCTTCATCAGAATTATTAATATAGCATGTCAAAACAATAGTGTTTATATGAAATATGGAATACCAATTGGGAAGAAGAGACTGCTCATTTAAGCGTGAGGGGGAGAGGTCGGTAATCAGGTTGTAATCTAAGTTTTTGTCACTATCACCACATTTATTTAAGCGCGTGTTTGTGCAAAAACAGCCAGTTGAGTCAGCTGGAGTCAAGTCAAAGTAGCACACGAAGAGAGAGAGAGAGAGAATCCACTTGCTGCTGAATAAGGTTAATGCTTGCTGTGTGAATTGATTATGGAAACTACTAAGAAACAAAAAGGGTGAACCCGAAAGCTACTTCTCTCCTTCCAGAATTATTTGCAATATTTGTTTTTTTTTTTTCTGGACTTTATTTCATACACACTACTTTCTTGTAAAAGAAGCATTCTTTTTGTACCAATTTCTTCCTTATATACATAAATTTTTCTTTGGACTCGAATCGACTTGTTCATATTTGATTTTTCTGCTTGGCCCAATTCTCGCCCCAACAAACTTGCAGGTAGACCAGCTAAATCTTCTCGGATCTATGATTTGTTAATTGCTCTGGAATCAAATCGACATTGTGAACCGGAGACTTTGAATGAACCTGTAATACTGAACCAGGACAGGACCAACGGCCGGTAGAGTACATCGATCCAGTGGGGTCAGGATAGGTGTTACACAGAGACTTAGTAAAGGAAAATCTGGTAGATATGCTAGGCACATACTTTTGCCCTCCCCTTTAAGGAAAGATTCCTCCTGGACCACATACAAAATATAACTTGAGACTTCTCCTGCACCTCTGACCAATTCATTTCCAAGAGGAGATCGGGACTGAACCAGTATTTTGACTGGCCCATCCATACGGAGGAAAGGCTTGGGAAGGGAAAATCCCTTCGACACATCCAACCACAAACCAACATGGTTGATCTTGGTCCCTGTCACTGTCTTGTACCCTCTGATCTCTTTACCGACTTAATTAATCTCTGCTCTGCTCAATACAAAAACTGAAATGCTATCAGCATAAGCAGAGTACTTGGCAAAGATGGTAGCATCAGGTAGGGAAATTCTGAATAGGACCGGATTCATCTTTAACTTGAGAAGGAAAGGCTCCAATTCAAAAATGTAAATGCAAAATCAAACAATGGAGCACAACAATACGTAAGGCTCCGATCAAACCCCATTCACTTCTACTAACGCATCAGGGGACACATACAGATGTTGGATCCTGGTACGAAAATATGGCCAGAAACCAGTGACAGAAAGGACAGCCTCCAGAAATCAATGGTCTGCGCAGCTTCACAGTTGACTTGCTCGACAATCAAGTGTACCAAATGAAGGTTGTCCTGAATAGTCCTGCCCTTTACAGCACAAGTCTGTTCGGAGCCAATCAGACTAAAGAGGACAGCTTGCAAATGGTTGGTTAAGATCTTGGCTAAATTCTTCAACTTTGTATTAAACATAGTCAAAGGCCAAAAGTTATGTATCCCATCCCCACCATTTTTATCTTTACAAGCCTAATGAGACAAAGAGACTTATCTTTTATGGTAACATCCAGCAAGTAAAGCCTGCCCACTGGATCTACAAAGATAAGAGCACACACTGCATCCAAAGACTTGCTCACTCACCAGGAAACATATCTCGGGTGTCCATCAAAACAGGCTGAATAGCAGTCAAAACTCTTAGACAGAATGTATTCATGGTCATGACTTGAAAATCTGGTCTCTTGTATACAACATACATTCACCCTGGGCATTCACACTAACCAATCAGAGAGAGCTGATCAGTATGATTAGGGTTGGGAATCTGCATTGAACAGAGCCAGGGTGAGGACACTGATGGCCTGTTCTATTGAGCCTTGACCCATTTCACTCTTGATCATCAAGAAACAGACTGCCCTGTACCAGGGGAGCATTAATTTTAAATCTCTATAAAGAGTGATGTACAAAAAGTGGGAGCCACTCTGAACAATATTGAGTTAAATTTTTTTACATTGTCATTATAGAAGGATGCCAATGGTGGGAAAGTAGAAAAGGCATCTCTTGTAACATCGGCAAATTTTCCGAAATCCTTGACCTGATTGAACTACAGTTAAGACCCTTTTTGCTTTTGTAATGTTTCTGGGGTCTTTGACACTTTCCCCATTTATTTTCATTTTGGTCAAAGTGGAATTTTTGTTGGCTGGGGTAAGAACTCCAGAGGTTCACTTCTCTTCCAGCATATTGGTTTACATTTTCTGGACCTTTACATCCAGACAGTTGGTGATGGAGATGATCTAACATAATCTCAAAGCTCCATCCACCATTCAGGTCGTCTGAGGTAACACTGAGTATCTGTCCAAACTGAACCAGATAAACAGCCAAGTGCTCCCCTAAGACCTGAGGAGGGACCTTGAATACCGAAAATAGGTCCTTCACTTGCCCTCATGTTAGGTTTTTAATGAGTTCTTTTATAAACAGATCCTGACTCGTCACTTCGACATTTGGCAGACGAAGGCAACAGTATGTCCCACATGAAGCATCCCTTGCATCTTATGACTCTTTGGAGCTTAACCTCCAGAGATGTCAACGACTTTATAACAGTGTCTTTCATGGAGCAACAAATTTTATGTGAACACTTGTTGACCACAAAGACTGACACAATTTTTTTTCAACCTTCCGTAACTCCTCAGGATCTACCAAGAGCCCAAATTCTTTGATAAGATGTTCATAGCTCTTGGCACTCGCGAGGAACTCAATCATGTTGATGATGAACTTCTACTATGAGGGCGAATTCCCAGCCACTACATTTTTATTGTTGTTACTCATCTCAGTTGGTAACTTTTTTCTTTGTCTTGAATAATTTGGCCATTTTTGGCCTCCATACTTTTTCTTGCATCAAATTGCTTTTTATTATTTTTTTAATGGATACATTCTCAATAATCACTGATGACATACCCCTCCACCCCACATGATAAAAACATTATTGGGGGGGGGGGGTTCCTTTCTTTTTTTCTATTTTTGTTACTTTTAAAATTACTTCCTTTCTATGCGAAATAGAGAATTTTAAAAGAAATATTAAACAAAAATAAAGACAAAATAATCTTAAACAGATATGTAAAAAAAATTTTAACAAAACAAACAAAAAATAAAAAGACCAATGCAAGTTAGTTTAACAAAAAGATTGTCATGAAAACTTAAAATTGCACTAGAAACAAAAAAAATCTTTGTGTGCAAAATAAAAAAAAAACGTAGATATCTAGTAACATGACAAAAATATGTCTGGTGCATGGCAAAACTTGAAATAGTCTGACAAATAGAAAAATATTCCATCACCAGCAAAATATTCTCTGAGGAGAAATTTCAATAAACTTAAATAGTGCCTAAAGGTTAAGCTATTTCCACTGCTTAGAACACGTCTATTAAGCTAAGGAGTATCAGTCTAATATCTTCAGAAATTTGTTAGCCAAGGATGGGGAGTTCAATCCTAGGTAGGACCACAAGAGTCAGCATAGTTAACAGAAACATTATCAATTATTATTAATTTTTTGGCTAGCATTTTCACCTTGTAATATGTGTCTAACCTTTGACACATGGAAATGAAATTAGCAAGCCAATTTTGAAATTCAAGCTGAGACAGTTTGTAGTTTCTTCACACAGTTCCTGTAGGGTACATCAACCTATCCTTTCAGCTATGTGTAAAATAGCATGGCAGACTGAGCTTACTAGCCCTGATATACAAAATTCATAGGGAAGGAATAATAGTACATTTCTTCCCAAAGCTATAAGTAAAAATCTTACATTTTTTTTTTTACAGATGAGCTATCATTAGTATACAGATTTGTCCAGAATCATTTACCACAGAGATGTGTCATTTGGTAATATTCAGTCCTGGGAAGTAAATTGTTCTCGTTCATTCTTATAATGCTGTTTGCCTGTCTCTTTTACTAAACTAGATTATATGACTTTACTTTTACTACCTGACCCTAGGATTGAACTCACAACTAGCTAATTAATTCAATTTATTTAACCAATGCCTTTATCCATGAGAAATGGTTGAAACTTGTAAGTTTAACCTAATTTCACTTGCCTGCATTACTGAATTATATATTAAATTGTCTCTGACGTTTCTACTGCTTGCTGTGTTATTAGGTGATAGGATTTTTAGCCAGAGGTCTAATGGTTTTCTTAAATTAGGATAATAATGCAAGTATTTCTCTTTTATTGAAACAAAGATTCTCACTGGCACAATATTAGGAGAAAAATCTGAGAATCATTGTTGAAAGTTAATGCTTTCTTCCGTGTGTGTGTGTGTGTGTATAATATATATATATATTATATTTCCATAAACACTACCCAGAAGTTTGAAGAATTAGAAAAGACTCTCTCAACTGTGGTACATTGTTTATTTTATTCAAGAAATACTCAGAAAACTTAAAACAAACTAACAATGGTCAGCAGTAAGACAATGTTTTTTCTTTCTTTCTTGACCCCAAATAAATGCATTTTTGGACATGGTAGTCACTGTTAATGAAAACTGGATTTATTATGAGAATCCAAAAACAAAAAAAATCATTATTAGATCCAGGACAATTTTCACTATCTCAAATTAAACAAATTCTCAGGATTTATTTTTAATGATTAGGATTCATTAGGAATTTTGTATATTATTGCATAATGATCCAAGGAGCAACTGTCTTGTTTGAATGATGCCTTATAAGTGTAGACATCTGGAAAAAGAAGTAAACAAATAATTTGTTACATGACAATGTCCATTTTCTATGTCCTGAATGTGACCTGACAAATGATAATGGAACTGAAATCAGAAGTTCTTACATATACAGTATATTCTTCAGAACTTGCTTCATGATATACAGCCCTCATTCTTCTGTGGAATCTGCAATTGAATATAAAAGTTCAGAACAATCCAGGGAAATTACTAAATAATGCCATAAATTTATCTGAATAAAAGATTTTGTCCAAAAATGGTGTCAGCTTTTGGATCTACCTCATAAGTTGATTTATAGAAACTAGAAAAACAGAAGCTTTTTTTTCTTTTATGCTATTCTTCACTCATTACCTCAGGTCCCAAGAACCACAAGGTAAAGGGTTCCTGAATGGGGTTATTTTATGAATGTAATAACTGTAGATTATGAGGACCCATAGGATAGATAGTGATTGATCTTGAAAGAGGTTAAGATTGTAGTGGTCAGAGAATCATCCTCTCAATAGCAACCCTTGGGAAGAAGCTATCTGAAGGGAATGAGGTTGGTTTGCCCTTGTGTATATGGCATGGTTGGTCTTATCTGTAATGGCTGGAAGTTCTGGAACTAGAAAATGTAGATTATCAGAACATTTTCCATGAAAATAGCAATAGGCTTTTGATGTCACAACTGCGGGGAAAGGTGTTGTAGAGTGGAACATAATTTATCAACTACAAGGCTGTGCAAACGCGTTTGAACACTGTTGAGGCTGGAAAGAAAGGTAAATGGCAGCAATACACCATTTTTGATCTTTCTGCATAATCGGCTTGGTCCACTGCTGATATCCTGTGTAAATACACAGGATATCAGCAGTGGACCAAGCCAATCAAAATCTGTACTGCTTATCACTCAGGAGGTTGTTCCTACTGAGGTGATCAACAGCCTTCAGGAGGCTGATCAGTCCATACTGAGATGGGGATGAATGCTTATCCACATTGTTAAAAACAGGACATATGGAATTGGGAAAGGTTTCTCCTACAAGCCGCTGTTAAATAGTTTCACTAAGATCAAAGGTAACTTGAGATTAATATTAAGGACAACTACTGAGATTTTATCTGAACCAGCAGTCTTCTTCTGTCAAGACTTTTGATAAGTCCTGAGACTTCCCAGGCTGTGATAAAAATATTACTGAGATTGTGCTCTGTGAGATGGAAGTCTTTGTCATCTAACATGGAGATCATGATGAAGACCTTTGCCTTATTTGTGGAGAATGAGATGCTCTCACAGCCGTTTTATATATAGGACTCTCTCCAGATTATATATTTTTTATCTTTGAATTGCTAGGTTATTTTTCTTGAGAAAGTGGAGTGATTTCCTATTACTTTATCCATGGCTTGAAATTCAGTTTTCCTTCTCAAAATGGTTAAAAATAGGACAGAGAGCCCAAATTAACCTGCTATTTAACCTTTTGCTGGTGGGGCGAAGCGATAGAAGAATGCCAAGGACATTAGTGCAAAAGTGAATGCAATGCACTAAGCTGGAATTTGAACTCTTCTCACTGATTCCAATTCCCCTGCTGATAACCATTACACTACCCATACATTTCCCACAGAGGAATCTTCTCCTTTTATGTGCCATATCCCTTTGCCCCTTTCCTCATTATGTGCCCCAGAAATTTCAGCTGTCTCTTTCTGCTTCTAAGTATAAGTGTCCTTTTAGTTTAAGAGAGAATTATTTTCTAGCATTCTTTCTCAATGCACTTAATTCAGTCACATAGAACAAAGTGAAAATTTCAGATCAAAATTCAGTTGATAATTGCAAAGATAAACTTATGGATCTACCCTTGTTCACTATCAATAGGTGCTTTTCTTGCTGAAATTTTTTAGCATCATCATCTTTATAATTGTTTGAAACTTGCTATATTTAAGAGTAGGTACCTCCATAAATTTGGTATAGGTAAGGTTTAAAATGAATTTTTAAAAATGAAAAAGTTTTCCTGAAGCTTTCAATTTAGCCTTAAATGAAAGCTAAAGGAATAAATTTACTATACCCAGTAAGCAAAATACTTTGGTATATTTCAAACAGAAATTATATTGATTGGAATAGACTTGCATTTTTTTTTTTTTTCAGTAAAATTGATGTCAGCCATTTTTTTATTTTTTTTTTTTTTAGACTTCTGTAAACAAATCTTAATTTTCCATTTTAAAAATCCTGTAAAAATAAAATATATATTTCTGAAATGTTATTTGACGAAAATTGACAAATTTCAAGTTAATCTGATTTGAAACAAATATTACTTATACCATAAAATATTGTATACAAGCATTTCTTAAGCATGGGGTCTTGTTTTTCTGACATGTTAGTCAATTTATTGACAGCTGATTGACCACTGAACATGTTTGTTGTTACGTATGGCATAGCAAATTACAGATTTCTTTAGGATTTTTTTTTTTCCCATAAAGAGGGACAACTCTTAAAACACGTGACCTTTTAAGAATAGATTTATCAGTTCATCTATACTTCAGAAATTCTGAATCTGTATACATATATAAAAACAAGTCAAAATTCTTTTAAAAATAGTCAGGCATAAGCTATAAATATATGATTAGTAAATATAGTTTTACTTAATAACAATATTCCCTAAGAAATATCTTAATGAAATTGAATTTTAAAAGATTCAAAAACCTTATAAATTATTCAATTTTAAATTGAGAAGAAAATAAAAAAAAAATTTTGTAAAAATTCATTTCCATCAAAAATGTTTTTTTTAGACATTATTGTCTTTAACATATATTATTCATAAAAGCAATTAAAAGCTTCTATAATTAAATAATGTCTTAGTTTTATTATTTTTTTATTCAAAATTTTTGGTAAAACATTTCATTAAAATCCAACAATTATTTGATTTTTGCAAAAATTTCCAAATTAATGTGTCTGCCATGACAAAAAAGAGGCAAAAATTTGCTATGCTAAAAGTTAGTGCATCTGCTGACTCAAGAAAAACAAGTTTTTTTAATAAAAATTTTGAATGTTCTAAAATAAAGTAAAAAAATTAATTAGATTATCAAAAATACTTTGATCCTACCTCTTAATAATAACATAAACATTTTTACAATAAAACTATGTTTTCATTATGTTTGGAGCATGTTGATTTGGAAATGCTGATTTTTTTTTTTTTTTTTTTTTTTTTTTTTTTTTTAGCAATCTCATGGAGTTACCTATTTAAGAGGGAAGAGTTCTCAATATTTGTATAAATAAATAAGTGTGAACATAGAAATCAACATGACAGGGTGACTGTCAGTTTCTTGTCTGATATCTAAGTTTTGAAACTGACAGTCACTATGCAATGTTCATTTTTATATCCACACTGTTTTTTTTTCCTTAATTTCTATATATGTATTTGTTAAAAAAAGACATAAAATGTTATTCTGTGAAGATTCTGTACATCTTTTTGGCGAGCATTATCAACTCTGGAAACTTCATCCCCTTTCAAAAAGTACTGTTGGTTGGTTTTACAAATACTTTATTTATACAAACACTTTGTGTTATTTCTTCAAATTTTAATTATTACTTGGCCACCTCATTGAAATCAATCACTGTCAATACAAATTGTTTAAACTTGCAAGATTAAAAAGGAAGATTCTTAAATATGGAAATTGTTTTATATAAAACATTTTCTCATCATGCAGCTGTTGATGTTATCTACCATTTATTGTCCACCAATCAATTCTACTCCCACCACTGCTTCTCTCTTTCATTTACAATCAGGAAAATTGCATATCTTAAAGTCAAGGAAGATATATTTATAAAAGAATTATTATCCTTGGGTCAAACACTGACCCTCAACTGTCACATTTCTGCTGGCCACCCTAACTCTCATACAGTCCTGAAAAGTTATGGGTTACTCTTTCAGTTTGAATGTATCATTTCACATTCATGAAATTTAAATTTGCCCCCTCAATTTAAACAATATTCATGATATGAGCTTAGATTTCGCAAGTCTATGAATTCAAATGAGAAAATCTGACAGATTTTACCAATGATCCAAAAATATCTTAAACATTTTCATGTGGGTTTTTTTAGTTTTATCTGGAAATGTTGCTTTCTAGTAACAAGTTTGTATTTTTAAGAGAAAATGTAAACAACTTTGTCCTTTTTGTTTGTATATAAATGTGCATAAATATTTGTGTATAGAATGAGAAAAAATGTTGACAATTATTTACTTTCATATTATGTTTTAGTTACATTTTATTGTAAATTTACTCAGACCATTATGCCATAGTTGTTTTGACTGGCAGCCTGAGTACAATTACAATAAAAGCAACTAAAATTTAAAAAGAAAGCAAATATTAATAAAAAAATTGATTGACAATGCTTCATCTAATAAAAATTGAATTGCTGCTCCTATTTTTGTAAAAACAAAAAACATGCTGAGCAAAATCTAGTAAGGAAGAGAAAGCTTAAAGGTTACATTTGTTCTTCAGGAAAACAATAGTTCTCATAAATGGTGTAGCCACTTGTATCCAAGGATGCTCGTCTACTAGGGTGGCTAGTTAATCCCTATTGCAGACTCCTGCTCAGGCATATTATTGAACTGAATTGAACCTGCATTCTCTTTTTTTACGAGTAAGGATTTCTGTGATTCAAATGGTAGTAACACATCTACCTAAAAGATGATTTCCTAGAGGAAAAAAATAAAGACTGCAGGTTCATTTCCTGCTGAAGTTTTTGTTTTCTACTGCTTTTCCAACTTTTGCAAATTATTTAACCCCTTCCCCAGTATAGATTTGTATATATATTTTTACTGAAAGTGTCTTTTTCAGACACTGATGAATAAACATGTCCAAAACATAAAAAACCTGCTACAGACGTGTTTATATGCTCTTCTGAGCTTGAAACAAGTCCAATTGTCAACTGATACATCAGGTAGAGGTGTTGGCCACTGCTTGAGTACTTCAAGGTGCCTCAGTTTCTTAGTTACTATACTAAAAGACCAATAAAAAAATTTGTCTGAAAATGAAATGTTTTTCCTCCACAGTAATTGGTGGGGAAGGGGTTAAAGCCAGAAAATATTTTTAAATTCTAAGATGTTTTTTGAGATAATAATGATTTAATAAAACATATCCTACTAATTAACCAATAACTGGACAAAAGAAATGGCGACACACCTTTTTCCAAGAGTATCTACACATAAATGAATATAACAAGCCTAACCCCAATTGGAACTCTGCTCTCTGGTGATCAATTCCAAGCCGTTATCCATTACACCACCTGCACACCCAAGCTTACAGCAACTTGTATTTCCAAGCAGTTGCCCATCAAGGTACTGACTAGGCTCGACATTGCTTAACTTCAGTTCTGCTGGGAGGTACACCATTAGTAAGACTTTCTATGATCTAAGCCAGTAGTTGTTAATTTCACTGTCTGTAAATAAATAGGGATGTCAACTCAAGCACTAAAATTATGTTTATAGTAAAAGGAAAAATGTTAACTTTATTAGAATTAAATAAATGATCCTGCTTGCTGTATCAGAGGTTATAAAAATGGCTAGCTTGTAATATGGTAGCTAGACATGTTACCTCAAAATATCATAAAAAACCCTGGCTAAATTTGTTAACTTAGTTTGTGGACATAACAGAATTGAAAGAGTTGGTATAGCAGAAAAAATAATCCATGAATCTTGCTTAATGTCTTTGGGTTGGAAGGTAGGGGAGTGTTATGCATGCGACAAAGAAGTGCATAAATGTGCTGCCCAAATCAACCTTGAAGAACTGAATACTGTACGGAATATGGGATGCTAACTTTTGTTACTTGGGCCCATTGAGGGGGGGGATGACTAATATGATTGAGATGTTTGAAACTAGGTTTTAGTGTGACTGTTACACTGTCAGATTATATCTGGCAACCCCTTCTCCAGTGTAGACACATATATACATTTTTACCGAAAGTGCCTTTTTCAAACACAGACAAATAAACACATCCCAAAGATAATGTGCAAAAACTAGCTACAGACATGTTTATATGCCAATCTTGATTCTTTCTATGCCCTTCTGAGCTTGAAATGAGTCCAATTGTCAACTCATATGTCCAGTAGAGGTGTTCGCCACCACTCGGGTACTTCAAGGTATCTCTGTTTCTTAGTCTTCCCAAACAAAAACAAAAAATTGTCGGAAAATTAAACATTTTTCCAAAATAATTGATCAGGAAGGGTTTAACCAATTAATATAGATGCAATTTTCAAGATGTGCACCTATTTATATGAGCAGAAAATGTTTTTTAAGTTTCATCCTATAATATCTTAAGTCATCTGCTTTTATTCTGCAAAAGTAGAGCAATATGATATACCCCTATGGTTAAATCCACATGCTTTTTCACTGGCTGCCCCACTCACGGCCATGGGCTTGGGAGGGTAATTGGATGCTAGCTGAGAGATAAGTCTTAATAGGCCAAAATTTGCTTTTTTTTTTTTTTTTTTTTTTAGCAGAGAATGTGACTTAAAGCATGTTAAAATCTTAAGTTGGTTCACTGTCATGTTAGATTCTGGAGAGAAAATGGTCTATCTTGCATATATATAAGTCTACTATTCACCCATGCTTAGAATATAGCTGCCACATATGGTCTGGTGTTTCTGCTATATATTTAGAGATTTTTGATAATATCCAAAGGAGAATCAGCAATGTTATTGGCCCTAACCTGGCGTCTTGGTTTCAGTCACTTACCCATCACCGTAAAGTTGCTTCCCTGTGCCATTTCTATAAATACTTTCATGGTAATTGTCCAAATAAATCTTCACTATGATACCTAGACTATGATTTTAAGCACAGTACTAGATTAGTAACATGGTCTCATCAATTTACAGTTGAATTTTCTAGATGTAACCATAAATTCAATGCTAACAGTTTCTTCTCTCACACTTGTTATTTGTGGAACTCTTTTCTGGCTTCATGCTTTCTGGCCAACTTTGATCTTCAAAAATTTAAATGCAATGTCAGTCATTATCTATCTTCCTGATTACTCTTCTTTTGTTCTTTCTCCTTCATAATGTTTTCTATTTTCTAATTCTTCAACACACAGTAACCTCTTTTGTTTTAGTGGCTTTACTGCCTTGCTTGGGGTAAATTCGATTTAAAAATAAATAAAATATGTAGTTAAAATTCATTAAAGAACAGCTATTACATAATTAACTGCCCCTATCAGTATACGCGCACTTGGAATCGCATGTGTTCTTAGCTTAACTCTACACTAATAACATCTCCATTTAAACTCCAAAATTTTACTCTTAATTCTTGTCCTTTATTTATTTTTTTTCTTTAATAGTAGTAGATAGGTTCACCTATCGCCCAGTTTACACTCCTTCCCCTTCTATTGAATAGGGGCAGAGGTTTATTTCCTGTTTAGGATTTGCTTTCTGGTTCCTTCTAAAGTTTTCTCATTCTCTGTCACTCCCAGTCGTCCCTTGCATCTTCAACTTGCTTGAGGTGAAATGATTAAAAAAAGGATTTATAAATAATCCCAAAGATTTAGGCCACAGAAATATATTTAACACATTATCCCATATACCTGAATAAATTATTTCATTATTTTACATTTGAGTATGGTCTCCTTGACATTCTATAGCCTTCATCAATCTTTCAATCATTGATTTTGTTAATATTTCTACCCTCTTGATGTCTTCTATGTTGATTTCCTATTTCCATGAAGAGCCTAACCTCTAGTCCTGTCGTTGGGTCCATTTAATGTAGCTCTTTTATAACTATTAATTACTGTTGAAATCAGTTTTCATCTTCTTCACCTAATTTATGCACTTTACTAAAATGTGGTAGTTTGTTTGCTTTCATGTCTTTAACCAATGTTCTTAATATTCTATCTCTTTTCTCTGGTTATATGTATTTGCAACACCAGCTTCTTGCTGGTCAATCCATTTGCTTATTATTTTTTAATTCTGAGCAAATTTCTTTTTCTTTTTTTTTTCTTTTGTATTCTTAAGGCCATTTTTTTCTTGCTTTGTTTTGCCAATGTTTTCAATTTCTCCTTTAATTGTTCTCTGAACTTTGTTCAACTTTTTTGCCATTTCCAACATTTTGTTCACATCACTCAATAACTTCTTTTTCTCTTTTGGGTTTATTTTACAACCACAGTAATCTGAAATTTTTAAAAAATAAATGTCAGTCACTATACTATTTTGTATATGAGGTCTGATGAAAAAGTATCAAGACTGTTGCTATGGTAATGAAGCTAAAGTACGCAGAGTGAAACTGCTTGGCACAGATTGACCTTGAGCTTTGTTACATATTGTTATCACGTTTTTGCTCATTTCTGTTGTTTACCACAGGAGTTGGAAGGAAAGTGTGTAGAATGCAGTCATATCACCACAACACAGAGGTTTCATTAGTGACCATGGCAGAAAAAATTGAGCAGAGAACCTGCATGAAATTTTTCAAAAAGTTTGGTAATGCCAGTACAGAGACTGATGTAAAGTTGTAGAAAGTGTATGGAGAAGAGTGTATGAGATGGGCACAAGTGTACAAGTGGTTCAAACGTTTCCAAGATGGTCAACAAAATGTCAACAGTGACACACATTCTGGGAGACCTGCAACTTTGAAAACATTGCAGATGTGCATGCAGCTATTTGGAAAGACTATCAAATCAACATGCAGCAGTTTTTGGCCAAAGCAAACCATTCCTAAGGTCTGACAACCACCATATCCCCCTGATCTTGCTAAATGAGACTTTACCTTTTTCCAAAAAGCAAATTCATTTTGAAAAAAAATAAGATTGTTGGAGGATGTGAACATTATTTACAGTTTAGTCCATTCTCACTGAAGATTTGGGTATAAGATGTGTGTCTGCCAAGTTTATGCCAAAAGTGCTTTCAGTTGACCAAACAGAAAATCAGGTTTCAGCTGCACAGGATTTCCTTGATTGTGTCAAGGAGGTCAAAAACTTTTTGAAAGCAGTCATAACAGTTTCTTCTCTCACACTTGTCATTTGTGGAACTCTTTTCTGGCTTCATGCTTTCTGGCCAACTTTGATCTTCAAGTCTATAGCTATGGCTCCAAAACCAAGGTTCAGTCTTTGTAGTGGAAGACCCTGACCTTTCTGAGACCAAAGAAAGCACAAATGAGTCAAATCAGTGACAGTTTTGACTACAAGAGTATTGTTCATCATGAATATACTCCACCTGGTCACACAAGGAGTACTACCAAAACGTGGTGTTATGTTCATGAGATGCTGTTTATCAGAAAAGGATATAATTGCATGAATCCAGTTAGTGGTAATTCCACACTGGCATTCAATCCAGCTTGAGCAGCAGTTTTTGGCCAAAGCAAACCATTCCTAAGGTCTGACAACCACCATATTCCCCTGATCTTGCTAAATGAGACTTTACCTTTTTCCAAAAAGCAAATTCATTTTGAAAAAAAATAAGATTTCAAGATGTTGAGGACATTTAAGAGAATGTGAGGGGGGGGTAGCTGTTTGTTGTCCCCCAAAAGGAGTTCCAGGAATGATTCCATCAATGTAAATGACACTGGATACTGTGTGATTACTTTGAAGGAGATTAAATGCTGAATTGATAGTTTTGGGTTTTTTTTTCCCTAGCACCAGTCCTCATATGTTTTGATAAGACCTCGTATTTAATTATAATGAACTCTTTTCAGTTGCATAATATAATCTTACTAACTTTGAATGTATATAATATAATAAATTTGAATATATATGTTGAATATATATAATATAATCTTACAGGCTCAGATAAATTATAAAATTTTATATGCTGAAATTTACATGGCATATTTATATAAATATATCTTGAACGCTTTGGTTAATAAAATCTGCACTTTCCAATGATATATGATATAATATTTATATCTAGCTAAATTAATTTGCCATACTTTAGCCTATCATTTCATAGTGACTTGGTTGGGGAAGAAATGGCCAGTATATCTTGTAGAATTAATGACTTAGTGTTTTTTTTGTTGGTTTTTTTTTTCATTATGTATCCTTAACTAAGCATTATGAAGTGGATCTTCTATGGTCAAAGGGATAATATCAGCATCTATCAAAGGTTCCATTGATTGCCAAAAATGCCTTTCTGGAAAACACATAAAGTCAAGGAAGTTGTCTATAGGCTCTCTTCTCTGAACCCAATTAATAAATCTAGCCTGGAAAGTTACTCCACGTGAGATTTACATAATTGGAGCTGACATCAAAAAATACTTTCTCAAATCACTGGAGTAAAAAAAATAGAAAAATAAAATAAACAAAGTTTGTACTGAATCTTGGGTTTATTTATATACTTTTCTAATTTTTTAAAATTCATTTTTTGATTTGATTTTTTTTACCTTTTTTAATTAAAAGCAAAGAAAGATATTTGGAGTTTAATTTTTCATGATATTCATTCAATTAATAAAACCTTAAAAAATTTGAAAGGTTTCATTTTTCTTGGTTAATAAGTTTGGTTTAGTAACTGTTAAACACTCACCTGGTTATTTGTCTGTTGTTATATGGTTTTGCTGTCTGTTTTTTGTTTTTGTTTCCATTTATTAACATTATATCCTCCACCTCTATAATACAATGACTTCAGTTCTTTGCTCCACAGTTCATTGTTTTCTCTATTGTCAAACTATTTCTTAAAAAGAACTACCATAAACTAAAACAGTTTTACAAATTCTTGAATTTTAAACTTGTGCAATGTGGTGAAATAGAACCAAGGAATTTTAACCTACTGATATCTAAAGAGGCCACAATGTCTTGCCTGCTATTTGCAATTTAGATAAAGTTCATGTGTGGCTCTAGTGCTTTTAAAACTATCACTAATTTGCATGTATGGTCAAAAACCTGAATAAAAGGTGATCCGCACAGACAAGCAAGTAGAAAGATCTACAAAACTTGACTTGTGCTGGGCATGACTATTAACAAGCTATTTCGGCAAATTGAATTTATTCCAATTCACCTTGGACAAAATATTTGACGATCAAATAATTTCAGAGTCAGATGGTACCACTACAGACAAATCAGTTATACAATGAAATTGTAAAGAGATGCCATAGGTTGATAAAGATTCTATCGTGGCCAGGAAGCAGTACACTGCCACAATGTGTCACCCAAAGACAGTGTTTCATTTTCCTCAGCCAAGGCAAACATGATGCATAAATAACATGTCAGAATCGGAGGGATTAAAGCTGTTCTCCCACCCAAACTGCAGGGTGAATGAAGGATGTACAAAGCAGGGGATCTAGTCTGGGTCAAGCTCCTGAAAGGTAGATGCACGACAAGATGCAAAGTGGGCTGCGTGACCAGAGTCAACAGTCAGCAGTTGGTGGAAGCTGGAGTTTATGGGTCACTCACATCATAGCAGCAGAAATAGCCTTGTGTTCACAGGAAATAAAAACAGACAGAAATAACAGTAAAAGCATGTTGAATTATAAATTAAAAATCATACAATTTATTTTTTATTGTGTGTGTATTTTTGGTTACAAGTTTATTTATGGTTGCATGTGATAAAGGAAGAAGGAACAGTTTCTGCTACATGCCGGGAAAATTTTTATTATTTTCACTTTTTAATTTCTTTCAAATAAGGATTTAATGTTACTTGTTTTGTTTTATTTTATTTATAATATTTTTTATTATTATTATATTTTTTATAATAATAATAATGTCCTCTACAAGCAAATGTCACGTCATGTAAAAGATGTGTATCCCTTGCCAGAGTCATACTTATCAGGAAATGTGAGCTGCTCAGTGGAAAGTGTGAGGTTGAGCCAGGTGCAGTGCTTAGTGTATTAGTCATGCCTTTGGTACTCTACATTCTATGGCCTTGTGTCAGTTCAATATTATCAAAGAACACATATAGAAGCAAAACAATCTGACTAGCAATGGTTTCCATTGTTTATCACTCATTTTGTTTTCTTCCTCACCTGCTTCAAGTACTAAAACTCAAGAGTTCTCACAATAAACAGTAATTCAGTCTCACTGACGTAATAGACTTAGTTTTTATTAATTTAGTCATTTAATGCGAAAAT
Organism: Acanthosepion esculentum; assembly: GCA_964036315.1. Classification (NCBI taxonomy): domain Eukaryota; kingdom Metazoa; phylum Mollusca; class Cephalopoda; order Sepiida; family Sepiidae; genus Acanthosepion; species Acanthosepion esculentum. The sequence goes on from OZ038513.1 coordinate 22,602,831, forward strand.
GATTATTCCCTTCTATGATATCTCTTATATTATGATATCGCTTATATTAATTCCTTCTATGATATGTCTCATATTTTCTGATGCATGTCATCCTCTTTCTTTCTATCAGAAATATTTTCTCAGCATTGTTCTTTTTCTATTTGTCTTTGTATATTTTGAAGTTGGTTTTCAAACAATTTTGTTAATTTTCCTACATGTTTTATATAATGTATGCCAGGCATGATTATACATTTATTATACACTTTCTTTTTTCACACAAATTGGCAATGCTTTTCATTTACTTTATTAAAAGCTTTCCAGTTTATCCTATTGTTTGATTTCATTGTCTTCCTTTAATATTATTACCTGAATTTAATGGAGGAGGAATTTCTTGGTGTCTTCTCATTTGTACTTTATTATGATTTTCTTTTAAGCATTACAATTGAAAATCTATTTTATTTTTCTTCGTGTTTTTTTTTTTTTAAACCTACATTGAGACTTTCCCCCTATTCTTTTAATTCATTTGATAAACACATTTGATGTTAGTAAAATGATTAATTCATTTAATGTTTAATTCATTTAATTTAAATATAATATTTAAAAATATTTAGAATTTGTTTATTATTTACTACTTATTTATTTTATTTGTTTATTATTTAATATTTATAAAAATATTTAAATGTTTAATTCATTTGATTAACATCATTTGATGTATATAAAATGTCATCAGAAAATTGTGGCTGCTTTAAATATTGTCTGTTTATGTTTATTCCCCTTTTTTTTCTCAGTTCATTTATTGGAAAGTACTTTCTAGGACTGCTGTGAATAATTTAGGTGAAATCATTTTCTTTCTGGAATTTTCTATAGACAAAAACCTTCAATGATTTTGAGAAATTTTGTATAATTTATTAAAAAGTTAACCACATTTTAAAGAATTACTTTAATGGTAGTCAGTGATGAAAAATTGAGCTTTGTTTTATTTCCTTGAAGTCAGCTCTCGATATGAACAACCAGGGTCGATGCAAGGGTCTCATGCGCCCCCCTCCATTTATGATACATCTCTCCACTCCCCAAATCTATGATATGGAGTTCCACTCTACTACATCTTAATTTTCATAAGGTAGTATTCATATAAAATACAAATTTTTATTGTAACCTAATTATGTACAATAATGGATCAATATATGTGAACAATTCAACTAGAAAAACTGAAAATAAATACAATGTATCTAAATACAAATTAGAGACATGTCATAATGGATCATTCCATTTTAAATAAATCAATGTTTTGAGGCAAGTTTTAACATCAATTTGAGATTTTTTTTCTTGTGAAAAAGTTTAAGAATTTTAACACATTCAACATTATGGATAAAAATAGTGGATTTTATTTTGTGCATTTTTTGAGACTTAACACGAACAAAACAAATTCACAGGTTTGAACAAAAAAAACAAAGGTCCCAGAATGTCATCAAAATCTGCAAACGTTTTTCATCCTTTTATAGTCAGTTGTTCTGAGTTTCATTTGTAACATATATAAATGTAGGTAGGAAAAATAAAATGTTGATAAGATAGCAAGGGTCCCAAAGCCTGGGACTACCAATCAGGCTTGACCACCCACCACCCAACTCCTGGCTCTGGGATAGTACACACAAGCTCCATGAATGACATATAAGTCATTCAATCTCTCCTGTGTCACCATGATTCTCAAAAAGCTCTTAATGCATAGTAGGTCATTGAACAATCCTTTACCAGATTCTATTGCAATGTGAATATTTTGCAGAATATTCACATTGCAATGTGTGCATTTAAAAAAAAATGTCATCTGACTTGTATATTTTTATTGTCTTTAAAATTGATGTCGCTTCATATTTTCAAGTTTGATGCATGTACAGTCGAATCACTGACAAGCAGACTAAGAAGGCCTTCCAGATATGAGGAATTGGTTGCAAAGTCCAGATATAAGGGGTTATATTTCGATTAAAATAAAAGAACTGAAATCAGGTTTAACATTTATTTTCAGTGTTTTATAATAAACAAAATAAGCTAATGGTGAGTGAAATATAATGGAATTGATTTTAAGGAAAAAGAAATAAATTATGTAATGTTAATGAAAATTAATTTAAATTAAATATGCCACGTATGCAAAACAAATAATGTAACGAGGATTTTTTAATCGCTGTTGCATGATGATTCTTTCTCTTCTAATATCATTCGCAACTTTTCCGCATTTCGTTTGCTTTTGTTCTTGAAATTTTTTTAAAAGAAAGAGACTTTTTAACTTTGTGTGTGTTATTGCAATCATCATAGCTGAATGCTAGCTTTTTTTCCATAAATCTGACAACCTTTTCAATAGCTTTTTCAATTTCAGTTCAAATTTC